>JAWNOY010000025.1:9957500-10557500 GCA_035045545.1 Drosophila gaucha
TATTAAATACAATAAAATCTAATAACATTTTGATTGGCTTTAGTTTATTTTATTGAGAAAATTAAAAAGATCAAATATTTGAAAAGAGCAAACAAAATAAGTATCTGAAATCATCATTATTCAATCCATGGTTTCTATAGTTTTTGTCAAATTATTCAAATTTTGTTTTGATTCAAAATTGAAATTCATTGACAAATTGAAAGTTTTTCAGCTCAAGAGTTCACTTGATATTCGTTTAGCAAGCTTAGTTTAGACTTGTCTGTCTTACAATAAATGTTACGCATACGACAAGTTGGCCAACATATAAAAAACTTATTGTCAATACTCGAGCCATATTCAAACTTTACATCCATCTTGGGCTGCCAGTAATTGGCAGCTGTTCTCGACCATTGCGAGTCGAGAATTGAGCCACTTATTCGCTGACTTTTTACTCGCTGAGTTGTTTGGCTTAATTGCCAAGACAACTTGCTGGGAGACTGCGTGAAGCTCAAATCTGAGACACAAACATTAAGTTTTGGTCAACGCAGCGCACGAAAAACAACTTTTCGCTGTCTCGAAAAATGCGGCAAGTTGACCTTAAACGGAAACTCGTCGTTGCAGTCGCCGTTGGCGTCGAGTCAGCTGCGCAGTCACTAATAAATTAAATACTTCAAATGCTCAAATGTTTTTTTTGTTTTCTTTTTCATTTTTTTCTTTCTCAATGTTGTTTTTCGCAAGAATTGCAAATTAGTTGAGCTGACAGCGCTGCGACGCAGCAAACTTGAACACCTACACGAAGATGACGACGTCGACGCCGACGGCAGCAGCAAAGTAAGCATCGGAGGCAGCAGCTGCCAAGTGTCGCTTGGTTGTTTTCGTTCTTTTCATCAGTTTGAGTCGGAACTCACAGTTGAACGGACACGGCGGACAAATGCTGAATGGAAAGTTCTACACGGGTTTGCCGCCCAAGATGGAGGGGCGGCAGTGCGGCATTGGACAGAATCGTCAGGAGTCGCACTTCTTCTGGCCGGACGACACCCGTGTGGACAGCGCCGTGGAGACTCGCGTCAAGCGACGCAATAGCTTGCAGCTGGAATCTGGCGCGGAACGCCCACGTCTGGCAGTCGGCCAAAGGCAGGGCTCACTGCAAGCTGAGCCAAGCCAAGATGTGAACACGCGCCAAATGTTTCACAAAGAGTTTGCCAAGTCATCCATACAGTTCTACGACAATCTGCAACCCAGTCCCACCAACACTAACAGCAACAACAACTCACGTCTGCTGAACAGATCACGCCGTGAGGTGACGCCCAAGCTGACAGCTGTGGCACCACAGCCAGCACTTGAGTCTGTGGCTGAGATAGACCCGAGCGCAGCGAAACGTAAACAAGCCTACAGCTCCACGATACAGTTCTACGATTACGTCAACACCAATGATGCGGACGCCACGCAGAACAATGTGCGACGTCCCAAAATGGACATGAACAACAAACGCGAAGTGGAGCTCAACTCCAAGAATAGCCCCAAGCTGCAGGTGAAGCACAATGTACGTCATCTAAGTGTGGACCGTGAAATCCCACAGTTGCGCATGGTTACCAAGAAGCCACTCAACGATGGCCAACAGTGGCAGCAGGACACATTTGAATCAATGAAGATGCCGACCATGCAGGTGCCCAAGAAAATTCTCAAGCAACAGCCATGGACAGAGGGCTTTGAGGAGTCCATGCTGAGCTACATGGACAACGGGATGCAGCAGTTGCGGCTGCGCAGCTCGGCGCCAGCCAAGAAACATGTCACCTACAACGAGGAGGCAGCGGAGTATGCCTACTACGATGATAGGTTGGAGCCAGTTGAGGGTCGCCAGCTAAGGCAATCGCTGCCAAATATGCGGACAGGAAGTGGCCAACAGCAACAACACCAACAACAACATCAACTACAGCAGCAGCAGTCAGGTCCATATGTGGAAACTGGTCACAATACAAAGTCGTTAAATAACTATAATAAAAATAGTCATAATAATTATAACGAATACAACAACAGCAGCAACAGTTACACCAACAACAGCAACAACAACAGCAACAGCTTACGCTCACGGAAAGTCTTACCCAAATTGCCAGAGCTAACAACAACAACAACAACGGGCGCAATGAGAGCTCGTCGCTTTGATGACACACGAGCAGCATCGTCAAACACAGCAGCAACAGTTGCTGTGGTGGATACTGCGGCTGGTGCGGAGGCGTTATCTCCCTCTGACCCACGCAAACACCTGCGCAGCAGTCTCTGCTTCAACGGCGACGCTTTAGTCGTCGATGTGGGTGCTGCGTCGCCGTCGACGTCAGCTGTTGCGCTCGCGCGTCGCAGCTCAGCCAAGCAGCGTGTCAGCGTCGGCCTGCCAGACTGAAGCAGCGACTGTTTATACCCAATACCATAAACCATATACCATATACCATATATATAATATACGATATTTGATATTTGTGTTTATTGAATGCAACTCGATGTTCTCGTCGTGTCATGTTAATTGAATGCATCTACTGCCGCAGCAACTGCGAACGTGACTGCGACTGAGACGCCGGCAGCGACAGCTTTATGGCTCGTTTTTGTTGTCGTCTGTTGACTTCACCCAAATTAAACACCGCCAGCAGCAATGACGATAAATTATATCTAGTGCTAATGATCTTGCCTAAAAAGCGAACAACAAAACTTATAAAATTACTCTATACTCGATTCTTTGTTGTTGTTGTTATTATTAGTTGGGCAGTCAAAATGTATTAATTTAGTTAGATAAGTGATCTTAAACAAAAGAATAATAAAAATGCTAATCAAACACGGTAGTAACATAATAAGACTAAAGAAGACAAGTGAGAACGTTGCAGTTGGGAGCAAGCGACTTCATAATGTTCTTTGACTTTTCTAAGAAAGAGCATTATTTAATTAAATATCGATATTTCAAATTTTCATCTCCTGCAGGGAGTGTATATGTATAACTTTTTTCAATCCATAGAGAAGAGCAACAGAAACTTCCTTGCCACACTTATACTTATACTTACTTATATATATGTATGTATATCTGTATCTATATGTGTGTATATATTTTTTAATTTAACTTTTACTGACTGTAACATGAGTACTTTTCATCCGATTTTTATATGAGGTATCTTATTCGACAGGTGTTGATTCGGAAAGTCTATGTGCATTTATTGGTTTTCCATGATTACTTAAATTTTGGATATATGTACTCAATTTCGAAAAGAATTGCTCTCGAACGTTGTATGATTTGGGTATTTTTCGTGCATCCGAAAGATATACAACTATTGATAGTAGTCGTTCAAAACATTCAATTCTGAAATTCTGAAGTGATTCATGAGTATCCGTGCAATAAATGAAAATAAAATTAAAGAGTTCGAAGTTGACAACAATTTGATAAAAAAAAGCAAGTTTACATCTTATGTTATGCCAAAAAGTGGTTATGACTTCGAAATTGAAATTTGTTTGACGTTGATATGTTTTTCAAAACAAATTAAGTGCTTCTGTAAATTCGAGCGTAGACAATTAATTTCTACTCAAAAGATCGTATAAAACAAGACAACTAAATTAGTTTTAGTGCACATTAGTATAATTTACGGTTGAGTAGATTTGCGCTTTTATGTCGCAATAGCCAAAGGTAGTCAGGGAATGCCAGAGGCGGCTTTGCCAGCTGGTACTGGAGTTAAAGCAGAAACTGAGCCTTTCACCAAAATGTCCATTTCACCAAAATACGTTGACTGAACTGTATATTATTAACGGAACTTGAAATCAGCCGAGACTCAGCCGGCCAGCTATCCAGGTAGTTAGCAGCCAGCCAGGTGAGTTCGTTTGTTTCACAAGGAAAATTATGACGGGCGAATGTTGCCTGCACCTTTTGCTGCAACAGCTGCTGGAATTGTCGTGCGTCGTTCGTCTTGAACTTGAGCTTGACCTTGCTGGAAAATGGAGGTAAATGCTGCACAAATCCAACATTAATTGGCCAATTATGCATGCAACAGCAAATACATCAATCAAAGTGCCATTAAGCAACTATTTCATTAGGGGCATGCATTTAATTGTTTAAAAATAGAAAAAAAAACAATTGGAAAATTAATCAAACAACTACGAAGCAGGATAAGCGTAACGGAAACGATTGGCCATAGTGGTGCAAATGGCGCATGACGAAATGTTATGCAATTGAACACTGTTCAATTTCAGTTTCCACTTCCATCTACCAAATGCCAAACAAAAAAGAAAAAAAACTTTAACAAAACATCTTCCGCATTGTGCTTGTATCGCATCCTGCCTTACTAGAAAGTAGTCCAAGCTTGCGCACCAAAAGGCCAAGACACTTATTGCCGGTATTTCCTGGCACAGCTGAACCTGAACTTCGGGTTAAGCCAACCTCCAAACATAAAAAGTGTAAGTGGAAGCAGCAACTTTTATTTGGTAACACACACAGTGGGCACATCTTCAAAAG
Organism: Drosophila gaucha; assembly: GCA_035045545.1. Classification (NCBI taxonomy): domain Eukaryota; kingdom Metazoa; phylum Arthropoda; class Insecta; order Diptera; family Drosophilidae; genus Drosophila; species Drosophila gaucha. The sequence continues at coordinate 9,961,963 of JAWNOY010000025.1, forward strand.
CCAGTTAACAAAACCGAAACAAAAAAACAGATCTAAGAGGCAGATAGAGTCATTAACTGGGGGCCGGCTAGACCGCAGCCTCCCTCTACTTACTTGGCCAGCTAATAAGACTCGCAAAAGAGCCCCCTTACCACTCTTAGCAGGTAACGAATATTTATATTGTAGTTGGTTGCAATTACAGCCATAAACAACATTTTATTTACACCGCCTGCTCCACTTCCTACTGGATATGCAAATGATGCTGCCCCTCGCATTGCTCCTGCCCCCGCTGCCACAGGTCTAGCCGTTGTGTTGGGGCCGCAGCTTCCTCCCAATATTGGCCAAGTCTATGCGTGAAACGTGAGCGGCTCACCATGCGCAGATTTCAATCTCTCTCGTTGTTGGCCACAGTTGTCGTCTTCAGGCAGGTTGCAAAACATGTTGCGGCAGCGCGTTTGGTCCGCTGGAGTAGGAAGGAAGCTGGCATAAAACCGTTGCGTCCATTGCCAAGACTTTCAGTTTCGTTGGGGCCACGCGACTGCGCAAGACGTGAACCAGACTTGAAATCAATTTCATAATTTCATTGTTTCGAGAGTGAGCCAGTGCACAAAATCTAGTGAATCGCTGCGAGTGAAGTTTAAGTGCGAACTCCAAAAGACCTACACAAAATGCGCCTTTGCTGGAATGTAAGCGACGACTGTTCTCGGTGGAAAAGTGTTTCCCTAATCAGTAATTTGTTCACTTGCAGCTGCTGGGAGCTGCGTTGCTGCTGGGCTCGTTGACAGCCGGAGTTAAGCCGCCAAGATCCTTCTATCGGCGTAGCTACTACAGTTCAGTGGGTCCTCCAGGACCTGTGCGCTTGATGTCTGCTTCTAGTGGACCGCCTGGCTATAGCTCTGATCTGCAGACCAATGAGAGCAAGCGCCGCGATGTGACCAACAAATATCCGAAGAAGACGCACTACAGGCCTTACACTTCGGTCAGCGCAGACAGAGGACTTATCGCCTTGAAGCCAAACTAATAGTATTTATCTTTCAGGAAGAGGATGACTATTCCAGCGAGCGCTACTCGACCGAGTATTCTGGTGAGACGTTGCAGGACAGTCGCGAGTATACCATAGGCACACAGATACGCGTGCAACATCCAATTTCGGTGCCCAAAAAAGTCAGCCCCAGCTCGCCGTATTCCAAGCCACACAAATATGCATCGACCACGCCCTACAAGAGTAGCGGACGACAGGTCTTTACACCCGATATCACTTCTGGCGAGGAACAGGGTGTAGAGCCGCCGTCCAAACGGCCGAAGTGGACGCCGGCACAATATGATTCAGAAACAGATCCTTTCCACTTGGTGCCGCCACCCAAAGCAACTTCTGCCTCCGGTCATTCGTATAGGGTTTTCGAATCGGATCATGATGACTATGATGTACCCACGCGTTCCAAGAGCCATGATCGCTACAAGAATGTTGCGTCCAAGAAACAGATTGAGGCTTTTCTGGAAGATCAACAGAAGCTGCTTGACGATGCTATCAAGCTACAGCTGCTTAATAATCCCAAGCTGCAAAAGTTCTTAAAAGCCAATGCGCATGAGCGACGACCCGATTTGGATATCGAAGACTTTGAAACGTTTCCGCCAAACTTCTCTGGCCCTGGTCCGCTACACAGCAACAACTTCAACGGTGAGCATCCGCCTCTATTGCCGCCCAAGGGCAGTCGACCACATAGACGTCCGCCCGGCATAGAGCTGAACCGATCACCGAAGCTTAAGCACATTATAAAGCCGAAGAGAAAGTACAGATCGACAGCGCTGGTGATCAATGTGTGAGGCGATTTTTGAATTAGTCCTTAAGGCGTACTTATTTAAATATTGAATACGTTTACTTTAAAATGTATAGACTTTTATGTAAATTATGTAAATATAGAAAACTAATGACTTTAAATTGTTGGCACATCTTACTGCTTCATCCATATAAAATGCGATCATTTAACAAACTAGTTTCATATTGAAGTTATAAAAAAAATTAAATGTTAAATCTTTTTTGGTTGTTGTCTTTACTATTACAGTGGCAACGTTAAATTTACAGCGCCATCTACTGGTTTGCCAGTTAGCTTACTTGCTCGTTCAGATGCTTTCCTACACTAGATGGCGCCAGCTAATTTGAATAACAAATAAACTCTTAATTTTTTGAGTATTGTTAGTTTATTTTACCAACCTAGAAAATTTATTCCTCCGAAAATATTTTGATTTGTAGTAATTTCAAGCACTAGATGGAGACAGCATAATAAGATTATAAAAATACAAATAATCACAATTGGCTTCATTTGGTAAACAAAAATCAAAAACAAGAGACCTGTTTCAATGCGGGATACTCAATCACTACTTAACACTAAAAATAGAAACAACAAATTCTTGGCTTTTACCTCTTTCGCAAATCTGATCCGCAAGTGAGCAAGCCACACGATTGCCACAGCTATAACAACAAAAGTGGGTGTGAAATAAAAAAATAAGTAAGTATTACAAAAACAAAAGCGAAATTGATTTTCTTAATCGACTGAACAATTTCAACAGCAATATTGTAGCACCGGACTCCAAGGCGCAGCCACAACAAGGCTGACCTTGAAAGCAAATCCGAGTACGAGAGCCACAAGCCACGAGGTGGTGCAAAGAATGCGCACAACAGAAGTGAAAAGTTAACTTGGCTACAGTCAACACCTGTTGTGGTGAATCGTAGGGGGGTGGACTGCGAGTGCGCGATTCGACATGGCAAATCGATGGGGCATATAATTGAGCAAACAGCTCAAAATATTAGCGCATAATTAATGAATTACAATAAAGCAACTGAAGCATGGCAAACCGAATGGCAAACAATATGAATATGTAGTAAGGTAACATTATATATAGTCGAAATCAGGCATTAAATATGGCAATTGTTTTAGATTGTTCTAAAGTAAACATACTGAATGTATCGTGTGCTAAGTATTCTAGAATGTAATAGATTTATTATTAATTAAAAATAATGAAAAATAAATATGAATTACAACAGGTGTTATATTAAATTCCATTGTATATTACAGCATGTATTAAAACAATTCAAATTTAGAATTGGGTTTTAAGATATGACATCCAATAGCTATTTAGTGAAATAAATTGTTACCATAGTACATATTTCTCAATTATGATGGAGTACGTCTCTATCTATATATAGCATTCCGGTTTAGGTCCACATACCGATGCCGGTTCTTTGGCCGGGACATGTGGGAGGTACGCGATTTCGATTTTCTTTGGAATTCAACTGGTCTCTCATTTATTTTTATTTTGAACTTTTTTTTGCACAATTGGCAACCAGTTTTGTGTCTTTCCTTGTTTGTTGCATAGAATCGAACCAAAACGTGTTTGCCAGTGTATATGCTGTGTGTGTTATGTATATCAACTGTTGGTTGTGCAATGTGCATGGGGGCGTTTACCGGGCAAGGTGTTTAGATAAATCTGTTAAAAATTAAATTACTCGTAAACGCCACACGCCCAAAAAATATAAAAGGCAAAACAACAAGCAAATAAAAAAGATTATCAATTGCTGGCGGTACGTATGAAATATCGTGTATTGCTTAAAAGACTATATAAATTGTTGTTTATAATACAATACAAAACATATATTGCTAATACGTCCCGTGGCCCGTGCTGGGTATTAAGATCTAGCATTGAAAGATTTGTGAAATTCATTTGATCAATGTCTTATTCTTCTTCTTCTTCTTTGACCGCAAACACACTTACAAATTTATTGGTTTCGCTTCACATTAGGAGAGTAGAATTGGATTTAACAGCATTGAGGAGTAGTTATTTATAAATTACAAACAAAAAACTGCTAGACATACTACATACAGGATCGTAGATAGGAGATACGATATACATATATATATATAAAGGTTAGGCTGCTGCAGAATTTTTGCAACACTTTTACTTTCTTTCTTAAACATATCACAAAAGAGTTTTGATGAAGGTAAGAACTGGAACAGCAGTGGTTGAGAGAGTTTAAGAAAAGAAAGAGCAAGAGTCAGACAGTTAGAAGGAAAAAAGGACAGAGTGAAGAGATAAAGAGAGAGTGTTTCGTGTTGGGTGTGAATAAATGAAAGATTACGTAACATTACAATAGAAACAAGCTCAATCTATGTGGTTCTCTCTCCAGCGTTTAGACCTTGTTGAAAGAATAAGTGAAGCCGTCGGGCGTGCGGTTCAGCGACAGCTTGCCGGGCGGCGAAAAGCGGTGCGGATTGGGTGTGGTCGTCGTGTAGTAAGCCTGCTGCTGTGGCTGATGGTATTGAGGCTGCTGAGCTGGCTGTTGGTAGGCGGGCTGTGGGGCTGGCTGCTGGTAGGTGGGCTGCACGGGCGCCGGCGCGGGACGGTACTGCTGCTGAGGAGCGGGCTGCTGATATGACTGCTGCTGTTGGCCGAAGCCGGGATCGTTGTAGCGAGGATCGTAGGAACCATCGTCGTAGTCGTTGCTGCGGTATGAGGACTGTTGGGCTGGTGCCTGGTACTGCTGTGGCTGGTACTGTGACTGTGGCTGATAGCCGGCGGTGGGCACGGGCTGTGGTGGTGCGGGTGGTGCCACTGGCAAATGATCACCGGACGCTTGGAAGCTGTGGAATAGACAATATATTATAGAAAAGTTTATGGTATAATGTAGCTCGAGTTCTTACCCATTCTTGCCCGCAGTGTAGGAGACTGTGCGACGCTGTCCGGAGGGATCCACATAGCTGTAGCTGCCGTGACGTGTGCCATCGGAGTCCGTCTCCTCTTTGAAGTTGATGCCATCCTCCTGTGTGTAGGCGGCACCGAATTTACCATCGCCAGACAAATAACGCTGCTCACTGATGATGGCCGCAGTTTTGGGATCCTGGTGATAGTTCTGGGCAACTGCCAGAGTCACGAGTGTGGTTAATGCAAGCTGCATCAGCAAAAAATTGAAAAACAAGCAAATATATAACAATTAGCTAAATACACACACGCACACACCAACACACGAGCAACTCACAAAGCGAAACATTTTGATTTTGGGGCTATCCTTGAAAAGCTACTACGTAAACTGCACGCTCTGCGAATTGGAGTCGGAATCACACGCGATATGGCGCCTTTACGTTATATAGTCCGTTAACAAGGAGTTTCTCTATATCGATTACGACACCAGCTAAGTGTCAGACCGACGGCTATGGATTTTGTAAGTCAACTGCCTTCCGCAATGGTGCCGCCCAAGCTTTTATAGTGCCAGCCAGCTGGGAAAACCTTGGAACGGCAACGGCTTGGGCTAAACTCATGGCCCGCCTAGGCGGTAGCTGGTCGACTTGTTGTTGTTGTTGTAATTCAGTTTGCTTGTGTTGGTATTATTAACAGTAACAATAACAAGAATTGAGCTAAGTGCTCCAATAAGTCAACTCTCGTTGTTGTAGCTGCTGCTGCCGCAGCGGCAAGCAGTCTTACCAGTTTTTCGCTCTTTCGCTTTTCGCGTCTACTTTTGCTTTCTATGCTGGAGCTAAACTATTTTTTAATTATTTGTGCATTAAAAATTTAAAGCCTGAACTGTAGCCGAACCCGATACTCTGTACCAACTGATATCCCTGCTGCGATGTTCTCCCTGTGCACTGGATGATGCAATTTTGTGGCAATCATTGCATTTGGCCAATAAAATTGACTGCACTAACCAATTGATTGCACATGACCAGCCCAACCCAAATCCAAAAAATACAAAACCAAACTGGAAACAATCAAACAAATCTGTGTACATTTATTACTTTGAATATGCTGAAGTTTACATACACTTTCCGTTAAAATTAACAAATTGCAAAGTTGAAAACTGTAATAAATAAAACAATTTCTTATTCTTTGCAAAAACTGCTCTGAGAAAAATTTGATTTTTAAATTTGTGTAATGTTCCCATTGAAATATAAAATTTCCAATTTACTTTCATTCACTGTTTGATAACTTTAAAATTAGTTTCAATATAAATTAAAGAAAAAATAAAATAAAGTATTTTCATACATTTGTTGAGTTTTCATATAAAAGTTTACCAAAATAGAAAACATTAAAGCTAAATTAAAACAGTTAAACGCAAAGCGATTCTTGCTATGCGAATCGAATGGCCAATTTATTGGCTAATTTTTATTAAATTGATTTAGTTTCCATTATTTGCCTATTCACTGAATACAATAATTTTCGAATTTTCACAAGACAATTTATATTATTTTATATGTGAGAAACCTTATCAAATAGACTCATATACTTTTTAATAATTCAGTATTTGCCAGAGTATTAAAAGTGCTGAGCAGAACTGTTTGAATATTTGACGATTGTTTCCGATGCCATAAGTCGGATTAAAATTAAGAAATTTGCGATTACATGCAATAAGCGCGGGTGTTGCTCATTGGTTGTTGTTGCTGTTGATGTTATTGCAGTTGTTGCTAATGTTATATGTTGTGCTCGCGTTTGCTGGTTTGTATTATAAATAGGCATTAACAATCACAAATGCTGATTTATATCATGAGCCAAGCTTTTTGTACAAGCTTTGTTTTGTGGTGTGGTCAGCACTTGGCAACAGTTCTGAACGGTCCATAAAATACTTTTAGTTGTAGTTGCAGTTGTTGTAGTTGTGCGCAATGTCTTTGACTTGTTTGACTTTGCGCTTGGCTTCAATAATTTATTGTTGTTTGAAAAGCCGTCAGTAAAAGGCATTGTTTGAGCTGCTTTATAGCCAACAGCTGGCAGCGGTTTTTGTTGTTAATGTGTGTTGCAGTTATTGTTGTTGTTGTGTGAAGCATTTGGAGCGCCCACCCACGCCAGCTTTTGCATAATTTATGGCCAATGGCTTAGATTTGAGTGCCTTGCTGGCGACACGTGCATATGTGTTAGTACTTAGCGATAATTACACGATCTAAGACCGTTTTGCATATTTTAATGAGCGAGCAGCCGTTGCATACGCAAACGCATCAACCTGAATCATTTGTCCGGCACTAAGCAGCCGCATGTGGTCTGTAAAAGTTTGAAGTGGAAACATTTCAATTGCAGAGCCTTTGCCCTTTTGCAAGTCGCCATCGTTGTTATTGTCATTAGTGCGACCAGAAATACACACCAGAAACATGGCACGCCCTCTCACAGCAGGCGAGCAAACTCGGGCACTTGGAAAGTGGCAGCAGCGGCGGCAGTTCAGGAAATTAAATCAGTTGACAAACAACAACAGCAAATGGCGTTGATGAAGGCCAGGAACTGGGGCAGTTAGCATTTCTGTTCATTTGGATTAGCCAGAGGGTGCAACAATTCATATAGTTGGGAGGGTTGTTTACCCAAACACTGCCCTGCCCAGTCCCTGCCTGCCTGCCAGTCCGATCAAAAACTATTGCAAGTTCCTTGAGCTGCCTTTTTGATTTCCGAGGCGTTTGCCTAATGCCGATGTGACGATACTGCCACCCAAGGCAAGAACGGAGCTGTGCTCTCGATTTTTTCAAATTTTAAATTTTGGCTCGTTGTTGTTTTTATTGTGTGTGCAACGCGCAACGCTTTTATTTTGATGCTTTCACTTCTGGCGAGTTAATCACAATGATAATGAGGGTTGAGGTTGAGGTTGAGGGGTTGTTGCCCATCCATTTTGTACAAATTGCATGCAAAATAATATATACATATACATACATATCAACATATCATCTCTCTTCATTTTGCGTTGTCTCTCAATTATTTCAGCTGCTGCCACCACCCGGACTCAAACCCAAATCCAAATGCAAGCCAAATGCCGCTCCCCAGCCGAAAGGCACAGACAATTGCGATTATTTGTAATTTAAGATGCAGTCGAGCGTTTGAATAAAATCGAGCGAGTCAACGTTGATGTCGACTCTTTCGCATTGTGCACTCACACACACACTAGCACACACATCCCCAACCCCACATGCATGTTAGAAGGTTAACAATCTAGCCTTTTGTTCGCCAACATTCTCAGCTCTCAGCTCTCAATTTGCTCGGCCCAAAAATTGAATGCTAAACGCTTATCAGTGCCGACTGATCGCCCAGAAGTCAAACTGAAACTCGCTAAACTTGTTGAGAGCGCTGAAAGAAATACGATATGCTCATATAGAGAAAGAGAGTGAGAGATAGGATAAGCCCTAGTGATTCACAGGATTCATATAAAGATGGTGATTTGATAGCCAAGTGACTGACTCATGAATGACCCGGCAGTGAGAGTTCCTCAAAAGTCAGTCATTTTTTCGATCATTTGTAATTTGAGAGACGGACACAGAAGGATGAATAATTACGCGTTTACCGAGCTATAAAGGATACTTGGAATGGGAGATCTGTGTAAGTGCGCGCTAATTGCGCATCTGCTAGAAATTTCAGGCGAGGTTTCCATTTCACTTTGAATTTTAATGCTATTATAATACTTTTGACTTTGATTCGGCTCACAGCTTAGCCTCGCACACACTTGTCTCCGCTTCCATTGGAATTGTGCTTGGTGTCACTGGACCAGTTTCCCAGCCTCTCAGTCCCCACGCTGAAATGCAGCTATAAACACGGAATCAAGGTCAATAACGTGCGCCGGGCCTGGCTGCGTTCGAGCCAAGTGCGTGTCTGGGCCGGGCCAGAAACGAGTTTCTGGCGCATGCGTAGCGGTTTTCGCATTTCAGACTTCCGCATGTCGCTGACGTTGATAGGAAAAACTGGAACTGAGGCTGCAGGCTATGCCAAGCCTAGCCAAGCCAAGACAGGCTAGGCCAACGTGTGCTGCCAGGTCGCAGTTAAATGTGCGATAGTGGCCACATCTTCGGACAAGCGATCTTCTTGGCCTTGATTGCAGCACACGATTTGCACACTGTCCAGTTGCAATTCGAAAGTTGTTTCGACAGCTCCAAATTGGCAACCTTGGGAGGCAGGGCACGTGCATTGAACCCAACAATGCATGCATTCTCATACCGATCAAGCAGATAGTACGCAGAGCCGTAACATAGAGCTGCACAAGTTTCAGCAATTACTACATTAAATGAACATAAGAAACACGTTTCTGAGCTGCATTTTATTTCCATGCACAGCTATTGAAATAATTGAATGATATGTGGTTTTTGTTTATTTGGGATAAAAATCAAACGATCATCGCTAAAACTTCAAAGTGATTTGGAAGAAGGTCAACAAAAATATGTTTTCTCATATGTCACATTGAGGCTATTGGCCAAGTGAGTCATTAATTGAAAGCAGTTTACACTTTAATTACCCCAAGTATACGAAATGTAATATAAAGCAAGTAAAAGAGATGTAGCTGTGAATGACAGACTAGTAAATACTCTGTAACTTTACATGTAGGAAACTTGTTCAGAAATAGTTTATTTACAATTATATTAATCTTATATACGAAATTAATGGAATATTCAAACTTTTTGAATAATATTTGTATACTAGTTTATAGATAGACAAACAAATGGCTCAATGCAGCTGTTGCTTGCTGATTATTAACAGACTCTAAAGCTTCTCTGTTTAACAAGCATAAGCCAAACCTTATGATACCCATCTCAAGCAATTTCTGATTAAGAGGCATTATAAAATAGTTTAAATTTTCATGTCTTGTTGAATATAATCACATTTTCAATGTCAGCGGATACGATCCGTATATGACATGCCAACAAGTGAACTATTAATTGCAACAGCAGCAGCAACAACAACAGCGAATAGCAAGCGCGGCGACAAATGGCCAATAAATGCGGGTAATTGTACACCATTGTACGCTGCTCTAGTGTATGTGTGTTTGTGTGTGCCGGACCTGTTGGGGCAAGTCAAAGTGCAAGAGTTTGACAGGCAACAATAATCATAAGCGAAAGAAAATACAAACAAGCCAAACAACTAACCAATCTTAATTTCGAGTAAGTGCCAGATCCAGTTCAAGTTCCAGTTCCAGTTCCGCTTCATTCAACATTGTCAGCGCATGACGTGACAACAAATCAGCAGCATCAGCCAATTGCTCAGCAATAATCGATCTGATATTTCAGACCTTAACTCGGCTCAAGTGTTTATTTCGATGTTTCGAGTGAGGTCTCACCGGCTCCCAATCGCCAAGCTCTATTTCTTTCTCGTGTATCTTTTTTTTGTCTTCAACCTTTTTCACAGGTGGTTTGTGGCTGGCGGCGACTTCAACTGCTTAATTAGCCAAATATGTAGTTGTTGCTGTTGTTGTCTGCGGTAATGATATGCCAATCATAATTAGCATGCCAAACGTAGCTGCTTATTGATTTCATTTAAAATGGCATTAGCGCAAAAAAATAATAACGAAACATTTTGAAATCGAATTCGTAGCATATCCAATTGAATTGTCTTCGAAATTCGGCAAATTGTTGCCAATAATGGCATTGGAATTTGGAGCAAAGGTGGAAGGTCTTTTTGGGAACTACGAATATGTGCAGTAGAGATAAGCTCAATGCCAAATGCAGCTAATCACATCCTGATTACATGTGAAATGTCGCAATCTTGAGTCAAAAGACTGTTAATTTGTTTACTGAGCCTCGGCCTGAGCCTCACAGACTGACAACAAAACGGAGCCAATTAACTGCAACCGACATAAAATCAAAAAGTAAATAAATCAACAATGAATGGAAAAACTGCCCTCATATACTACGTAATGCTCGTCTGCTTATAGAGTGCCGTTAATATTTCCTCCGCCTGCGCAATATTGGCCAACATTAGCTCTTAGAAACCAGGTCCAGGAACAATTCCCGACTCAGTCAACAGCAGCAGCTCAATCGACATCAGTTTTGACAGCCCATCGACAGTTGGCAACAGTTTTCCTTTCTAGTTGCAAAACAAAAGCCTGCGGTTGATTTTTTGTCTTTATGCCTCGCTTTTATTTTCTTCTTTTCTCTGCTTCGCTTTTCTTTTGCATTCTTCATACCAGTTTTTGTAGCCGCCTGCAATTATTTGGCGATTTCTTATATTTTTCAACTGAAACTGCATTCGATTTTTCCTTTTATGCACTGGATTATTTTGGTCATTGCCATGTTCTCACATGTTGCCTGTTTCTATTTTTCCATTTTCTATTTTCCATTTTTCTTTTCGGTTGGCTTTGTGCGCATTGTGCTCCTGGTTTTTGCCGGCTATGAAAATATTTACACATGCTCCGACGGGCATTGAAAACACAATTAAAAGGTTTTTAAACTAATTGGTTTCAATTATTTCGGCTTTCCGAGCAGACACCAAAGAGATGCCTCAGATACTTGTTAGGATGGTATGATAGCAGATTTCTACTTATCTAAGGCTTTTGCATTGCGCGATTTTACAGCTCATTGAGTTGCAGTTAATTGGCTGAGGCTAAAGAATTTCTAGATTTTTAAGATGTTTGATATGTATGAGAAAAGGTTATGAAATGTTTTCCAAGAACTTTTTACACTAAATAGTTTACATTTATATTTTATTTCATATCATGTTCCTCTAATACATACGGGAATGTTTTTTATATTTAAGAGATTTTTATTCCTAGACTTATTTATTTTGAATATAGTTTTTCTCAGAACATGTTTATCGTTTTTAAATTTATTGTTTGTAATATGAGCACTCCCTATATAAAATACATAAAGTGCTGAACGGAGTTATAGCTATTTCTGACGCACTCCTTAATCTCCCGCCCCATAAATAAGCAAACTGTGGCAATTAACCACAACAAAGCACAAATTATGTCATAAGTATTTTCGTGTTGATGATTTCCCATTTTCATCTGCCTGAGAATTATGACAATAATGTGACAATTTACATAGCGCAGCTACAAATCGCGGCGTGCACCAGGGGGTGCCGATAGCCACCCCTAAATATACAGATAGACAATTCAAACTAGTCGAATAGCTGAAACAGTTGCGCAGGATCGGGTCAGCGGCTCATCAGACAGCCAAAGCTGGCTAGCAGTCAGTCAGACAGGCACTCATTAAAATTAAACGAGCCAACGCACAAAGCATTTTCGGCTTGGCTCTAGCGAACAGTTCGGTGCCCTACGAAAGCAGGCGAGCCGAATGAAGCGCATCTCAGCTGCTTGCGCAATGTTGTCAACGGCTCTCAAGTGTGATCCGTATGGTAAATAGTGACGGGTCATGACTAGTTTTTTAAGCAGCTCAGTCGCAGCACGCGCATGCCCAAGCTTTATCCGCCCGGCGTATCCTTGTTTACATTTGATTGCCACCCCAAAGGATATGTCAGCAGCAGCAGCCCACATGAAGCTGACAAGCCACGCCAAGTCAGTGCCACCTAACGCGATCCGTTAGATACGAGTTTCACTTTAAGACTGAGCTCTAATACTCTTACAGAGGGTATAATAATTGAGAAAATGAGTTTGTAGCAGAGTATTCGATTTTAAGTTTTTCATAGAATAAGTATCAGACTCGAAGCCCAACCTATAGATGGTCGCCGATGGATGATTGTTAAATATATTCTTTTCTATTATAATATTATTATATAATTATAATATTATTATTATATATCGGAAACTCTTTATATTCATTTTGATATATTCCCATCCAATTGTTTTCATTTGTGTTTACCAACAATCCATATTTTTTACAATCTCATGCAGCTGACATTTGAAGCTTATTTATAAGTATAAAAATATAATATGTTTTCAGAGATATGTTTATATTATTTAGATTAATAATATATCAGAAATAAAGAAAAATAACATTCTATATATTCTGTTCGTTTGAGAAGAAATAAATAATATATTTACATTACTTTATTTTATGACAAAAACATTCTATTTAGGGAACTTGTGTAAAATAAAATTCCTTAAAGAGTGATAAAACTGAACTAATATTTAAACTTCGGCACCCCGTCCTGAAGTTCAAATCTCGTTTTTTTTTCGTCATGACTGTCGCCATGTTTGCTGTAGGGCTAATCCCCGCAGCGGGCTGTCGCGCGCTTGCCGCAAACTGATGCAAATATTTTATGAAGTGTTTGAGAGCACTTCAGAAATTAGTTCCCATGTAAGCGCTTAAATTGCGCTCAGCTACAGGGTATATATGCAGTCTCTCGCTCTCCCTCTCACTCTTCCTCTCCCTCGCTCTAATCTGTATGCTAGAGCAAATCGAAAGCGTTCGGTTTTTTATCTCTCATTGTGAAAGGCAGTCAGTTAACCAGCTGTTGTTTCGGCTCTTGTCAATTGTGATGTCAGAAATCAGGCGCCCGCCTTTCGAGAGTATCTTTTAGTGTTTAGTTTGTCACCAGTTCGCCGCAGCCTCAGAGTCCCTGACAGTTTTGCGCGTCCCATTTGCGGATTAAGCCGCAAATCCCTTTTATTTGACAAAATGGCTTCGATAAAAAAATTGGAATTGAATGTAGTTTGTGTGTGTGTAGTAGAACATAATCATAAAATTGAAGTTGATTTTGTTGTTGCCGCACGCTGACAGCTGTCGATATTTGGCTCTAAGGTGAGCTGCGGCGCGGTCTGGCCCGAGCTCTCGGGAGCGATCGTTGTCGCCAGTTGCATTACCAATGGCCACTTGAAAGTTGGAAACAAAGTTGCCTCTATGCAATGAATTAATTTTTCATACAGCATCTCGCCAAGTGGCTCGGCTTGCTGGCTCTACAAAATAAGTCTCGAGCATTGTTGATCCTTTGTGGCTTATTCGCGACGTTCAGCGAAACAAAGGCTCTCCAAAATTGGTTTGCCAATATCCGCCACATACCTTTAACTAACCACCCCTTTTGTTTTAGCAAGCTCACGCTCTCTCTCTCACTCTTCGCTCCATATCCTGGGAGCGCAAACGCATAACTAATACACTTTTCGGTGTGAGTTGGTCTCGAGTTGCTGCTGTATAGTGTAAAAGTGGCCACTTGGGTGGCTGGAGTGGCAAACCCGCCCAAATAACACGAACGACAGCTTTCCCATACGCCGTGTGTGCTGCTGCTGTTGCTGAGTCGAAGCTTTGTCAAAGTCGATTTGTAACATTCTCAAGTGCTCGAGGTCCGTTACGAACCCACCTTGTCCCCTTTCGATATTTGCAATGCACTTGGTGCAGGGTCGCTTCTGTTTTGGAATGCAGCAGCACAGGGTTGCATTGGTACGGTTTAGTCCAAATTACCGTTACGCGTCTAGGGTGGCTCGTTATTTTGACAGGCCCTATTGATGTTGTTGATGACGCTCCCGGTCAAAGGTGGTGCAAGCCACAGCCGCCGCCGCCGCCACCGCTGGGCATCGAGCTGCAATGATGACGCGACTGCTATTCACTTTTTAGCGTTGCCGGTCAACTTGGGCCGAGTTCCCAGGACTTTTACAGGACTTGCGTGATATGGTAATAGCTTAATTTACGGATGCGCCATGCACCTGATGACCACCTGCTTTATTGACCGGAAGTTGAAAAGTTTCAAACTTTTCCCGACCATCAAGGGGTGTACGTTTTTTCGGGTTGGGGCTGAACTGCGGCTGGGGGTCTCGTGTAACAGCTTAATTAAATGAACATTTCCATCTAGTTAAATAATAGTTTATCGTCATACAAATAAGTAGCTAGCTATATAATAAGCACTTCTAGGCAGCTGCGACGCCATTTTGATGTCTTCCTTTTTACAGACAGATTGTGAGTAACCCTAATGAACTATCTGCGCACTCGCTGGGCGCCTCGGGCAGTGAGCGGTCGTCGGCTTTGTTATGCTAACAAAAAAGCAAATCTAAAGACAACATCAAATAAAAAGGCAACAAATTCAATTAGGCTGCGACGTCATCAGTTGCCCCGAGGCAGCCGCAGAGGAACAGCTTCCAGCAAACAGGACTTCCTACATTCGGTTGCATGCAGCAAATGCAAGCAGTTGTGTAGCAATCTTGACAGAGCATAAGTTTCCCATACTTGGCCCCTATGTCTGAAGAGAGGGGTGGAGTAGAATGGAACACACACCACGCTCTGTCGTCCTGGTGGTCCAGAAAGGCACAGCTTTTGATTGAGCATCAAAAAGTAATAATCCTCAACATGCCCATATAAAACTGTCACCGCTGATCGCATAACACTTGTTTGCCTGTCAATATTCGAAGCGAAATTCGAGCAAATCCTTCACAAAAGATCTTCAAAATGCGGGCAATTGCAACTTTCTTGAGGTTAAACGCAAGTTGCTCTTGAGCTCTCGAGTATCAGTCGCAACCCGGGAGCCTTTGTTCGTCGGGAGCGTCGCAATTTGCCCTCAATATTTTTCTCACCTCCAGGAGGTCCACTCATCAGCTGCCCTCGGGGCTTATTGTGCCCTACGCAGATTGTAACAATAAAAAACTGAAGATTTACGTAGACTTAGACTCGGGCATCAAGTACTTAAAAAATAAAAGACGCTAGGATGTGCCAATGTGGCAAGTACTTTTGATTAGCAAACGCTTCACTGATTTTAATTGTCAGCTCAACTCTGGGAATCTGATCTTATGATCTGCTGATTTTCTTGCGGAGCAGCTGCTTTGATCGAACTAGTTGTGCTAATGAACATCATTAGATACAGCCAAACGTCAAATTAAATAGCTAAGCGCTAAAAACAATGCCATTGCTTTGGGACCTTTGCAAAAATGCAAATCGAATTTTCCACAGAAAAACTGCCATTTGCCCACTAAAGTAAGTTAAGCTGCCGAACAGCCTGCAGGGCAGGGGCTAGGCTTAGTAGCTAGTCCGTAAGCCACACAACAATTAGAATTAGAGAAGAGCACAAACATTTGTATATTATCTCCCTCCCGCTCACTCGCTTATCTATGCGGCAGATATAGAGAATTGATCTGGCGATAAATCGAGCTACTCAATTTACAAAAACAACGCCGCCCTGGTACCGCTTTGACTTTTACTGGCTGCCGTTCGGTTGGGCGAGCATCTCGAAACAACTCGTCCTGGGACTGACTTCAGGTACAACAATGAGGCAAACGGAAGCCGGATTTGCAGCTTGCGTCTTGCGGCTAGCTGGCCAGGATCAAATGGATGTTTAATATTTTGGCTTAGAGACATTCTCATTATATTTGAAAACAATGGGCTATGATGCCGCCTGGTCGACCGCCCGGCCAGGATTTGAGCGTTTAGCAAAAGGGTAATCCAGCCCATTAAAATCTATTTGCATACTCATATTTTTGTTTCGCTAGGTAATTGCGCATGGATAACCGCCTCACCAACGCAATGATCCACACAGACACCGGACTCGGCCTCAGACCCCGAATGGAATCGGACTTCGGCTCTTTTCGAGACCTGTCGTCGGGGCTGAGCTAAACCAAAACCTGCCACAGCCGCAGGAATACGTGCATTTCCACACCTGCCCCGGTAAGCAGGTCCGCGGATCTGCAGCAGTCGCTTACGCGAATTGCGTTAATCATGTAGGGTCGCCCTTCATTGAGAACGCGGATTACTTAATCAACGAAAATCTATGAATTAAAAGTGTTACCGAAAATCCGGCTGCTTCGAGCCAGATTCTGGCGAAGTTCAGGCAACCCACTTGAGCTGAAGAGTTACCGCAGCGACTGAACTGAGCTGGCTCCGGCTTAGCTCACACACCCACCCAACGCTGGGTGGGAGTTGCGTCTTGAGCTGATTTAAAGCAGTTCAAGTGGTTTGAGCTGATCCAAAGCTTCTGGCACAAGTTAGTCCGCGGCTGGTCGCTGGCTTAATCAAGGATTTCACTTAGAGCCAAGGGCTCAAATAGGGCTTGCTCCACATTTTACCCAAGGAAATCAAAAAGTGAGAATATTCTCTTTTTTATTGCGAATGCGAAAAAAGGGAAAACTACAAATTAAGACCTAAACAATACAAAGCCAACAATGTGCAGAAAAACGTTACTGATGACAGAATGATGAGGATTAAACCAACACAGGCGCACATCTAGGACTACGACTACAACAGCAACAACCACAATTGCATAGAGACATACACACACACACACACACACACACACACACACACACACACACACACACACAGTTCCGCGTCGCCTCTGAGTCTATTAAAAGTCTAAAGGCAGATAATAAAGGGCCATTAGGACTTAAAAGGGCTCAACAACCCAGCGGCAGCAGTCGAAACGCTTTGTGCCCTCAGAGACAACAAAATTTGTGCCGGATTCAACACAAGCAGCAGCAGCAATAACAACAACAACAACAGTTGCTGCAGCATCCAAGCCGAGTCGAGCATGGACCTTGGCAAAGTCGAAATGGCAGCAGCAACGAAGCATATTTAATTCCAAATCCCCGCTAGCGTTGAGCTATGGGTGCTACGGGTTAGGGTAGGTTTTGCACCATGCTCCTGGAAATGAATGTGTGTCAGTGGCATACGCAAACACATACACACATATATGCACATACATCTATATATCTTATATATGTATGTGTGGATGCATTCAACATCTCTATTTACTTTGGCCAACGCAATTTCAACAATTTTGCAGCAGCCAGCCAAACGATTGGCAACTGTTTTCCTCGCCTTGTTTGTTCAGCCTTCAGTCGAAGGGATTCTATATTTTGGCATGCCCGGTTCCATGTACTATTGTCAAAGGATTCAATTGTTATTGTCTGCCGTGGACGCAGCAGCGATCCAACACCGCTCGACAAAGTCATCAAAAGTGAATTTTTGCTTTTTAACTTTTTGAATTCTGTTTTGTACCCATCGAGACAGCTAGGCTAAGGGAATAGAGTACAACGGTCGAGGGAACTGAGATTTGGAGCGGCCATTTTAAAGCCAACTGCCATTCCCAAATTAATCCCGACTTTGGTTTGCTGATGTGGAAAAACTATGCTAATTTGTTTGATTACAATGCCAAATGCATAAGATCTTTTGTTCAAGGATTTTGCATAATGCATTTCAGATTACCTGGACGGGCACTGCGGTTGGTCGTCAGATGTTTGCGGCCCCCAAAGAGGTCGCTTAAAAGGTTAAATAGTTTTTAGTTTGATATCTCATACGTTTAATACAATTTTTTTAGTCGAATATCTATTGAAAATATCATTGAGAAATTAATATAATTTTGATAAGGTAGAACCCTTGCGCAATTTCTATGCAATTTAATGGAAGAATAAAAACTATATATTAACGTAGAAGAGCAAAATTGTATTGATAACTCAATCATTTATTTTTAGGCTTGAAGACTGAGTCTTCAATGTTTCTTGGCACATTGGTTCGTAATTTGTTAAACTTTTTCCTTAAAAAAATAATAATAATTCTAAATAGTGAAATAAAAACAATCAAATCTGTATTGTTTATTTAAATAACCTCCGAAATGAAAATCCCAAAAGTAACCAACTAAAAATTGAATAAAAAGAAGAGCCATAACATATTGATATATCACAGAAATTCAAAAAACATATTCTATCTTCGATTTTATTTAGATTTTGATAGATGATATTAAAAAAGAAAAAATTTGATCCCAGAAATCACTAAAATCCTTTTACCCATTAAATGATTTATGCAATTGCTTTTTGTTTTCAGTAGCTTTAGCTATGTGTATATTTGAATATATAGGTTTTGTTTTTAGTTTTCAATGCTAATTTCATTAAACATATGTGATATGTACTTAAATACCAATAAAACTTAAGGCTAGACAACAAAAAGTTCCAACTTCTTTGAATACATTTTGAATCACGTTGTGAATAGATTTACGTATGACGAATACATTTTAAGGCTCAGATCCGAGAGATTTGTAAGCTTTCTGCAGCAGTTCACTGTTGAATATTGTCCAATGGTCACTGTCACTGCCCTAGCCAGTGTAACCCCCAAGTAACCAATACTACCTCCACATTCAATTCCAACTTTCAGATATCACAGTTTCCAGCACTACGAAGGCACTTCAAGTGCGTTTGCCGACGGCAATACGAGTCCTTTCGATTTCCATGCGATTCTTTTCGACTCGCGTTATGACTCAGATCTTGCGCTGGCTATACATGTCCGAAATGAGACGCACAATGGTGATATCGCCGATGGTCTTGCGAAAGAACAGCTCCTCGATGGTGAAGCTGGACACCTTGTGCATCAGCGAGACGACACCGAGCAGCGTCTGGAAGCGCAGCGGCTGGTTGGGATGCGTGCGCGAGATATAGTTATGGAGCGCGTTGCGTGCATCATTGTGCATGGCTGCCACCCTGCCGGACTCCAGCAGACCACGTGATTCAGCCGAGGCACTAGAGTTGGGGCTGCCGCTGCCAGTAAGAATGGAACTGTTGGCCAGATCCTCGGTGGAGCTAGCAGCGGGTGGCGACTTACGGAACAGGGAGATCGCGCGCAGGCACTCGTACTCCGTACTGTCGACATTCAGATGACACAACTGGTTCAGAACATCCTGAAAGGCGTGCACCTCGCGGGCAACCATATTCACAACCTCGCGGTTGGTATTCTCCGACTCATAGACGAACAGCAGCTGGGCAAAGTTCATGGGCATGAGATACTGGGCCATGGCCAGAATGAAGAACTCCTTCCATGACTCTTCCAGCAGCAGCAGCTGGTCGGGCATGGGCAGCTCGGTGAAGGCGCGTACACTTTTGATCCAGTTCACATTCTTGAAGAGATGCTCAGCAGCAGTTTCCTTGATATGCTCGGCGGCCATGAGCGGCGGCGTCGGCGGCAGTGCCCGAGTGGCCAGCGCGTTCATGTAGGCGGCGGTGGGTGAGAAGAAGCCGTGGTGACCCTGGTGCACAGGATGATGCGGCACACGCGGCACGGACAGATCAAGCACGGCGACAGGCGGTGGCTGCTGGAAGGCAGCACTCAGGGCGGCATGATGGTGTCCACGTTGGACACCAGGCATGGGCATGGGCATGCCAGGAAATCCAGTCAACGCGGCTGTATTCATGAGTATCTCTGGCGGTATTTGCGGCATCTCAGCAGCCCCCATCATTGCATCTTTGTACATGGCCATGTGGCGGCGGAGCGTTGAGTTGCGTGGTCCGCGTTCGTGCTGCACTGCATCTTTATTCATGCCCACATCAAAGCATTTGCGCAGCCGACAGGCGCGACATTGATTGCGATGTGTCTTATCCACGACGCAGAGTCCCTGCTTCTGTGACTTGCAAACATACTGACGGGAGCGTCGGATGCTGCGCTTGAAGAAGCCCGCGCAGCCATCGCAGGCATAGATGCCGTAATGCTTGCCCGAGCTATGATCCCGACAGACCTTGCACGGCACATGGTACAGAATGCGACCTGAAGAAGGCAGAACAAAAAAATATTTGGTTAGTCTCTTTGTCGTGGCTGAGGTTGGGATGGGACTTTGCTCTCAAGAGTATGTTGGCCGGGACAAATACTTACTGGATGCAGCTGGCGACAACCGAACGCTATTGTATTTCTGCTCCATCATATCTGGCGAACCCTCCGACGATTGCATACCGATGTGGGGCGTAATTTTGACGATTTTATAGGCACAATTTCAACAAGATAATTTCACACACTTTTCACTGGCGCAATTTTCAAATTGCTTTCGAATTTCTGTTTCTGTTTGTTGATTTCGATTTTCGAGAGTTGAGTCTTGAGTTTTACTTCTGTTTGGGCGCACTACACTAGGACGTGGACGAGCGAAGTGGACTCGTTGAGATCACGGATGATTGTGTTGTCTGCTCACCACCCAGCTCCTGTTTTAATAGTCCTGCGCTCACAAATCCTGCCGCCGTGCCATTCAACGAACAGTCGATCACCCCTAGGTAGCAGCCGGGCGCGTTTATTGGTCGTTGCGTTGCCGGGCCAGACAGGGTTGGCCAGCTAATGTGTGCTCGCTCGCACGCATTGCCTCTAACGAGCTGGCTGCCTGGCAGCGATTTTTGATCCTGCTGGCAGCGGCTGCCATTGCGAAAAATTCATTGAGCAGCCGTCGCTCATGCTCATTCTCAACTTTTCGCCTCTGGGATTTTATGGTCTTTTTCCGTTGAGGTTCGCTCTGAGCGCTCTTTACCTGCTGCATGCTCTCGCACTCTTTACTCTCTTACTCACTCTCTCGCTCTCTCTCCGTCTTTTACGTTCTCTCTCTTAGTGTGACAGTTGTTATTATGAGCAGGCACATCCTCATCAGCAGGACTCATGGCCGTTTATGGCGCTGGCCATTGTTGCCGCTTTGTGATTTGTGTGAAGTACCTGTGGGTACACGTCGTTTTTGTCTCTGCCGCACCACCCGAACCACGGTGCAAGGGTTGTTCTACGCAGGGCGCTTTTATTGTAATTGTTTTCATTCATCTATTGAACCAAAAGAACTTTTATGATGTAATTGTGCTGTAAGCAGGCACTGCAATTGATTGGGCAAATATCAAGCATTTTCTGGCCTCTATTGAAAGCTGCAGATTTAACCACTCATGCCCAGATCAACCCAGCTCTCTCCCTCTCCTACTTAAACTTAACTAAGCCAGCTTAACGTATGCCTTTTGTAGAGACAGCTCAAATTAAATTCAAGTGGCATCATTTTAATCGCCCCACGCGTAACTTAACCCACAACCAGTGAGGATTCCTCAGAGGCATTGGCCTAATCGCGTGCCGCTTAAGCAGATTAGAGCCGAAGACCAGGACCAAGACGTCGACGAAGACGACGACGAAGATCAAGATCAGCCAAGGGCAAATAATTTAAAGCAAGCTTTTCACAGAGGCAAAAACTCAACAAAAGGATCAACGCCTTAAGCAAATGCTTGTATTATAGAATTCAGGCGAAAAATATTGTACTTAATAAATGTTAAGCAAGATCCCGTAAGTCTGGTGCGATTAAAATTCGAACGCCTAGCCTGTCGATCCGTGGCCGAGGGGTTGTCAATCCCTCGCTGCTGTTGCTGCTGCTGTGGGAACCCGAGTCCGAAATGCAAATGCCTATGCATTGATAGATGACAGGAGACTTAAAAAGAGCAATTATATATTTCGATTCATATTACGGATGCGTAACTTGATCAATAAAACGCTTGCGATGATAGCAACAACAGCAACAAATAATAATAAAAAGGGCAAAAGGGTCTAATTAGAATAGCAACCCCTCGAGTGGGCTGTTTCTGATGCTGAGGGTGGTTCTTGATGGTGCTTAGATTGGGTGCGATGAGCATGTGTCATTAACATCCACCCACCACCGAGCTCGACTCATCGGACAGTCAGACGTCAGTCACCCAGGTTTCTCAGGTGTACAGCATGGGAATGTGCTTGCGTGTGATGTTATGCCTATGTATATAGCGATGCAGATCATTAGCCCATGCAGACCACTGTTGATTATGATGCTCTAGTAAACCAGATGACGATGACATATCAATTTTTAGTATGACCATCGGTCAATTTAAATGATGTGATGTGACTACGCCGACTAGCATGGGGTTTATCGTGGGAACTCATGAATATTCATGATCTTCGCTTCAGTTGATGCTGTTTGCAGTACAACTGGCAGCTGCTCTCACTCATTCTCTTGATATCAAACTTTCCCACATACATAGTCGCTTACTATAATTATTCCTGTATCTCCAATTTCAATTGAATTTGCATAGTGGAAATTCACCGGAAAACTCCGAGCACGACTTTCATTCAAGTTAAGTAGCGCTCCATTACTTAATGAAATATTGTAACGCCGGCGAGCTGCTAATTCCGCTAATCCTCGCGGATTAGCGCTAAATCCACCACAAGTCCTTAAACAGCAGTCGCGCACAGGCAGCCAAGGTGCAGGTATACATACCCTTAGGTAGGGCTAACACTTATATGACCACACCCATTTGAAGGTCAACTCCGAAAAAACGATGTATAACGAATAAAGCAATTCCCGGGAAAAGCGTACAGCATATGACTTTTTAACAAAATTCCTAAAAGAGTGCAGGTTGGGTGGACGACTTGCGCCTTGCGAAAGCGAAAGGATTGACCGAGTGCTAGGTAGGGGCACAAGCGGGCTCAGTAGCCGTCCCGTTGTCGCCTGGAAAGAACTAAGGCTAATGATGATGCACAAAAACTGTATTTAGCACCTTTTTGTCTTCGAAGAATGCTAAGAATGGCTAGCAGGTAGCACGTTGCTTCAGTTTCAAATTTTTATGGACCTCATTGGCACTTTCGCTGCATTTTTATGAATCGCCGTTGGTAGTGGCCGAAAGGGTTAAGACTCATAAATATGCAACCAAATCGTAGCCACTACATATGCATACGACTACTGTATGACGTTGTTGTCAGGCGTCTGACGACGCCACAATCCTAATGACAGTTCGGCCGAACCGAAAGGGTTAAAGCATTTGGGAAATTTTCTTCATTTACTCTGGCGTGGAGCGGAAAATTTCGTATTCTGCTGTTTATGGCCAAAAAGTTGGCACCGTTCATTGAGCAGCACGAACCCTTCCCAGCCGGCTGTTCCCTTACCCTCGCTCATCATTATGAATCGCGCCAGACTTTTGATGGGAAAGTCCCGAAATGTCATTAGGTGAACGTTTTGTACTTCGTTTATGACTTTGCCGAACTTATATTTCATGTATTTACGTTTTGCACCTTATGTAGATCATGCTATCGATAAGAAACTTCTGCTTTTCCGATTTATGAATTTGGTCGATAAGAAAATTTGTCTGAAAACGTTTCAAATATTGCCTAATCAAAAACATATCAAAGAAATTTCAGATATCATTAATGTAAGAATAATAAAGTAAGCAACACAAATTCATGTTAATGTTTTGATTAAGATAGCCTAACTCTAATGTTAATCCCATTTATTTAAAATATTGTCGAAATGTATTAAGAACACCGTTTGATAGATAAGCTATCTTTGAATCAGTTTTTTTTTTATATAGTATAATATTTCTATATAATAATAATAAATATAGTCTTTTAATCATTTTCCTTAATCCTCTTTAGCTCTGTTTCCTTTCGGGTTTGGCGCGCCAAATTTGGGATTTCAAACATTTTACCTCATTAAATTCAATTTTTTTGGCGCCCATATTATGTAAATTTCTTTTCTTTTCAAATATGCATCGAATTTGCGGAAATGAAAATACGTTTCGGGCAACTTCCGCTCAAACGAGAAATTAATGCAGCTCAGCTCAGCCAAAGCAAAGTTCATAAAAGCAAAAAGCATGTCAACCCGAAAGTACAAACAGACAAGTCTCCAAAAGCCAAACAAAAGGATTGAATGAATGAATGAGGACGAGGCAACTGCCACATCAACAGGAAGCGACTCAGAAATCACATCGAAAAGGCTAAGCAACCAAGTGCTAGCTGGGCATGGATATAACCCAGGAAGTAAACTATTATAGCCCCGAAAAAATCTAAAAGGTACAACAACTACAAAAAAGCGCAATAATTACACAGTGCATAAATTGAATCAGGGCAGAGTAGGGAACAAGGGACAAGGTAGCTGACAGATAAGCAATCTGATCTTGAGAAATCATTTGAACAATTGATAAAAACATGAAATTAAAGTGCTCAAATGTCGGCCCGAAATTGCGTAAAGTAGGAGCCGAAGCAATGACGGCAGAAAGTTGAGCAACTTTTGTCGAGTTAGACAAACAGACACAGACAGGAATAGGAGCACTACCAGAACTTGGTTCCCAGAGCTGCACGTGAAAAAAAATTCATATAACTATATAGGCGATAGTGAAGCAAAGGCATCCGCTGAGATAAGTTTCATATAGCTGCCACGGAAGCGCGATCAAACAATGGGACACACCTCCAAGATCATATGCGTGCATCGTACTCATCATCTCGGATCCCTATGGGATTCGTTGCCGTACCGCTGTTAACCTGATATCTGAGCGTGTCCTCTTTCAGGCATTTGAATGCTCGCAATTTATGCAACAGGAGCAGGAGCAGGAGTAGCGCGCGCAAAGGAAACAAGTGATGAAGTCGCTGCTTCCATTTCAGTTGATTGTTGATTGTTGTGTCCTGGTTCTATAAAAAACGAGAAGGTTTGCATAAGTGCCATGTCCTTTTGTGCTGCGTCCTCTTAGTTCAGATTCGCGTTCTTCTCGTCTCTGCAGTACTCTCTGGTGCCTTTTGTTTTCCTTCCATTTGCCAGCCAAAATGACGCACAACATAACTTAAGGACTTTTTGTTTGCCTTTTTTAGAATCGAATTTTTTTCTCGCTCTCATTGCTGTTGTTATTGCTTTAGACGTAAGTAGGATGTCCTGTTGCTGTTGATGCTGGCCGTTTCTGGTTGCCGTTTTTGTTTCTTGGCTTAGTCGTTTGCATGTGCTAAGCCTGAAGATTATGTCATACGCAGATTATTTGATTTGCAGCTATAGATGATGCCATTGCGTTGCATTTCTCACGCCTGCACCTCATCCTGAAGAAGTTTCCGATTTCATCTAACGATTACCGAAATTTTACACATTTCCAGCGAATATTCTAAACAAAATGTGTTTGTGTTTTCACTTGCCCAGCAATGATAAACATCTACTATTACTCCTACCGGCTTTCCAGCTAAAAGTGTCTCTAAAACTAGTTTATGTTTGGTTTTTTTTTTGCAAAATCCTTAGATCGTCAGATAGTCGCATTACCAGCGGTAACTTCCTTTGATTTGATTAATATAACAAAGCGTGAATAGTATAGCAGGAAGTCGGCAAACTCTATTGATATTTAAATACTATAAGGTAACCTGATGTATTACAAAAGCATATTAAATTATTTAAAAAACGACTTAAAGTAAAATAACTGTTTCGCTAAGTTACTTAGCGATACGTATGCCAAGAGTTACTGAATAAAACAGTTTTAAAAATGCATAGGCTTCATGTGTATATATTCATAATATATA
Organism: Drosophila gaucha; assembly: GCA_035045545.1. Classification (NCBI taxonomy): domain Eukaryota; kingdom Metazoa; phylum Arthropoda; class Insecta; order Diptera; family Drosophilidae; genus Drosophila; species Drosophila gaucha. The sequence goes on from JAWNOY010000025.1 coordinate 9,987,588, forward strand.
TATGTGTATATTATATGTCTAACTAATCCTGGTAATCAATTTAAAATATTTTTGGCAAAACGTGTGTCACAAAAACGTATGGCAAATGGAAGCATCTCCGATCCAGTACAGCATTTATGTTCTTTACAATCTGAACTTGTATTCAACCGTCCCTTAATTTGTCCGTCTATAAAATCGAAAGAAGTCATACAAGAAGGGACCATTTTCTGACTTTATTGGTGAGAATTCGAGGAAGGTTTGTAAATTATAAGAAAATTATTATCAACATAAACAAAATTGTTGTGATTTTCAACATGAAATGTATTGGTAATTTTGATAATCACAATAATTAATATTCAAGATTATTTAAATTCTACCAAACTAATCTAGATGCCAAATTATAAGGAAAATTATGCAAAGCTTTGTAATTTTAAAGTAAATTAGTAAAGTAAAATACGTTGAATCCAATTTTGGCGATGTAATTTTAAAACCTGTTTTTTTTTATTTAAAAGCTATGCACAGTATCTTATTGTTGTAGTCTCCTAAGCAGAGAGCCTTTTCATTTCTTCATTTCTCTAACTTTTTAATCAGCTATAATCGTATATTACTGATATCTTGAAAATCCTTTGAGCATATGAAATTAATTTTATATGACGCACTCCCTATTATTTATAAATTACATTACAGATTAAATTTGTTTTATTTAAATTTTTGTTTGTTTTGTACAACTTAAAACAACTCTGTGGTTCTTAACTTTAGACTATTTGTTGATAAGCAATAGGACCGTAGATATATTTATGTATATTGGATTGTGTTGTACGTATACATATTTATCTTGGAAATTGTAAAAACTGCCCTCCAGTAAAAACTGCCTATCCTCTGAGGATAGAGTTCAATGGTCTCCCATTTAAAAAGATCATTAACCTTAACCTTACCCTTAGATATCATGATATTCATCATCAAAACAATTAATTTGGCCGTGGGAGAGCCCAATGCCAGTCCCAATGTGAGCTTCCACTCAAGGATACATGGCTGATTGAAATTGAATACAAATCCAAAGCAATTCAAGGCACATTATCCTGCACAATAGTGCGACGGCACCTGATGCGCTAACTGCTAGCTGCCAACTCAATATAACAATTGATTCCTCACTCGAGTAGCCCCCAAAAGGCAGGGAGTATTGAAAAACAAACCTGGAACAAATGGGGGCGCTAGACAAGTGATTCAATCGTTCGGGGCAATCATGCGGGAGATATTCTAGGATTTATAACAAAAAAGACGCACAGAATAAGTTGAAGCTGTGCATAAATAGTAAAAATATAAGAATTAACTTCCACGAAATGTTCTTTTCAGCATAGTTATGCAGTGAAAGGATAGAGGCATACAGGTTGGCGAAAAAAAGGGTTTTCGCTAGATATTTCAATTTCTATGGAACTTTTCTTGAATCGAACAAGTGAATGGAGCTGCGATCAATCTGGCATGGCTCTGAAATTGGAGTGTGCATGCGCAATATGTTTTTTGTTTCAATTATGAAGCGAACCCTCATCAAGAGCGCTAACTGCCTGATGAATGGATCGTTTCTTGGGCATGGTTTATCTACATTTTTAGATCATGCGTGGGTACAATTGACTACCAAAGAAGCGATGGTAAACTTGTCAACAGCCTTATCTAGATTTCTGCTAAGATCTGTTTATCACTCACAAATAGAACGCTCTATGAATTAATATTTTATTTGTCTAGTTTTTATAGAACGGTTCTAATTAATGCATTGTCATGACTTTCGCCGCGCTGCTGACTGACGGCATTTTGATTTCGAATTCAGTGTTCAGTTCGTATCGAATGTCGGCGACGTGGGAAGCACGCACGACCCGGCTCCATCTACCGTCAAGATGAAAGATATGCGAGATCAACATGTAATCTTTGGCATTAGTACGAAAAAAACGCTTAACAAAATGACAACAACAACCAACAACCAACAGCGGGTAGACAATGGTGAAGGCGCAGCGCAATGAGCGCATGTTGCATGCCCGATCAAATGTCCTTTGATATCAAACGTCTTATGGTACTTATATTTCATTATGCGAAAAGGTAGCACACAAAAGGTAGCCTAAGAAATACACATTGTTGAAAGACAGAGCGACCTGTTGTCATCGCACCGACCAGGTCCCTATAAACCCTGTCTCCACACTCGCCTGTCCCCTGTCTGAGTCAACCCCTTGCAGTTCAAGCGAATTCTGATTCCAGCCGTGTGCTCTATGCTGGTGCTGGTTTTTTTCTTTACTTGGAACGCACACTTCAACCCTGAATGCCAGCCAGTCAGACAGTCTGACGATCTGCCTACGTCAACTCCCGTACCACCATTATGATTGTGTGGTTGCTTGTCGTTATACTGGCGGCAGGCTTCCACCGCTTGACACTTGCAGATTAGTAAAGTGTTGAGCCTCAAATAAATTTCCTGCTAATTGCTTTGCCCACAATTAGTTCTGCTCCATATACATATATAGAAGAGCGCAGGACTCGGCTGCAGTTGCACTGTTCCAGCTCTAAGGACATGCAATGATTTGCATTCTTTTTGTTTATTTGCAGATGTGTCCCGTGTTGTGGCTTGAGGTATTTATTGTTTTTTTCCTTTTCTTGAATTAACTTTTTGCCTGATTCATGACTTTTGGTAATTTTAGTTCGCATTTCCGGCATGATATATTTAACCTCTTGAAACGAAGTTTTCTTTGAAAAGTGTAGAATTTTCCGGAGCATATAATGCGATTACTGAGATTACATGGTGCCGTCTAGTCTAACAATACACTTATGAATTCGTTGTGCAAAAACTTATGTAGTCTATATATAAAACTTACCTTTTAAATATATTTACTTTTTATGAAATTAAATTTAATTTTCCACATGAAAATTTTTAATTTTTTTGGATTTTGTGCAGAATTTGTTTTAACTTTTAAAAAGAGTTTGAGAGCCAGTGTCAATAAATTATCGGTTTGATGGTCATAGCGCAATGCATGAAATCGTATTAAAAAAGCATAGCATACCTTTGAGCGCTTAATATTAAGATTTCGAAATGCAGCCAACAGACAACAGATGGCGCTAAGCCACCGAACACAAAACGTTATTAAATGGGGCAACTTAATACGAATTATGTATTGGACTGAAAGTTAAATAAATATGAAATAAAAGGGCAAAATTTGATTATTATTTAAAAAACAACCTATAAAAAAACCACCAGAGCTACTAACTACTTTTTGTTTAAGAATAAAATATTACTACATGCATATACGAAGCGAAAATAAATTATAACATTCCTGTGAACAACGAGTCCTTTCTAAAAATAGCCTTAAAGCTTATGCATAAATTAATGAATTCCTTTAGAGCGCCTACATTCGCAAGTAAGTCGCCTAGGCCATGCCAGGGCAGGCTAGCACGGCTGCACAGCATGTTCGCTAATTATAATGACAAATCGGTCAATTATAATGTCATGTCATAAATTTCCAAAGCCCGATCGATCATGCCAAAGACTGGAATATTGAATAAAAGTGCTCGTAAATTATGAAAAAAGAACAAAGAGGTGGAACAGAGTTACAAAGTTGCAGTTGCACTTGTAATTAACTAAACAACAAGCAGGACACTTGTCCCGGAACGGGATAAACAAAAATTACAAATGCAGCAGCAGCTCAAGGCAAGCAATGGAAGGCAACGGCTGAATGCAGGTGAAGCTAAGCCTGGAGTCGATTTAATGAAGCCAAGCACTGGCTACAGAGCTGTCAGAACGGCAATCCACGCGCCACGCCCACCACATTAAAAAGCAACTAAAAAGGACGTGCGGGCGTGCTGCCAGCGTCGTTCAACCTGTCAGTTGGCAGAGCCAGAAAAAACGTGTAGCTTTCAAATTTATGGCCGACACGCACTGACGCACGCCCCCAACACACAGATTCTACCCAGATATCCCCGCCGTGACCCCCGAGGCGAACGTGTTCGCTTAACGTTCATCATGCCACAGACACTTTGCAGGCACTGTTCTGTTGCATGGTAAATTATTTTCGCAGTAGAGCTGTTTACTCTGCCTGCCTGCCAGGAGTAGCAGCAGGGAGTAAGGTACGAGCAGTAATTGCCACAGTTGGACACAGTTGAGACTATGACTGCAACGGTATATGGACTATAACCAGTTCCTTTAGCTGTCCATCAGGCAGCTGACCGCAGAGGGCACGGCACAGCATCATCTTAGCATTTACTCCGGTCTGTCTGCCCCTGTCTCAGGCGTTTCGCATTAAAAACAAAATCTTTGCGGTACATTCTCTTTTCGCCAAGTTTATGGGCCCAGCATGCCTAGTATTTCACACAGATTGCGTTCCCGATGCTGGGCCATCGGCCAACGGGCAGAGTGGCCCCTGATTGCTGGCCAGCGATAAGATGACATACCAAAGCTCTACGCTCACCCCGTTTGTCTTCTTCTGGGTCCACATTTATAAATAGCTGGGGCTTGGCGCATGCAATCAGTGGAATATTTTTATTTTAGGCCAACCATTCGCCGTTTGCAATTCCCAATCCCTCAGAGGCAATAAAAACCAAATGACGACACGCAGACGCCAAACATGTCCGGCCGACCGCAAGCAAGGCCGTTCAGCGACCTTCAGCTGGCATTTACAGCTCCAGATGCTGGTTCAGGTCCTGTTCTGCATTTATGGGGTCCGTTGTCTGCCAGCAGCCAACTTCATTATGATCAGCATTATCCGCTCGCATGCTACACTTTTTGTATTCCAACAGATCTGTTAACGAGCATTTTCGACTGGCTCTGGCTCTAGCTCTGGCACTGCCACTGTCTCTGGCTCTGGCTCTGGCTCTGGCTCTTAATTGACCAAATGCATCTATAAAACTCTGAGCTCTGATTCTCTGCTCCCTTATCCTGAGCCGTTTCCGCATTTCGCTGTCGCAACTGATAGCCCCATTGTTGTTGTTGTTGTTGTTGTTGCATTGAAGCATCATCCCGTTGTCACTTGTTCATATCAATTAAAGTTTAATGATAATGTCGCTAGTGTCAGTTACCGATCGCCGTTGGCCGCATGTTTTTAATCAATTTTTAATGGCTATTTACATTGCGTGGACCTGTTTGCCCCTTTGTTGCAGCTGCCCCCGCTCTGTGGCACCCATTTATTATAGCGATTTCATATTTCAGTTTAGTGTTCTTTATTAATTTACGTCATTAATTTTTAATTTTATATATATATATATATGTTTTTTGTAATTTTTTCACATTGCAAGTTACTTAAGCTCTAATTAGGATAGTTTATGCATTTAGGTGCGTACGTGCTTTTGGGCCAAGTCTTAACAACTTGGCCAAGTTGGTAATATGATTAAATTATGGCAAGTTGCTAGGTAAAATTTTGCGGTTCGTTCAGTTAAGTGTAGAGTTTAAATTATTTATATTAAATTATAATACCAACAACTACAATAAATTAATTAAAACATTAACTAAACATTAAACAAATTCGGTAATACACTCACACACTCACATACACACACACACACACAGAGAACTCAACATACACGCACACTTGCTGTGGGGGAATGTAGGACAAAGTAGGACAGAGAGTTGTGGCCGTGGGTTGACAATCTAACTATGAATACTTAAGACCCAATGACACTAGCTGAAAATGGCATTCATTTAGTATAATTAACCGAATTAATCGTACGGAAGAACGTCTCAAGCAACAGTCAACTCAATCAAACGAAAGTCGACAAATTTTCTAATACTGTAAAAGCACGTGAAAGCTGATAAGTGTATTTCCTGAAGCTTTAACCTACAAGCAAAACGAATAACTGTTAAAAGATATTGATGATTGCAAACAAAGGAGTAAGAACGAAAGTTCATGAAAACTGTCAACTATTTTATTTAACCTTTCGACTATTTGATAGGGATTAACCGGCACTATTGAAGGTTATAAAAACTGGACCGGTTATACTGATGGACTTAAAGCTCAATCAACTGGCTAACAGTATATTCTTTTCACTCAAACTAACTGTATTTCTTGGTAGCTGACCAAATCAATCGATTATACGATTGCAACTTTCAGCTCGTGTCATTGTGATTGTATGAATGAAGGCTAGTTAATATTAATTTAAGCTACGCTAACTACAATACGACTTGGATCACATGTGTATGAAATGAATTGCCGCTGCAGCTGTGGCAGCTGGGGCAGCTGAGGCGGCAGCTCAGGCAGCTGGGGCAGCTGAGGCGGCAGCTCAGGCAGCTGGGGCAGCTGGGTCAACTCGGCAGCTCGGCCAGTTAAAGTACAGCTGTGAGTGCAACTACTTGAGCTTCAGAAATGTCAACAACGCCTTTTGTATCAAACTGCGATCAATGGTCGAGTCGGCGGTGTAACGCACACCGCTCAGGTTGCCATCGTTGTGGTCCACGACGCCATATTCGCCAACGATGAAGCCGTCGTCGGTTTTCTCCTCTACGCGATATTTGCGATAGTTGCGTCCCTCCACCACATAGGCAACTTTATCTTCATCTGACTCATCTGCGTTACCCCTGCCCTCAGCATCTTCATCGCCGCCGCCCCCGCCGCCGCCGTCTTCGTCCCCACCGCCATCATAGTCGTTGGCATTTGCGTTGGCGTTGTACACCACCGAACCACGTCCCCGGTCTATGCCGCGATTGCGACCGCGTTGATTTGCTGTTGTTGTTGGTAGTGTTGTGGCGGCAGCATTGGATGTTGCTGGTGTTGTGGTCGCTGGACTAGCTGGTGTTGTGGCTGTGACCAGTGCTGTGCCGCCACCACTGCTGCTGCCACCCTGCAGTCCATGGGCTCGTCCGTTTGTCATAACACTTACGGACTCTTCAATTTCGTAATTTTGCTCTGGGGTCGGTGTGTAGAGCTCGGCGCGTTCGGTTGTAAAGTGTGGCAACATGGTCGCATCGCCAGTAGGAGAGGCGGCAGCAGCAGAGGATGAGGATGATGAGCTGCTGGAGCTGGAGCTGTATGAATAGGCGCTAATGCCGGACGCTGCTGCTGGCGATGCATGTTGGTGTGCATATTTGGAAACACACTTGACTAGATCTGCCAGCAGCGAGAGAGACAGATAGAGAGAGAGAGAGAGAGAGAATAGTTATAAGTTCAAGATTAGTTAAACGTGCGTTGTTTCTCATAATTACACTGTGCTACAGAGTTACAGTTGGGGTTAAGCTGTGCTCGAATCTGATCGTTAGACTAATTGCTGATTCATAAATTATGCCAGCATGCAGCGACCCAATGAAACGCCCAACTAAATAGTTGCTACTCCACAATGCGAAACCTGCAGCACAGTGTAATTTGTTTGGGCCAAGACTCACCTCTATTGGGCAATCCTTTGGCATTTTGATTAGAATGTTGAAGCGACAGTGATGAATGCTGACGTTGCTGTTGCTGTTGCTCCCAACATGGACGATGATGTTGCTGATGCTGTTGTTGGTAGTCGCTTTGAATCGGACTCTTTGATAAAATTGGTTGCGGTGCATTCAATAAATCATAAGGTAATTTATCCAAATTGAAGAGTACACGACGCGGCTGCGAGTTGCCCGCACTAGTTGCAGTCTGTTGCTGTTGCTGTTGCTGTTGCTGTTGCTGTTGCTGTTGCTGTTGCTGTTGGTGATGCTGTTGGTGGTGCAGATGATGATTGTGACCATTGTGATAATGGTGGTGCCAAGTGCTTGGCCTAACAGTGGGCAGCGTGCTGCTAGTTGCTGTCTGGGATTCCATGGATCTGCTAGTTGTCGTTGTCTGCGCCTCGCCGAATGCAATCCGCGAGACAATTGCTGGCCGACGCGAGGGCACAAAGGTGGTGGGAGCAGCGCCCGGTGGCACAGTTACTGGCCCTGCTGCTGTTGTTGCCGTTGCCAATGCTGCTCCCGTTGTTGTTGTGGTGCTTGTTGACGATCTTGTTGTGGTGGGCGAGCTGGTCGTGCTGAGACTGACACCGACACCGACTCCGACACCGACACCGGTACCGGTTGTCACAGTTTGCGGCCAGTAGGTCTTGGCGGGCTCCCCATAAACCTTAGCTGGCTGCGAGTAAACTTTCGCTGGCTCAGAATAAAACTTGGACGGCTGTCCATAAACTTTGGACGGCTCTGAGTATACTTTTTCTGGCTGGCCATACATCTTTGCGGGCTCGGAGTAGACTTTGGCTGGCTCCGAGTAGAATTTCGACGGCACACTGTACATTTTGGCCGGCACGGAATAGAATTTGGATGGCTCGGAGGCGAGACGTGGCATGGGCTTTAGACTGTCGCTCACGTTGCGCTGTGCCTCGGCCAAGATGCCGGCCGACTGATGCCAGCCACCCGGCACATGCAGATCATCCACGTTCTGCGATATGGAGCTATATGATATTGATCTTGACTGAGGTCCGTGACCCTGCTTCGTGTCGTGATAGATCACCGTCTGGAACGGCAGCAATTTGTCATCACCCACCGACTCATGAGTGTTCGCCTCTGACGCCGACTCCGGATCGTTGGCTCTCTGATTTATGCGCGTGGCATTTCGCCCGGTGACAGAAGTGCCACGAAACGCCACCGAACTGGAGCGACTGGAGGCGGCAGCCGCCAGCAATGGCGCCGCCAAAACGTTTTGTATGTTGGAGGCACTATTCAGCGAGTCGCTCTCCACTTCCATGACATCGGCGGCGAGGCGGGGCTCAGTCTCCTCAATGGACAGCTCACTCTTGTGCGAACGATTGACAAAATCAACGCCGGCTGCACTCGGCGCACTGCTTCTGTGCGAATGCGTGACAGCGGGCTTGAAGGCGGGCGGCTGGGTGCGGCTGATGCGGCTGCCACGTTTGCTGGAGGAGCTGACGCTGACAGCGACCACCTTGACCTCATCGCTGGACTTTGGTCTTGTGGTTGAGGCAGCGGGTGCATCGTCCAGAAAGACAATCTTGCTGCCCGTGGTCACCAGCTTGACGACCTGCTTACCCTCGGCATCCGTTTGATGCTGCGCATTAGCGTTGCGGTAGCGCGTCTTGTGCTCCAAGCTTCTGGCGCTGTTCAGGCGACCAGCAGCTGGTCCCTCGAACTCCTCATCGCTGTCCAGGCTGCGCTGCTGTTCGTCGTGATCGAGGAACAGCTTGAGAAACTCATTGCCCGCAATGAGCTCACTCTGCCGGCCCGCGGATCCGGGCGATGCGACAGGGGCAGGTGCTGGGGCTGGCCGCGTATAGCCGCAGCACAACATCTGCAAGAGTTGAGAATGGAAATGATTTAGTTATGTTCGTGTCAATTGCCTCACATTTCGCTTGAATGCGATTTTTATGCAAATCAAGTGCCGCATGATGCATTTACCCTACCCCACTTATCTCAGCGATCTATTTATAAATTTGCGTAATTAAAACATCATTTGCTCCGCACAGAGAGACATTTATGTGTGCCACGAATGTCATCTTGCCAGCTATGACATTTGAATAATAATGTATTGGGTTTATTAAGACATCAATGGAATGCGCTGCTGCGGCTACGTTTGAAGTGCTCATGGCTTGTGGTGCCTGTAAACAGCTGGACGGTGTCATAATTAACTGACAAATGGCATGCTGAAGTGGGTGCAAGTGGCAGCTAATGAAGACTATATGGAAATGAATGACAATCAATTCACTTATCGCTTTGCAATCTATGTAACTCATATCAAATGGAGATATCTTTGAATTTACAGCAGTAATAATCATTAGTCATTGTATGAAATATAACTCCTATTGAATAGATGATCGAATGTAGAAAATCTAATCTTATTTAATCAAATATTTACTGATTCTTTTGCTAGCAATTAAACTACTTTACTTTCTTCATGGAAATACTAACTTAAGCAATTATACCTCAAGTAATTCAATGAATATATTAAAGTCACTAAATAAGAATCAAATCTCAGAACATTGTGATTCATTTTTTGAGTTAAGCTACGTTACCTAGAAATCAATTTAAATTGTGAAGTTATGCGATGAGTCTTTGGGTAAATCCAAACATAAAGTAAAATAAAATGACTCGTAAAGGATATGTATTTCAGCTGTGTGCATAAAGAAAATTTCTTTTCTTTTCTTTATGTTTGGATTTACCCAAAGACTCATCGCATAACTTCACAATTTAAATTGATTTCTAGGTAACGTAACTTAACTCAAAAAATAAATCACAATGCTCTGAGATTTGATTCTTATTTAGTGACTTTAATATATTCATTATACCGTTTGCTAGATTCGCAAAGTTTTGTTATTAGGTCAAAACCATTAGCTATTAATAATTCAGCTTTGACCTTCCCTTTACCCACATTTTTGCTTTCAATGAACTCGTCTAATGCACATAATGTGCTTGAACTAGGTGTTCAGCTCTAAATAGGCATAAATCAAATCAATGCAACTCAAAATTCCGCCCCTCTCTGACGCTTAACGCCTCAAGAAAACAAAAGACTTAGGACACGAACTTGCCCTGCAACAGTCGTCAACCAAACAAATGGCGCATAAAACATATTTATTGCATTTGGCAAAATCAGCATAACTAATTGTAATCGAGATAAATCACATAAAGCACAGCTATGGGCCATAAAATCAAATGCGATTGGAAAGGCGTAAATTGAAAACAAAAAATCTTTTTTTTTTTGCATGCAAAACAATTTATAAAAAATTAATAACATAATTATTATATAAATATGTATATATATATATATGTATGTATAAAGTAAATAGGCGGCAATAATGCCAGCAACAACAACATCCGGCAGCTTTTCGAGCATAACTGCAAACAGCTTGACAGCGCAGCGATGTGCAACAATAACAACAACAAATGAAGTTGAGTGGGCGACAAGCGCTAGGCGACAGTCGCCTGTCGCTGTTGTTATTGTTGTTGTTGTTGTGGCTTAAAACTAAACATTTCTAGATCATATTTAAGCGATTCAATCTAACAATTGTTGGCAGGCAGCATTAGAGCAAGCAAAACACCTTCGCACATGTGCTAAAATTACAGTGTAAACAGGCGCAGGCAGCAAATGGGCGACTGGCCAGTTGCCAGTTGCCAGTTGCCAGTTACCAGCTACCCGGCTGGCGGTTGCTAGTGAGTTAGTCACCAGTGAGGCGGCTCGCCTTGCCTTTTATGTCTAAAATTGCAGAAGTAACTGCTGCTGCGGGCAGTGAATGAGCATTTAACATTGACACACAAATCGCTGAAAGTTAATAACAATGCGAGCAGCTAAGAACAATGGGCCCAAAAGGGCTCTCAGCTAAGCTGAAAAAAAAAAACGAAACAGTGTCACATATATATTATTTCGCCTGGCCAATTGGACACCAAAAACGTTCTAAATATATACTAAAAGACCACATTGTGTGGCATTGTGGTGGTGATTGTGCTTATGGCATTCCATTCCATTGTGGCGAGTTACTTGAACCGACTGGTCAGTGCCATAGCGACTTTAATGAATGAATGAAATGCGTTTGCACCAAAAATAGATAGGCAATTATTAGGCATTAATCTTGATTGATTTATCAGCGCTGTGATTTGTGATTTGAGATTTGTGATTTGGTTCGACAATTGGCAAAATGTTAATCCTGTTAGACATTCTTTTGCACTTAGCTGGCAGGCGGTCCAGTTATCATTTATCATTTATCATTTATCATTCAATTGTTGGACCTTTCACAACAGCGTTGACAATTTTCACGGCTGTCAACTTAGCGGAAGTGTCAAATGCCACGTTGAGTCTAATCGAAATGGGCGCTTAAATTGGTCTTTTGAAATTCTAAACGCTGCCACGTATCGCCTTGTTTTTCTAGCTGTCGGTGAAACTCAATGAGATATCCGCCTTAGCCAAATCAATAGACCTGTTGTTATACATCGAACAATTAAGCAATAATCACGCCTTAATGAGCGCACTGAGTGTGCTCCAGTCAATTGGCTTTCAAGTGCCGCTTCAGAACCTTCCAATTTAATTAGCCACAAGCATCCAGCGAAAAGGTAGCCAGCAAATCAAATAAAAATCTGATCAGGCGAACAAGTTCTTTTATGAGTTGGCTTTTATTGCCCAGCTGCTCCCCTTCTTCAAAAATGTTGTCAAATTCAATTGCGTTTCGCTTTCAATTTGAATTTCAGCTTCTGCTTCAGTTTCGGTTTCAGTTTCCATTTGGATTTAAGCTGATGTTTTGATTTTATATGCAGATTTCGGAAGTGCACACATTAAAAGTCACTCATTGCGGCAGCTAATCAATTAGGCGTCTCCGCGTGATTGATGTGGCGCAGAAAACGTTATTCGGTTGCATAAAAAACGAATGACTCAAGACACGAACTGGCCACACACAGAGCACTTGGCAGATTTGCATAGCGCTCACAACGCGGAAAAAGTCGCCAGGCTATAATAATGAAAAGTTTTCTGTGCTTTTATTTTGTGTTTTATCAAAATTCATCTGGTCAAAAAACGGGCAACGGGCAACGGGCAACGTGCAACAAGAATTGGCCTGTCCGCATATATATTGTGGTGTGGCTATAACGGTTGTGGCCCGTGGCATTTGTGGTGGGCGTTGAAAGGAGCAGCAGTAGCAGTAGTAGCAGCAGCAGCAACAGCAGTTGCCACAATGTGAATGTGTCAGCTGAGGTCTGTTGCCAAGCGGCCATTGTTTAATTGCAGCTACCACCCGCCGCCGCTGCCGCTGCAGCTGCTCAGCTGTTCGCCGTCTGTTTATGTTGCAACTGGCAACTCGCCACTTGCCAGTTGCCAGTTGCCACTTGTGGCCTGGCATCTTATGACTTGACATTATATCACCAGCATCGATCTTCGGCCCCGCATTAGGGCGCTCAATGCCACCAAGCCCAATTGCAGGCAGCGGTCGGCGCTCGGCGCTCAGTCTCTGTCATAATAACACAGATTTATTAATTACACAGCACTACAAAAACACTCCTGCCTGCTCTACACTATTCTACATATATTTGTTGCTAATCGTCATATGCATATCAGACCATACACACACACACTGACACACACACATACACATCTAAGTACTGCTCTATATGAGAGAAAAGCTGACGCTGGGGCTTTAGAATGTTGTTGCACCACCGCACTGCCGCACCACACCCCACCGCTCTGCCTCCTCAGTCAACGTCCCGCCCGCTGCGCATAATTTGCAAATTGCCAGCGTCATCGACAGCGACTGCGACTGCAACTGCAACTGCAGCAGCGACTGCGACTCGCCAATTGCTGTTTTAGTTTTGAGTTTTGAGTTTCAGTTTCGCATAGCCGCACTCGGATCGCGTGCAATTATTTAACTCGGCTTTTAGCCAGCTTTACTTTAGACTTACTTTACATTTGCACACAATCAGCTGTGTCTGTGTCCAGCGGGCAGTCAATAAAGAGTCCATTGCAGCCACAACAAGCATTAGCATTAACCAACACAAATGCATAATGAAAATGAATTCGCATTGTGGATGATGATTTGGGCCAATAAATGCGGGCCAGACCGAAAGCAGACACCATTATAGCCAGCAATTAATCCATCTATTTCTATACCAATTGGCCAAGTGAGCCATTTGAGCTCATGTGCAACTGCAACTCCGACTGCAACTGCAATTTTATGGCCGAGCCATTAGACACTGCAACGGGACTGTTAGCCGTGCCAAATGGCCAACTGCAACATGCATGGAATGAGTGTTAACCCGAAGGGTTGGCCAATTCGAATCGATTTGTTGCGCTCTGTGCAACTGTTTTCTGTGTTTGCGTGTGTGTGTGTGTGTGTTTGTACTTGTATGTGCTCCCGCATTAATTTTTGCCTCATGTGCGTAATAAATCATTCCCCAGAATCAGACAGCACAGCTCGCATACCATCCATCTCTAAAGTTCAATGTCGAGAATCGTGTAGACGTCGCATGGGCTAAATATGTAGCTGTAAAACTAGTTGGTTAGCTAGCTAACAGCGGTTGGGTATAACGATCTATGGCTATAACTGGATGTACCCTTAATTAATTGGTATTTATATTCGTTTTTCATTGAGCATGTTAAGGTGGAGTTAATTTTTAGCCTATTTTGTTGATGTGAGCAATAACTGCTTAAGGGCTTCATATGAGAATATGAATTGGGGTTTGAAGACAAGTTGCTATGTTTCTCGAAATTGAAAAGGAAAATTAAATTTTAAAAAAATATGAAATTATTTTCAAACAAAATCTTGCAGCAAAATCTGTAAGGATTTGTGAGGAAAAAAGGTTTAGGAAGCAATTACGACTTGCCGGATTTGTTGAACTATTTGAAATCAAGTGTATGGCATTTCTTCTGATTTTTATGGAACTTAAGACAAAAGTAAATAATAAATTAATATTAGTATTTGCATGACTTTCCAATATATCAATATATATTTTCCCTTTTTTGCCAAACTAATCACTCAAAGTTCAATTCTTTCAAGTTTCTGAACAGTAGCTTTAAATTCGACTTACAACTAAAGCCAAAAAGCCTTTAAGTTACAAACATTTTAGGGAATGATAAAAACAACTTACCAGCAGCAAGAAGACCAATTTGTGATACCAGCAGAAGTGTGCCATGCCGTATTTAATTCTGTTCAGTAACATCCACTCGGACTGCGTCAGTTGGGGCTGATTAAGGCTCCACTTTAATTGGGATTCTTTTTAATTGGGCGCTTTAATTTCGTCTCTTGTTCTTGTCGACTTCTTAATGATGCTCACTTTCTTTGCGCGACAGCTGATTCATTTGGCCGTTTGTCTTGTCTCCAGTTGAATCATGCTGAAAATGCAAGACATACTCCAAAGTCTTTCAGCTTCTTGGCGATGTGTGTGCGTGCGTGTGATGGTGTGGTGTGACTTGTTAATTACTGAAATTAAATAAAACAGAAGCAAGCAATTAAGTACATTCCAAAGGCGACATAAATATATTGGGCAAAAAAGGTTATGGGGATTTTTGCAATAGCTACTCGAGAAAGAAGAATTTAAAATCTTTTATATTGTATGGTTTTATAAACGTTCAGTTAGTAACTTTTTCTGATGTTATTAACTGTTAATCAAAAATGATAGAGTATAGACCCACCAAAGTCAAGCGTATCAATTATAGAGCTACATACTTTATGAAGTCTAAAATCTATACTTTTCGCTCTTACCCATTAGTTCAGAGTACATAAAATGGAATGCTGTTAGCGATTAGCCATAAAACGAGAGATAGACACAAGAGCTGGCTTAAGGCTAGTCGGAGGGATCATCTCGCCGTGGCAGTCATCGCTCAAGTGAACATCAAAATGGCAAAATGATGCATAATTCACAAAAGTTATTGCCTGGCATTAGCAATAACATTAGCATTAGCAAGCCAAAACAAATTCATTGCGATCGGTAATCAATAAGAGGTACCACTATGGAAAAGGGGGGCAAAACGATGATGGAGTGGTTGTAGAAGACACACACTCAAATGTCAAGGTGCATTTCACACTTGCGAGCAGCGAGTGTAGCCAATAAATACAAGCACAGCGAAACAGACAAAAATATTTGAACATTTTCAGCTAATTTTTAAGAGTTGCCAAATGCGATTTGCGATTGAGTCACGGCTGAAAGAATCATTGAACTTGTCTGGCGCACTGCGGTGTGGAGCGGGGCGGTGGGGCAGCAGCCACCAATCCACCACAACAAGTCGCAACAAGTTGCAGCAGTTCCAGCCACTGCCTCAAGCCCCAGCCACAGCCACAGCCCCAGCCTAAGATCGGGCAGATGCTAAGCTAAGTTGTTTCTTAGCGATTTCAACATATTTATAATTAATGACAAATATTTTGATAGCCACACAACAATTGGCATGTCATTGAAGCTGGCTTGGCTTGGTTTGGCTTGTGCAGTGTATGTTGGCCAAATCTGTTGCCTGTGGCGCACATTAGCCTTTAGCTGACTTTTATTGCCAATTGGCGCCCTTTATGCATGGTTAATAGTCATAGTTTAATTTCATTAAAGCTCCCCAAGTAATTAGCGGGCTGTATAAGAAGGCATTTCCGCTCAGCCAAATCTGTAATTAAGCAATAAAGTCCAAGCCAAGCCAGCGAAAACTAAATAATAATAAACTAAAAATAGTTGTTGGCCAAAAAAGAATCGACAACAGTAGCGAAGCCAGCCGAAATTCTAGCCAGTTGTTGGCCAGCATCATAAAACCAGTTCTAATTCTTATCAAGCCTTCTTCACAGGCCATATAATTACTCATAGTCTGAGCTTTGGGCCGCAGAGCGTTCAATGCCTTTTAATTATCCAGGAATTTATGTATGTGTGTGTGCGAAACAAAACAATATGTTTATGGCCAAAATTCAGCTCATTAAAAATGAAAGTTTCTTGGTCAATAAAAAATTAATAAAGGCTAAAGTTGGCTCATTAATTAGACAACAGCCAACTGTTAGTTATGGAAATTCCTTTTTAAACACTTCAATATTTCAGCAGCTGCTTCTTATACTCATTCTCATTCTTCTTGTCTACACTTCTCTTTTCATCTCGTCTGGCCACTTGTGACGCATTTCTTCTAAGCTTTGTTATCTTTGACAGCTTGGCAGCCAGTTTTTAGCCATTATTGTTGTTGGGCTCTCATGTAACTGAACTCGGGGCGAAAAGTAAAAGTGCTAATCACAACATGTAAAGGTCGTTGTTATCTAGAAACAAGGCGGACTCCACTTCGCTCTCCGAGCTGCACATATCTCCACTTACTAAACTGGACAGTTCGGTTTGAAGCTGCACCCATATCAGACACATAGACGGAACCAGCTACAGATCAACCAGCATCAGCTGTAAGCTCGCTAGAGTTAAAGCCGAAAAAATGTATGCGATATTTGCCCGACAATAACTTGTTTGAACTTTAGATAAAAATATTGAGTGTGTATGGAAATCGTCTAAGAAATCCATAAGCTCTGAGAATTTGTCATTAAGTAATAATAATTGGAAAAAAATTCCAAGAACTAGAAAAGTCTTCATTCACAAATATTGGCTAAAGTCGTAGGCCCATCGTAAGTTGGGCCTTAAGGATTTGATGAGGATAATTAAAAGATTTTAAAATAAGGTAAATGTCTTTAACTTTTAAATGGCTTTTTCAATATTCTAAATAATCAAAAGTTACCTTACCTTAAACCAAAAGTTACAGCAGCAAGTTTGGCACACAGCGAATTCACAAAAAGTTCAATAAACTCTATTTTCGTCAGTTTTCGCATACAAAAACCAAACACAGAAACAACTATAGTACTTACAGCTTAGTTTTTAGGTAGGATCTTCTTCTCTTATATTTTGGGGACAACGAAGTGAGGTATACACCCAGCGACAAAAAAAAAGCCGCACTTTAAGGTTATTGCAACTTTTGCCTTCTCTAGCTCGGGGTTTCCCCAAATTGTATTCTAGTAGCCTAACTTTTATTTTGGGGAATCCCTTCGATTGTTTTCTTCACTTTTTGCTAAATTTTCGACTTGTCGGTTGCTAAAATTTCATTTTGCGGAGATTCAATTTGGTGAACATTAAACATTATGGTTAAAGGAAAACAGATGACCCTCACTGAAAAGGCCAAAATTATTGCTTTGGCTCAGCAAAACGTGTCGAATCGTGAAATAGCTAATAAAACTAATTTTAATGAAAGTTCAGTTCGACGCTTTTTGAAAAAATATCGTGAGACGGAGGAATTGGGGATTACGAAAGGATCAGGCAGAAAAAATTGCACAAATGAACGGGAGAATCGCGTTATTATGAGAACGAGCCTCCAGAATCGCTTCAAAAATGCCGTCGAAATTGCATCTGAAGTGCAGCAACGATTTACGAAAGAAATTTCGGCTCGGACTATTCAACGTCGGCTCAAGGAGATGGGTTTGATAGCAAGGACACCAGCCAAAAAACCTCTTCTCAACCAGAAAATGAAGGCAGCTCGCTTAAACTGGGCGAAAAATAAGCAAAATTGGGGTCAATTTGAATGGTCACGGATGATATTTTCTGATGAGTCCAAATTTAATCTTATTGAACCCGATGGCTGCTTGAAAGTTCGGCGCAGAAACGGAGAGCGATATTCGGAAAACTGCTGTGTTGCCACTGTTAAGCATTCGCCTTATGTTATGATATGGGGATGCATTTCCAAATACAAAACAGAATCACTTATTATGCTTCAAGGGATGGTGAATGCAGAGAAGTACAAAGAAATCATTCTCAGTGGACTTGTGCCTAGCATTGAGTCGATTACTGAAAGAGAAAAAAAGCCCATATTCCAGGACGATTCTGCACCTTGTCATCGGGCGCGCTCTGTAAGTGGATTTTCAAGAATTAGTCATTCCGATCATTTTTTAATAAACTTTAACTATCCGCTAACCACAAATATCAATTTTGAAGTCAGAACTTGGTATTGAGTCCTTAGATTGGCCAGGGAACAGTCCTGACCTCAATCCAATTGAAAATGTCTGGGCCCTTATGAGTGCCAAAATACGAAAGGAAAAGCCAAAATCATTAATGAAAACGATTGAAAAAGTGTGGTTCGAGGATATAACGGCGGAGTATCTGGAGACTTTGTACGAGTCCATGCCGAATAGGGTCAAATGTGTTATAAAGGCCAAAGGTGGCACTACCAAATATTGATAACTTTATAATTTAATTTAAAAATTCAGAATGAAATATTTTGGACTATATTATAATTTATATTAACAGCAAATAGTTTAATTAATATGAAAAAATTTTGTTTTTGTTGAAAATTCTTTGTTTTTTTACTTAATAAATTTTTTACTTAAGAGGACCAACTTAGTGAAAAATCAATTAATTTGTGTGATTTCAGAAAAATTTTTTTTTTTTAATTGGATAAAAGACGTATAAAAATTAAATTTTTAAAAATGTATGTGGAATTGATTGATTAATCCAAAAAAAATTTTAAATTAATCAATGCATTGAAATTTAGATGAATCTCTGAGCAAAGAACGCACCAATTTGCAAAATTGCCGGGTGCGGCTTTTTTTTTGTCGCTGGGTGTATAATATCATAGCTGAAGCGATTTTTGTGTGTTGTTATCAATATCTATATTCTTTCAAGTTTGTCTTCTAAGTCTGCATTTACATTTTTTTTTTCAGATTTTTGAATTACTAGTAAAATAAGCAAGACTTAAAACAAAATTAATAATTTTTAAATATGCGAAAATTTGCATAAAAAGTAAAATTATAATTGTTTCTGAGTAACTTAGGTTTTGAATTCTTCATTTTATACCTTATTAATTCTGTCAAAACAACCAATTTTTGTTTATTTTTCTTTGAGAACTGTTCTCAAGATTAATTTCGCATCGAACATTTATTCAAGTTTGCAATATTAGTCTTTTTAAAACACCTTTACTAAAACCACTTAAAATAAGTTTTTTTGAACCATTTACAAGGGGTATAAAAGGTATCAGGGTACTAAACTGCTATAGAGTCAGGCATGGGAATGTTGTGGGAGTGGAGTATTGATAAAGTGCGCTTACATTGGAGCCACAATTATTAATATTTGTTTTATTGTTAGCGGGCAAAAAATATATGTCTATGTCAATTGGCAATGGGACTGGGTCTTGGTCTTGGTCTTGCACTTGGCCCGTCCGATAGCGTCGTGTATGCCCATTGGCGTCAAATTTGTGCAATATTGGAGTAGTTAGTATATAAATTAGAATGCTAATCGATAGCAATGGATACGCCCAGAAAAGCATTGGCATATAAAGCTAGGTACAATAGAATGCTGGCGATTCCGGTTAATAAACTTGATTTAAAACCAGAAGTGAGCAAGAAGCAAGGCAAAGGCAAATAAATTGCTACTAAGTACGACATGGGACAGAACAATAAAATCGAATCGTATCGAATCGAATGGAAGTCGCAATCGCAACATAAAGTGTGTAACAAATGGGTCGCAAGTGGAATCAAGTGTTCGACTATGTGACAAATTGTCAAACATTCTCGCAACAAAGACAAAATCACACGCGACGAGGCAGCAAAACAAATGCCGATTGCAATTCATTGACAATTGACGCGGCGCGCAGCGAGTTGAGGGACGGGCAGGCTCAAAGCCAAGCCAAGCCAAGTCAAGCCAAGGGAGAGGCCACATAGCGTATGCGCTATTTTTTTTCTTTTAATTTCTGTCAGGTTAGCAGGCAAACCGACTGCCAAATAATAGTGGAGCAAAACTAAGGCAAAGTTAACCAAATGACCGCGACCATAAAGTTGTTTATATATCCATGGAATTTCTTAAAAGTTTATTGCACTCTTTGTATACCCTGCAAGCATTAAAAGTGGTCTTAAGCAGGGTATAATAAAAAAGCGTTGCAAATAACTTTACATTGCAAATTCTATAGCTGAGAAGACAAGCCTTTTTAATTGTCTTTGCATCAGACTCTATAAATGCCTGAATACTGAAGATTGATATGTTGCTAGTCGTATATGACACAAATCAAGTGCCCTCTATAGCAAAATAAATAATTACAATTATACAATTATCTTTGACACTTCTTTATCTAGCTAGCTTTATATATAACAGAGCATCTGCTAGCCCAGCAATCTTTCTAAGGCACTTGTAATATCATAATAATTATTGTCAAATTCGTGTAATCGCAGCTCAGTCCAAGCAAACTGCAAATAGTGCAACAGGTTTATTTTTTATATATTTATCATTTGCTACTGTTGGCAACGGTTGCAGACAGTTTGTTAATTTTGCTTAGCGGCGTTAATTGTTTTGGCCAAAGCTCAGTCGAAGCATTGCGGCTGCTGCTTCTATCTTTGTTGGTATTACAAAGTGTGCAATTAAGCTTTTAATAATAATTTGTATTAAAATAGTTGAACGAGTTAAGTTTGGCAATGGGGCTGCTGCCATTTTGCAATTTGGCATAGAATGTGCAGTAAATAAATTAAATTGTTTATACATTTGTTTAATTGTTTGCCAAGCATTCGATTAAGCTTTGGCCAAAAAAAGAAAGTGTAAAATAGTTTGATTTTATAATGGCTATAAATTTAATTCAATAGCTAAACGCTCAAGACTGACAACAGTAGCTAAGTTAGAGATAGAGATAGAGATAGAGATAGAGATAGAGATAGAGATAGAGATAGAGATAGAGATAGAGATAGAGATAGAGATAGAGATAGAGATAGAGATAGAGATAGAGATAGAGATAGAGATAGAGATAGAGATAGAGATAGAGATAGAGATAGAGATAGAGATAGAGATAGAGATAGAGATAGAGATAGAGATAGAGATAGAGATAGAGATAGAGATAGAGATAGAGATAGAGATAGAGATAGAGATAGAGATAGAGATAGAGATAGAGATAGAGATAGAGATAGAGATAGAGATAGAGATAGAGATAGAGATAGAGATAGAGATAGAGATAGAGATAGAGATAGAGATAGAGATAGAGATAGAGATAGAGATAGAGATAGAGATAGAGATAGAGATAGAGATAGAGATAGAGATAGAGATAGAGATAGAGATAGAGATAGAGATAGAGATAGAGATAGAGATAGAGATAGAGATGGAGATAGAGATAGAGATAGAGATAGAGATAGAGATAGAGATAGAGATAGAGATAGAGATAGAGATAGAGATAGAGATAGAGATAGAGATAGAGATAGAGATAGAGATAGAGATAGAGATAGAGATAGAGATAGAGATAGAGATAGAGATAGAGATAGAGATAGAGATAGAGATAGAGATAGAGATAGAGATAGAGATAGAGATAGAGATAGAGATAGAGATAGAGATAGAGATAGAGATAGAGATAGAGATAGAGATAGAGATAGAGATAGAGATAGAGATAGAGATAGAGATAGAGATAGAGATAGAGATAGAGATAGAGATAGAGATAGAGATAGAGATAGAGATAGAGATAGAGATAGAGATAGAGATAGAGATAGAGATAGAGATAGAGATAGAGATAGAGATAGAGATAGAGATAGAGATAGAGATAGAGATAGAGATAGAGATAGAGATAGAGATAGAGATAGAGATAGAGATAGAGATAGAGATAGAGATAGAGATAGAGATAGAGATAGAGATAGAGATAGAGATAGAGATAGAGATAGAGATAGAGATAGAGATAGAGATAGAGATAGAGATAGAGATAGAGATAGAGATAGAGATAGAGATAGAGATAGAGATAGAGATAGAGATAGAGATAGAGATAGAGATAGAGATAGAGATAGAGATAGAGATAGAGATAGAGATAGAGATAGAGATAGAGATAGAGATAGAGATAGAGATAGAGATAGAGATAGAGATAGAGATAGAGATAGAGATAGAGATAGAGATAGAGATAGAGATAGAGATAGAGATAGAGATAGAGATAGAGATAGAGATAGAGATAGAGATAGAGATAGAGATAGAGATAGAGATAGAGAAAGAGATAGAGATAGAGATAGAGATAGAGATAGAGATAGAGATAGAGATAGAGATAGAGATAGAGATAGAGATAGAGATAGAGATAGAGATAGAGATAGAGATAGAGATAGAGATAGAGATAGAGATAGAGATAGAGATAGAGATAGAGATAGAGATAGAGATAGAGATAGAGATAGAGATAGAGATAGAGATAGAGATAGAGATAGAGATAGAGATAGAGATAGAGATAGAGATAGAGATAGAGATAGAGATAGAGATAGAGATAGAGATAGAGATAGAGATAGAGATAGAGATAGAGATAGAGATAGAGATAGAGATAGAGATAGAGATAGAGATAGAGATAGAGATAGAGATAGAGATAGAGATAGAGATAGAGATAGAGATAGAGATAGAGATAGAGATAGAGATAGAGATAGAGATAGAGATAGAGATAGAGATAGAGATAGAGATAGAGATAGAGATAGAGATAGAGATAGAGATAGAGATAGAGATAGAGATAGAGATAGAGATAGAGATAGAGATAGAGATAGAGATAGAGATAGAGATAGAGATAGAGATAGAGATAGAGATAGAGATAGAGATAGAGATAGAGATAGAGATAGAGATAGAGATAGAGATAGAGATAGAGATAGAGATAGAGATAGAGATAGAGATAGAGATAGAGATAGAGATAGAGATAGAGATAGAGATAGAGATAGAGATAGAGATAGAGATAGAGATAGAGATAGAGATAGAGATAGAGATAGAGATAGAGATAGAGATAGAGATAGAGATAGAGATAGAGATAGAGATAGAGATAGAGATAGAGATAGAGATATAGATATAGATAGAGATAGAGATAGAGATAGAGATAGAGATAGAGATAGAGATAGAGATAGAGATAGAGATAGAGATAGAGATAGAGATAGAGATAGAGATAGAGATAGAGATAGAGATAGAGATAGAGATAGAGATAGAGATAGAGATAGAGATAGAGATAGAGATAGAGATAGAGATAGAGATAGAGATAGAGAGAGAGCTTAATTCAATTGGTAATATAAAATCATAATTTAATTTACAAAAACATCGAAGCACCTATAATTTACATCGAATAATTGCTTAAGAAAAGATGGAAATAGATTTCCCAAAACTCCGACCCTAGATACGACCCAGCACAGTCTCAAACGCAATACTCAATTACATTAAGCCGTTAATTATGACAAACAAGTCGGTAATAGATTGTGGCGTCAAAATATCAGCTGGATTGGAGCTGAGCCAAAATTGAAACCAAATTATAGTTGCACGTCGCCCAATTTGACAAGCCCTGCGTAACAACTCATTTGTCCATCAGTTTGGGGAGGGGGATGGAGGTTGATAGAAAATACATTGAAATAACTGGCGGACATTGCTGCAATCTATGAGAAACTGTGCGATAAACATCTGCTCAATCAAAATTGATCTACACGCCCGTCAATCAACCGGGAGACAAAAGCGCCAGCAAATATGTATTAAAAAAGATTTTTCAATCGATTTTGATGGCTAATGCATGCCACAAAGGCTAACTGTAAAGCACAGCAGCAGCAGCACACACACACGTACACTTTCATCGATGACCTTGACGCAAATCAGTGGCTATTTATTTTGTTTTGGTTTTTTGTTTTTTTTCGAATGCCTTTTTTCTGCACCTTTTTGGCCGACATATTTTCAGAGCAGTTGCAGTCGCTTTTTTTGGCTTTAGCTTCGGCTTCGGCTTTGGCTTTGGCTTAGGCTTTGGCTTGGGCCGTGCAGATTTCTAAACACAATTGAAGACAAATCCACTTTATAGCCGTCAAAATGTACGAGAGCAGCAAAAACAAACGTTGAGCAAGGCAGCAAAAATTAAAGCTTGGCAAAAAAAAAATACTTGGAGTACAAGCAGCAAAAAACCTAAAAGCTAGGCAAAAAAAATGCTAAGCATAAAAAACGCGTTTGCGCATAAAAACAAAAACAAATGCAAAAACAACAAACGTTTTGGCCAATTTCAGCGATTTTGTTATTTTTTTTATGTATTAACCGTTACTTTTTTTTACCCGCTGAGCTTACCAATGCACCCACCACATTTGTTGTGGTTCTTGTTGTTGTTTGTTGTTGGTTTTTTTAGTGGTTGTAGCTGGATTTTTAATCCCGTGTTGTAGTTGTTGTTGTTGTCGCTGCGATTGAAGTTGATTATTTGTATTTGATTGTTGGCTTTCTATATGGCGAGCAGTGTTGTTATTATTATTGTTATTGTTGTTGTTGTTGTTCAGTGCATTTGTTGCTAAGCCGTTTTGAACTGGAGCAATATTGGCGCGCGCTATATGTGTGCAATTTTTGTATTTTTATGACGATTTGTTTATGGCTGTTTATTTTTTATTATATTTTTGATAATATGTTCGTTTTAATTTTAAATTAATTTTTTTTTGACCAGTTTTTGGATTTTACAGTTCGTTGTTATTTATTTATACAATAATGCTTGTTTATTTTAGCCGCACTCACACACTCTGAAAACAATATATTTAACTGACTTTGTCGAAATATGCTTGCACTTAATTAGGTTTGAATTTAACTCGACGCGTTGCTCTGCTGGGCAACGTTGCGTATACGAAATATTTGTAGATGACTTTTAGTACGGTCCTTAAATATGTTTTCAGCTGTGCTCGGCTAACAGAGGCTTGAAAAACGATAAACTTCTAACTTCTAGCCGTAACGCCAGTGGCAGTGCCTGTGGCAAATGACTTTCACGAGACAAACGCAGCGGCGGCAACAGCCAATAATGTTCGAGAGTCGAATTCGAATTCGAGCTCGAAATGTATTTTTGTGCAGGTTGTGCCGTGCGTCCGTTTGGCTACAGCGTCCACAATTAACTGAATTCCCACAGCGATCAGAAAACTGATAAGTGCTTGCTGCTGGCTAGCGCCCAAGAAGGCTGACAAAAGCTCTGAGTAAGTCAGAGCCAGAGACAGAGCACAGCCGTGGCAGAGACGTAGCGTAAAGACCGAGGCAGAGCCAGTCGCAGTCGTAGCCAAGTGCCAAGGCAACAACAACAACAATCATAACGGCAGCAGCGCACAAGAAAGGCAAAAGCACAAGTACAACACACATACAAGACACACACACATACTTACATGTACAGGCAGGCGGCGCACAGTGTATCACAGTCACAAGAATTGTTGCATATACTTACATTAATCATTTCATTTTAGACAATATTAAAAACTAATTATTAAAATATTTGTTCAGCATGCAAAGCAAGATATTTTATTTTTTTATTGAAATTGTTTGATAAAAGTAATTTTAAGAATGTAAAAACAAGTAATATAGAATTTTAAAAGAAATCACCATTCTAAACATAATTCAGAAAAGTTTTTAAGTATGCAATTCTAATTGATAATTTCACTTAGGGAAATATGTAAAAATTTGGATAAGTGAGCAGATTTTATTATAATTAGTGAATGGAAACAACTTCGATAATTACTACTCGAAGTAAACCCAAATTCCTACAACCAAAAAACTCTAAATCCAAACTTTTCACTAATATATATTTGACATCGAAAAGTTTGAGCAATAGACCAATGTGCAGTATGCTGATTAGCATTGATTTGCTAGCGTAGCAGAAGCACAACAATACAACAACAAACACAGTGGCAACAGCTTTTACGGATCAACATCAAAACAGCCCACGAGCTTCAGCTCAGAAAAGAACGGGCAGTTCGTGCCACTGTCAAAGAGTCGGTTTCGCGTGAGCTTTGTGGTCGACCAACGGTCATCGGCCGAGGCTTTCTATCTTCGTGGCCTGCTGTTAAAAGAACTGCATTTACAGGCACGTAAAGCTTAAAACACTGCTGTTATCTCACTTAACATAGCTCTGTTAGGTGAACTTTGCATTACATGAAGTTAGCTGCAAACGCAAATTTGAGACGAGTTAAGTTAGCAGTAAACGCCAAATTGGAATGTATCGACCGCCACCACATAAATTAACGGAAATATGAATTGAAAAATATGGTAATATATTGAATGTCACTTTGGAATGTAAAATATGAGGTCGCATACGTGTTTTAAGGATTTTATTAATATTTTTAATCAAGCCATACATCAATTTACATTATTTACAAGCAATATTAAATATCATATTATCAAAATAAAATGCAACATTTTGCTAATAATTGGAACGTGGGTTTTATATGCATAAACTTATTGCCTAGCTAGCCGTTATTGTTGTTTGTTCAAATGATTTAACGTTTCAAATGCACAATATTTAAATGTAAGTATAGCTTATCACAAAATCAAAAGGAATTGCTGTACATTGAAATATGACAAGTTCTTAGTTCGTTGCTTCAAAACATCCAATTATCAAATTTCCCGCGACGTGTTTGCTGTCTGTTTAATAAAAAGACAAAATATTTATGTATACTAAATATATGTATATTGAGCCATTGATTAGTATGATTGAATTGCAAGGGAAAGCTAAGCTAGGCTAAAGTGCAACTACAGATCTAGAGATATATACTATGTTTAAATTGCAATGATTACTTAATGATATGAATTGTTTAATTGACGACTCGATGATGAGATGAGAAAATATGAAAGAAAGAAGAAAAGAAAAAAAAAGAAACATTCAAACGATTCATTTTAATTATTTATTTTGATTACTTAATGTTTAGGCGTCTTCATCGAACATTATTATTTATTTATATATGTTTGTATATCTTCCTTTTAGTATTTATAGTACATGTTTCATAACTTTAATACATCATAAAAATAATCATAATCGTATGAACAAAACAAACTGTAATTGGGATTTATGCTTATGCTAAAGCGCAGCTCATTTTAAAAGATCACACAATGCTCCCAAAGTTTTCAGAAAATTGTAAAAATACTTATCAAAAATATATATAGATATATTAATATGTACTTCGTATCGGAACTGAAACATTTATGCAGCATGCAGTTTATACCAAATTTTGGAGTTGTTCAACAAAATGGCAAAATGATCAAAAATTAACATAATCATATAGTTGTACATATGCATTTATATAGTATACAAATATAGAGTTAACTACTGGATACATGTGGATAAAAGGCAGCTCGCTGTGAACTGGCTGGGATTGAACTTTGAAATTTCGGGTGATAAGTACAAGTTGGGGTTCTATTTCGTATACGCTACAATGTTGGGATTGTCTTGGATACGGATTGCCACGCAGTTTGACAATCATTGGAATGTAAAAACATTGATTTTATCGATAGCTCCATTTTCGTTTCTCTCCTCTAGTTGTTTAAAGTTAAGAAAACCATATAGATTAAAGCTAGCTAAAATGGATTTTAACTACGGAAATCTCTAAAGCAAAACGCACACAGCTAAGCGGGCCAACAAAAAAACAACAATCGGGGTGCAAGCACGACTAAGGGCAGCACTTGGCTGAGTTCCGAGTGAATGGAACTCGAAGGTGCTTCAAACTTGCGTCACGCACTGCGCATATTTGTCCAGTTCGCCGCGCAGCACCCTCACGCGCTCCGTCTCCTCGCGCAGCGTCCGAATTAGCTCCTCGATGGTGCGCTGTTGCGTCAACACCGTCGTCTCCAGCTTATCCAATCGGCACTCGAGCTCTTGCACCCGTGGCAAAGACTCCACGTCGACTTGATGATTGTTGAGCAGCGTTTTCGCCGGACTGTCATTTGCGCTGACATTGTTGCTCCTCTCAACATGCTGCGTACTACTGGCATTGTTGCTCTTCACCAGCGGCGACACGCTGCGATTACGTATCGACAAGCTGTTGGGGCGTGCCGCGCGTGACTCCTCATCGCTGCTCATGGCAGCTGGCGCGGCAATTGGCGCCGCCGCTGTTGCTGCCGTCGCCTTTGCCGCTGACATGCTCTTGGACATGATTGCATCGTGGCTGTTGTTGTTGCTGCTGCTCAAAATGTTTGTGGTCGCTGACTCCATCTTCTGGCTGCTGCTGATGCTGCTGCTGGCGGTGCTGCTCTCCACAATCATGGACTGCTGCATGATGCTGGAGGAGGTCACCGCACTCGATTGCACTTTTGATGCAGTCGTATTGCTGCTGGTTAAAATATTGCTGCTGCTGCTACTGCTGCTGGTGACGACCGTCGCCTGCTCGGCGGTAAACAGTTTTGAAGTGCGCTCAGCAACGGAGACTGGACCGCCACGGGGCTCCACGCTGGGCGATGACTTTTTGCGTGTCACCTGCGACGCCTTCAGCTCCTCCATCCAGGGCGCCTTTTTCTTCTCCCATTCGCGTGGCTTGGGCTTGGCCAGCTGCGGCTCCTCGCCCATTGAATTGTCATCGGAGGATCCTGTCGCTTGCTTGCCTCCAGCGCCGCCATCTTCGCTTAGCTCGCTGGCGCTGCTGGCCATGCCGCTGCCATTTACATACACCGAATTGTTGTTACTCTCACCAAGCACATTTATGGCTGCCGAGGGCGGTCGACGCTTTGGCGCCTTGACACGTCCGGCGCGCATGTCCTGCAGTATAGAACCACGCTCCACACGATCAAAATCCGTATCCTCAACGGCTATGGTAGCGGCACGTCTGATAACTACATTTCCCGCTGCGCCCGACTCGGGCAGCTGTCCGCCCATTAGTTTACTGCCAGCCAATCCATCGGAGACGTCGTGCGACACGGCGCTGGTTAGTTTGTTTTCAGCGCCCTTCTTCTTCATGCCACCGCCCAGAATACTGCCTGGAAGAGCAGATGCAGAGAATGTGGTTAATTTGATAAAGCTTGAGGCAAATGAAATTACTCAAAAAGTATGGAGTCTAATAGCAGAACGAACTTGAACGCTTCTTATAGAAGACGACGAAAAAGCAAAGAAACACTTAATTCCTGCCTCTATCACGTCACTTATTTCGCTTTTGCTATGTCACTTATTTCGCTTAACTCTGCCACTTTTCATTGCGCTCGCTTTGTATTTGTGGTCATTCTTTTATTCCATCATTTTCCTCATCTTTATTACTTAACCTACATCTTCTGACAAATCTATTAAATATCTATTGAATCTGTTAAGCGCGTTAAATAACACTACCTACTTCTACTGTATGGGATTCATATTTTACTGATTTTTATTTATTATATATATATATAAATTTTTCTTTTCTTCTACTGTTTTGTGTATCATCAATATTTTAGTTAACTTTTATATTTGTAAATTTCTTTTACTACCCTTGCTACTTTTATAACTTTTACACTACTACGTTTTTACTGCCTTGGCTCTATTTTACTATTACTTCTATTTTTTCTTCTTAAACTACTTTTACTACAGCTCCTTCGAGTTCTTGTTATAACTTTAACCTCATCTAAATAACTACCTCCTCATTCCCTGATAACAAGTCTCAATTGTTGAGCCTTCTCAAATATTCACTTACTTTTTTACCGCCTTTAAGCAAACACCCACACACTTACGCTTAGTTATGGCTCTTTACTGAAACTAACTGAAACTCAAGAGTTCTTATTGGGAAATCATAAGTTAAGCCTTCCAATTACTACTGCTTTGACTGCACCGATTGCTCTTCGAGTAATTCCATTTCAATTGAATTTTGCCACTTACCTGTGACACCTCCTGTGGGCGTCTTCTTGAGCGGCACACTGGGCTTTTTGCCGACCACTGGCGGCGTTGGCGACTTCATCTTTTCATCCATGTTGTCCAGACTCTTGCGCAGCTCCGCATATGTGGATGCTGAAGTGTTGCTGCTGCTGCTGTTACTGTTGCTTGTGGATGTTGTTGCTGTCGTTATAGTCGTGTTGCCCTGCTGCTTGCCACCGCCGGGCAGTTTGCTCAGATCGAGGTTCTTGTTCTCCAGCGACTTGCGCTGGGCGGCCACAGTGCCAATGGGCAGGCCCGTTTCGCTGAGTATATCATTGAGGGAATCGCGGGATCCGAAGCTCTCCTTGCGTCCCGTTGCAGATGAGTTGCTGCTGCTGCCCGTCTTCTTGATGTAGACCTTCGATGTGGTTGAAGCGCTGCTCTGCTGCTGCTGCTGCTGCGTCACCGCTGTGGTGGTGGTGCTGCTGCTGCTGTTGGAGTTCGTTGTGGTCATGTGGCTCGTGTTGCTTATCTTGCGCTGCGATTGCTGCGTTGTGGCTGCTGCTGCTGATGGCTCGTTAATCGGCGCGACTGCAAAAGGGCAGAAGAGAGTTGAAATCATTTTAGACAATGAAGTTTCTGTATTCATCGCTGAATGTGGGCTGCATTTTAGGCCACCCAACAGCAACAATCACCGGCTGATCAACAGCAACAACAACATATCGCGCACTTCAAGACGAGTTCCG
Organism: Drosophila gaucha; assembly: GCA_035045545.1. Lineage (NCBI taxonomy): Eukaryota > Metazoa > Arthropoda > Insecta > Diptera > Drosophilidae > Drosophila > Drosophila gaucha. The sequence goes on from JAWNOY010000025.1 coordinate 10,018,174, forward strand.
TCCAGACGAGACGAGACGAGACAAGACGGGACGAGTTAGGGCAACTTGAGTTGAGTGTTGCGTTGTGTTGTGTGTTGTGTTTATTATTAAAGATGAGCACGTCGCAAACATCGGCGTGACTAACATTCAGAATGGCAACGGCCAAACGACTACCGCAACAGCTGAGCTGAGCTAAACGACAATGCAAACAACGAAACGAGTTTCGCTGCTCAACTGTTGCCAAATGTCAATAAATTAACGTGGATGTCAAACAAAGCGCTTGTAGCGTAGGAGCCAAATGCAAAAGCCAATTCACATAGCAAACTACAAATGATCAACTAGAGAAGAGCGCGTGACACGCACAAAACAATGATAAACTCATATAGCACATGCAGATGCTAACTATATATGTACATATATACAACACTAACAAACCAAATTAAACAAAATACTTATCTTACTTTGAAAATTAAAAAAAAAATAAAACTTTTCTTTTCTACTCAAAATAATCCTTTTCACAAAAAAATGAGTACGAAATTGTTAACTGCATTTCAAATAAAAATGCCTAGATTAAATATAAACATTATGTAAATTAATTTAAGTTGAATTTAATTCAAGCAATTTAAATTAAGCACAATTTTTTCCTGCTTATTACAATTATTTCCCGAAACAAATTAAATTGGTAAGGTACTCTAATCAACTTTATTAAGACTATGTTTTATTTGTTTTTCTTATGTACTCTAACAAGTTGTCTCGCGCGTGTCACGACACGCTGTCATCTCTACTACAAACGACTAAAAGCAAATAGCAAGCGAGAGGTGCGCATACATAAATAAACGGCAATAAATGTTGGCGATGGCAACAGAAATCAAAGCAAACGTTGATTGAGTAACGCTTTAATGTGTAAAGGTCAAGCAAAACAAAGCAACAGCAACCACATTAACAACAACAACAACAACAAACGGACAACAGACACAACAAACGACAGCAACAAAGAGTTAGCCATAGAATAGACAGCTTGGCTTCGAGCCGTTGATAATTGCAAATGGCAAAAACGAATGCGCCGACGACTTTCACTGCTACCAAATGACAAAAACACGCACAACCAGGCACAAACAACAACAACCACAACAACAGTAAAAAAGTTGTGCGCGAATTGAAATTTAATATTTGTGATATTTTTTTATATTTATTTATTTATATTTTATTTTTAAGTATTGAGTAATTGAGCGTTGATGTTGTTGTTGGCGGTGCCAGCGGCAAACCGAAGCGCGCGCATAGTCAACACACACTCACACACACAAAACGAAAGACTTAGGCAACAAACTTGGCTGGCTGCTTTGATTTAATGATGACTGCGTTTCATTTTAACTTTTTAACTTTAAGCAGGCTAATCATCAATCTCTCACACACACACATGGACACATGCGTGCGTATTTAATTATATGTTTCAATTTTCAAAGCGACAACTCGCAAGCCGCAACAACACTCGCCAATTAGCTACAAACTCCACGGTTTCGTGCGATGTGGCAAATGCAATTGCAGAAACCAGCAAATGAGAAGAATAAACCCGCAAGAACGGTAATTGTAGCACACGCACCAGCTACAACAAGAAGAACAACAGCAAACCATGAAAAAAACAGCACAAATAAGACAAAACAAAAGCGAAAAAAAAGCTTGAAGCCGCACCAAAAAGAAATATAATTCAATAACGTAAATGGTCAAGAAATCAAAACGTACTGAGCCAAAAAGGTAAACAAAAATGCTGGCAAAGGTACAAACAAGCGCAGCTCCGACTTCCCAGAGAGAGAGAGAGAGGAGAGCAACTCTCTGGCAACATTGTTGATAAGCCAAAAACTAAAACAATCAAGCAATGAGGGCAAGCGCAGAGCAGAGAGCGGGCGGAGCGGAGAGAGGCGAGCGCCTTTTGCTGCCGACAAGTGAAGCGCGCGTTTTGTTGTTGTGGGGCTCGGCTCTGATAATCGCCGCCTAATGTGCGCCCATAATGAAGTTCACAGCGGGCGGTGCCCGCGATCATGATGATTATGTGCTAAGAGAGAGCAAATGAAGAGAGAGGCACGAAAACAAAAGAGCGCGATTTCAAATTGGAACAAAAGCCACAACAAAAGCAATAAGCGCAGCACAAAAACCAGTTACAACTGATGTTTTAATATTGTGGTGCTTAAGTTGTTGTTGTTTTTGTTGTTATTGTTGCTGTTGCTGGCGAAGGTGGTTTGGCGTTGCGGTTGTTGTTTTTGCTTTTGGCTTCGGAACTGCGACGTTGACAAAAGCTAATGGCAAAGCAAAGCCAGAAAATACAAAATATGATTTATATGCCAGTAAACCAGATAATCGCAACGAATTATGTACACACTATAGTAATGAATAAATAGCTATCAAGAACTTTCTTTCAAAGAGTTCCGAATCCAACATTAAAACAGGTGAATTTGAATATTGTTTGATTAGTAGTTGATACTTAATTATGATTTAAATGTTTGTGATTAGCCAAAATTATGAACATCATTTCAAGTGTCTGCAAAAATACTCTTTACAAAGTGCATAATGGTTCTTAAAAATATGTAAAAAGAAGGAATAAGTGAAATTTTTACAGTTTAGTGGCATATATTAAAGCTCCGATTTGTTTACAAGCCGAAGCCAAAAAGTTCGATCAACAAACTATACAAAGTCAACGAACAATAAGTATGAAAAACATTTTATACTACGTGCGAAATGTGAATATTTGACTGGCAACCGCAAAGTATGCAACATGAGTGGATATATGTATGAATAAATATATATTTAACTATATGTACATATAAATAAAATGCAAAGCAGCAGCCAACTAATTAGGTAACTGAGTCAAAGCTAATTTTAAGCGTTTTAAACAGCGCCACAAACGCGCACGAAGCGCCAAGTTTGAAAGGCAACACAGGAAAATGCTAAACAAAGGCAAATAAAATAACTAAAATAACTAGCAAAAACATAAACAAGTTTAGCCATGCAAATTGACAACTAAAAGCGAAAACAAACATGAAAAACCGCAATTGAAATGGCAAAGGAAAACGACGCCAGGCAGCTTTTTGGCTTTGGCTAAGATTTTCCGAGTCTGCGGCTTTGAGAGACTGCGTCTAATTTTCGAGAGCATTGCCGGCGCCAAAGAAAGCCAGATCAAGATAGTAGATAAATAATAATAATAATGAAAATGGAAAATAAATATTAGAAATTATGTACATGGCCAAAAAGAGCCAAGCGATTTTCCATTTCACATTTAAAAGGCCTCGGGACGGAGAAAGGAAAATGAAAACTGGCCAAAAACGAAAAGAAAAACTCTTGAGGCTGCCACTGGAAAAACTCGTTTACATACAAATCGTCGTAATAAAGCTGGCCATGCGAGCGCCCAAGAACTCGAAAGAGCCGCCGCGTTGCGGTCCCGCTCCCGGACCCGCTCCCCCACCACGGCGTGTTCGTGGCCGGGGCCGTGGAGGGGGCAGGGGCGCTGCCGGAACATCGGTGCAGTTGGTGTGCGTGTGTGTGGAGTGTGTGTAGAGTGTGGAGTGTGGAGTGTGGTGTGTCGTGTAGCAGAGTGTAGTTGTAGTTGCCGTTGTTGTCGTTGCAATGAAGTTTTTTATTACACACGAAATATTGTAGAAAAGATAGAAGAGGAGTAGAAGAGAAAGAGGAAGAAAAGTGTAGAGGAAAATTACACAGAGACAACGACATCAAGTATATATGTATACACAGAAGAAAAAGAAAAAAACAAATAAAATCTTGAATTACTCGTAGAGCAAGAAAATAGACATAAGAGCGATAGTGAAACGTAAACAAAATGCTAATAAAAGTCGTTCAACAAAATGCAAGTAATAATAAACATAAAAATAAAAAAAAATAAAAATTGTTAAGATAATGTTGTATGCAGCGATTCGTTGAATCTTGTTGAAAAAATGAGTCGAGTTGTGAATTGAATGTCTGCATGTGTGAAGTATATTGTGATCTGATGTGATGTCGCTTGTTGTCTGATTTTATACGAATTGGAAAAAACTACTTCGAGGAAGTATTTGGTTTCACGCAGAATGGAAGAACAGATTGTTAGATTGAATGTATTATTTACATACACATGTTTTTTATTATATTTGTGCACAATCTAAACATCTATCTTCTATAAGTCAGAAGTGTGATAAGCCTTGTTTTATATATATATTGTATTGAAGCAGTGAGTTCATTCGTTTAAGGGCAGAAAAGGGTCACCATAAATAAACTAAAAAATTAGTAGTATTAGCTATAAGTTTAAATGGGTATATAAAGTCTGCTTTAATCCTATCTATCTTACTGTCTAACTATTTCTAGAATAAACCACTTTTAGATTATTTCGTAAACATAAATTTTTTTTAGCGGTGATCAAGGGAAACCCCCTACTATGATCCTTCTGCTTTAAAAATGTCGTAAGACAATTTTAAGCTCTTTAACATTTCAAAATAAGATATGGGACTACGAATTATCAAAGTGCACACAAAAAATGTTATCAAGCATTGATAGATAGAAGTATTTTGAAATGATTATACAGTAACATTACTTTAGGAATTTCCTAAAGAAAGTAAAGAAGAAGTTATTGTAAGTTTGATCAACGGCCATCTTATCAATGAAATTAAGCTGCTTGTGAGTCTATTATGACTGGTCTATAACTAAATTTACCACTCGACACAAGATCGACAAGTTTTTCGTTAATTAAGTCAATTGGCGAAACGAAACGTTTATTGACTTTGTATGGGACGGGTTGGAGACGGCGTCTCATTGCTGGAATCACCTCAATTGACGAGCCGGTCCAGGCCGGGTCTGAATTTTCATTTTCAAATTTCAATTTGGGAAAATTGCGTTCAATTAGACGCAAAGATGCAACGCAACGAAGATGCGAATGACAGCGAACGACGGCAAATGATGGTGAATGACAGGCGATGCAATGCAGTCGACAGACCAAATCAAAACTCATCGAGAAATTTCAATGAGTGTACAATGATTAATAATAAAATATTGTAGCTCACCTTCTGAGGGTGCCAAGAGCTTGACAAAATTGTCGGGAAAGACGCCCACTTTGCCGTGGAGCTCGCCCTTCCACCAGCCCTTGTCCGGCAGCTCCATGCTGATGACGCTGATAATGTCGTCCACCTTGAGCTCCAGCTCGTCCTCATTCTGCGGCGCATAGGGAAACTCCACACGACAAAAGTCGCGCTGTGGCTTCGGTGGTAACGTGGGCACAGGAACTGCTCCAGTTGCACCACCGCCTGCTGCATTCGCTGTGGACGCCGTGGTTCTGCTTTTCGATTGCTTCGCTGGGGCTGTAGTTGCTGGTGCACCTGCTGCAGGAGCAGCTGCTGCTGTTGCTGGTGTTGTTGTTGCTGTTGCTGTTGCTGTTGCTGTCGCTATGTTGGCAGCTTTTGCTGTTAGCGCCGATGTCGTGACCGTTGCACCAATCGTTGGCGGCCGCTTGGAGGCCAGAATCGGCGTTGGTTCGATATGTTGCACAAAATTTGAGGGAAATACGCCAACTTTGCTGCGCAAACGTCCGCGCCACCAGCCTTCCTCGACCTAAATGAGAGCGAAATAGCACAAAAATACATTTTTTTTTGCTTCTTATATTCATATTCGCTTTCGGTTCTGTGTTATTGGGTTGCGTGAAAACTTATTGGCAAAGAGGTTAAATGGGGGCTGTGGGCACTAAATGTATGCGGTTTGTGGGTATATGTATGCATATATATTTGCATGTGTGTATGTGTGTGTGTGTGTGTGTGTACATACCTCCCCTAGGAATTCAATGACATCACCCACGGCCAGCGTCAGTTCGTCGTCGTTGACTTGTGTGTAACTGTAGATGACTTTACAGCGGCGATTCGATGTCGCTGATTTCTCCCTAAGAGCACAAAATACAAATAAAAGAGAGAGAGACAAAGAGTGCGCAGATTATATATAAATGTATGCGAAGAGAACATTTGCAAATTCTGTTTACTGTCAATGACACTAGCTGAAAGAGAACTTTTAAATATGTGCTTAAAAATACAAATTTTAGTTAAAATAAAAAGCAATTAAAGAGAGAGAAAATCGAGATAAAAATCTAAATGAATGTAAAAACTTTGGCAGAGTCTATAATTTTTATAGAGACAATAGTTTAATTTCTTTTCAGCTCACCTAAACCTATTAACAGCAGGATAAGTGCATGTTTTTCTAGCTAACTAGTAAAATTGTATTTACCTAAGCTTAAGTCAGTCGCAAATATTATTTAGAAACATTTATGACGCTCATACAACTCATTTAAGCTTAAAATATTGTATTGCTTATGAAATTCCATTTGCCATTTTCAACAAGTAAGAAAGCTCTAGTCGGGTCTGCCCGACTACGAGATCCCCTGAACCAAGTCCGAGGCAGTGTTTTAAACAATCTAGCTTATATCTTTTACCGGTACATATTACCCTCTGCGTGCACCCACACACGCACACATATACATACACAAGCACGCGCGCCGCTTACTGCGTAGATGATTTAGCGGCTACGCTTGGGCTGCATTCTATGCAGCATTATGAGAAATTCATTGTTAAATAACTTCGGTTCTAGATCTACTTTCTTAATGAAATTTTCAGGACATAATATTGACATCTAGAGGTGTATATATACGAAATCCCAACTCCCTAGTATTTGAAATACGTTTTTTCCACTTATGGGGCTAATGGGGAGAGGTATCCAAAATTTAATAAGTTTATTATCTGTATTTACATCACAGCAACCTACATAGTCAATTTGGCGTCTCTAGGTATTATGGTCTAAAAGTTATAGCTTAAAAACAAAGTCAAAATATCGATTGTTATCGATAATAAGGAAATAGGATGAGTTATCGAAAAAAAAAATAAACTTGTACTGCGTATGGTATACAAGAATATATATCTAAAATCTCAAATCTCTAGCTTTTGTGGTTTACGAGATCACTGCGTTCATACGGACGGACAGACGGACAGACGGACAGACGGACAGACGGACAGACGGACGGACGGACAGACGGACAGACGGACATGGCTAGATCGACTCAGCTCGTCGTCCTGATCAAGAATATATATACTTTATGGGGTCTGCCACGCCTCCTTCTGCCTGTTACATACATTGTCACAAAACCATTATACCCTGAATTCCCATTTTCAATGGGTTCAGGGTATAAAAATGTTAATTTACCATAGATTATTTTTAAGCATTTTCTCTTACAACTAATGACTGTAATTTGCAGCTAATGTCATTTGTCTGCTAAGTTCATTGCGTCACCAACCTGAGCTGCACCACCGCACTGTCATCGCTGTGGTTGCCATTGCTGCTTGGCTCCAGTATGCGAACAAAATTATCCGGAAACATGCCCGTTACGCCCGAGGATTTCAATGTGCCCTGCCACCAGCCGCCGGGCATCTGTTTGATGCGATGTATGATGGCACCCTTGTGTAGATCCAGTTCATCTGGTTCCTTGGCAGCATACTCGTACTCCACTATTGCACAGATTGCTGCAGAGACAGAGAGAAAAAAAGAGAGAGTAAGAAATAGATTCGACATGTTAGTAAGCCAATGGGGTAACCTTATATGCGACGCGCGCTTTTTTAATGGCAATGTCCAAGTGCAAATATTTACTATTGCGCAATCCCCCAGTCTGTCCCTCTCTGGCTAATGTGTTGTCTATCGCTTTGCTACGTGACACTAGCATTTTTGTTTATTTTTTAAAAATGCTTAAAAAGTAAAAGTTACATGACACGCTCTTTGTTTCCATTTTTGGAGCTACGCACGGAATGGGAATGATAATACCAAAATAACAAATAAAAATTAAAAAAAATCAAAACGAAGCGAATCGTGGGCATCAGTCAACTAGGCGTCAAAATTGGGTTAACGATTACTGCTGGCAGTGACTGTGCCCCATGTCAAGTGAATTATTAAAAAACCCGCATTGTGTTGTGCCATAAGATATGAGAAGGTTTTGTTTTGCTGGAGTATATAATTCTTATCAAATATAGACTCGAGATTTGCGGTCAATTAAAATGATGTCATTAGAAACTTTTGCTTGGCATTGATATCTATTTCTACACACATATTTGCTATGATGAGTAATTGTTGATAATGAAGGGCGGCATATTCATATAAAGAACTGTTTTTTGATGACAAGTTAACTTTTACAGTAGCAATAAATTTTAAAATATTGAAGAATATTTTCACACTTATATTTATATCATTTAAAATGAAAATATGATTTATATTTTTAATCTATCATTACTTTTCTCTATGTCTTCTGTTACTTGTCAACTGCAGCGCATCTGTCAGTCATTATAACCCATTATATTCATTCACGCCGCAGACCAGAAACCCCAAAAACGAAATTTATTTTTCATGACGCATCACAACAACAATGCCATAGACAACGATTCATAAAAATATATATATGTATATATTTATATATATAATTACGATATAACAATAACAAGAGCAAATACTTATAAGCAACGCTTGGCTCGCTCGCCTTCGAAGCAATTTGAATTGCAACAACAACACGTCGCTGCTTATTTGGTATTGGAGGTTGCTGCCCCCGCACGAATAACCTTTTTTCTGTACAATTTCTTATGAGTTCAACAAATATATGATGTGTGCTTATGATATAAAGTCGACTAAGACGCAGACTATGAGGCACAAACGGAAACATTTATTGCCTTAAAGTAGAGATAAGAGGGGAAAGGGAACTAGAATTTGCGATAAAATATATAAGAACTTTAAGTCATTGATAACCAACTGGGATAGTAAATTAATACACAAGTTTGTTTCTCTGAAATACCCTGTAAATATGAAAATTTTAAAGAATAGAATGAGCAATAATTTGGTTTAAGGATTGTCTAAGAGTATACTTTTTTGCTTTACAAAAATCTCTAAACTAAATTACATAAAATAATATCTAATAATAGTTAATTTTCATTGAACGAATCTACCACTTTAGGGAAAGCATAGGGTATGTGAGCAAATAAATTCCAATTGAATGTGATGTTGTTACGCCTATCAGTAAATGCATTGCATGTTCTTTAAGTGGGTCAATAATACTGGGCATCAGAAGACGATCAGAAGGCTAACAAATGAGGATTGCAGCGAGAATGGGGAAATGGAATTGTCAGTAAGAGACTATAAGTGTAAGCCGTTTAGCAATGTGTAATAGCTAATGCCGACAGACTCGAATGGCATCGATAATGAACAATTAAGACGGACTGTTAAGTGAATCGAAATGCTTTTAATTTGACGGAAAGTGAACAGCCAGAGGTATGCGGCCTGGGAGGAGAGAGGACCACCAACGTTGGTTGAAGTGGCTGCCAAAAGCAATCTAAAGCAGCTTTGTGTGGCGCACATAATAATTTCACTTTATTTGCAGACGACGACAGCGTTAAAAGTTGCACAAGACCAGAGAGAGAGATAGAGAGAGAGAGAGGAAGAGAGTGAGAGCCAGAGAGAGAGCGAGCGAGAGCTGTAGGCAGATAGAGAGAAGTGGCAAAAGTGCTGGAAGCAACGTTGAAGTCGCTGCCGATTTGTAACTGGGCCAACACGGCCGTATTTCAGTTACAGTTTAACCCCACGCGACTGACAAAAGCTTAAGCCAAACAAAACGACAGCCAAATGAACCTTTAATGCGGTTTTTGTTGCTATCGTAGGATACCCTGTGAAATGCTTGCGAATGGGCATGCCATAGCTGAGCAAATGCGCTTCGCTTCAAGCAATTGCAAGGTTTATTTTGATGAACATTTAGTCTTAAGAAATTCAATTATAACTTGACTAACAATTAGTTGTATATCATTAATTTATAGTCTGCATACTTTTTCAACAGACTTGTGTCAGTAAGAATTTGAAATCAAAGGCTTAGCTTGTTTACAGGGCATCTTCGAGTCGTACACTGACATTTCTCATTTGTTCTTTTTTGTTGAGCGCTTTTTCCTTTCTTTTGGCCATATACATCGCATCTGAATGTGCGCTTTAATAAACCAACAGACAGCGACCACAAAACTCAAGCCAACTAACAACTACAAATGCAATTGCACTACACACATACATATATATATACACACACACGTATATTGTAGAATGGGAAGCATGCAACGTCGAACGACCAGAGCATTGCTTGTGAAATGAGGCGCGCCAGCTAAATGCTGAGAAATGGTGAAAAGTTGCAGCATTAAGTGGTGAAAACAACCACCACGAGCAACAACTACAACTACAACAACAACAAGAGAAACAACAACAGCAACCGCTGAAAAAATGAGGTGACGACCGTGGTGCGAGGTGTCGTGTGAAAAATCCAACTGGGAAATCGTGCAAATGTGTCAAAATTGAAGAAAATGACAAGCTTGTAGTCCACACATTCGACCGCCAGGGGGCGTCTATGCATAGTGGGGGTTTTCTAATGGGATGAGCTGTGCTTAAAAGGCTGAGCCAATGTCAAAAAACCGCTCAGCTTAAATTGCTATAAAAATATGCAAAAAGTGTCTTGAAAACGAGCAGAAGCGCAAATAGCGACTAGGAAATACTCTATAAGCAGCTATTTTAGAATGAAATCGAGATATAAGACAACTGCTTGAAGCTCGAAGCAATATTTGAAATGCTAAACTGATAACTTATCTAACGAGGATTACGGCACAAAGAACCAAAGAATCTAAAGAACGCTTTTGAATCGTAAAGTAAACTCTTTGATGCTTGATTACTTACTTGTTTGCTTAAAAGAATATATCATTTAGCTCAAAAACAATCTTAAATATACGTGAAAAGTAAGACTATTGAACTTTATGCAGATGATTAATAGCTTTCTCGACCTTTTCATTTCACAGCTTAGATACTATTAACATTTGTCTTTCTTCGGCTCGTCTTCTCTATTGAGGTGTCGGCTACAGTTCCGCTAAATTAAGAAAGAGAATTTGTTGGGTCGTTAACAAAGTGACGCATAGAAATGAATCAATTTGCAGAGCTCATAAAAAACGCACCTGGTTGCATCAGTCAGGCATTGCGAGGAGGTCAACCGGTTCTTGTGGCACACCAACACCTCGCGAAGGTGTGTAGGTGTGTGCATGTGTGTGTGTGTATGAAGATAAATTCCCCCATTTCGTCTGCACTTGAAGAAACACATGCTAATTGGCTTAAGAATCAGTTTTTGGCTGGCTTTGTATATCGCTTGAGCCATGAACCGTAAATGTTAAATTGCGTTTGCGTGAGTTTTAACACACTTAAAAGAAGCCAAAAATGGTATGGGGGCGTAGCTGGGAGCAATAAATTCATATACATGCTTAATTTTCTCAGTTATAGTTCGCTTGTCAGCAATGTAGGCCAGGTGAAAACTAATCAAAAATTTAATTTATGTCTGTACGTAAGGGTAAAATAAAACTATTTTCATAAAAAAGTCGGGCGGGATACTAAAATAAAATATTAATCACGTTGAAACACGGACTGCATAAAAGACATAATAAGAAAATTGAAATAAATTGGTTCTAATTTGGGGAACTTAGCTAAAATATTAAAAATTTCTGAACAAATCAAATGTTAACGAAATCCTAAGTTTATTTAAAGACTTGATCAAAATCAAAATTTGTATAAAGACTTTTTAGTAATGAGTATAGAGTACAAACTATTGAATTATTGAATTTTATAATTTCAATAAAGTACATTAATTGTTTTTATATTAACCGCTTTTTATCTAATAAAGAAATAAATAATAATAAACCAATCTTATTAAAGATTCAGATTTTTAATAAATAATTTACTTTTGACTAACTGCCCTCTATAAATGAATTGCAAAATTTTGACCCACTTAACAGACTTCCATATTATATGGATGTATACGGCTATTACACACGTTCTATGCCAGCTGTGAGAGTCCTTTTTGGTGCAGGGCTCGTGGCCTCGTCCTTGAACTTTGTTACGTTTACGACCTTGTCCTCCGCTTTACTTGACTGACATGTAACGGTAATTGGGGAAAAGTCATGGCCAAGGTCACAATCGAGACCACAAATGTTGCGTGCCAAATGTCGAAAAAAAAAAAAAAATTTTGAAATGTTTTTGCTGAAGATTGAATACACTTGTCAATTACAGTTACATAGGTAAAAGTGTAAGATAGATACATAAAATAAATAAAATAAGATAAGCTGAGATGAAAATTAATATCAATTAAAATCCCTATTTATTTTCTATTTCATTTTAAATATTAATTAAGCTCCGTTTTTCACGTTTAACAAGAAATCTATATACCCTATGCAAGTGTATGCTTAGTTGACAAACTCCACGTATTTTCCCAGAGTGTTGTGTATTCCAGTTATTAGCTTCTGGCATTTATTTAGTTATCGCAATGCATGAATCACGGCGCCAAGACAATGTAATCCAACTTGATAAAAGACAAAAATTCACTACTACCTTATATGGTGTTTGTGTGTGTGTGTGTTGTGTATGTGTATTAGCTTATCAAAGCAAATGATTAATGTGTGTGTGTGTGTGTGTGTGTGTGTGTGTATTTGTGTGTATTTGTGTGTCATGCAGCTTGATTAAGCCATTTGGCTTGGGTGTCATTGTCACACGCGTGATTCGTCAAGACCACACCCACAACTGCACTCAAAGCAACCTACGCCCACGCCCACGCCCACGCCCAGGCCTACGCACATTGCATTTTTCATTGTCAAGGCCAACAGCTAAATTGGAAAACGCATGCGCTTGATTTATGCGACGTCTCGATGCTTCGTTTGTTTAATTAAAAAAGACTTTACGATGGAAAGTGTGTGTACACAATATGAAAAACTAAACGGCTATACATAAATATATATATGTATATATGTGTGTGTGTATGTACACTCACATCTACTTAGCTGTGTGGGTGTGGGGCAAGTGGGGAACAAGTGGCACTAGCAGCCAGGGGTCAGCAGCCATTAAGAGCCTCTTGCTGATTACATTTTCCTAATGGTACTTCAGACCGAAGCAGTTTTCCATTTCCATGGAACAATTGCACTTTGAAACGTTATTTATGTTTAGATATTTATAGAAATAATTAGTAAAGAGATTGCATATCGATTAATATTTCTTTTTTTTTAATGGAAAGTGGAATTGGTATGCTCTTATGGCCTTTGCAATGTTGGGGCTAACAATTATAATACTATTGCATAGAATAGCTAACTATTTAGCATGAATATACAAGAAAATGGCATTGAAGAGTTTTAGTTAAAGAAATTGTATGTGTGGAAAGCTAATCAAGACAATATGAATCAATATAATCCATATAATTTATATGTTCTCTTTAGGAAACGTCAGCAGTAATCCATTTGCATAGCTTGGTAATTCTAGTTTTGTAAATGTGGAAGATATAGTTTTCCAAGTTTCCACGCCTACATAAGGAATAAAAAACTCTTTATAGCTTGAAGGACATACGTAGCAAGACGAACATAACACATATCCAATATACTCTCTTCACTTTGTGAACGGGTATAATGATAAGCATAAAAAACCAGAACTTTGCCGAAAATAATGTTTGCATTTTGATTTGGTGTTATTGTATATTTATCTAAAAGAAAGGTAGCTTTATTATTTTTCAACTATTTTCCGTATTCAACGATTTATCAAGGGCATTTCATTTTTCCATTTTCATTTCTTTTTAAAAAAAACTTAAGCAATTTGCCTAAGTACTTGATCTTTAGAGCTAGACAAATAATATGAAAAGTAGAACACTTAAAGTGCTTCAATTCATCTGTCAATAATTGAGTAACTAAATTGGTTACTTGACTCAACGCTTTTCCATTCCATTTGTTTGGAAAACACTGGGAAATACTTGGAATTGAAATTGTAAAAAGAACAGTTACTTTTCACTTATTGAGTTTCAATTATACAATTGCGACAGTCGAGCACAATTGAAGGGGCCAGGGCTAGGGTACGCTAAAGACGAGGCCTTGAGTTCAGTTGCCGCTTATCAGTTCAATGATATGACTACATATAAATATTTGTTTATGCATGTGTGTATGTATGTGTGAGTGTGGATTGTATTTATATGGCTTGGCAGAGACGCTTGCGCCCGCATTTCTTGGGGCCACAATTAATGACGCCTAAACAATCGACTGATAAAGAGCATAAAGCGTATGTCTGAGAAACTGAAGCCCAATCAGCCAAGCAGCATAAAGACAAACACACATACACACATGGATACACATGTATATACAAAAACATGCATCTGTATACTTACATAACATGTGCATGTTTAAGCAGCGCAAACATTTACTAAACTTGGCATAGTTTTTCATTATATATACCCCTTAACCATTGCAAGGGGTATATTGGTTCTATGCACATTATATTCTAATAATGATATTAAAGAGTATATACATAAAGCGAAGCACAAGTAATTTAGAATTTAGACTGTATGTCATATAAGAAAAGGTTTTTTTTTGTTACAAATCCTGAAGACACCAAACATGGTATGCAGAGAATCATTATATACCTCTATGTGTTCAGATGATTTCTTGAAAAATCATTGCTTACATTCCATATTTGATGCATTCCCAATATCTATAGTATACTACATATCATATACATATGTATTCAGATAAGAAATACTTAATTTCTTGAAAAATCATTCCTCACATTCCACATTTGATGCATTCCCAGTAAAATATGTTGATATACCTAACAACTACTCAAAAATGGGTATCTTCTATTCGGACACAATTACTTGATCATTTTTTCAGTGTCAGTCGAAAGTTGAGCAGCACAAAAGTTTTGTATTTAACGTGCCAAACTCGATATGTTTCCATATAAGTTTGTAAAAAAAAAAAAAAAAATAGAAAAACAAAACTGTACGCTCTGATAAGTTGGCGATAAGATAAACGAAGGCAGAGCAAATGAATTGCCCGCACATTTCAACTACTTCCACAGCGAGTTTCGTTGAGTTGAGAGCTGACTCAAGGCCCTCAAATGGAGTGCAAATGAAATGCATTCACAGTTATTTGCATGAGGCTGATTGTTCAATTGCGGAAAGGGGCCACCAGAGGGTTGAAGTATACAAAAATCGCATAATTTGCAAGCAGTTCGCATTTAGCGTGACAAAACTGCAGACCTGATGAATCATCCATCCACTCGATTATGATTGCGAATGCGAATGGTTGGCCAACAGAGTCGAGAAACTGTGGGCAAATGCAGGGAAAGGAAGCCAGTTCAGGGGCTGGGCAATGCTTTAAGCCATTGCCAATGCTTGGTAGCCCACGCACGAGCAGAGCCAGAAGAAGAAGCAGGAGCAGCAGAAGAGAAAAACAATTGACACACCCACAAGACACAAGGCACAGGGCTTGCCACAAGCAATTTATCAAATGACAGCCGGCGCAGCTGATAAGCCATTCGTATTAAAATAAAGATTTCACCAAATTATTTCATAGAAAAGTCACGAATAAGAAGATTCGCTAGGAGATACCCTGTATATTTGAAGATTTGACTAGCTTATGAATATGAGCCTCAATCCACCATGAAAAAATCTGCCCGAATGGTAGTCACACTTTATCCTGTCTGACTAAAATACACCCTGTACATTGGTAATTAGTTGGGAATACCCTGCATAAAGAAGACATTAATTACCCTGTCTGACTAGAAAACAACCATGTACGTTTCTAATTAGTTTTAGGTATATTCCCGTATGACTTGAAAATAGTTTGCCTGACTAGAAGATACCCTACACATTGCTAATAAGTTATAGATATAAATTTATTATTAATTATAGGGGAAAATACTTCCTCTTATGTCAATTTAAGGCAAGGGGGAGTTAGATATTATATGATTTGATATAATGATTTTCATAAAATTTTTTGGTGTCTTAGTTATAGTATAGAAAAGTATAGCAATGAATCAAGAATATATAAATTGGATATAAAAGTCTTTAATATACCCTATATTAATCAATGTGAATGGGTATTGCATATTAAAAACCAGAAACAACAACTGTTGTGTGTGTTACTGCTGTTTCGCTTTTGTATTTTTCAAGATTTTTCACTTTTAGTTTTCAAATGGAATCACTTAAATACCAAAAACAACAACAACACCAGCATCATAAACGGAAGAAAGCAGCGGCGTCTTTTGTTCGGGATGCAAATGCGACCCAGACAAAACCATTCGAGGCGAGCTCCATTGTCTGCCTCAAATTGCTCATCAAAAGAAATCATCAGCTGAGCAGATAGAGCGGAGGGCGGCTGCCGGGTGTAAGCTGAATATATACAACCCAATCAGCTATATTATCAGCCACATCAACAACAGTAACAAAAACAACAACAACAGTGAACAATCGAACAATCTTGAGGTTGACAAAGAAAGCAAAATGCATGTTTTATTAATATTGCTCGCTCAATGATTTTTTATAGTCTATCCTTATCAGGGAAGTCATAGCCTGTATATATATATTGTTAAAGTTATAGTCTATAACCATTAGCTGACAGTCTTCCTGTTTTCTTGTTCTTTAACAGAGTATAGAGATTCAGAAAAAAATGACAAGTGAGATTAAACTATATTATTAGTAGAGTTCTCTAAATTTGGAAAATATTTGATGCAGACAGTCGATAATCGTGAAGTAGCTAATCTTTGCAAGTACATAATATCTGTACAAATTTCAAGTTTCATTAATTAGACTATACTCTTTATACACATGCATATATTTGATCAAGTAAGACATCAATTTCTCCTTTGCCAAACAAAAACTTGTTTTTGAATTTGCACTTTATTCTTATATATTATAAGCCGAACTAATTATTGATGATTAGAGAGTTGTAGACTATATATTATAGTATGCATAGTATACTCATCTATACTATCTATACATCTATACCTTTTTTACCTTTTTCCCTATAAGATACATTGAATCTATTGAATTCTGCTCCTTAAATTCCCATTTTTCCAAATAAGCTACGTTTACCAACTCTGTTTGAAGTTGGCAATTGTGCAACACTCTTTTCTACCTGGTTCTGTTTTTATTGCGGATCTACAAATCCAAATCTTTTGTCTTAACCATTCACATTATGTTTCCCATCAAAATCCCGCACGTTCGCAGCCAAAACAAAAGCAAAGAAAAAAGTCTTTTAACTTTTTGCCGCATGAAATCATCAACAACAAATTCTTATTTTACAAAAAGAATAAAAATAACAAAAAAAAGTCCACTGTAAAACTGGTTTTTAAAATTTTTTCTTTTTTGTGAAATTTTTTCTTACTTGACTCGAGTTAAGCCTGTGCGAAAATCTAAAATCTTTGTGCTTCGAGGATTAACTTTAGCACTAAGTAGCGCAATCTGTACATGCAGCTGCAACAATAACAACAGCAAGCTTGTTGTTGTGTTAATGTCCTTGTGGAAAAAAAATAGAAACTTTGCACGCCCACCCTGAGACACACCCAACAATGCGAACGGTAGTGCAAAGCGCAGAGCGCAAAAGGCATAGATAAACGGCAAAGATGGACCCACCCTAAAAAACATAGCCAAGAGCAGCGTCAGCAGCGGCAACAACAATAACAACAACAAAACTGCAGCAAGGCACGATTTTCATAGTTTTATTTTTCGTGCTCGCTCTTCTTCTTGTACGCTATCGTCTTCTTGTTCTTCTTCAGCATACTCACTTTTGTCCATGTTGTTGGCGTTCTTGTCGCTTTGCCAGGAAGCAATTGCGTCGCAGTCGCGTCGCAGCAGCACCAGCCGTTACCGTCGTCGTCAGCCGCGGCAGTTCAATGGACGACGTCCGTGTCCGTGTCTTTCGGGCCAACAACAACACGCGCTGTCGACGACTTTTCCTGTGCCGCCCCCGTTGTATCAAGGTATGAATCACGCGCGTTGTTCTGTTTACACACACAGACACGAGAGGCACAGACAGACACGCTTATAAATTGTTTCTTTTTTTTAAGAAATACTTGGAATTAAAACGCTTTTTGCCTGTTTTATTTTGACCCTATTCGCAGCTAACGAGCCAGAATGCGAATAAATGAAAAATTTAACACAAAAAATATAAAGTAGAAGAAAACATCGTCAGCCAGAGAGTTAACAAGAATCCACACAATATCCGTAGGCAGACGTAGCAGCATATAAAACAACAACACAAACAGCATTAAATAACGGCGCACTTTACAAATTCACGTCACGTCGGATCCACTTGTATGTATTTACAACTACAACTACAACTACTGGGCCTGACTGGCCTGAAGCTGCTTGCTTTCTCACTCAACAGAACGTTTACAGTGCGTCCGCTGTTTTCTTCTTCTTTATATTGCCACAACCACTTTCATATGCACTTTTCGCCTGCGTTTTATTTACTTTGCTTTGTTATTGATTTTCGCCATCTCACACCTAAATACACAAGTACACACACACAAGCATACGCATATGCATATGCAGATATGCAGATGCCAGCGCTAACTGAAACACACTTTATTACCGATATTATTAAAAATTGATAAATAGCTCAATTCGCTTGCAAGCAATTCAAACTGGCTAACTAAATTTTTTGATAAATACAAGCGCTAAGCGAACGGCGACACACAAAAACAATGGTAAGTGACCGCTAAAGCAACTTCGGCGACCGTATAATCAGCCGCTCAGTTAAAGTGCGCGCAGAGAACTGCAGACAATAAGAGCAGTGTGGCCGTTTTAGTGCAAACCGAAAAATGCTTATCATTCAACGCAATGCCCATATTAATACTAGCAAAGTACCAAATATTTAAGAATGATATTTTACTATCAATCAAATAAATACTATCTTACTTTATCAGACAACAATGATTTTTATGCATTACAATCATTTTTCTTTCATAAGCACAAGAATATTTTAACTTGTACAGTTCATATCCAATGATAAATTAATTAGCTAATAAAATATGGTCATATGAATTTATCCACTATTTGTAAAACGTATTGTAATTTTCGTACTATAAAGCATGACATTTGTATGTTTTTGTTCGATTTTAGATATTTTATGCTGAAACAATATTTTTAAATCTATTGCTGCCCGCTAATGTATGTACTATAGCGCTTAGCTTTAAGTTGAGTGCATAAATTTTAGTGCTGCCCATCATTTAATTGTTATCGATAACTAATCCCACTGCAAGTGTGTAAATTAAGTTCTCGTCAGACCACCACATTCTATACACAGTCGATCGCTTAACCACCACAATCTATCGCCCATCTATTATTATTAATTAAAACAACGCAGCGCGTGGAGGTGGAGGAAAATTTGTGAAAAGTGCAAAAACGCAGCGCGTGAAGGTAAATTCATAGAAAAACGCAACGATATCATCTGAAAATAGTGCGCGAGACGTGTGCTTTGAGATCGAAAATTCAGTACTTCTCAGTTCGTGCGTGCGTGTGTGTGTGTATATGTGTCTCGTGTATGTATGTATTTCCAATTGTGCTGGTTGGCTCTGTTTCTCTTTCTAAAAAAAAATTATACATATATATAAATATATGTATATATATCCAAGAAAATCTACAAAGAAAACGCAAGTGTGTGAGTGCATTTTGTAGCTTTGTGGAAAATCCAAAATAAAATGCCAAATGCATGCAACGGTTCATCTATTTACATATTTTTCTTCTCACTACGCGCAGTGAGTGCCAGTGTGTGAGCGAGTATGATTGTGTGTATGTACGTATGTTTCTGTGTGTATGTGCGTGTGTTGCTTTTTCTAACTCTGCCCCTCCCCGCCGCACTCTGATGTCGTTGCTCGCAATATCTGCGCGCTCGTTACTTTACTACAAATCGGATTAAATTCTTCAGCTGCAACTGCTCCGTTCTAGCTGCACGCCCTTCTACCATCCCTTTTCCATTCTGTTGCATTTGTTTTGTGTGTGCGTGCGATCGTGTAAGTGTGTATGTGTGTGCATAATTATGCGCCTCACCCCGTTGTCCTTAACTTATACTCTCTCCCTTTCTCTCTCTCTCTCGAATGCCATCTGCTGCTAATTGTAGTTGTAATTCAGGTGTCAAAACTCGTCATTTGGTGGGCGTTTGTAAAATTCGCATGCTTTTTGTTAAAAACAATTGAATAAATTACAACCACAGCCGCATCAGGAATTAGAATACAAAAAATCAATAGCAAACAATAGGTAACAAGAGCAACAACAACAATTATCTATATACGATATACAGTTGATTTTAGTGAATATTAGGGATACTCCTTTGTTGAGCTATATATGGAAATTATTGCCTAACTTGATTTGCAAGCTTCAATATATAGAAAACAGTATAAAATAAGCCACTGGCCCATTAATATAGACAATCCACTTCAGGATAATGGGAAATACAGAGCAATTAAACAACTGTTTATTTGATATGTTAGTCTTCTTTATAAACAGTGAACACAAACAAATCAAACAAACTGGCAAAACAATTAATTTACTGTCATCCAATATAGCTATGGGTATCATTAGATTTCGTAATAATACTCAGGTGAATCTGTTTGTATAGGGAACATGAAATGCGATCTAGGTAAAAAGACAAAAAAATAAATAAATAAAACAATTTAAATGCAAATATGTAAACAAAAAATGTTGCAAAATCTTATCTATTAGAGCAAATAAAATAAATTATCAAAAGTAGGCAGTGTACATGGCATTTTATTTTGTAAATACAGTAAGCATTCAACAAGAAGAACTTAAATATTTCAAATTGACTATCTTAAAATTAAATATAATTTTAAAAAATATCTGGCCACAAAAATGTTGTTATCAATAAGACAAATATTTCGCATCTACATTTTGCATATATCGATTACTTTTTGATGTCATCTCTATTGTCATAAAATGCATGTTAGTTTAACGTTTTTTTGCTCATGCGAAATAGACTTGAAGGAATACCTCTATGGTAATAAATATGAAAGAAATAAAAACAGTGTATATATGTGCAATGTAAATATAAATATGAGAGACGCAAAATGTGGCACACGTAACTGCAACAACAACAACAACAACAACAATAGTAACAACTGCGGGTGCGCTTGTAATTAGAGGCAGCTGCTGCGCTGCTTCTGCCTCGGTCTCTGCTGCTGCTGCTACTAAAAGATGAGCCTCAATGTCAGTGCGACAATAATTTCTCAAGTAGCTAATTTGACTATGTATGTATGTATGTATATTTGTATGTTGGGACTCTGTCAACTGACATACATATGTACATACAAAATTCATAGACTTACATACATTTGCGTACATCACATTGTAATTGTGTTGTTTTTTTAACGTGATTTATTTTAAATTTTTTATTTATTTTTTGGTTTGACGTGCAAAAAGTTGCGCCAAACGACGTCAACGGCAACGTCGACGTCGACGGCGTCAACGCCAGCGACGTTGAAAATTGTTGAGATTCCATTCACATTCCAGCATGCAATTCGTAGTGGATTATAGTATGTGTGTGTGTGTGTGTATGTGTTGCTGTTATTGTTGTTGTTGTTGTGAGCTGCTCCGCCTGCAGGCAGCGACTAAACAGGTGAGGCGTTGTCTATGTGCTCGTGTGCATTCCAAAAACACATACACACACAGAGTCCAGGCATGAGCAAGGCAATAAATACAGTGATCTGTTGTTGTTGTTGTTGTTGCTGCTGCTGCTGCTGCTTTTTAAAAGTAAATGAACGATAAAAAGTGACCAGGCCTGGCCAGGCCAAGTCAAGCCGGGGCCCAGTTTGCTTCTGCGTCTAGTTTGTGTTGGATAGGGCGAAGGGGTGGGCGTTTGGCCATTGATGGCAGCTCATAGAGAGTTTGAGCGCAACCCCCCTAGCAGCACGCCACTGCTTGCGACGTCGTCGTCGCCGTCGGCGCTGGCTGCTGCAAGTTGCAATCGACGAGCGACAACGTCGACGACGACGAAAATGCAATTTAGCTCGTTTTTCTTGCTTCTTGCTTCAATTTTTTTTTCTTTTCTTCTCTTTTTCCACACATTTTGAAACATGCCTGTTGCAACTGCACACACACATACTTGCATGCATGCATACGTACATAACGCTGCACATTTGTGCATGTGTGTGTGTGTGTGTGTGTGCATAAAAAAGGGAAAACGAAACGAAAACGCAGAGAGTGGAGCAGCATCAGCCAACAAACAGGCAGGCATCAGCAGCAGCAGCCGTCTTGTGGGGATAAGTCGCCGAGGAATGCGCATTTTTGCAATAATAATCAGCAACTAATACTATTTTTATATTCTGCCCAGCAAGGCGAGCGAGTGAGCAAGAGCGCTTGTGTGTGTCTGTGAGTGTGCGAGAGAGCTCCCCAACAGCTTGCTCTCACACTCTCAGACTCTGTTTGTTTGCTGGTCTGTGTGGCCTGCGACTGGCATTTCTGTTATGTATTTTATTTGCTTTTGCACTTGCCTTGCATTTTGATGGCCAATTTCTTATGCTTTTTACAGGCGCACGCGACTCCCCCAACATACATACACACACACACACAATCGCGCCATCTCACGCATTTTACGATGGTTTTAAGTGACGTTTGGCCAATAGAGAAACTAACTAAAAATAGGCTCTTACATGCGCCATTAACATACAACTTAACAGAGGCCATGTAATCAGCAGCAGCACTGTAAAAGCTGTAAAAATGTGGCAAGCTACTTGACACAGCGCTAGCTCTCTTCTGCTCTCTTTTTGCTTCAGTCGTTAGGTTGATGTGATTTCTGTATTACCTATGAATGCTATATCTAATGCTCATAATAGCTCATAAAAATGTCTTAAATGCGGCATATTGTCTTTCAAGTCAGGCAAGCAAAAATTTGGCCGCAATTAAACAATTAAAAATTCCAATAGCGTCGCATTCAACGAGCCGCTTAATAACGCATCAAAAATCTCTCTCACTCGCGCACACGTACAAACACACACACACACACATAAGTATGCGCACAATTGTCTATGTGTCTGTGTAAATTTGCTTCGGTTTATTTGTATTGTTAATTAGTTATTGGATATATTTATATCTCTTTCTCTATTTTTTGCGGTATGCATGGAATGTGAAAATTTCCCAAATTGGCAAAAACATCGCAACAATTGCGAGCGAGGGAAGAGGGGGCGTGGGTCTCGCTCTGGGGGCAGACGCTGTTGACATTTGGATTTGGCGCGTGTTTGTTTATTATCCCAAGCACCTTCAGTCTCGCTTATCTAAGTATATATGTTCATTCTACATTCATATATGCCTATGTACATCCGAAGTCTCTAAATTCAGCATTCCACAGCACTATAGCAAAATGCGTAGCGTCAACAAAACAAGGCGCAAAAGTTAACTTTTGTCAACAAAATAATTAAACTCTAGGCAGTGCAAAATATGTACACAAGCTAAATTTATGAACCGACATTTGCGGTGATATATGTATGTATTTATGTATTCTATGGTTAGCTCTATTCAGGCAGCTTAAATACAAATAAGTTTGTGAAGCTCATAAATTGAAATAATAAACTAATTGGAGCTACAAAAATTCCTACAAATTTTCCTTAAATAACAAATTCAGATCACATGGTAATCGATGCTCTTAATAGGATCAAATAGGACAATAAACAATGTACCTCAGCAGGAGAACTATTTTATAGTGAAGTTCTAACATTTTTAAGCTGCATTTACATTATAGTCCTTAACATTAAGACTTTATATTAAAAAATAAAGATCTTTTAAATAACCAAATACTTAAGACTTCAATTTAAATTTACTTAAATATATATTGCATTGTTTCAAATACTATCAAAGGGAAATGACAATAATTTTTAACATAGAATTATGGTCATCATAACAGCTGTTAGCTATAATATGTTACATTAACAGTTAGTAATAGGAGATTTGTTACAATGAGTTTATACTGTGCGTATTTCTTTACATATATCATTGAATGTACCTATGTTAATTTACATATCTACACACATACATACTTACATACATAGAAACTGAGTTGCAATTGGTTTTCGCTTTACTCATTTGCACTTGGCACAGTTTGCCGACATTTTTTCGGCAATTTCGTCTGTTTGTTTACATATTTGTGTATCTGTGTGAACATATGTGTATGTGTTGGGGTGTGTGCATGTGTGTATATGACTATGGACGGCTCGTTTTCATAGTCAGGTGTGCGCGCCAAACCCTCCCTTGCCCTGTCCCACGTCCATTGCTAATTCGTCAATTTGGTTGTGTGTGAATTTGATGGTTCGTCATAAAAGCGATTTTGAGGGAATTTATACGCTTCCTGGAATACGCCAATGACATAATACGCTACTCGATGCATAAATTATGATCATGCGTTGCCAGACTTTCCAACTTTCCAGTTAAGAGTCACCTTTGCAAAGCATGCAAATCATTTCGTTATGACAAGTGCTGCCAATTCCATTGTGTTTTATGCCCCTAAAAAAAGAACTGTAACAGAATTTTGTAGCTGACTGCGTGTCTCTCTTCTGACTCACGTCTTCGGCATGTAAATGAGCGCTGCGTGCGTAAGTGTATGTGTGTGTCTATGTGCATGAGTGATGGAGCTGTTTAGTTGCCTTTAAAACGCGTCGCATCTGCGTAGCGTGTGACAATTTTTTGTATACCCTGTAAATATAATTTAGTTAGTGAGGGTGTGTGCAAGGGCAAGTGTGCGTAATAGATTAAAGAGAGGGAGCTAAATTCGTATACTAGGCATATTTATTAATTAATCAGAAGATCTTACACAGTTAGTAAGAGACAGTTACGATCAGTACTAGACTAGAGATGGGATCGGGAAAGAAATTCGTTCCCGACCCATCCCGTCCCGAATTAATTTTTGATTTTCCCGCCCGATTGTCCCGACTAATTTTTCATTTTGTCCCGCGGTTCCCGACATTATTGCCAATTTATAATAGATACAATTTTTTACTTAAAAATAATATTTTCTCAAAATTTTCTTCTCTAAGATGGTTTTTTTTTCCAAGATGGGTTTTTCTTCCAAAATTCTACTAGAAGTAGAATACACCCTCTCACTCGTTGTCGAAGATGTTGGAACATCAAGTACTTGCCTAGCAAGCATTTGTAACAATGACAATTAATTGCATTTTTGTCAAAGTAATAAAATATTTGAACTTCTCTTAAATATAACACGATTTATATTAGAATTAATTTCCTCGTCAATATCTTTCTTCTGTTCTTTGATAAATACAATCAATTTAATCTATTAATAATTTTCTTTTCGGGATCAAGCACTTATCCCGACCGTCCGGGACTTTTTCAGAATCTTTCCCATCCCGCCCGATCGCGAAAATTTTTCGGGACCCGCGGGATTCCCGAAAATCCCGATCCCGACTGCCATCTCTATAATAAACTAATTCAGGCTCTTGGGTGTTTACAGTAGTACAGGGTATCCCGCAAATGAGCACTCTTTCTGGAAGCACCCTTACCTTGGTTTTCCTCATCACTTTAGTTATTTTGTTTCGTCTGTTTTGTGTCTATTTTCAGCAAGTTGGCGACATCGATCGTGTATATTATTAATTAAAATTCCGTCAAGCCGTGTGTTGTGCTCTGCCTCGGCTAAATCAAATCAAAATCAACATCAGCCAATACATATATCTACGTACATACATATTTTATATTCAAATATTCAAATTCATTCATCGAGTGACTTCCAGTGCCCGCCTAAAATATTAATTGTCTTGCGTCGACGATGATGATGATGAGTGCCAGAATTTGTGATAAAAAAGAAGTATAAAATGAACTGAAATAAAAGGGCAACAGCAGCAAATGTGATACAAAATGAAGACTTAACAACAACATACACAGATATCTGTGAATATATTTAAATGCAAAATGATTTTGTGCAGCAAGCAAAAGAAAAAAATTTTTTATTATAATGCAAATGAAGTGCCTTAGAGAAGAATTTAGCGAGCGGTGAAATAAACAAATAACAAAAACAAAATAAGAAACGAGCGCAAAACACAAACAACGACAATAAAACCATCATAAAGCTTAATAGACGCATACTTACCTTAAGCCAAGACTAGTAAGTAGTTCATTATAAAAAGTCAACACACGTTTCAAATACAAAAGCAAAAAAAAGTGCCTCAAAATCAAAGCAACAGCAAAATACAAACCACAACAAAAGCAATAAAAATAACAGCAACGACAAAAACAACACCACAGCCACCTAAAAGAAGCAGCAGAAGAGGAAGAGAAAAAGCTTCTTCTCTCTCACACACACACGCACACAGAAATAAGCATAAAGTATTTATTTAAATTAAATCGCTGCTGCTGCTGTTTAGTGAGCGCATCTGCGTCTTCCTAAGTGCGTGCCAGTGTGTGTGTGTGTGTGTGTGTGTGTGCGTGTGTGTGTGTGAGTGAGAGCTCGTGTGTGTGTGTGTGTTCGTGTCGTGCGCGTGTGAGTGTGGAGCATTTTGTGATATGAGTGCTAAATATCACAAAGAGAAGAAGCAGCAGCATAATGCATCCAGCGGGCGAAAAAAGGGGCGGTCGCCCCAATGATAAATACACAGCGGAAGCGCTCGAGAGCATTAAACAGGATCTAACCCGATTCGAAGTACAAAATAATCATAGAAATAATCAGGTGAGCAAAATGAATATATATACACAAAATATATTAAGATATAATCAAAGATATTAAGACTTAAAGTTGAACTGGAAAAAATACAATAGCAGTATAGATGAAGGCTATTTAACATGATAAAAGTTTTACTGAAAAAAAAATAATCCAAGTTTAGTATTATTCGCTATTTTCTGTGAACTGAACTGTATTTACCATATACAGTGAAAGCTCTCGTCGCGGACAGCTCCCGCAGGCGGACATCTTCCGTAGCCGGACGAATTTTATATTCACAAGATTTTTAGCATGATTTTCATACAAAATCCGTTCCCGTGGACGGACGCTCCCTGGGCCGGACGATTTTTTTTTAACATTTTTATACAAAACGTGTCTTGTAGGCGGACAAAAAACACTTTTTAATAGATCATAATTAAGTTTAATTTCAAAATTTGAAAAAGACAATTTTGAAGATTTTTTAAAAGTAGACAGCTCTTTACCCACAGAAGACAACAATATTGAAATTAATATTACTTGTCAAAGGGATTTTGAACTAAGCGATTCAGATGAAGAGATTATTATACAGTCAATTCTTTGACATCTCCCGCAGGCGGACAAAAATACTGGAACCGTGGCTGTCCGTCCACGGGAGCTTTCACTGTAGTAAATTGGGCAGTCGTAATATTTTTTAAAAATTAAACATTTAATTTTGAGCTGTCCAGAAATTATTTTTGCAACCACTGTCAATTGATTTCCACTTCTGTTTCACACAGATCCCTTAGATTCTGTTTTCCTCTCTTTGTCTTTATCTATTTCAATATATCGAGCTTAATCTAGTTATGAAGAATGAAAAAAGGGAAAAATATTTAGTTAGTTTACTATAGCCATCAAATTGGTATAAATACCTAAACAGAAAACCCATTTTGCTAGTAAAAAAACTTTATTGATATGTGGCTATATAAAAGAGTCGAAAAAGTTAAGATTATACCCAAGATTAAAGTTATAATCACGGAAAACTATTCAGTTTGACAATTGATAAAAAGCAAAACACTAATCAAAGGCTGTTAGATCCAATAAAAATGGTATCAGGGGAACTTCTTTAAATGTTAACACACTTAAAAAATTCGTTAAGCATGTGCACTGATTAATGAACGAAATTCCGCTGATGACTCATTTACAAAAACAAAAAAAAAACGTGAGAAACTAGAAATATTTTAAAGGAATAGTTTAGTTTTCTTTGAATTCAACGCAGTTAACTATGCAATATTACAGAAAATACTAAAGAGAAAGAACGGGAATGTGTTAAGTGGAAGGAATGAGAGCGAAACTCTGTCTCTCTTTCACTCCCTCGCCCGCTTTCTTTCGAGTTATCAGTTTGTTTTAGTGCTTTACAAATGATGCAGCAACATTTTTCATGCGTAGCCGAGAATAACAACAGAGAAGAAACCCAAAACACGACACTAATAAAAAATTAACAGCTAGATAAAACGCATGTCGCGCGACGCGCAATGAAAATGAATAACAACAATAAAACAAAATACGAAAACAGCAACAGCAACAAGAACAACAACTTTGTTGTGGCTGCTGCGTGGGCGCTTTGTGGAAACATGTTCAGCTGATGGCACGAGCCGACGCGTGATGCTCACCTGTGCCAGCGGGCCTGTAAACTACAGTAATAATACATCAATGTTGGCCAAGACATTTGTCACAACTGCTGCTGATGTTGCAAGTGGGCGACAGGAGTTGGCAATTAGACTGGCCAAAAGATAAAATGTTAGTCACAGGGGCAAAGCAAATAGAAAAGCTGTGGGTGCCTATGTGTGTTTGTGTGTGTATGTATGCGTGCGTGTGTGTTTGTTTGTGCTAAAAATAGATGCAGAGAGCTTGAAATGAAATTAATGAACTGCCAACGAAATGCAATTGACCTTCTGCCATTACACACACAGACACAGACACGGGCACACGCACACAACTGTTATACGTATGACAGCTGAGTGGGCGGCTTGCGCTGCCAGACAAAATGTCCAGCGCTCTCTTTGTCTACCTCTCCCTCTCTCTCTCTCTCTGCCGCTTGCTATGAGTGAGTAAGTGCGTGTCTTGCCTTTGTGTGTGTGTGTGCACGCGATCGGCCTGAATATTAAGCATTGACGTCACAGCTGTCAAAAGTTCGAAAAGGAATTGCTGAAAGAGTGCGAACAAAGCGAAATGGTTCGAAGAGAGTGCGTTAGAAAGAGCGAGCGAGAGAGCGAGTGAGTGGCTGCATTTCTTGCACAATCGCACTTAATGAAATAACTTGGCGTACAATTTGCCAACACAACTTTGCAAATAATCATTTATAAACTGTGTTTGCTCTTTGGTTTATCGATTGTTTTGCCTCCAGCCGAAAGTGCAGCCTCACGTTGGGGCAGCGGCAGCGGCTGCGGCTGCGGCTGCGGCTGCGGCAGTGGCAGCAAACTGGACGCAAGTCATAAAAATGCTTAAATATGATCTGACGGGTCATTAATTTAAAATTTTACGATCCCACTGCCAGCTACTGTTTGTGCGATTGTAAATTATGATCGAGCGCTCGATCCGTGCGATTAGCCAAACATTCCTGCTGCTAAGCCGTTCCGCCAAGCCCAGACCGAGAATCGCACCAAAGCAGGAGTTGCAAGTCTTACGAACATAACGAAAAAAAAAAAAATATTAGTTGCTGATGAGATGCGGCAAATTGTTATGACCAGTCGCATTGACAGTTGGCATTTTATGCCGCAGCGCCTTTATCATTTGGCTTCTTCCTTCTTTACGTATATATTTTTTTTGGCCAACTTTCGCCGGCAGCCACGTGGCTTTGGGTTAATTAGTCATGCTGCGAACTAAATACCGGGCCATAATCTGCTCTTATATGGTGAATTGCTGCCCCGCCCCCGCCTCCTGGCCATTTATGTATATGTATGGGGGCGTTCGAAAACGATAAATAAATACAATTTATTCATGGCCCGCTCAACACTTTCGGCCCACGCACCGACCGATGCCGCTTATGGATGGGATTTTTAGCAGCAGCAGCAGCAACAGCGGCAGCTACCATAAAACGATCTTTGACAATGCTATAAATATCAAAGCATAGCGTAGACACGAACCAGCCGGCAAACACGAATTCAGACCAAATCAAGGCAAAAACAATATAAATAAAATCACACACAAATATTTGAAAAAACCTTACGTAGAACTAATTAAAATAACAAAACGATCGAAATAAATTTAACAGCCAACGTCAACCAACGCCAAATGCCGACGACAGTGGGCTAAATGGCATTATAAAAATTAAAAAATATAAATATTGTACGAGCGACAGCAGAAAAAATATGCATAAATAAATTAGTCAACACGCAAAGGCAATCAAATCAAACAATGCATAGCTGCTCCTCTCCCCCTTCTCCCACTTCTACACGCCAACCACTCTTTCGTGTCCATTGTGTGCTATGGGCTTATCAATACACACACACACACAAGCGCACAGTGACACTCACACAACTTTGTCTGTAGGTACATATGTAATCCGGCTTTAAGCTCTAATTGGTTGTCAAAATCTATTTATAAATCGCATACAGCTACAGCCAAAAGTATGCGCACAGTTAGATAATAAAGGTCAGTTGTTTAAAATACATTTTTCAACTTCTTAAGCTAGATATATTATATGACATGCGTTTCTCAAGTTCATTAAAGATTATTGACTAAAATTGACTAAAAACATATATATAGCTACTTGTTGAACGTATTTGTAATCAACTTGCGAAATATATATCATTTGTATCTATGTTTAAGAAAAACTCACAAACCATATTTAATATAAAAACCTAAAAAGCGTTTATCTTGAAACTCTTATAATTTAAAGTTGTTATATTAAAAAAACTGTTATATATATCCATATGATCAAATTCAATTAACTAATTCCAATTTTCCAGGAAAATCTTTTCAATATACTAAGTAAATTAGTGTTCACCTATTACTCATATACTTTATTTATCCAAAATTCTATATTATTCTTATGCATCTACTAAATCGCTCCTAATTGCCGTAGTAATTAAGAAATTCTTCGGAATTCCCCAATCGGGAGCGATACCCAGATTTATTTTGTGTACGTTTAAGAAAAACATTCCCTGGTGTGCAATTTTCATTTAATTTTCTGCGATTTTTTTTCGCGAGACATGTCGCGATTTTCCTAGGAATTCTCACCTAAATAAATATGTACACAAACATACACATGAACATACATACATATATCATTTTCAGTCAACCATGGCCCGTCTCTAATAATAACAAAAGACAACAAAAAAATCTTTTAGCATTCCCCAAAAAATAAATATATATATATGTTATGGGCAAATATTTACATACATAGACACTGAGATATATATCATATACATATGTATATCTGTTGTATGTGAGTAAATTTGCCAGTTGCCAACAATTTTGATGTATCTTTTGGCCAAATTATGTTTGTGTGTGCATGGGCCAAGAAAAGCCCAACAAATTATTTCACATTTTTCGTAGAGATGCTTGTTGGAAAATATTTAAAATATGTATATACATAAGTATGTATTTGCGTATATGTATATATTGTCAGGTTCAAAGTGATTTCGGTCAAGGCGATAACTGTGTGGGCTTACGTATTGCCCATTGGCAATTGCATCGCTCGGTCGGTCTCTTAAGTGGATTAGCGAAAGTGTTTGCCTTTGTCACCTACCCGCAAATCCAATTTATTTTAATTTGAAATTTTGTCGTGACACAGGTTCTAACGGTTTAGCTGATTTAGTGTGCCCATTGGTTTTTCAGCTAATTTGCCATCAATTGGTTTGCTTGTAAGGCGGAACGGATCAGGCAAAAGACAAACGCGTCAGCTTGTCTGCTGGGGGCCTCTTTTGTTGGGTTTCGCGTCCTTGGTTTTAATTAGTCTGGCCGCACATCAAAAGTTCGCCCACTTGAGGGTTAACATATCTTATATGTATATATCGGCTAGAGATGCGTAGTACATGTTGTCTAAAAATACGAAATTTATAAATGCATCTTAAATTACACTTGCTGTAAATGCCGATTCTTCTTTTTTACAGATGTTCTACTTTATTTCCATTTAATTTGCTCATTAACATTAACTGCATCAGCTTAACATTTGAACTAACACATGATTTCGTGACCGTGCGTGACCGTGCACATATTTCATGTCACGCAGCCATCACGATATTTATGGCCATCACTCATGCAAAGTCAGTCGCACGGCAAAGTCAAAATGCGAGGATCAGAGACAAAAGAAACAAGATGATGTAGTAGCATCAAAAGAATGCGTAAAACGGGTAGCAGCAGGAAAAAAGAAGACACACACGCACACACACATGCATATGTACATATGCTTTAACTGAAGGTTGCCCTGTTGTCTGTTTGCTGCAATCTGTCAGCCGGTGATCGCTTTGCTGCTATTGTTGTTGTTGCTCGCTCTACGTGCTCTCTCCCACTCTCCTTATGGCTGTTTTCGTTTGCTCTCTTGATACAGTATGCGCGCATGTGTGTGTGTGTGTGTGTGTGTGCTCCTGACTTTTAGGAATTTCTGAACGATGGCAAGAATTTGATTTCATTGCTTTGGCCGCCGTGTTTCTTCTGCCTTTTGTTTTAGGCGCTGTTCGCATTTTTGTTTTTATTTTGTATGCGCGCCTTTTGTTTAGTTTTTGAACTGCTATCAAACACACACACACACACGTATATTTATATTTATAAACGTACATATGTTTGTGCATACACAAATATAGTTCTCACAGCGCAGGAATGTTGCTCAGGCAGTAGCGTAGTCTGTGGGGGGCTAGGATTTACATACATACTATATAGAAAGATTACAATATGAAATAGAGGATTTTTTCATGATATATGTGTAGAATTATTAATATTAAATTCAATTAAAAAAATTTAAAGTTTTGAATTAATGAAAATTTAAATGTAATAATTTTAAAGTATCGATAGTTTTGCTACTGTCTATTTACTTTTATCGATATACATATATGTATCTTTTACTTATCGATTTCGATTTGCTTTTGCCTTGCAGAATTACACACCTCTGCGATATACCGCCACCAATGGCCGCAACGATGCGCCCGAATACCATCACGCAAAGCTGCCACTGGAGCCACCATCGGCATCGGCGTCACCCTCGCCCGATGTCGCCGTGCCGCCATCGCCGGCCGCTGTGGCCGTCGTCGCTCTGCCCACGGCCAACGGGCACGTGCCAAAGATGATCAACTCTCTGATACCGCCCAAGCTCATACGCAAGCCGAGCATTGAGCGCGAGACGCCGACCCACTATCTGCGCTGCAGTCCGGCGCTGGACTCTGGCGCCGGCAGCTCCCGGTCGGACAGCCCGCACTCGCACACCCATCAGCAGCTGAGCGGGCGAGCCAGCACCGGGCAGTACTCGCCCTCGCCAAGCAGCTTCAGTGATGCGGCGCCGCCAGCGCCACCGCCGCGTAATCCCAGCGGCGTGGGCAGCTCGGCGACACCGCCGCCACCGCCACCCACCAATCAGATGTTCAAGCGGCGCTCGCCCGCACTGAATCGTCCGGCAGCGATCACGCCCAGCTGCCCGACGACGCGCGGCACCTCGCCGGTCATACCCCAAAATGGGAGCGGGATCAAGGCGCAGCAGCAGCTGACGCAGCAGATGAAGGCGCTCAACATGTATCCGGGTGCGGGCAGCGGTGCCGTCGTCGAGCCACCACCACCCTATCTGATAAACACGGTGGTGGTCAGTGCAGCACCACCGCCGCCCAGCTACACGGCCTCCATGCAGTCGCGCCAATCGCCGACGCAGTCGCAGCAATCCGATTACCGCAAATCGCCCAGCAGCGGCATCTACTCGGCCACCTCGGCGGGATCGCCCAGTCCGATTACGGTGAGCAACGCGAGCGGCATATTGCCCGCCTCGTCGAGTGTCGCCCGGCCACAGCCGCGTGTCTACCAGGCACGCACCCAGCAGCCGATCATCATGCAGAGCGTCAAGTCGACGCAGGTGCAGAAGCCGGTCCTCCAGACGGCTGTGGCGCCTCAATCGCCGGTCAGCGCCTCCGCCAGCAATTCACCTGTGCACGTGCTCGCCGCACCACCCTCCTATCCGCAGAAGTCGCCGGCGGTGGTGCAGCAGCAACAGCAAGCGGCCGCAGCCGCCCACCAGCATTTGCCACTCCTGGTCCCCACGTCCACTGTGGTGGTGGCAGGTGCGGTGAAGCCACCCACGCCCACAACGCCGCCGCTAATGGCCAGCGCACTAAATGGCGCGGTGGTGGGCAAAGTGGCCTGCATGGAGCCGCCTTCCTATGCCAAGAGCATGCAGGCCAAGGCGGCGACAACGCCGCAGCCACAGCAGCAGCAGCAGCAACAACAGCAGCAGCAACAACAGCAGCAACAACAACAACAACAGCAGCAGCAACATATGCAGACATTGCGTGCGCTGCAGGCGCAACAGCAGCAGCAGCAACAATTGCAACAGCAACAGTTGCAACAGCAACAACAACAACAGCAGCAGCAGCAACAGTTGCAGGCACATCAGCAACAGCAACAGAAGGTACATATGTGAGAGTACAGTGAAAGCTCGCTTAAGCAAACAGCTAGGCAGTTGACAAATAAACTTTACTAAAGTAGAGAATTGAGGGAGTTGATAAAAGATATAGTTAACTTAACGCTCTATGAAACTTTACCATTTAGCCAGATTTTAAGTCATACTATAATAGATAAGTTAAAAGACAAAAGCTTATTAAGCCATCGAATTTCCACATGGTTATTCCTTAACGAATTTGTGTTATGTTTGTTAGTCTAAAATTCAATAATTTATCGGGATTTTGGGGACCCAAAATTGTCCCGAAACAATTTTCGGACTTGTTGGGAAAGATTCTAAAAAATTCCATAATAATCGGATAAGTGCTGCATCCCTACATCAAGGTGGCATAGTAAGAGATTCTAGAGATATGCTTATGAGCAGAGGTGGGCGTCGGAATCGAAATTTTCGAGTCCCGAACGGGTATCTCTGAAATGTCGCCATCTCAGAGCATATCTCTAGATTTTTTTACCATGATCTCATGACCAAGCACGTATCCGATCGTCCCGGACTTTTTTAAAATCTTTCCCAACCCGCCAGATACCAAAAATCGTTTCGGGGCAATTTCGGGTCCCGAAAATCCCGATCCCAACGCCCATCTCTATTATAGAGCTTTCATTATACATTAAAATGTTGTCAGCCTTTTTTACTCATGTTGAACTCTTTGTTTTAACAGCCGTTGGCCGTCAGCAGCAATGTCAATGGGAATCGGCAGTTGCCGCCGCCGCCGCCGTATCAAAGCGCACGCGTCACCACGCCCGAGTTGTCTAGCATCAGCAACAACAACAACAACAACAACAGCAGCAATGTCAACCTGACATCTGAACTGAAATCTTCAAACAACAACAACAACATACAAATCAGCAACAGCAATTTGGCCACAACGCCTCCAATTCCACCCGCCAAATACGGCGGAAGTGGTGGCAATGGCAACAGCTCGAGTGGTAGCAATGGCTCCACAACGGCAGCAAGTGCAGCTGCTGCTGCAGCCGCCGCCTGCAAGAAGATCAAGCATGCGTCACCCATACCCGAACGCAAAAAGATCTCCAAGGAGAAGGAGGAGGAGCGCAAAGAGTTCCGCATTCGACAATACTCGCCGCAAGCATTCAAATTCTTTATGGAGCAGCACATCGAGAATGTCATCAAGTCCTATCGCCAGCGTACGTTCCGCAAGAATCAGTTGGAAAAGGAAATGCTCAAGGTGGGCCTCTCCGACGAGACGCAGATCGAGATGCGCAAGATGCTCAGCCAGAAGGAGAGCAACTACATAAGGCTGAAGCGAGCCAAGATGGACAAGAGCATGTTCGTCAAGATCAAGCCGATTGGAGTGGGCGCCTTTGGGGAGGTGACGCTGGTCCGCAAGATCGACACCTCGGATCATTTGTATGCGATGAAGACGCTGCGCAAGGCGGATGTCCTCAAGCGCAACCAGGTGGCACATGTGAAAGCCGAACGTGATATTCTGGCAGAGGCCGACAACAATTGGGTTGTCAAGCTCTACTATAGTTTTCAGGATAAGGATAATTTATATTTCGTTATGGACTACATACCCGGTAAGTTCTTCATGACTTACCGACAAAATTCATTGCAACTAATCTTTTTGTCCTTTTGCAGGCGGCGATCTGATGTCGCTGCTGATCAAGCTCGGCATTTTCGAGGAACCACTGGCACGTTTCTACATTGCCGAGGTCACCTGCGCCGTGGACAGTGTGCACAAAATGGGCTTCATTCACAGGTGTGTAGCATCCCAAAAGGAATCAGAAAGTAGTATGAACTTAGACCCTGGCTGTGTGCAGCACTAAATGCATTTCCTTTATTATAAACACGAGTTCAAAAAACTTTACTTTTTATCGATCGGTCTTCATTTAGCCGACTTACAGCGATTCAAAGTTGGGAGAGATTTGATCTTTGAGACTAGCAAATTTTCAGAAAATACATGCTCATAGGGGGTATATAGACTATCAATGTTAATCTTGATCGACGATTTGGCCTTCACCTCTAATAGTCTCTAACACATTTATGCTGACAGATAGTAAGAAAATGTGAACATATTTGGCGTATATCCTGTAAAGACCATGAATTTTCATAATAACTTAAGAACCAGCTGATCAGATAGAGCTTCTTAGGTAGGCACAAGACTATTTTAAATCTGGGATGTTATCTGGATGCAGCTCCAGGTTGAAAAGGCAGCATAGATGTACCTGAATCCGAGAGTATTTCGGCATGTGTTTATTAAACTTTAGCTTCTATGATATTTTAAGGGAGAACATAGCATTAGTTGACTGTATTTGGAGATTGTATATCATACTATAATAAATGCACTCAATTTAGAATTAGTGTAACATTGTCGTCTAGTCCCCCACAAACTAAGTCGAAGGGACACGGCTAGATCGACTCAATTGTAAATGTTGAATGAAATGTATACGTTTATTACTTATAGATTCTTATTATTTAACTAGAACCACTTATTATCCTTATATCCTTAACGTAACCTTATTTTATAATTACTTTTCGTTTACAGGGACATCAAGCCTGACAACATACTCATCGACCGGGACGGGCATATAAAGCTCACCGATTTTGGTTTATGCACCGGGTTCAGATGGACGCACAACTCCAAATACTACCAGGAGAATGGTAGGTCCCCTTGGCTTCAAACAAATCTATCCAATACTTATTGTAAATGTATTCTTAGGCAATCATTCGCGACAGGACTCCATGGAGCCTTGGGAGGACTTTTCAGAGAATGGTACCAAGCCCACAGTGCTTGAGAGGTGGGTGCATTAATTTGACCAGATATAAAACGGATTCTCATAGTTTCCTCTCTTGACTCCTTTGAACAGGCGACGCATGCGCGATCACCAAAGAGTCCTGGCGCACTCGCTGGTTGGCACGCCCAACTATATAGCGCCGGAGGTACTGGAACGCAGCGGCTACACTCAGCTGTGCGATTACTGGAGCGTGGGTGTCATACTCTACGAGATGCTGGTGGGTCGACCACCATTTCTGGCCAACACTTCCATGGAGACGCAACAAAAGGTTTGTAGCTGACTATGCTATTCGAGCAAATTTTATAATCGTTTAATTTCCAGGTCATAAACTGGGAGAAGACGCTACACATACCACCGCAGGCGCAACTGTCACGCGAGGCCACGGATCTTATACGACGGCTGTGCGCTTCCGCGGATCGCCGGCTGGGCAACAGCGTGGATGAGGTCAAGTCACATGAGTTCTTCAGGGGCATCGATTTTGCAGACATGCGTAAGCAAAAGGCGCCGTATATACCGGAAATTAAGCATCCGACAGACACGTCCAACTTCGATCCTGTCGACCCCGACAAGCTACGCTCGAATGATTCCAATTTGAGCAGCGGCGATGATATCGATCTGAATGATAGGCAATCCCATGGATTTTTCGAATTTACCTTTAGGCGATTTTTCGATGACCGACAGCAGCCGGACATGACGGACGACCAGGCCCCGGTTTATGTCTGAGCGCAGTTAGTCAGTCAACCAATCAATTAAACAATCAATCCATCATTTTCATTGTTAGTCAAATAGTCACAAAACAAACCGCACGCACACACACACACACCAAAACAGCCGTTAACAGTGTGTCTACAGCGTGTTAACAGCGGCGCTGTTAAGTCTTAACATTTTTTTTATATGCAAATATTCATTTAGTGTTTTAGTTGAATTTGTTGCCAAAAAAAAACAAGTTAAGGCACTGAGCAAAAAAACTATTTAAATTTCTGGCATTTTTTTGTTTTTTTTTTATTTGTTTTATTTTATATATATTAGAACTTATTGAAAAGGACATACACACATCAGCAAGACGAACTATATACATATATATAATATACATATTTATAACAAATTATATACGGTTGGTCAGAAAAGGGACTACACATATATATGCTTGAACGCATGAACTGAATAAATTTAAATGAAATGAGTCATAACTTTGATTTTTTGTAAACTAAAGATCTTGTACACTACAACACGTACACGTATATACACACACATATATATATATATATATACATATATACCGATAATACAAAAATAGTTATGTATGATATATTTATGCTGATTAGCGCTGAGTGTAAAGTGGAATGAATATTTTATATATAAATATACGTATGTTAAATTTATGTTTGACAAACAATTGAACCAATTTCCTGGTGCTCAAAAGCTATACAAACTTACACACTATATATCCCTTGAAGAAAAAGAAAATAAAAAAAACTATAACAGAGAGAACTCATAGGAGAAGCGAATTTAACTAAGCCTGGACCAATTTACAATGTTTAGCCGATCGATGGCAACTATTTCAGCAGGCTGGATAGTTCGAACCGTCGACGGCACTTGAAACTTTAGCTTGACAAATAACAAATTTGTGTGCGTTGATCAGCAAGAACCGATCGTCGCACCGCATCGCAACAAGTTAGCGATATAAGCGGGTCTTATAAACCTAATCTACAACTCTATTTTAAATATATTATGCCCGCGGGCGCGCGCTGAACTAAACTATATATGTATACATATATATATCTATCACTCTTATCACTGCTCATTCTACAATCTTTGAACGTATTACGCGCCCTTCCCCCTCCAAAAAAATAAAAATAAAATTAAAAAATAAAGAACAAACTAATATGTATCTATCGTATAGATTCTATGCATACACTATACATATAAAAGAAAATATATATATATCTAAAGTTAAATAATAGAAAACTAGCAATGTTAGAAGAACTTGTTTTTTATAATAATAATCAACAGAAATTCTATATGAAAGGAAAAGAAAAGAAAAAAAATCTATATCTATATACAAAAAATATATTTTATATAAATTGTAAAAGAAATTTAATTGATAGTTTTATATATGCAATACATTTCTAGTGCTAAGATGTTTTTTAGTTTATAATTCGCTAACAATAATTTAGTTTAATTTTCATGTCTAAGCAAAGGTACACAAAACACTTTTTGTTTGTTGTAATGCGATTTGTTCACATTTTCTTTTCGTTGGCCCAAAATTAATGTGTTTTTAATGAATGAAAAAAAGAAAAATATATAGAAAAGCTATTAAAATAACACTGCGCGTGCCTTGGCCAATTCATTTACAATAACAAATTAATAAATGGAAAGCAAAATATGTAAAAAAAAACAACTTTATATCCATTGGTGTTTTTCTTAATAACAGAAATGGGGCGACAACTAACAGATCCTTAAGAGAATCCTTGAATGTCAATCAACAGAGTTGTTCTTTGAAAATCAGAATAGCTTTCCCTGCATCTAAGTTATTTTTGTAAAAAGGACTTACTATTTAAAGTCATTTCTTTATGAAATTCATAAGTAGCCTGGCAAGTTATATTTCGAATCATTCTTATTGAACTGTACTACCAATTGGTCAAAGAATATCCAAGTTGTTGCTATAAGTCACAGATGTGTGTCTTATCTGATTCATAATTCATAACCTTTCGAAGAGACCCTTTGAGACCCTAGCTATAACTAAGCCATATATTTCGAAAAACTTATCAGTACAGTTTCTTCTCACGATCCATAAGATCTGAAAAGATCGAGTAAGATATAGGTAAGATAGAGCTCTGTTTTTAGCAGTGAATATATCATTTGGGAGTTTTCTATCTCAATGATATTTTCAGATGTTTCTTGTGGCTGAAATAATAGAATTTATTTTAGAATACTTTTTGAATTATTAAAAAAGCAGTATTTAAATTTTAATAATTTGTTTCTTTTTTTATTTTCACATTGTAAATTTAATAATTATAATAATTTTGTAAATGTATCAAGACAAAAATGTTTTATCCGTTGGCTTATTTTGATTAAAATACATTTATGCATAATATATATTTGAAATATAAGTTATTTAAATTGTGGTTTATTTCACTTGTGTACTTGTATAGCATTTCATTTTTAATTTTAACATTTGATGCTCGAGTCGGAAAACATAAAAACAAATAATACATGCACATACTTTGTACGAAACCTACGCTGTATGCGATCCTAACTATTACGATCTATTATTTTCTCACGCTTATTTACATGAAAACTCTGGCGAAACAACTTTAACAGAGGATACGAAAAACTGTTATTTGGGAACTTAATTCTTAATTTAAATATAACTAACAAGAGTTTATAGTATGTGTGTGTGTGTGGGTGTCTATGTGTGTGTGTGTGTATCTCATATAAGGCCCTAGATTGCAAATATTATCGCCGGCATCCATCCATCCATCACAATGAAAATATTTGCGCTTAATATATAATATAATTCGTTTCTTTGTTGTAAGTTAACATTTATGTACGCTTTCCTTTAACTAATCTAATTTATTATATTTAGAATTTATAATTTATGCTAAACGAGTGCTTAATTTTTCATTTATTTTTATAGTTGAAACAATTACAGTTTGCGCATAATTTTTTTTTTTTTTGTGTATTTGGATTCTCTAGCTTTTTTTCTTGCGAAATAATTTACAAAATATATATATATTTGTTTATATATAGAGTTGTTTGTTTTTTTTTTGTTAAAAATACAAATATAAAAATTAATTAAGTAATAAATGCATATTTTTGTGTTCGTTTGTTTTTTTTGTTGTTTTGGAAAAGCAAACGAAAAGAAAACTTTAACAATTTATATATAAGACGAGAGAGAAGTTTTTGGGTTTTACTTAGTTATGTGTGGATTGTTTTAGACATAGCACAATAAACATTATGAAATAAATTTTCGTTGTACGGGAAACCTTTTTCGCTTACTATCATGAATTTAAACCTGTCATTGTGTTATTTTGTATTTATTTGTTCGTTTCCTTTTGTTTTTGGTTAAATTATTTGAATTGAATTTATTTGGAGCAAGAAGTTAGAAAGCATTCTAATTATTTAGAAAATTTATTGTCCTTGTAAACATTTTTTAATAGTTAATGTTAATAGTGTTTTTTTTTTTTTTGTTTTTTTTGTTTAGGAGAAAGATTTTCTTTACATCAATACGCACATTGAAATTTGCTAATAATTTTCTTTAGAGACTTTTCCAAAAGTTTTTTGTTTTTCGATTTTTTTAGTTTATTTACTAAATTTAAATGTTAATATAAACGTTGTTGCTTACAAATAGTTTTTATATTTTTTTGTATGTAATTTATTTTTAAATAATTTTTAATAAGGCCAAATTAAGTTTTTGTTCTGCGCTTTAGCTTTATGTTTTTGTTTTTTTTTTTGGTATTAAATATTAATTTAAATTGTATTTGTTTATTTGTGCTTTAATTACGCATAGCACTTACATAAGCATATTATTACATTTACAAAACACGAAGTATTATTTTATTTTTATTCTTTTTGTTTTGCTCAAGTAGCCGAAGGTTCTTAAATGCATGTGGGGCGGCTCCTTCTTCTAGCGCAACTCTAGCTAAATGGAATGATCGTATAGGTGTCTCGTTTGAAATATATATTCTTCACTTTCGAATTATTATTATTTATAACTTTCTTACAAAAAAAAAAAAAACAAATAAAATAGCGAAATTTTTTTTATCAAATTTGCTTTTAAGTATGAACTTTGAAACGCGCAGCAAGCGGTGGGTTTTCACATTAACATAAGTTACATTGCTGTGTGTGTGTATATGTGAGTGTGTGTGTGTGTAGGTGGCATAATTTATTAAGTTTTGTATTTGTTGTATTTTTAACTCTGGCTTTAATACAGTTGGCTGATGTTTAATACTTTTTGCAAAAGAGCATCTAGCTCGGCATTTTTATACATTTTTTTTTAATTTTTAAAACAAATGTTTTTTTGTTTCTTTTTAAATATTGTCAAGTTAACGTTTGCTGTTTGTTGTTATTGTTGGGCTGTTGTTGGTCCAAAAAATGTAGCGTATTTCAACGTTTCGACTACATACCGAATAAGTTTTACATTTATTCCGATAAGTAAACCATATACTAATATATAATAAAAATAACGGTAAAAGATAAATGGGTATCAGGGTTGAGACCCCCCAACTGATAATGAAGTAAGCTTTGAGTATTTCGCAGCACTTGGTACTGGGTTTTCGCACTTACAACTAAACGTAAATAGATCGAATGTATAAAAATATATAAATATATATATATATACTCGGTTCATAATTGAAACAAAAACAGATTTCAACTTAAGTTTAACTCATTTTAAAAATACTTTTTAAAAACAATATGAAAAATAAGGTTAAAAATAATAAATTCGCTCAAACGAAAGGTTCTTAGCTCTTCTTTTCTCCTGCGAGTTTTTCCTAAACTCGTTTTGTGGCAACAAAAATTACACGGACAAAATATATAAAATATGTATGTATATATATAAAATATATAAAAAATATTTCATCTGCGATCTGCCCAGTTGGCTGCCAGCTACATCTGGGCTTTAACCGATATTATTATTGCAATAACTATTATTATTATAAATATTATTATTATTTTTATATTCATTGTTTTGCTTTGTGTTTTTGTGTCTTGTGTGTTTTGTGTTCCTGCACAATTTGAGATTTCTGCGTCTGTTTTAAGTACAGCATTTAAGTGCACTGTTAGTTCACTGTTAGACTTATGTTAGTTGGCTGTTAATGCTGCTCAGTTGAGCAACATTTTGCCATTGAAGAAATTGAAGGCGTGCCCGCCGTGGGACGGTGCGCCCGTGGGCGGCGTTGGCGGTGCCGCGAAGCGCTCATTGGGCAGCGGGTGCGGTGGTGCCATCAAAGCTGCGTGGTGGTGCAGCGGGCTGGCAAAGAAAGTAGGAGGCGGCGCTGGCGGTGCTTGACCGTATGCTGCCGCTGCTGGGCCAGACAGTAGCGGCGGTGGTGGTGGTGGAGTTGGTTGCGGCGGCACTGTGCCCCGCTGCTGCATATTATTGCTGGGCAGCGGCGGCAACATGACGCCAGCGCCAGGCACGGACGGTGGCCAGGCAAGTTGCTGGCAGGGCAGATGCTGCTGCAGCCGCTGCTGGTGGTGGTGGTGCTGCTGCTGTTGGAAAGCCGCCATGGCGGCCAGCTGATGGGGATAGTTGCTGCTATGGTGGTGTTGGTGCTGCTGCTGCTGCTGCTGGTGGTTGCTATTGCTCATCCTGGCCGAGTGGGCGGCGGGGCCGCGACGCTGCGACCTGGCGGCAGCTGCTACGCAGGTGGGCGGCACTGAGGTGTCGCTTACCTATTCCCTGTAAGGCTTGCAGTAGGAGTAACGGTGGTTCATGTGCTGGCTGTAGCTGCCCGAGTGGGAGAAGCGCTTCAAGCACTTGGAGCACTGAAATGGCTTCTCGCCGGAATGCAGTCGCTTGTGCTCCGTCAAATGATGCTTGTGCTTGAAGGCCTTGGGGCAGTCCATGCACTGATAGGGTCGCTGACCTGCAAATGGGATACTGATTAGCTGCGGTTGCTTATGCCACGCCTTCTCCACGCTCTGACTTACCGGAATGCTCGTACTT
The DNA here is from genome assembly GCA_035045545.1 of Drosophila gaucha. NCBI lineage: Eukaryota > Metazoa > Arthropoda > Insecta > Diptera > Drosophilidae > Drosophila > Drosophila gaucha. Next base: position 10,061,716 of record JAWNOY010000025.1, read on the forward strand.
GTGACGCGCCAGGGAGCTCTGCTTGGCGAACGCCTTGTCGCACTGATCGCAGACGAAGGGCAAGTCCGGATCACCCGCATGCCCGTGCGTCTCGGCCTTCATCCGCTTGGGCTTGGGCGGCAGCAGGCCACCACTTGCCAGCACATAGTCATCTTCGTGCGAGATGCGCGAATCGTCGTCGCGCCACGAACGCTTCTCGGAGCCACCGGGGCTGAGGCTGGTGCCGCGATAGTCGGGCAACTTAATACTGTTCATGAGCGGATTCGGCGCATAGTCGCCACCTGGTCGCATCTGGAAGAGCGCCTCCATTGGCAGGCGTGGCAGCATGTAGGCTGGCAGGCCAGCAAATGCCTGTCCACGCGGCGGTACGCTGTGGGTCGTCGCCAAGGCGGGCGCCGACTCGTGCAGACTGGGCGGCGAGGGGGGCGCAAAGTAAAGCGCTGCAGCGGCAGCAGCGGCTGCCGCCGATTGCTGGAGCGAGGAGGCGCCCGAGCACGGCGACAGCGAAGCCGGCGACATGGACGCCGAGCCGGAGAGCTTGCGGCTGAGGTTGATGGCCATGGCCTCTTGGAAGTCAGCGGGCGCGGGCAGCGCAGCTGCCTGCTGCGACGGCAGACCGTATAGCGGCGAGGATTCCCGCTTAATGGACAAGTCCAGGGGCTGATCCTCGCCAGCGCGTGGCTGTGGGAGTGTTGGAGCGGCAGTTGTGGACTCGCCGTTGCTCGCATAGCTCTGCAGCTTGCGTTCGCGGGAACGATTGTTCTGGAACCAAACCTGGACGACGCGTGCGTCCAGCTGCAGGCGGGCGGCTATCAGGCGGAACTCATCGCGACTGGGACGCGCATTGTGGGAGTAGTGCTGCTTAAGCTGCTGTTGCTGCTCCTCGTTGATAGCGGTGCGAACGCGCACTTTGCGCTCGCCGCTGTCGCTGCTGCCGGCATGGTAATCCTGGCGAGGCTCCTCCTCATCATCCTCGTCCTCGTCCGCATCGCTCGCCGAGGGAAGTAGAGAAAAGCTCGACTGTTGCTGTTGTTGCTGCTGCTGTTGTTGTTGCTGCTGTTGTTGTTGTTGTTGTTGTTGTTGCTGGTATTGCTGTTCCAGCTCCTCTTTGATAAGCCCGCATAGCACCTTCTCATGCTGCACCAGCTCAGTGGGATGATTGAATTGCTTGGCACAGCGACTGCAGCGCAGATCTTGGGGTGTCTGCGCGCGCGATTGTTCCACGGCCACTGTCTCTAGTTCCTCGTGCTCCACTTTGATGGACTTTGGTGTGTCCGGGGGCGTCGGTTCGCGACTGGGCTCCTGCTTGACGCCGGCCACATCAACGACTGGCTCAGCAGCGGGCAACTCTGGGGTGGCCGTTGGCTTCGGTTGCGATTCCTCGAGATCCATAATCAATTTGGGCTCATCGGGCGTCTCATCATCATCTTTGTTGGGCTCATATAGCGGCTGTTTCTCTCTGTGCTCCTGCTCCAGCTGCTCCTCTCGTTGCTGTTGTTGCTGCTGCCCGGCAGCTGTCAGCTCCAGAAGTCGTTGTATGCTATAGGGATGCATGCGTGGATCCAGCGCGGCGGCCATAAAAGCATTTGGGAATGCCAGCAAAGCCGCGTTCATGGCATTGTAGTTGGGATAAAAGGGCGCGGGAGCATTGGCAACAGTTGGTGGGGTTTGCACTTCGCCGGCAAAGTAATTCATCGGATTAGGCAGCACCGGCTCTGACAGTTTCCGTTTGCCCGCCAGCTGCTGCTGCTGCTGATCTGTGGGTGAGCGTCTAGCGCTTGGATTCTTGTCCAGAGTTTTGAGCATTTGGCGATTGTTATTGAGCTTGAGGCCCATGCTGATGCACTTCTTGGAGGTCATGTGCGAGGAGAAGCTGCCCGAGTGCGAGAAGCGTTTGCCGCAGTTGTCGCAGCCAAAAGGCTTCTCGCCGGAATGGATGCGCACATGCTCCTTCAGGTGATGCTTGAATTTGAAGGCCTTGTCGCACTGGTTGCATTTGAATTTGCGCAGCAGCGCTGACTCGTCGTGACTGATCATGTGACGTTGCAGCCGATAAACGTTCGCAAAGGCCTTGTGGCAAATTTTGCAGGTCTGCAACGTGAAGAGTAAAGAGAATAAATTAATAATACATATTTATAATTGCAACTCTTGCAATTCAATTTCAAATAAGACACAAGTGCAATTATATATACTGCAGCTTTTGTCCATCGCGACATTACGCACTCTCTCGCTCTCGCTAGCGCGCACTCGTGATTGTTGGCGCTCCTTTAGCATCTCATTTAATCTGCATGTCAGTAGCTCGAGTGTTGACATTGTTGTTGCTCTTGTCGTTATTGTTGTGTCCGCTTTTTATTTTGATACTCGCTACGCACACATTTGCAGACCGAACATACACACACGCACGCCGACACACAGGTAATAAAAGTTGTTTAAAACAACAAATCGTGTGTATTTATTTGTTTTGCAGCGTTGTTTCAAATTTAACGGGTTTTCATTTGTTTCAAGGCCAGCAAAACAAAACCAAAAACCACAAGTAAAAAAAAAACGAAAAATTGTGTTTTTTTGCGGCGTTCTTTCGTTCGGCTAGCAGATTAAAAGAGTTTAGCTGATTAAATGACCTAAACGCAAAACTGACACACACAAAAAGAAGAAACTTAATTAAAAAACCAACAATATACGCGCTATGCGAATCACGAAATTATAACGACAACCAACAGAAGCCGACTGAAGAAACTGGCAAAAGGATTGTGGCAATTGAGGTAACCTAGCAGTCAGCTTGCAACTGTCACAGAGAAGTGTACGCATGTGTGGAAAGATTATGAAAGCGTAGGCAAAGCAAAGAAGATAAGCAAAAAAGCAATACATAATAAGTAACCCATACATACACGCAGATTGTGAGCGTGTGGTGACTGCACGATACGTTCGGTATGATGAAAACTAATTGAAGAAAAAACTTCAATGGAAAATATTGCGACAAAGCGCCAATAAGAAATTGAAACATAAACAACAATAAACGCCGGCAAGTGAAGAAATAAACAAAAAGTTTAACGGAAAAATAGAATTAAGGCTGAAGTCAAATAAAATCATATCAAACCAAATCGTATCGTATCGTTTCAGCAGCTGACGCTAATCAAAGCCGAATGCGTTTGTTTGTCTTTGAATTGTTTGGCAACAAATTGAACGCATCAAATGCAACTTTGTTGCTTTTGCTGCCGTTGGAAAAGGTGCACAATGAAAGCACAAGCCGCATGACTGACAGGCGGCTCCACTTAGCCAGAGCGCTGAAAGATTTGCGGCACTTTCACTTGGCCAACATATGGCAACACGTGTTGCACCGTACCACCACCCCACCTCTGCCTACACACCAACGGTTGTTTACGTGCTGCCGTTGAACTTTCTGCTGCTGGTGATGCAGTGTAGCTCACCTCAGCTACATATTTGTTTCCCTTTATAAATAAATAAATACATACACACATGTACATATAAAACATGCCAGATTGTTATTGTTGTAAAGTTCATGACATTGTCGTTGGTGCCGCTGCAGCATTTTTTTATCAGCCATAATTTCTGAATGTGTCTGCTCAATACGCCATCAAATGTGTCTATATATGTACATACATACATACATATACGTAACTGTCAGTGTGACTGTTACTCTCTTTGTCTTTGCCCAAGCCTTGACTTGTATGACGCGCACTCTCTACTTTGCAAAGTAAGAGAGTGCGTTTGCTAAATGTTGGACTTTGATAGGTTACTCAGCAGCAGTAGCAGCTTTGCATGAATTCCAATTAACAGACAAACGTTTGTATGTGTGCGTGTGTGTGTATATGTTTTTAGTGTGACCAGTTATTAGTCATTATTTCAACACAAAGCCAATTTATAAATGAGCTCTTGACATGAGATCACAATCCTATGGAGAGGGATACAGCAGCTCAGGGTCATCAAAATAGCCATATAAATGGGCCTCATCTAACGGTTGCTCTCCGGCCTAATTAGTTTGTACATTAACGGTGACATTGTGTTTATTTGTATAGCAAGTGGAAGAAAAAACACAAAATACGCCCAATAATTACGCGCGGCCAGTTTCAGGCCTAATTTGTTTGTTTAACAGCCGTTTGCACATTAAAAAACTACAACACCAACAGGGTTGGGGGAACATTTGTTTTGTTTTTCCAAAGTGAAAAACTTTAAACTACAATTTGATTTTCGCTTTGAGTGAAATGTGAGCGCCGGCTGGCGTCGGCTGATGGAGCGGAAGAGCAGAAACAGCAACATAAATTTCCGCTTCCGCTGGTTATGAGTGGAAGGGGTGGGGAGTCTAATTCTTGTTGTTTTACCTGTTCTTTAAAATGCTGTTAAAAATTTGACTTGTGTGCTGACGTCACGACACACCGAGCAACCGCCATTTGCCGGAGCGAGAGCGAGCACACGAATGTACAAAACAAAACAAAGGCAGAACAAGCGAACGAGTTTTAACATGCTCTTCAACATGGCTACGGCTGCGGCTACGGCTACCTGTTGCGCTCACACTCTCACAAATCCAAACACGTTATCGCTGTTGCTATCTCCTCGTCACGGTGTGAAGTTACTTTATCGCTTTCTCCGTCTCTCCACTTTTGTGTACGAGTGTGTGTGTGTGTGTGCATACGTAAGCCGCAGTAATGTGTGGAAAGAGCGAAGAGTAAATACGCCCACCTCTGCTTAAGTACAGTGTGGACATTATTAACTTGCTTTGTTGTCGCACACACGCTGTTGTTATTTTTATTGTTATCAATTAAATGTAAACCAAAATGGCAGCCGCACAGCGCGCAGTTCACAAACAACGGTACAGCTTTACAAAAGGTAAGCTATAGTGCTGTTGCATGCGTCAGAACAATTCTTATGCACTTTTTTTATATTATTATTATTATTAGTGTTCGTCATGCGCTGCGAACGGAAATGCCAATTGTAGCTACCTTTCGCTAATAATGGCCACACAAAGATGCCCTGGCACCGAGTGGAACATCAACTCATGCCCTGCTCTGCCTACTCATCTGACAGTCTGTGGACATGGGAAATTGAATCTTAAACAAAACTAGTATATACTTCAGAGTATAAGAGTTTTATTAACCTTTGCGCTTTAAGATAAGCTACGCACACGTGCGTCTATTTATAATTCAAGCACGCTTGTTCTCTCTCTCTCTTTCTCTCGCTTAATATTTTTTTGCATGGCTCGCACAAGAGCTCAAAAATCGATTACGAACAAAGGCTGCTTGCTATACATTAACGCACATACATATGCATGTGTGTATATGTGTTTATTTGCTTTAGAAACTGTCTAATTAATAAAAATTTTCAACAGAATTCTATGCCTCATGGCAGCCAATTAAGATCATGTACCTTAAGCCTTTTTGAGTATCTCAGCTATGATGTCATTGATTCTAGAGCGCTGCTCAAAAAGCACACACACACACACACGTAAGCTATACTTATTTATGCTTATCGCTCGTTGGCTTGTTATCAAGCCAAGAGGCGTTTCTTGTAAAAGCAGCCAAATAATAAACATAACACAAATTTAGCCGGAAACTGTATGCCATGCAGCAGACCGCACACAGCAGCTTCAAAGCACAAATCAAGCTAAACGAGGCTGACAGTGCGAGAGGGAAAGGGAAAGAGAGAGAGAGCGAGTGAGATCGAGCGTCCAGCAGGTCCGGCAACGCTAATTGCAGGCGACAGTAGCCTTTTGCTATAATTATAACGCAACGTAGGTGGGCGCCAAATTCAAAAGACAGAGACAGACAAAGACGACGACAGAGACAGCAAAATGCGACAAGCGCACTAATAGAGAAATCAAGTCAAAGTAAAAATATATATATATATATTTATATATATATAAGATAAAAGATCTAGATGTGTGTGTGTGTTACAGACACCGCTAATTTGTGAAAGTATTTGATGCATTGAGTGACATGAGAATTTGGCCATAATAGCGCACATAATTGGCTCTAAAGCAAAGGGGCGGGGCTGGCGCGGGCGTGGCAGGGCCAACAAGCTTTTAAAGTGACATCTTCAAAAGAATTGTTCAACGCTAAAAACTTGACAAAATGCCGCCGTCAGCATGGAAATATTTATATATAAATACTATATATGATAATATATATAAAAACGCACCTGTCGCCTCTGGCAGCGCGTAAACAAAAATAACAACAAGCGACATGCTCGAGTTGACGTTGTTGTTTCTTTTTTCTTGTTTTGAGGTCAGTCTAAACACATTTCTGCTTGCAGAATCCCAAAAGCAAAATAAAGAAACATTTATTAACGACGCCACAAAACAAAAAATGTTTAAGCAAAAAAAAATATAATGTCTAACTGTTTTATAGCAACTGCGACCCAATTTTCTAGGCCTGTGCTTATCTCTGCTAACAACAACAATATGGATTTATATATACTTGCCTAGTATATATATATATATGTATATATATATACGTATAAGGCTGTGCCTGATTAGAGCAATGAATGAATTTCTAGTTAGCATTGACGTACCTTCCCCACACAAGAAGAAGAAGAAGAAGATAATGCAGGCTGATAAGTGCCTAGTATAGCTACTAGTGCCTAGTAAATCGGAACACGAGAGTTCGGTTCGATTGGGGTTATCGTTATCGAAAGTGGTTTTTGCCTAGGTACCGCAGCCGACTGCCCCGCCACGTAGGGTTTTTTGAACTCGGGAGGTGCGCCTTACATATATGGACAGATAAGATTCGAACATTGGCTTAGCACATTTATTGTTTTCATTACGAATCGAGCAGAAATAAAAATAAGTTTTTCCTTTTTTATTTCTTAAGTGTATTTCGTGGTAAAAGTTCATTAACATTTTTTTCTTGGCCAAAAGGAGGAAAAGCGTAAAGGTCTGCGCTGTCTTAAATCGAACAGAAATACATTTATTGCATATTTATATATAAATATACATATATGTATATATAGATATATATACATGTTGGTTTCTTAAAATTGATTAACAGGAAAATACTTTTAAGCGCTGGCAATTTATTTTGGCCATTTTTCAATATTTTATGGCGCAAGATTTACAATATTCAAGTTAATAATAACAATAATAATAATAATAATAATAGAGGAGAAATGTGACAAGCGGAAACCCATCGAAATTTCATTTTGTTTCATTTTGTTTGGCTGCCAACGCACGACAAATCAAATTTAATTGTTTATAAATAAAACGTTTTGCTCAATTGTGCGTGGGGCTCGGAATATATATATATATATATATATATATATATATGTATATATATTCATTTTCGAAATATTCTTGAGCTGAAAGCTGTTCTAAACACGCGAAATTAGTTGTGTATTAGGAAAACATAAATTAGGCGCCGCCGCAAAATAAATTCAATTTATTACTTTTGATAAAAGCTGCAGCAGAATTTTGTGGTTAAATCAAAGGAAATCTCATATTAATAAAAGAAATAAAATTATGGCATTTGCAGAGCTTTAAGATATTGCTCGTCTGGGAGCCAGCAGCTGCTTCAAAAATGATTTTTCTTATTACTATTTTTTTTTATATTTTTAATTTTACGATTGTGGACTTTAGACCTTTTCTTTGTGGGAAACACAAGTCATAAAAAAGTGCTCGAACGAAAAAATGGCCAAGGTAACGAAAATGTCCAATTAGTATAAGATCTGTGCATTCTCTCCCTCTCCCTCTCTCTCTCTCTCTCCTTCTCGCTCACTCTCTCTGTCAACGTTTCGAACTTCATTAAACATATCATTCGACGCAACCGCACAATAAACGTCAAAAGAGAAAAAGAACCCACGGGACTTGCTGGCCTAGTAGTAGTCGAAGGGAAATGATGAAGGGAAATTCCCTGTGAGTAGAAGACACGAGCACACACGGGGGCCGCATAATTTATGATGTGCACGGTGAAAGTTGATCCAACTCCCGTGAGCAGATGAAAATGAAAATTATTGTAAGGAGAAAAGTCAGAATGGAAAATCAAATGTCTGGGGGAAAATAACGTGGCATGTGTTTTGGTAAAAAATGGGCAGGTGCTGAGAACTAAGAGAGAGAGAGAGAGAGAGAGAGAGCGAGAGAGGTATTTAGACATTGTTTCGGAAGTAGCTAAAAGATATTCTGGGAACAGAATTTCCAGCAATTGTTTTCGGTTAATGACATTAATGAGATGGCGTATTGATGAATACTTTCAGAACAGTTCTGGGGAATACTATATAAAATATATATAGACTAAAAAGATAAAAGACTATATAGAGATTCGAATAAAAAAATGGGTTTATAATCATGAAAACTAAAAGCACGGAGCTCTTTCGATCTTAAGTTCTGAAAAAATTACATACTTAAGTAAAACACGTTATAAACTCGATGATAGCGATATAAAAGATCTCACAGATAGTTGAAATTGGATATGAAATAAGAAAGATTAAGATTTGAATCAAAAATTGTGCTTATTATCATGAAAACTTAAAGCAGGGAGCTCTTTTGATCTTACGTTCTGAAAAAATGTCATAGTTAAGTAAAAAAAAATTATAGACTCGATAATATAAACGATTTAAAAGATCTCACAGATTGTTGAAATTGGATATGAAATAAGAAAGATAGAGATGAGAATCAAAAATTGGGTTTATCGATCTTAAGTTCTGAAAAAATGTCATACGGGCTTAAACACATCCAACGCGTATTTCATTTGAGTAAATTCTGCAAACTTTGCGTTATAAATTTCAATAAATTCTCATTATTTGTAAACATGCGCTTAAAAGTTATATATATTTCAGCTTGTTTTTTTGTTTTCTCTTGTTTTAATTTGTTTGCTTTAATTGCAAATAATTTTTAAAGTTTGTAAGCGAGCGGTCAAAGGGGCAGAGCGAAATACATAAAAATACATTTAAAAGCGGTGAAAAGTCGGGGAAATGGCTGTGGAAATGGGAAAAGGAGAATGGGAGCTCGGACTGGAGTAAATAAATTGCTATTAATTTTTCAGAGCTGTTCGTCAAGTGGCGAACGGCGCCGAGACGACGATGTCAGAGCCGCTGTGGAGCTGAAGCTAGTAGGGGAGGAGGGGCAGGGGCGGAGGGGCAGGAGGTAGGTCAACTAAAGTGCATATAATTTTTCAATTTGAAATGTTTCGTGTGCAGACACATGGCCAAACCAGTCTGTGGTGGCCAAAAAGGTGGACGCAGCCAAATGAATTGTGGCCAAAAAGTTGCGACTGTTTTTATGAGTGTGTGCGAGTGACTGCGTGTGTGTGTGTGTGTGTGTGTGTGCAGGCGCAGTTAAGCAAATATTTAATTGCTGCACTTTTTCTGGCACTCGCGTTTGTTATGGCTGAAACTTTGCCAGCGTCAGTTTGTTTTATTTTTTGTTCACATTTTGAGTTTGACCAATAATTTATGTGCTGCCATTTGCTCAACAATTATGGCCAGCATGCATGCTGTCTCTCTCTCTCTCTCTCTCTCTCTCTCTCTATCGCTGTCTCTTGCTGGCTGACGCGCTGTTAATGATGTTGACCTTTGCAACAAAATGCTGCACGTTGTTAGCTTTAAAGCCACGCGCCATGTCAGCGGCCAATTTAAATGGCTTTTCAATAACAATTGTTATTGGCCAGGCCGAAGCGAGGCAACTGCGAATAAAGTTGAAAAAATTGTGTTGCCTACTTATGGGCGTGATTTCCATAATGAGCAATTTGTGCAGCGATTGTTGCTGTTGCTCTTATTGTATTGCCTTTTGCATAATTAATTGTTTTCACACATAATAATTTAAATACTCGTATACACGTGTAAACTCCCCCTCCCTCTCTTTTTGGAACATCAATTATAAATATGGCAATAAATGCGAATTGACCATAGTTGCAATATGTCAAGCCACTGTTGTTGGCCAATATCCTGTGTGGCCATTGCATATGTTTCAATGTTTAAATGTCATTAACAAAGCCGTAAATTATGTGCTGTGCCCACCCACGCAGCAGCAGCAGCAGCAAAACGTGCCCCAGCTGTGGCAGCTGCAGCAAAAGTGCAAACAGGTTGGCTGCAAGGCTTAATAAACCCAGCCCAGCATCGGCTGCTCTTGCAGCTTTATTAGCTTTTTGACGCACGGCCCCTGCTTATGACGGCTTAGGTAAATATTAATAACGCCAGCCAAAAAATAGGAGCGAAAAAAAATGTAACTGCTACAGTAAACATAGCCTAAAGACAATGCGAATTTGATTTGTTGAATGTGCTAAAAGTGATTTTATCTTTATAATACGCTCAATATATATTATATATAAAATGAAAAAGATATATTAAACGTTTTTAATTGTTTTTAGCTTTAACAATTTACTATCTGTTTAAAATTGTTTTAATATATTTTTTTTATTTTTCTTTTTATGGGTATTTATTTGCGATCTATTCACAGGGGACAGTAAATAAATTATAAAGACATGACCGATGATGTTATGCATTGAAATTTAAACATGTTGACAAAAGGTAGTATGATTTTAATATATGATACATTCTCTATGTTTAAATGTAAAAAAGTTTAATTCTTTTTAGTAAAATCTTAGACAAAAAAAAATTATATAGTTTTATATTGGAACAGTGCTTAAAAGCAAAATAAAAAAATATCATGAGAGTTAATTAAAAATGTAATCTTTAAATTTCATATTTGATATAGTGCCAGGATTATAATAAATGAATGAAAATATTTCTTTATAAATGTAAATTATTATTTGAATTTGGTAGGCCTTCTCTATCTTTTATAATAAAAAATCTGGCTGAGATATAAAAGTACTCTATAAAGACCCAAAGCTGAAAGAAAACCCTCAATCCTATTCTTTCTAAAACTAAGTTTTTGATTACTCTGCATTTATCCTTAAATAATCTATAGATATTCAAGATGATTGGCTGGCAATCATAGGCATTTTTCACTGTGGCAACTGGCCTCTCAGTCTCATATATGAGAAATCAGCTAGCTTGGAGCTGTCCAACTTTTTCATTTCGGCTCCACTTGCTGCAAGGTAAAAAAGTACTAAAAAAAAGTTAGGCAAAAAAGGCGAACTAGCCATATGAATTTATGAGCTATGCTTGATGGGGGGCGTTGAGTGAAGAAGCAGAGAAAAGAAATGCAACAAAATTATAATTTATGTGGCTTTAATAGCCGCTGGGTGCCTCATGCCACAAGGTGCAAGTGTGCGTGTGTGTGTGTGTGCCCCTCCCTCGATACTTGCTGCTTATCGCTGGGCAGACCAGTCTCCCTCTCCCTCTCCCTCTCCCTCGCTCTCTCTCTGTTTTTTATTGTTGTATATAGGAGGAGTGGGTACGCCGTAAGTGTTAGTATGTCTTATCAGGGGCTGCCTGTAGCAACATTTATTTTAATGCCTTATCACACGGCCAGCCCAAGACGAAGCGCAGAAACAACAACTGCACAATTGGGAGTTACGAGTGTGTGACTGACACACCAGACTCTATATACCCATATATACCATATAGATGTGTATATATGTGTGTATGTGTGTGTGTGCTCTCAGACCTTATGATAGGCCGCCACAAAGTGTGACAGACGCACGCAGTTGCTATCTCACTCCATTGTGCTTGTATCTCACTCGGTTTCTTCTTTTGGCCGTAGCCAATGCTCCCCTGATAATACTTTTTTTTTCTCCCACTTTTTTCTGTGTGTGTGTGTGTGTGTGTGTGTGTGGGGTTTTGGTAAACGCCTACGTTTTTATTTAATGCCAGTTCAGTTTTGTTTTTGTTTTTTTGTTTTTTATTATGACGGTGTTGCTTATCATAGTTTATAGTGTTTGTCGGTGTTGTTGTTGTCGCTGATAAACTTTACGTAAGCAGCAGCAGAAGAGAGAGAAAAAAACAATCTTTTTAATTCCACGAAAAGAAAACCTCTTGAGTGTAGGAAAACCTCAAGTCAATGTATGTATGTGTTATCTTCACCCAAAAAAAAAAACTACAAAGAAAAAATATAGAAAAAAAATGGAAATGGAAAAAAATGGCCTGTCCCATGTGTTTTAGCCTTTATCTGGGGCTTAATTATTTTCTCATTTGCCTTCGATATATTGTATAAAATATATATATATTATATATAATTCATATTGTGTCAACAGGAAACGTGGGCACATTCATAAGGTTGACGTTGTGCTTGGCACCGTCGTTATCCGTTTCACGTTATCGTTCCCCATTTTCCGTTCACATCCGAAGCCAACAACAACAACAACAACTGAAGAAGAAGAAGAAGAAACAGAACAAAGTCTGCGCATTGTGTTCAATGTGCGTTGCTCTAAGATCAGGCAAAGCGGGTGCTGTGCGTGATGCCGATCAGTTTTATGGGGAAGGGGCCTTAAATTGTGGGGAGTTGGTCGAAGGGAGGGTGGACGACTTATGAGTAAGTTGCGCTTGTTGCGCCCAATCGTACAACATGAACTTAAACCCAGCGTCCAGGGCAACAGCAACATTTTATCAGTCAAGTTGCAGCGAATCCTGAGTCACATAATGCAGTAAACAGAATAAATATATATATATAGGTATACTTATATATATATCAGATATATGTGCTAATATCATATATAATTATCTAAAATCATTAGCTGTTTATATACCCTGTAAAATTTAGCAGCTCTTACGCTAATAAGAAATTTCAATCAACATCTCAAAGTTCATTGAGCTACGTTCACGAACCGAACCGGACTTCAAGGCAGACAGCTCATTTGAACCATCAGCTGAACCAGTAAGAACATTCTTTCCAGATCTAATTATCATTTCAGCTCTCAGTCAGGTTATATGAGAGAGTTATATGTAAACACCGTTAACTCACCTGTGTCACATTCTGCGTGGTCTGCGGTCCCGTGGGCGAGTGCAGCATTTGATGTTGCTCGAGCTGCTCGCGTGTGGCAAAGGCTGCGGTGCACTGCATGCAGGGGAAGGCGGAGCCGATGTCGCCCGTTGTGGAGCCGGGGCTGGAGGTGGAGCGGGGCGCACTCAAGTCCAGGTCGTAGGCGGAATTGCTGCCGACGCTGCTGTTGCTGCCGGGCTGGGGTGGTGGCAGCAGCAGAGCCTGCTGCAGCTGCGGCGACTGTTGTTGTTGTTGCTGCTGCTGTTGTTGTTGTTGTTGCTGCTGCTGCTGGTGACTGGGCGAACTGGCGGAGCGGGCGGATTGCATGGCCAAAGCAGCGGCGGCCATGAACTGTGCATGCAAATGGGCGGGCAGTTGCGGCGGTGGGTGCGGCAGGTGGGCAAACAGATCGCTGGGCGTGGCCCCAACAGGTGAGCACAGAGGTGAGTGCTGGCTTCTATTGCTACTGCCGCTGTTGTTGTTGTTGTTCTGATTCTTGGCTGTCTCGCTGTTGTTATTGTTGTTGTTGTTGTTGTTGTTGTTTGGAGACTTGGCATAGCGACGACTGCTGCTACTCAGATTGCTCTGCTCATCCTCCTCCGCCTCGCTCTCCGGCTGCGCAGCCTCAGCTGCCGCACGATGCGGCTCATAGTTGAGCTTGTCATGCGGATGCTCGTTGGCAATGTGCTCCCTGAAGGACTAAATGATAAATGATATATGGGTGTTATGGTTAAAAGAGGTTTTTAAAATATATTTCTATGTTTTAGTGGCAACTCACCTGAAACTCATTGAAGCGCTTGTGGCACTGCGTGCACTTGACCAAGCAGTCGTCGGCTGCATTGGCTGTGGCGCTGGATGCCAGCTCCGGATTGGCAGCCACATTGCTGGGCTTGTTGTGGGCTTGGTGATGATGCAAACTGGAGGCCAAAGAGGAAACTGCAGGTAGAGAGAGAGAGAGAGAGCAAACGTGAGTTAAGGTTGATTTCATAAATGGACAACACACTGAGAGAAATTTATTTATTGATTAAAAAACAGTTTTATTAAAACTTACAGAAAAATCGAAAATACAATTTAAATTAAAATTAATTCACATAATAATCAATTGTATAGCATTGAAAATAAAATTTCAATTGAGATTAAAATTAATTCACATATCAAATAATTGTATAACTCTAAAAATTTAACACTAAATTGAAAGATTTTGAAATCAAATATGTGAGAATATTCCTGATAAAGCATAACTGAGATGAAAAATATCATCGAAAATATTATAAACAAAACTAAAGGTTAGTTTTTTTATGTTTATTTTAACATTTCTAATTATTATTCATTGCAAAACTTAACGTAAATGTTTCTCAAAAACTGAAGACGGATATTTTGCAATTAAGCAGCATTTTTTGTTGTTGTTTTAATGAAAACAAATTAACTGTGAGATCTGTATGGGCGATAAGCAGAAAGACCTAAATACCATGCCACACATAAGAGGCAAGTGGAGCAGCGGCAAGAGGGGGCAAAGGGGTCGGGGTATCAAAGGGGAAGGCCCTCAAGCATTAAGCATGGCATTCGCAGCGATCTGCGTGTGTTGTTGTTGTTGTTGCCGTGTGGTTGGAGGCAACTTCAGCTCGAATACAAAGATCAACTTTAATTTCGTGGCAAATCAACTTTACCGCTGCCCAAACCGAACCACCGACTACTCCCACCGCCTGCACCACAGAGCTGAGTGGTTTATTGCCATTGTGGCTGCCTTCACGCAACGTTTCCACGTAAAAGGCGATGATCTCATACGCCAATCAAAAGCAGAAAAAATAAAAGAGTGGAACTGGTTTTCACACACACACACACTCACACACACAACACACAGTGGAACTGGCTGAAGAGTCGACTTAATCAGTTTTAAAAAGCGTTCAAGCATGCGAAAAAGGAGATCATAAAGAACGTGAACGGCGAAGGCGAAGAAGCAGAAGCAAAAGACGAAAAAAAAGTATCTCGAAGATTGCTTTGTTCAATGACGACGTCGCTGGCGATGCCGATGCCGAGGGTCAGCCAATTGCCACACACACACACACATACACATGGTAAATGACTGTGTGTGTGTGTGTGTGAGATACTTATGGCCGCCAAGTCGCTTGGTAAATAAGCAACTTTGTTGTATCTGCGACTGGGCCCAGGCACGTTGCAAGGTACAAAATGGAGTTTCGCTGTGTGTATCTCACAATGGGAGTCTTTGTTGTTGCTGCTGCTGCTGCTATTGCTGCTATTTGATCGCTACCTTAATTTAAGCCAATTAACCGCCTGCAGACAGACGCCGCTCATAGGGGCACTCACATGTGCAGCTAAATTAATGGGTCTGTGCGCTCGCATACCTTGTTTCAGTGTCTATAGATGTGGTTGTAAATGTATCTGTATCTATATGTATGTATATAGCTATGGCTGTATCTTGTGCCTGACAATCAAGCGCAATCTAAAGCAGAGTTCGTTGCACGTTCCGTTGGTATTTTCACTTTCACAATAGTCGTTTTCCCTCTTTTTATTGATATAACGCAGTTAATTGATTCAGATACAGTTTGATTTGGGTCTCTCGCTCTCTTTGAGATGCGGGCGCAAGACCATTAATGCACTATGTAATTGAAAGTTACAGCTCCTGCTGCCCCTCACCTATGCTAATCGCTCTAATTAGGACTTGTTCCCATTTTAAATGCCATTAAAAAACATAAATAAAATAACAACAGCTGCTGACTGTATTACAGCACTTTCTGGTCGTGTTCACAGTTCAGTTAATAATTTTCGGAAAAATTTATTTCTTGCTGCTCGTTTAATGACGCTTTTATTAAATGAATCTGTCGGCCATTCGCTCATCTTAATAAAATATGCAAGTTGTTAAAATGTGAACCACAAAGAGAAGCAACAACAACAACAGCAACAACAACGAAAAGAAGCATATTAAAACACCAAACAAATTTTATGGTTTTCTTCATCAGCATAATGGCGGGGTTTCTGGGCTGGCTCCACATGTGTCTCTGTGTGTGTGTGTGTGCGACAGTCAACACTCAACAAGTGTGTCACCAGCTCATTTAGTTCAATCAATTTTTCATAACAGAAATTATTAACGCAACGTGGAAAAAGCCGTTTCGCATTTTACACTTATATTTTGAATACCCTATAACGATTAAAAGTGCGTAGACGGGGTATATTCAAGTTTTCCAAGCTATTTGTAACAGGCTAAAGAAATAAAAGCTGAGCTTTTCTTTCATGAAGCTAGAAACTTTTAAAAAAGAATAGGGTATCTTCCAGTACATCGTTTAAATTTGTTTTCTAGTTTCACATATTCGCAGCGGTATTGAAAGTGTCTGCAAATTAATTTCAATTTGTGAAGTGAGCATAGAAAAACAAAACAGATCTCAAACGAATTTTGATAGTCGCATCAAATGTTTTCTGTTTGTTTGGCTTTGCAATTGTTGCTTTGGTGTTTGTTGTTGATGTTGTTGTTGTTGTTGCTGGCCAACTATTTGGCGCTTACGCAGGCCAATTGAAGTTGATTGATAGTGTTTTATAGTCAATCGAGAGAAAGAGAGAGAGCGAGAGAGAAAGGGAGAGGGAGTGAGCCCATCAAAGAAGATTTGCTGTGTATCTTAATCTATTTTCAGGCTGATGGAATGTCTCTTATGAAGATGATTTCATGGTTTAGTTCTTTTAGACCACTTCTAAAGCTTTATAATTAGCAGAATTATAGCCAAAATATCGTAAGGAACAGCCACCTTAACAGCGCGCTGTTACTTAACATTGCACGTTCATGTTAAGTGCCTCTAAATCAACATAAACAACTGTTGCTTAAATTAAATAGATTGCTATTAAAAATGCCAAATTTTATGAACTTTTCAACATAATTGGAAATGGAAATCTGTGTAAGACCACTTTTAGACCACTTCTAAAGCTTTATAATTAGCAGAATTATAGCCAAAATATCGTAAGGAACAGCCACCTTAACAGCGCGCTGTTACTTAACATTGCACGTTCATGTTAAGTGCCTCTAAATCAACATAAACAACTGTTGCTTAAATTAAATAGATTCCTATTAAAAATGCCAAATTTTATGAACTTTTCAACATAATTGGAAATGGAAATCTGTGGAAGAATTGTGGCAAGCGCTTTGACAGTTCGAAAGGCGCAAATATTTTGACAGCATGCGATGTGAAAGCTGCACACAAATTTATGTCCCACGTTTGCTAAACCCACCAACAACAACAGCAAAAATACTGAAACAATAAAAATATAATATTAGACTGTCGTGTGATAGGAGCACATGAAATTCCGTGCGGTTCTTTCTTTGTTGTGGTTCGGATTCCTCAACTCGAAAAGTGGTATCAAGGAATTGGTGTCAATGCTGCTTCACCTGTGCTACACGCGCGTCCCGAAATAGTTCAGAAGAGGGGGCGTAGGGGAGCACATTATAAATAATATGTCTAATATGTATGTGGGTTGGGGGAAAACAGCGTAAATCAATAATAAAAGAATACATACATGTGTGCTAACGTGCAAGGCGACAGATACATTTGTATCTGTATCTGTGTCTGTATGAGTGAGTGTGGTATTTTGTGCGTTCCACTAATTTTATGTGCTTTTTATTGCCAGCTTTTATTAGCCCAGACATTTTTGAGCTAAGCCCGGCTAATGCAAATTTATTTATTTCGTTTCATTTCATTTGGCCAACTTTTCTCTCAAAATGGTTTTCACGTTTAATTTATGGCTGGCGGTTGCTGGCGGACAGCTTTTACCTGCGCCCAGCGCTCGCTTTTTGATGGAACATTTCTCATGCTCATTTGGCTGTCAGTTTTTAAAGTGTTTTTAATATTTCAATGACAGGCGCTTGTCAAACACAGCCAAGCGAAATGTAAACCGATGACATTTTCTATAGATTTTATATTTTCGGTTTATGTTTTTATTTTTCTACGTTTTTTAACTCAGGTAAGGGAATTTGTGGCTGCTTCGGACATTTCTAATTGTTTAATTGTTGTTGGTAAAGCGCTGACGCAGTTGCAGACAAATGGCCGACAGGTGGCGCCGCTTTCAATGACAATCGACTTTGTGCGTGTGTAAATAATAAACATAAATTTTAGCACTTAATTATAAACAGAGACAACTCGTTGCAGCAGCAGCAGCAGCAGAAGCATCTCATTTGCAGCTAGCAACATTTTTAGCATATTTATTAAATAAATTTCACATAAAATTAGCTGCTAATGGCAGACACACACAGACACAGAGAAAGAGACTGGGAGTGGGAAGGGTGGGAAAACTGAAAACAGCTAATTGCGTTTGGTAATGTAAGCGACACCTCTCCTAATTTATTTATTTAGCAATTAATTGGCGTGTAAATGTAAACCGCTGGGAAGGCCGACAATTGTTTAGGTGCGAATACTCCAATATCGGAATGCGAACAACAAATATCGGACTAATAGAAAAGACCCGTGCGAAAGTTTATAATACTAAAAACGATCTGGCAACGCTACGCGTGGGCGTTACTTTACCTCTTCCTCTACTCAGGGATCGACTGCCTGCCTGGCTGCCTGACTGTCCGTTCTTTCGTTCTCAAGTGGCACTTGAGCCGCATATGAAAAACATATGCCCGAGCAAAAGACCCCGACTCAAATGCCAAGTAATAATCGGCGAGGCGTGCTAAATTTGGAACTCGCATAGGGCACTTAAAGGTGCATATGCATAGGTATATACACAGACAAACAATATATATATATATATATATATATATATATGTATGTACACATATGTATATGGGCACAAAGGTGGCTTAGGTAAGAGAACTGAAACTCTGTGGCAATGCCAAAGGTGGCATGGAGCGCTGCAGTCGTCGCTCTGCTCCTATAAATAGACTTTCGGGAGCCGTAAAGGGAGTAGATGCCAAAACGGAGCCAACGCATTTTGCCCTTTACTTGATTTTTATTTATTTGTGCAGCGTACTGCGAGTTGCTGCTGCTGCCGCTGCTGCTGCTGCTGCTGCTGCTGCTGCTGCTGCTGCTGCTGACTGCCAGGTTTATTTTATTTGTAGCATTTGCTTTGCTGAGTGTGAAATTTTAATAGCCAACCGAGCCGTGTCCGTCACTGACTGAGTTCGACTCCTGCTGCTGCTGCTGCCACAGCCTGGGCATGTGTGTGTCCTCTGTCAGGCAGTTGGGTTCGTGCAGCATGTGTGCTCTGCCTGCACTCTATTTTTGTGATTTACCTTGAAAAAGTCAGCTCGCTGCGTAGGCGTTTGTTGCAATTACGCCCAATATGCCAATGCAATGCAGCAGCCAAATAGGGGGGAAACTTGCAACAGCTGAACAAAGTTCTGCAGCGAATTAGCTGACTATTCAGATTAGCAATACATATAAAGCCATACGTATAAAGTCCGCTTTTTGTAATCTAAACTAAGATATCTCTTACGACAGCTGCAAATTGAACAATTTAACACACATTTTGGCTTTGAGTAGTCTTTAGGGTATCTTCAGATATATCGAAAGAATAAAGAGAATTTATATCTGAGGAACTAAGTGAGATGGAAGTTTGTAAGAATATGTTGAGAATAATGTTTGTATATACAAGAAATATGATAACTTTCGAGTATATTAATAACATATATAATATAGTAGAACCTAAACTAAATGAATTTGATTTAAAGTAATAAAACAAATATAAAATTTAAAAAGATTTCAAACGTTTTGTTTAGCTTGTTATAGACTAATATTTAAATATATGTATTAAATATATATTAAGAAATATTTTAATGCTCTAAAAACCCTTTTAAAAAGTTTTCTTTTAAATTCTTATCTACATTTAAACAATGAAACGTTTCATTGTAAATAATAAGAAAATTTGATTAGAAATAAATTTCAATAAATAAAATAAAGATTTAAATAACATAATAATAATAAATAATTTCTAACATTATTTAATTTAAAAATTAATTGTTTTTCAATTTGTCAGCTAATTGAAATATTCGCATATAATAAATTTTGCGGCAGTGCAACGCGTAAAAGTCAAATGAAATGTTTCGATGCATTTCTTTTTTGTTTCTGTTTACTTTTCGCGCACTATTTTTGTTTGTTTTCAACTTTTAACAATTATTGTGCAATTGTGCGAAATTTATTGCAATTGAACGGCAATCAGAGTGTAACCAATGCAACTGCCTCTCTTTCCCCTCAGCCCCTCTTCCCCTCACCCCCTCTCATTCTGTGGGAACTGCGAGCAGTTAACAAAAATCGTTTACATGTTAAATTGTGCCTGGCAACCGTTAAGCGCTGTTTGAATATCGACTCCAACCATCCGTAACTCTCTGTGCAACTGTGCAGCTGAGTGCTGTGCCACGCCCCCATCCCCCAGCTGCCACAGTTGCTGTTGCAATTTTGCAAGCCCTTTGGCTACACCTTTTGGGTTGGCCGCGTTCGCTTTGTTTGCGCCTCGATTTTTGTATTTTTTGCCAAATTTGTTTTTTGTTTTTTATCTATTTTTTATTTTCATTTTTTTTTGGGCGTTGTTGTCTCGTCGTGTGGCTGGCATTAAATAAATAAGCAAGTAAAACAAAAAAGACACTCATTTTTTTTCGGCAGCTTTTTCATTTTGGAGGCGCTGCGGTATGGGACTTGGGGGCAGGGCTTGGGGGCTGGCTGGCTGGGCAGCATTCCGTGCAATTTTCACTTTACAACTGTTTCAAAGTTATCTTTGTTTCAATTGTGTGCACAAAGGCAACAGAAAAAAACACAAAAAAAATATTGGCAAACAATTTGAGTTGGCATAAAATAAAAATAAAATGCGGCAAATAATTTGCACAAAGCTGCGGCAGGTTGTAGCAGCAACAGCAGTTGCAGGATATCAAAGTAAGTATTCAGTACCTTTTGCCCATTGATTTATGATACTTGGAGTCCTTCAATTGAGCTTGAGAGATGCGCATTTAAAGGCGCTCACAATAAACAATCTAAATACATTTATTTTCAAGAGCAACAGCACTTGGCAGCTGCTCAAAAATGCTGCTAGACAAACGCACACACACACACACACAGACACACGCACACACACCTATTTAGATACGATCAGTCTAGAGTCTGTGCTTAAGCAAACAAGTTGTCTTGAGGCATTAACTGCGCCTGTTCGAATTAATCATTTTGCGCCTGCCACTCGCAAATAGTTGGGCGAAAGTTTGTTTAATTTCGATTACCAGACAAAGCTTCAGGTCTACACAGGAGCTAGCAGCCAGGAGCGTATGTCAACGTGAGACTCCAGATAGGACGAGGCTGCTAGCAATATAAATGGCAGCACCGACAGCACCAGCATATAAAACTGACATTCACTGACATCCCAAAATGATTAATTAACAGCGTACCAGGCCGAGCCAAGCCGACTCGAGCGTCTGCCTAGATAAATGATACGAACCAGCATTGTCCGGAGTATGTGTTGAAAATATGCCCCAAGGATTTGCTTAATGAAAAAACAAACAAAAAGTAAATAAATGAAGAACAAAATCCAAATTTGAAGAGGCTAAGGAAATAGCTATCGCTATACATGAAATTAGGCAGCTAGATCGATAAGTCGATAAATCGAAAAACATGAGCTTATGTTGAAAACAAAAAGTAAATAAATGAAGAACAAAATCAAAATCTGAAGAGTCTAAGGAAGTAGCTATCGAAATACATGAAATTAGACAGGTAGATCGATAAGTCGATAAATCGATAAACATAGGCTTTTCTTGAAAATATTCCCCCAAGAAAACGTAGAGATTAAATTGAAACTGAGCTCGATAAAAATAATATCAAGTTAGTTTTGATCGATAGGTCGATAAATATATCAGATATTTCTATCAACTTATGACGTATTCCTAAAACATAATTCAAATTTGTTTTTACTATAAAAAGCCATTAAGTACAACCTATAAACAATTGTGATCGATATCAAAAATATCTCTATATCTATCGATAAAAAATCAGTAGATACGTAAACAAAGAGAAAGATTTTATTGCCGATTGCTTTGAAACAAATGTAAAAAACGTGAAAAGATTCTGTCAAGTTAAAAGTAAATAAAATATAATCATAATATTATTATCAGGTATACAAAAAAAAACAACAAGAAACCATTTCCATAAACAAAAACTAACATCTAAAACGAACATCGTGTTCATATAACATATATGAGTATATAAAGCTGGCCGTCAAGAAATTAGCACAGCTTTCAGCATTGATTTAGTGATCCACGAGGCAGACTAACTGCCAGGTAGAGGGGCGGTCGGGGGTGTGTTGTGGTGGGGGAGGAGAAGGAAGGGGGCGTTACCAAATACATAATTTGTGTGTAGGTGATAACACAGAGACAGACAGGTTTTTAGCTCTGGTGTTTTGGCTAACAACATTTTTGATTTATGACATTTTGGAGCAATTTCGAAACGCGACAAACACACGCCCCAAAACCAAAAGCAAAAGCAAACGAGTTTCGCATTTCGGGGAGCACGCAGAGAGAGAGGCGGGCAGGGAGAAAGCCAGCAGCCAGCAGCCAGCAGCGAGCAGCGAACAGCGATTTCAATGTAGCAGCGATTAATATACATCGCGGTCGCAGCTGCCCAGTGACATCAAAAGGCGGCCCAGACAAACAACAAACAAAACGCGCGCACACACAGCAAGAAGATACATTTGTATCTGTATCTTTGTATCTGTATGTTCCATGTGCATAGTGCGTAGATTTTATATGGGGCAACCTGTGTCTGATCGATCGATTAGCTGCGCTCTTTTCCGTTGGCTTTTAGCCGCGATCCACCTACAACAGCAACAACAACTGCCCACTTTACACGGAAAGAAAAGCAGGGGGCGCTACTTAAATGCCCATAAATTATAATTTATTGTTTGGCCTGTGCACCGTTAGACGAGCAAACGAGAGTCGTTTCTTAGATCTTAGAGCTATTATAAAATAAAAAGTTGAAAATTCTTAAACGTGCCATCAAAATTTCTATATAATTTATTTAGGTGTATTGCTTTAGTTTGATTATTATACAGAAACATCAATAAAAAAACTGACGATAATAAAAACTTTTCATTTAAAGATCATACAAATTATGGTAAATGCAGAAAGACATATATATGATATGTCAAGATAAGAATTTGAGTATCCTTTACTTTCTAATAATTCTAAGCATCATATATCGTGAAATTCTTTCAAAACTTTAACTAAAATCAATCATTAGAAATCCAATCTTCAAATTTATGGCATCCAAATAGAAGCTAATAAATCAAATCAATAGCTGACAAGTTAAGAAACTGCCCTCGTTTTAGCATTTGCTATGCATTGGTTCCCTTTTTCTCTACCCTTCGCAACATGTGCAATTAATCCGTATGTTTAGCGCTGCTTATTAATTGTCACAGCTTTGTGAACGTGAACGTGAATGTGAATGTGAGTGTGAATGAGGAGACGTCCACCCAGACATAGACGTGAGACGTGAGCGTGGGCAGTGGCTATAATGATATTGCGCCATAAATTTGTAGCTCATTTTCGTAGCGCGCTTTCCAGTTGGCAGCAAGATTTCCCATTTCCCATTTTCCATTTCCAAAAAAAAAACACCAAATAAAATAGAAGCTATTTTAAATGAATTTCCTCGCTGTGGTGCATTTGTTAACACCTTCACTTTAGTCGGGGCGTTGATGAGCTGCGCCCACTGACAGTTTTATGTTTTGTTTACACTTTGATTGGTCGTTTGGCCAATTCATTTAATTTTCGAGAAAACTGGAAAACTTAAGAATGGAAAACCCACAGAGCAACCACAATCAATCAATGAACCCAACAGCTGCCATTTGCCAAGCGGCAAGTTGAACAGGTTTAACGGGTTTCTAACAAGTGGAACGGAGACGGAGACAGTTCTACCTGTTCGCGTGCGCATGTCACACAGGTGAGCTGCTGCCGCTGTCTCTGTGTGTGTGAGTGTGAATGGTGGTGACGTTGACGTTGTAGGAGGCGCCAGCACTTGACTCTCAGCCATTGCGCTGCTAGCTGCCTACCTGCCACACCGACTGTCTTCTGCCCACCTACACCACCACCTAATCGCATATTACCTTTGGCCAAGGCAACGCGCTGCCAACTGCTGCCAACAAATCAAATTCGAATGCGTTTGCAATTGGTCGCAGCTGAAATCGTGCGATATATAAAAGATTTCTTTTTTCATTTCTTTAACGCCCGCATAAAAAGTACGAAAGCAAAAACAATTCGAATTACAAAGGTAAATGCAATCTGCACTGCATCAAGAGAACCTCAAGAAAATAAAAAATATTTGAGTTATCCTTTCTAAGGAATATATAATAAAAATATAATATGTATTCTATATATTCATATATTCCTAAAGAAAAACTCTAGCAATTTGTTATTATAGTTAAATAAAATAAAACAAGAGTTTTTAAATTATTCTACAATATATTATACATAAATTATAAAAATGTATGTAAAAGAAATGAAGTAAGCTTTATGATATAAAAAAAAATTTCATATATAACTGGTTATATATGTGTTCATATCTATATGATATACAGATTTCTTCATGATCTACACATTTTAGCTAATAATCAGTTTTTACTAAAGTTTCACATTCTTGAAAAATTAATGTATTCCAAACAAGGTTTTGTTTTTGGTTAAAGTCTTTTGATTTCTAATTAAATTGGTGAATTATGGATATATTCCAATGAAGAATAAACACATATAGATAATAGAAAAGGAATATCTTGTTTCTGTTATATGAATATGTAAAGTTTCAAGTTTTAGAGGCTTGAAAAAATGATATAATAATAAAAATATCAGCATTGAAAGAATATCAATAAGTGTATATAAATTTCTTGTAAAATAGTTTGGGACAAAAAATGTAATTGCAATTATGTCATTGTGTCTTTTACTATGAATAACACTAATTTTAGTTATGATAATAATTATAATAATATTACGATCAATGACATCAATAATAATAGTAACAAAAATGACTAAAGGTCTTCCAAACTTCTGTTAAATTTTTTTCAATAATAATTATTTAGTTCTGTGATTTT
Source organism: Drosophila gaucha (assembly GCA_035045545.1). NCBI lineage: Eukaryota > Metazoa > Arthropoda > Insecta > Diptera > Drosophilidae > Drosophila > Drosophila gaucha. The sequence continues at coordinate 10,086,584 of JAWNOY010000025.1, forward strand.
TTAAGAGTATTTAAAACTTTGACTATTTCATTATACTATTTTTTATAATAATAATGTTATAAATAATTATATAAAAAATACATAAATCTTTTCTTTCGCTACTATTCAATAGTTATATATTTTGCCAACTCTGAAATACATAAGGGTATTTAGAATTCTATATGGCAGCTCTTTCATTTTGTGCTGAAACCCTTTTTTCTTCGTGCTTCGTGTGTGTGTGAGAGTGTAGCTTATAGGTGTTTACTTTCAAAAACTGTAGCTGGAGGTGATTAAGCAGCGCCTGCATAGCCAGCGCTTCGCTTGTGGTCGACTATATTGAAGGAGCGATCGAGTCGAAGAACTCAGCTCAGCGCTTGAGCTGCTTTGCGTAGGAGGTAATGGAAATTCGATGCCGAGTTGTGACTGTGTATGTGTGTGTGTTTTTTATTGTTATTTACTGATATTTTTTTGCTGTGTCGTTTTCTCGTTTAAGGTGAATTTTGGTTGGGGACCACACAGTTGCTGAAAATGGCGGCGTTTCCCTGGAACTGTTTTGACATTGACAACGAGCAACGCTTGGCATAGATTTGATTGGCTTTTGGCGCGCTTCTCAAAAGTTGAATGAATTCGACACAAACACACACACGTACACACACACACACAAACAGAGACACACTCAGGCAGGCAGAAAGTTCAATTGCATTGCGCTGATAATGCAAAATGAATTTCTAGACAATTGATTGCGATGAGTCATGTTTTGATCTATGGAATTGAATTGGTTTTGGTGGACTTACACTGCATGGAGAAGGCTGTGGACGATGGCATGCTCTGCTGTATAATGTTATCCTCTTGGCCAAAACGTGTAGACGATGGCGCCAAACAGGACAACATTGGAATGCTTTTTTTTGCTTTTGTTAGTGCTTCACTTTCTCTGTTCGGCAAGTTTGTGTTTTGGCTTCTTGGTTGGGTTGTTCAAGTGGGGGTTTAGTTTTGCGTAAAGTGTTTTGGATCTGGGATTGGTTAGAGATGTTTGGTTAAGCACACACGTGTAGCGGCCATTGGGCTGGCTAGTTGTTTATTTTTTTCGTTATCTTGAATCAACTGATTATTATAATTTGCTATATCTATCAATTAAAAACATTTTGTGGCACTTGGCGCGCTTTGTATTTGCATTTGAATTTGAATGTAGTTGGTGGACACTGCGCGTTGTTGCGTGTATCTGACTGAGATACTTTTTCGACTCGGCGATTTCTACAATTGTTTGTCAATGCGTTGGCTTCTTAGCGCTGTGGGGGAGCAGCGCGTGTGCGGCCGACGCGACGTCTAGAATTCAACTAACGGTTTCTGTTGATTTCTGTTTTCTACGTTGGGCTGCCTCAGCTTCTGCTTCAGTATCAGATACAACATCTCTGCGTCCATCTGTGTGTGAGTGTGTGTGTGTGTATAAGGGTGCTTCAATATATTTGTGCTCGGCACCAAGCGAGAGCGAACACCCGAGAGCACAACTGAGCGAGAGAGCATCGAGCACATTTGTTATGTGGTAGTTTGATATAGCTGTGTGCGTGTGTGTGTATGAGTGTGTGTCACCCATACACCAATAACAGGCAGCGGCCATATAGCAGAACGACAACGTGTAACGGTGCACCGTTTGTTGATAGTGTTGGTCTTTGTCTGTGTGCGTAGCGGCAGCGCTGCCGAGGTGATATGGCAACACACCCCCGCCCCCTGTCAGTGCCATTGAGTGTGTGTGTCTGTGAGTGCGAGTGTGAGTGCTGGTGGTGCGGCGCTCTCCAATTGGAGAGAGCGAATCAGTGCTTGGTCGCTGTTACAGTTGCTGTTAATGCCTGGGGCCAGTCGCAATATCGTATGCTGTTAAGTAGCTACACTGCTGTTAATACGCTGCTTACGTTACGATATTGCGCTCTGGCGTAAGGGGAAAACGTTAGACTTAACATTCGTGAATGACTTCAAATTAAAATGTTTATTAAATGCAATATAAAAACTTGATAGTTGTAAATCATTTATTGCAGAGATTTCATATTTAACTGTGAAAGATATCATTGGCGGTATTTAATCTGAATTCCTTTGATTCCTTATTTCGATTATACAAAAGTTAGATTTCTAAGAATATTGCCATACTTTAATTATCAATAAAGCAAAAATCATTTGCACTTTACATTTTCTCTCTCTCTCTGTCTTCTTCTTGTTTGTTGATGTGCAAGTTTGTGTGTTAGAATTTCCAGCTTAAAAATATCATGGCTGGCCACTTTTCGCTTTGCATTGCAACACATTTGACATTTTGTTGACGTTGACAAGAAGCAAAAGTTCTTGAGAATGTCCATCACGCACATCAGCTATGCAAACGGGCATTAAAAATAACAACAGCAACGGCACTTGGGCAACAAATTCAAAAGAAATGCTCCAAATTGGAAAGAAAAAATGGTTTTCGACTCTCAATCAACAAGTTGAAGCCCGCCAAAGAAATCAAAGGCAAAATATGGAAAACAAAAACCGAATAAATCCTGAAGCTCTTTGCAATGATTGCGTAGTCAAAAGTCATCAAAACTCAACAAACACACACACACACACGTATGCTGGCATGTGTGTGGGCCCGACGGCGAAAAAAAGCAAACTCAACAACATAATAAACAATTTGTACATTAATTTTTAATGCGGTTAACATGTGTTCTACCTCCACCCCTCTCCACTCACACACATACACACTCATTCACACATACAGATAAACATATGCATTTCTCACTGGCAATCGCAGCTGCTTTTTAGTGTCTGTGTGTATGTGTCTGTGATTGTGAGCGTGTAAAAAGGTGGAGCTTCAATAATTTTCTCACTTGAAGCCAACGACGACGCCGACGTCGACGTTGACGTTGACGTTGAGGTTGACGCGCGAGAACGAATAAAAAGAGAGTGAGCAAAGCGAAAGGCCGTTTAGCGGTTTATTTTTTGTGTGTTGCTTCTCCCGCCGCATTCACTTTGTATGTTAATTAGTTCTCGCTCTTCACAGCTTGCATATATGTATGTGTGTGTGTGTGTGTGCGCGCGCTCGCGTGGGTGTGCTAATGAGCGAGGTGTTTGTTGCTCGCTAGGTGAGCTGCTGCTGCTGGCGCTGCTCATTTGGCATTGGTCGCTTTGCACCTGTTGCCGCCTCATTGGCTGCCGATTGCCAAGTGTAGGCGGCCATTGCGTGGGAATGGAATATATGGCTATTACCGTAAATTTGAGAGAACAAGACTTTTGGTAGGAAAAAACCATTGTTCAGGAAAGCTTGTGTAACTTAACACTAACTAATAAGAAATTTTGATAAGAAACACTTAAACATAATATACAAATAATAAAATAGTATATAGAAATAAGGCCTTAATTTAAAGAGATTTTTTCATAAGATGTATTGTTTTTATTTCTAAATTCATATTTAATTTGTGCTTATTTTTAATAATTTTGTTTATTTATGAAACAATATAGATGTCGGCATTGTCTTAAATAAAAATCATACAACAAAAGCAAATAAATGTGGGTTCTAAGATCAAGTATTCCCAATAAAGAACATATCTCATATTAAGCTACATTTCTTCAATTCCTTCTATATTTGTCATTATTCAGCCTATTCAGATTAAGTGTTCAAAGAAGTTTACTGATTTAATCATAAAGCAAAAATTCACATTTGTTCAATGGGTTTTTTTCCTACTTTAAGTAAAGCCCAGCTGATATCTTAATAAGAATTTTGTAATTTCCGGTCGTATTTATAAATACGTTTTACTTCTAAAACAATCTTTTACTTAATGTTAATCATATTTAAGGCTTGCCCTTATCTAAAATTTTCATATTATTATATAGATGGTAGTTAACTCTCTTGGTGGGTTTAGGCTATCCCGCATTAGTATTCATATTTGTTCCCAGGCACAGTGGCACGCCCACCGGTCGGTACAGTGGGCACTCGGCCACCGTGAGAATGACTTCACAGTCGACCCACTTTGTTTTGGGTACCTAAATGTTGAGTGTTCTTAATTTAAATTGGATTTGTCGATCGATGTGCGCTCAATGCAATTTCAATTGCATTCGCAGTTTCATGCCGTGCCAAACGAAGCGTCGTCAGCTGCTGCCGCTGCTGCTGCTGCTGCTGCGGGTCCCACATAAAAGTGCGATAATGCGAGCGTTTCTCGTACTTCTCGCAGCTCTCGTACTTCATACAATTTCTGCCGCTGACGTCATTGCCGGCGTTAAGGAAGGAAGCCGACGATAGCTGTCATTAACTTTGCCGTTAAGCAATCAATTTATTTCACTTTATAATTACGGATAACCTAAAAGTGAGCAGTTCTCACATCCCCCTACCCTACCCCCTCTCACATACCCACTACCCGCTCCTCGCAGGGGCTTCGATCAAATTCGGTGGGAAAAGAATTCCAATCCTTTCCAAGAGGTGACCCCAGCATAAGGGCGCAGCGGTTTTTCACACATTACAAGTACCAGGCGGTTCCAACACAACATTTATATAAATATATTTATATATATATACATATATACTCATATATGGATATCTTCATCTCAACATTTTCAATTGCGGGCGGTTGGATTTCGGGGTATTGAATTGCATGCATGTTCCTCGTTTCTACAATTTTTAATTAGCAGTAAACTTTAGCGCGGCATTTAACCAAAAAAAAAATAACACAAAAGAAGTCAGTTTGTTCTAGCCGAGTCTGCTCGACTGCCAGATGCCCTGTAATGAGTTATTCAAAGGAGTTTTTCAGATTCTTTTAAAATTTGATTTGATTAACTTAATTGATATATGTATGTTTATATTTTGTAATTTCTTAATACTAACTATATAGTTGTATAGTTTAGGTATACTTTTCTTCAAGTTAAGGTGGAGAGCAAGCTATTGTACAATATAGAGATACAGGATACATGACATCTGCACAGATTTATACAAGTCGAAAACAACCTTTTGGTAAGTTTAGTTTGTAGGGTATCGTATAACCCGAAACCGAACCGAGCCGAAATGTAATGACAGCATAAATACTTGGCGTTCTAAATGGTATGCTAGTGGAGTGGATTGCGTGTGTGTGTGTGTGTTAGTGGTGGCGGTGGTGCTTGGTGGTTTACAATTGGGGTCGCTCTCAATCTCAAGTGTTGCTGCAGTCGGCGCGTCGCGTTTTTGTGGCTGCTTCTGCTCATTTCATTTAACACTTTATGTGACAGTTAAGTGCAGGCAAATGTCAAATTTTTGTTTCTAATACACATTTAAGGGTTGGGGGCGGTGCGAACGGGTGGGACAGTCAAGTGCAATGTGGTGCAGTGTGGGAAGTTTTTCTTTTTTTTTTCTTGGTTGTGTGAAGCTGTTGACTTCCAATTGCAATTGCAGCTCAGGTTCAACGCTCTGTTCTAAAACTTGGCCTGCAAAAGCGATATAGACGCGTGCCTCGGCATCGTGAAGCCCCTTAAGACAACAAAGAGATGGAGAATAAGAGGTAGAAGTGCAACGACAACAAGCGAATCATCATTATCGTCATCTGTTTTCATAACTGTCAATTGTTGACTTTACATCGATCTCTGAAATAACAAAGACTTGACAGCGAGGACAACGGTAAACAGCATTTGAATGGCATGCATATTATCCCTTTTTCTCTCTCTCTCTCTGTCTGTCTTAGTCTGTTTACGTTTTCATTCAGCAAAATGAAGAGCAGCTAGAGAGAGAGAGAGAGAGAGAGGCACGTGCTTTGTGCAGTGTTCGATTTGAAGGCACGAATTGATTTGCGGTTTTCCGTTCGTAACGGCTTTACCTGCATTGCTGAAGCTGAGAGGGGAGGCAGAGGTATAGGGAGCGCATAACAAACTGCCCTCATATATAGGTCTGGATGTATTTATATCCATATATCGATGTTGTAAGTAGTTTACCGTTTTCACTGCACTCTAAAAATTTCATTTGGTAATTTAATATTTTGATGCCGCTGTTTATTTTACGCAAAAACTGTTTGCTTAGACAGCAAGAACTCCAATTGGAGATGGAAGCGTGCCGGCCAAAGCCAAAAGCACGATACGAGACGATATAGACTTGCTATTGAAGAAAGACATACAGTAAGTAATTTGTATAAATATTTGGATATATATTATTATTAGTGTTGAAGAGATTTGTTAACCCTGCTCTCTGGTTTATTTTGTTATTTAAGAAAAATATAACTATTTTTTTATCTGAATAACTTGACAAATGTAATAATAGTCTATAATGCCTTGACCAAATTTTCTATATATTACAAAATAAGTAAAATATAATAAAAGTAAATAAATTTTATAAATATAATAAAAAATAAATGAAAATATCTACATATATATGTGATATCGCTGTCTACTACATTTCTATCTTGTTTGTACAATATTTGTTCTGTTTTTTTAGTGTTACAAATAATAATTTCTTGGTGTATATTTTCATTATTAAAACTTTTTAAATTATTTTTTTTTAATTATATATCAAGAAATATCTTTTAAAAATTTGATACATTAAAATATAGATGTGCCGTGACACGAAGTGTCATCTCTAGTTCAAATTAACCATATAGAAATAGATACAGATACATTTGCTTGAACGTGAATCGCAGCTGTGCAAATAAATACTTGAGTTTAGTTAGCTCGATTGATGTAACTTTAGCCGCTAAAAGGTTGTGCCAAATAAAAAGGGCTAAGAAGCGCAAAGCCAATTGCAAAGGACACGCTGGCACATCCTGCCAGCAAGCGCACTGTGCGTGGCGAGTCAGGCTGATAAAAAATGAAATTGTCTGCCTTTATTGAAACAATATTTAAAGTATAAAAAATAATAATAAATCCCATTTCGCTGGCGGCGCGCACAACAAAAACAAAAAAAAATAAAAACAATAATAATACGCCAAAAAAGGCAAAGAACAAAAAAAGAAATGGAAGGACGCCGAAGGATGGGTGGGCAAAGTTTACCTTGATGCGGCAGTCGCGCACCAAGTGAACAAACAAATAAGCAAATGAACGCGCGCGCGCGTCCAAAAAGCACAATAAAAAACGAGATTGCGGCACGCGACCTACCACAGGATGCATCAGGACGAAGGACGAGGGACGAAGGATTCAGACAGCCAGCAGGCAGCGGCAGCATTGAGCGTTGAGCGGTGAGCAATCGAGCTGCAAAATCAAAGCGATGCGAAAAGAAATAAAACAAGTTTCAGACAGGCTTCTGCTCTTGTTGTTGTTGTTGTTGTTGTTGCTGCTGGTGGTGGTGGTGGTGGTTTGGCAGTCACATGTGCGACGCACCTTTTGCATTTTTTTTCGTTTCACCTCAATCCAGGGATCGTGCACCGTTGCTGATATCCTTCCATATCGCATGGGGGGTTGCAGCCCTCATTTGTGCCAAAAACAGCGCCTGCAGCTATCGCCGGCTGCTGCTGCTGCTGCTCCTGCTCCTGCTGCTGCTGTTTGTTGTAAGTAATCAGCATCATCAGCATCATCATCATCATCATCATCATCAACAGCAGCAGCAGCAGCAGCAGGAACGGGGCGGCGTCAAGGACAACTGGCGACAACATGTGCGTCATCGCAGCCGCCACGTTTACTCATTAAGGTCTTTCAAATAGCATTTTTTCTCTTCTGCTGCTGCTGCTTCTTCTCTTTGCTGTTGTTGTTGTTGCTATTTTGTGATTTTGGGCAAAATTATTGCGAAATTGCGTATCACGTGGCTAAGGCAGGGCATCACTTATTGGGGGTAGCTTTTACAGTTACACCTTCCACACGCACACAAGGGCTTTGCACTCTCTCTGTCTGTGTGAGTGTGAGTGTGCGCGTGTGTGTGGCTGATAGCCTTTGCAAGCAGCCGGAACAAAAACAATACAGAGCCAATGCCCTGCACCTTTATCGACTTTTGGCATACACACACGTGTGCGTGTGTGTAAGTGTGTGAGTTAGCAGAGATTTAATGATTAACGTTGGAAAAAACAGCCACTGAACTGCGCTGCTGTCCACCTTTCCAGCCGCCCTTCACTCTAGCGCTGTTCAAATGAAAAAAGGAAAAAAAATCTGTGCTCAATGCACCGAAGTTTCAGTTCTCTTGCAAATAAAAGTATATCGTAGCAAATAATCAATTTTTTTATCATACATATTGTACTTCGATCTTATAGGTTATGAGTTTTTGTCATACTTACATTGCATATATTTGTTATATAAATATATGCTCATATAATATTACAAATATAATGCAGCAGCTGTACAAAATTTTAGAAAGATAGTTTCCAAAATTTAGTAATGATCCCTATAAGAATATAGAACATGCTGAGTATAATAATGTACATATATAACTGGAATATGATTATGTATGGAATATTCATATACGAGTACATTTTTTTTTGTAAAGATCTTTAACGATAGCTGCTTTAGTATATGCTGATTGCTTCAAGAGCAGATTATTTAGGAAATACATAATACATATTATTATTAGTCTTATATTCTATAGATTAAAATATACTAGGATAATTTTTAACGATATTCAACGAAAGTTGGAAGGACCAGCTGTATATCTTCATATTAACTATATATAGACTAAAAATATTCAAGTCAATTTTATAAACAGCATTTAAAGATAGCTTTTTCTATAGAAAAAGCTGGCTAAAGGATCTTAGCTAGGGTATATAAATCCAGCATGTTGTGAATCGCATATCTCTGTATGTGCCACGTGAGGCTGCCTGCTGTTTTGCCAGATATACAGGATAAATAAATAGCTCACTGTATGCTGTGTTGTTCCAGCAGCTGTTGTTGTTGTTCTTGCTGTGTGTTGTGTGAGGCACGAGCCGCATTGGAGAAGGTAAATGCCCAACGCTGGCAACAGGAAACCGGCCAAAGAGCCGGAAGTTGCCGCAAAGTATGCAATGACTTTTAGTCGACAGCATTGCCAATTGGCACGCTGCAGAGGGAGAGCGAGAAGCAGTTCCTCGACTAGTTTGCCTATGCGAAACTCTATTACCCGCCTTCCTCCCCTCTGCCCGCTGCCCACACTCGCATTCAGCGCCGTCTGTCAGCATTTTGCTGCTCGGCAATCTGTCACGCACGGCGCTCGCTGCTCGCTGCTCACCTCAGCTCGGCAGGCTCATCTTGCTTTACCTGGCACACCTACCCTTCCCCCCGCCCCACGCGCAATTTGGGCACGGGGCAACCCTCTTCATTTACGGTTTTAGCATAATGAAAAGTGCTGATCAGGGCACGAGCGAGATGCGCATAAAATGCAATTGAGGGTTGCAAACCGACACGGGGAGTTTTAAGCGCGACACCTTTTGCCCAAACCAGGGGCCGGAACAGCAACTGAAAAGGGAAGGTGAAGGGGATCAGGAGCAGCAGCAGAAGCTGAAGCAAGGCACATGCCCGCGTACCAGCATTAATCCTTCTGTTCTACTCGAGCTCTTTTGCAATTGTTCAATTGTTCGACTGCGCCCGACTTTGGCCAGGGGGGAGGAGGCGAGAGGAGAGGGGTGGGTGAGCAGCAGCATCTCATTGAGGTGGATTCAATGGCATTAATGTACATTTGTAGCCGGCACGCTGCATGTTTTTGATTGATTTGATTGATGGGCCGGCTGTGTTGTGCCTTATGAATTATGAGCATGGTCGAAGGTGTAGCAAAGCCCATAAGTCGGCGCAAGAAGTCAAGTGGCAAAGCCGACGCAACCTGAACGAGGACATGCAACAAATCCGTGCCAAAAACCCTTTTAGCCAGCTCCTGTTTGGATGCGGACAGATGGCATAGCTCGCGGCTCTTCGATGGCAGCTTCGCTTACACTTTTTGTGCACCTTCTCTTCCTTTGGCCGTGTGTGTGTGTGCTTGTGTGTGTGGGGGCGTGGCAGTTTTGGCCATATTGGATGGCTAGCAGCTGGGATCTGTCTGCGTTGCGATTTTAGGTGTGTTTTTTTCCGCTGCAGCTCAATGTCTGCATTCGTGTCTGTGGTTTTGCTTAACATTTGTGTTGTAGTGTTTTTTTTTTGGCTTTGCTATTTTTGGGCAGCTTTTTGTTGAGCTCCAGCCAGACGGAAATGGCTCATTGCACTTTGGCTACACCAAATGGCATTTAAAGCGCATTTCCGCTGCCTTTTTGCCAACGTGACCGACGTTTGCGGCTTTTAAGCTGATGCGACGCATAACTCAATTGCATTTGAAGTTTGTTTCTTCTTTTATGCCAGGATTTACATAGTACTCCCGTCCGTAAAAAAAGGGTGTAGAATCTACCCTCAATGTCGAGCTGCTAATGATACCCAACACCGGCTATGAATGCGCTGCAACCTGGCGCGATTTCTACTTCTTGTTGTTGTTGTCGTTGCTGATGATGATGATAATGCAAAAAAAAAAAAAAAATCCTGAGCCACAACAGAATGCTAAAAACCTGTTTAACGGTGGTGGCTCAAGAAGAGAGAAAAAAAGTAGCACGACAAAAGAAAATTTAAATTAGATTAATTGATTGAAAGGCGAGCCGGGCAAAATCCGACTGACAGGCAGCCCGGCTGCTGAGCGGGCGAATCCTGTGTCACAGTTGTTGCATGCGGGCCACGTTCCCAAAAGCGTTTCTCCTGTATAAATTTGTTCGTATTCCTTTCAGTTTTTTTTGTTTCCATAATGTTCTTAGCCGTCGCTTGATAGCCCAAGGTGTGAATAATGCGGCTTGTGTTTAATGAAGCGCAAGCTTTGCAGGATGAGGCTCAGACATTGCTTGTAGCTGGCGCTGGCTGTCCATGTGGCATTCCGCATGATAGTGTGGCATGTTCTTATCCACAAAGTGCAGCAAGTGCTCAGAATTAAAGAGGAATCATAGAAAAAGTTGACAACACAAAATATCCGTTATTTTATTTAAAATTTTTTATTAAATTTAATAGTATTTTTTACTGGTTTTTTTAATTAGATAATATATGTTAAAGTTGTCAGAAAATTCAGAAAGTTTATAGATGATCTTTAGATCTCAACCATGTACAATATTATCGTAATATCAATTTAAGTTTAGATGAACAATATCAGCTTTAGAAAAATGTAAGCTAACTCTAAAGTACAATTTTATACCCAACCAACTCATTTTAAGTAACCTTTAAAGGTCATTCATATATTTTTTTACATTTTAACATAATAATATTAGTAATATATTTTTCAGATTTATTTTCAAGATATTAAAGTTTCATATATTTGGTGTCTTCATCCATCTCAATGTTTTTGCATATTTAAACAATCTTAAATGTTTTTTCTTCCGACAGCTGATCTGCCCTTTTAGTTGAGTAACTGCTGCCAAAAAATTGATTTGTCATTTTTGTTCATATTTCCATTTCACTTGCAACTAATAAAGCGCTCAATGGCAAAATGTTGCCTCATGCTGCTGCCGCTGTTGTTGCAACGTTTTTGTTGCAGCATCCGAACATACATATTCTGCCGCTGCAGCAGTTCATAAAATGCAGCAGCTAAAAATTAATGAAAAAAAGGCGAGAGCTCAACTTGAAATGGTTTTTAAACGAAAAGCGCGTGTGCGTGCCTCAAGCGCAGCTCAGAGCGAACATTTTTCGCGTTTCTGTCGGATACATTTTCGTTGTGCCTCGCTCAGCTGACACATGTGAAGCGGGCACATGCATATACATATGTATATATATATATATATATACATATATACGATGGTTTCTTTTTATGCTTGTTCGTAAAGTGAAAGGGGTATATTAGTTTAGTTCATCTTGCTCCGTCTGTCCATGTGTATGATCACTAAGCAGTTCGTCAGCACTGAAGCTAGAGAGTTCAAATATGTCGCATGATATAGTGGACACACTCACTGTGGAAATGATAAATAAGGAACTACTGATATATCTCTTACCGAAAATAAATATTTCGAATTTGAAATATACATGTATATTCTCGTTTTGCTTCCATCTTATAAAACTATCAAGCTATGACCAATGGGGAGTGGCAAATCGGAAAAAAAGTATATCTTCTTCAGATTTGTAAGTAGAAATCTTAATATTTATGGAGAAAATTTCTATGGATCTCTTTTAAAGATTAGCCAAAATATAATATGTAATTTATATAATCCACAGTTATAGTTCTACGATCACCAAGTTGTGCATATAGATCGCAGTTGACTTCCTCTACAGCTAGACCTATAAATTATATGAACTGTATATTGCGGCAGGTGCAAATCCAACAGGTATTTGATTAAATTGTACTCTTTCTGTCGCATGAGCGAGTATTGTGCAGTCGCTTGGGTTCGACTGCAACGTTCTTACTGGTTTTTGTTGTATTTGCAAAAGTTATTAATTTTAATTGACTGTTGTGTAATTTTGTCGCTCAGTGCACATTCCGCGCGACACTCGGCTGCCACTTCACATGCACTCGGTTGAAGTCAATGTCCTGCAGGCCGTGCAGCTTTAATTGACAATCTCCAGGGGTAATGACGGCCATGTCGTCATTTAGCTAAAAATAGCCGAGCAACGCTTTAGTAACTTGCTGTAATTAGGCGTTAATCATTGAGAGGGGACCCGGTAGGAGGTGGTTCTATTCTATTTGCTGTTAACTGTCGTTGGACTCTTCAAATGCTAATTGAGGTATGCGCCAGCCACTTGTCACATTTGCCATATTATTTTAATTGTTTAACTTATAATAGGCGCCACTTGGCAGCCGCCGCCTCATCCTCCGCCTCCCCATTCCCCGCCACCTACTTTTTAGCGGGTTTCGGTTTGCAATGCAATTTAATGCATTTGCTGGCGCCAAAAATATATGAGTGCAGCCCCTTAAATGATATTATCAACAGTTCTTTGATGAAGACAAATGATATGCACAACACTTTTCAGAGCCGCATGTCTAATTAATGCGAACTGCCAAAGCAGCGCCTGGACTTTGCACTGCCAACGGGAAGCGTAATTCGCAGTGGGTCAAATGTGTGCTTCAGACATTTTGAGTGATTGCAATTGCAAACGACATGCAGCTTCTTCTTTCTTGATCTTCTTCTTGCTGAGCCTTTGCACGCAAACACAAATCACACATGCGACAAAGAAGTTCACCAATAGAGAAATTAAATCTTGAGTAAGCAGAGAATTAAGTGACTCATCAATGTTCTGCATCATTGAATGTATTCAGATGATATAAATTATTTAGTTAAAGGCAGGCAAAATAGCTCCCAAAACTAATGCAAGAATTTCAAAGCAAAATTTTAGAGTTAATGACATATTTTAGGGCATGGTACTCTCTACAACAAATAGATATTTGATTAAAGTTTCCGGCATTTACTTTGACTAGTACGTTTTAGGCAGTTGTAGCAGTTAAAGGCTTACTTAACAGAAAGCTTTTAGATCAAGTTTGAAACACACTGAGCTGGACCAACAGATCATAAATTCACCTCACATTCATACAAGTATGTTCACCTAAACAAATGCATTATTCCTTCTCATTGGCATACTCTGTCAGGTATTTCAAGTAGCAGTTAAGCCCCTCAGCGAAGCTTAAAGTCAGCTCATGCAAATACATACAGCTACTGATCGCAAACTTTAAATGTATGGTAAGCCAAAATACAAATCTTCTCATTGGCATGTCTTTTCAGGTATTTTAAAGGGTCTGTATCTATTTTTGAGTCACGCGCTTTCATTCATAACTCTAGGCTGAACTCTTAACGCCCTGGCATTATCCGTGGTAGCGCCGATAACGCCTTTTGGACAGTCGCACGACAGGCGGCCGCATAAACAAAATGTGTGAAATTTTTACCTAAAATAAAAATGTAGAAAATGTACGATACGGGCCAAAGGATGTGGCAGGCACCAAGGGTGCATTCAGGGCTATGTCTGCATTTGATTTCCGTTTGCCTTGGCGATGCCATGCTGAGCAACGATTCCGTTTTCGAATCACACCTCTCCGCACACACACACACACACACACAAGCACGTGGAGACAGAGAGGGAACATTCGTATCGGACTTGGGTAGATTTTTCACATGCCGTGGCAAACATTTGGCAAACACATGTGCACCAAAAACGCGCAGGCAGTCAGGAGTGCAAAGGCCCAATATCTGAGGCACTGGCAGAGGCAGAGGCTGAGGCATGGTATTTAGTTTTTGTGTATCTAGGAGATACGATTGTGTACCTACGCCTTTTGGTCACTGCTGCTGCTGCTGCTGCAGCCAGTTTGCCGTTTGTCGTTCGTCCTTTGGGTAAACAAATCAAATGGACGTGTTTGTTGTTGCGTGCTACTCAAAATTGGAAAGCGAAATGTCTTTGTCAAGTCAACAGCGCCAAGCAAATCGACTTTAAGCAGCCAAAGTGGAAATAAAGAAAACAAAAATGAATGGAAAGCTGGGAAAAGTTTTCGCAAATCAGCTGAAATTATGAACTTCCGGCTGCAGCCAGCGGAAGTTCATTTTAACCCACAATAAAAGTTTGCATTCCAGTGTGCGAGTGCGAGTGCGTGTGTGGGTGTGTATGTGATGCACACATATTTTCATGTTCATGTGCAAAAGTTTTACGCTTATATAAGAGCATAAAATTTGCATTATTCACTTAAAACAAACAGCTCACACACACAGAGAGTGAGGGAGACAAAAGCGAGTTCCTTTTGCCTTTTCCTGTGGAAAACACTTTTTGCCGTTATGCACAAACAAACAAACAAACAAATATTAAATGCAAATAAATGCGCAAGAAAATTGCAAACATCGAGCCAATAGCATCAACCGAACGCAGCTCAGAGCCAAACAAATAGCGAAATATTTTGAATAGCTATCGAATGAAAGCAGAATATATAGCCAGGAGCAGCAAAGCACATTCATTGAAGAAGAAATGCCTTTTAAGGTAGCTGGAATAGCTGGCATTGCCACGTGCTACTAAAGCAAACAGGCATAAGGCTGTTCGACAGATAAATACTCAGTAAATCTATTTCTATATAATAAAAAGAATAGGTTTTTTAAATACTTTCTAAATATTTTTAAATTTTAGCTTATATACAACTAATAATGATTCATTTATAAAGCATTTCATATTCATTTATAAATATTTTTCAAATAATTTCTTAGTTCTTTTGATGAAACTTTTATGAACCAGTTACAAATTAGATCTTAAGCATTTATAAGCTAGTTCCAAACCTAGTTTGAAGAAATCTAAGTTTGCCTTAGAGCACATTTGAGACTCTTTTGAACTAGTTCCACAGTTTATTTTATTTTTGTGATGGCTTCAATCAGATACATAAATTTACTTAAACTAAAGAATATCTACAAACCACTAACAAATCAAAAGCCCTTGATATATAGTGCACATATAGAGCTCGTAAACTGTCAGACTTGATGACAACTCTCAGGCAAATTGCCTTTTAAAGTCCTTGAAGTTGTTGCCACCTCCGCCCAAGTCTTCCCTCACAATTCGCAACGCGTGCAGCGTAATAAAATGCAACGTTTTTCTAGTTTTCGATTTGAAAGGCAAACTTTTGCTGTTAAGCTAACAAATACAAAAGGCAAACACACACACTCACACACATACAGTTAAGAAGGCAGCGCCAAGACGCCAGGCAGCCAAGTTACTTAGAGTCTGATTCCGATTCTGATTCCGATTCTGAATCCGATTCCAATGCTGATTCGCAAACAGGCCACCTAACTGAGGCGGCACGCATGCAAATTGCGCTCAAGGATCTGAGAGCTGAATTTATAGTTTTCTCTTATTTACAGACAGGAAGTGCAATTCACAAATCGTTAGCTCAATGCAGACACAAATCGAAGAGACTCCTTGCTAGGCTTTGGCAGTTACCTTACCATCCTACTCCGCCCCTTTCATACCTTCAAGAAGCTGCAGCACTTTGCGCCTTTGTTTATTTTGCCTCTATCTGGCAATATCTATTACCAGCCACGTGCTGAACATTTACGTGTGTGTGTGTGAGTGTGTTAGGTGTGTGTGAGGTGTGCCTGCAGCCAAAACAACCTAAGCCCACCCACTAAAGAACTTATAATCAACAGCTTTGGAGGCTTAAAACTCGGCTATGAAAACTGAAACCCAAGCAAAACTATTTTCTTATGAGTGTGTGTGTGTGTGTGGGTAAGTATTTGAGAATAACATAAGTATCTGTGGCTAGAGGACTGGCAGCTACTTCCACTCGTATAAAAGTGGATTCGAAAACTTTGTGCAATTCCCAAAATGCGGCCCGTGTGTGCATTTAAGCCACTTTTACTTCAACTTCACATTAATTTCAATTTGCTGCCAGTAAAAGTTTTTCATGCACGTCCGCAAATTGCTTTTGGGGACTAAAAGACGTGTGTGTGCCCTGTCTCTCTCTTTCGCTCTGTGTGTATGTAGCATATGTAACAGAACTTTAACACTTTGCGGCCAAGAGGTGTTTTCTATATAGTATATATATGCCCTTCGATCTGCCAAACATACATCGAAGCGAACAGGCGACAAAAAAGTCATAAGAAATAAATAAACAAAATTCATGGTTTTGCCAATTCGCTGTTGACTTTGCTTTGGTTTGCTTTCTGGTTTTCTTATTTTTTTGTTTTTGACCACCCAAAAAATATTTCGCGGAAAGCACAAGACAAACACCCACACACAGACACCGCTGCGAAATACGAAACGTGCTGAAATTTGCTGGCATTGCAAATGAAATCTGAATTCTTAAAAGACAAAGAAACGCCACCTTCAAAAGAGCAACGCCCACATGCGACCAAAAGTCATGGAACAGATGATGATACATTCAGAGAGTAAATTCAGGTTCGCTTTTTGTATACAGCAGCTGCCTGGCAATGAAGTCATCTCGTTTGGCGGCCTGGCCGGAGACGGGGGAAACCCCAGTCATTAGTCTTAATAGTTAAAGAAGCGAGTAGCCAATGCAAAGATGGGCGCTACATTTAAATATTATAAATTAGTCCCAGTTCGTAGGCATATGGGACTTAAGCACACCTAGGTAAGCCTTTAAGGAATTCGTCTTTGGGTCACTAACGAAGTCCTGGCCCACTCCTTGGGACTGGGGCTTAAAGCTGGGCGCACACTTGTCGCCTGTCAGTGGCCATGGACTCCTTGTTGGCTCCTGCTTGGCTGGTCCCTTTTTCGCTTCATAATCCCGTTATTTGCTTGCTGTGCAACTTGTGAGCTGCGTTTGCTGCTTGTCTGCTTTATATCCTGCGGGATATGCAAACTTATTAGACAAGTTTTGCCCCAGCCCCATCTCCCGCTACGAGTTGTTCGCCAACTCTCGAGTGATAAAGACGCCCGAATGTCAAACAGCGCAAAACATTTTGAGTCTCATTTGCATATGGGATTGCAGAGGAGACGCTGGGGGAAGTGAGGTAAGAGTTAAGACTGAAAGGGTTCCTTCTTGTTTTGCTACTGATATGTGACTATCATTTTGACCATAGCCTGTAATCGTTTATTGTCTCTTATTTTGGCTAGTAAAACGGAGCTTGGGAATCGTTCTAATTCTTGAGTTGTGACACCTTTGTGCCAGAGCTCTGTTACTCTGTTACTTTTATTATTGTTGGATTGTCTATAAAGAGAAATATGTATAATAATTATTTAAAACTAGGTCGTTCTTCAGTTCTTCTTAGATCAGCTATCCAGATATAGTTTTTTAGATAGCAAAGCGAAGGTAACAAAGGAATGCCACTGGAGAAGACGAAAACAGGTGCTATAATAGTCTTTTACTTTATTTTTATAATAATGAACTCTTACAATATTTATAGTGACATATCGGAAATGCAGAATATATACGTAGCTACATTCTTTTCCAATTTGAAAATTGAAGTTCTTTTTTCAAAAATTCCCATATCTCTTAACTATCCTACAATATTCTCGAGTTGTTCTAGGCATGGATATACAATAATATTATATAGCTGATAATTTTTTTATTCGTTCTCTCAATCTCAACTTTTTCTTATTTTTCTTATATTTCAAATTGCACAGAAAGCGAATCTAATTTTATATAATTTTTACCTAATCAGGTGGCTTACTTTTATATGTATGTATATAAGATAATATCTTAATTGGAATGTGATTACATATATCAAGGTCAGCATACATAACTTTCTTAGTTTCTTTCTTATTATTAATATAAATATTTTCAATATATGTATATAATTCCTTACCTTATTTATTTAATTTCTTAGATTCTGTGTGTCCTTGACGCCTTGCTACTTGGTAGACAATGTTGCAGTTGCGACGGCTGCCAAGTTCAATGGGTTTACACCTGACAGCGGCGAATGGTCTGCGCTCTCTTTCGTCGGGTCTGAGGCTAACCTCGAGATGCCTGGCACAGGCGGGCACCGCGATAAGATGGCAACTGCGCGGACCACCCAGCGTGATGTGGATTTGGCTTTTTGCAAAACAAACAAAACGTCAGTCAAAGCTGGCAAACGGCGCAAATCGCTGGGGCCAAAAAAACAAAAAAAAATGCTGCATTGCATTTCAATGTTTCAATTGTGGGCTGGCATAAATAGCCGTGTGTTTATGTTGGCAGCACTTGAAGAGCAGCCAGCTTCGGCTAGGACCACCCACAGGCAGCTGGCTGGCACCCCCTAAAAAGGCCAAATTAATTACAATTAAAACTTTGCCGGCCCAACAACACCTTGGCCAATAAAATTGAAATTTATGGGTCACACATGAGCTGCCACGCAGAAGCAGCGCGTCTTGGCCTCGAGCTGCCTTTATTAATTGCCAAGCTGAGCTGCTGCTGTGGTCGTGGGCTGTGGGCTTAAGGAAATTTGTCTTACTCTCGAGTGGACCGCAAGCCAAGATGCACACCTCCCAAGCAAGATTCATTTAACTACTTAAGCTGTGGACCGGAGCTAACGAAAGGGTTTGCTGTTGCCTGATAAATTTACAGTTTTTCCCTATTAAATTTAAACATTTCTGACAGACGCTCCTGTGCCTCACCTCAAGTGCTGCTCACTGATAAGCCCCGGTTCGGAATGTGGGCGTGGTCGTTGTGGCACACATGTGCGCCGGCTCCCCGATGGAAACCACGTAATAATTCTCGAGAACAATGTAAGCGTCAATTGTGCATGGCCAACGTGAGTATGTGTGAGTGTGTGTGTGTGTGTGGGTGTGTTTAAGGCCGGGCCATGTGGGTAGTTTCTTTGGCCATGCGCCACGGAGACGTTGCCCACATTTCTGCAGATGTAAACGTCAAGGGACAAAGGCAAGGGCTACGTCGACGACGTCGACGACGAGGACGACGTCGGCACATGCCACACGTCAACTCGAGAAATTTAAATTAAAAACCTTTTTGCATAAAATGCTTTTCTCTTGTTGTTGTTGTTATTGTTGCAGCATGCTGCAAGTGCCACATGCAGTGGGCGTCTCTGCATAAGTAACAAAAACAGAAGTAACTAAAATACGGGCTCCTGAGATAGCAGCTAAAGTATTATAACAATAGAAACTATTCACAAGTCACTGATAAAATCGCATAATGAACTCCAGAAACTCATTTTGAAATAAATAAATGAACATATATTCTTGTAGGTTTTGAATAATATGAATGGGGCCTTTCAGCTTTAGAGCTTTGCATATATAGGTAAATTTCTTTCTTAAAATTTGTGAAACCTTTTATAAGTATTGATTTCTTTGTGGTATACGAGATGTGTATTCCGTAGAAAGAGAGTTCTTCGAGCTCATATTCTATATCGAGTTTATACACTCATCCTTACAGAAAGAAGTCGGGCAAAACTAAACGTTCATATTAAGAGTCTAGATCTATCTGTCTATCTTTACCACTGTCTATCTCTATCACTCTTTCAGACTTTGCTTAATTTTGTTAAATTAATAAATTCTTGTTAAATTAATAAAGAATATTGCAGCTAAAAACTATTTAAATATAACAATTGTTAAACATCTGAGATAGTTTTGTTTTTATTTTTAAACAAAATGAATTTTGATAAATTTTATTTTTATTTGTATATTTAAAAGTTCTCCAATCAGGAAATATCTTCAGGGTAACTGGCACTTTTTATTGTGTATATTTTCGGGTTCGTTGGATATTTTTGCAAATGTAAACTCGAATGCTTTGATAAACAAATATTTATTGCAATATTCATGCATGCGATAAGCAGTAAGAGTGTGAAAGAGGAAGGACGTTGGGTAGAGCGGGAAGGCAAGACAAATTTCGCAATAAGAATTTTATTTCTTGTTTCATTTCTTTTATCTGCTTCGAAACTCATCTGAGAACCTCGTCCGGTGAACTGCATAAATCTGCTTGAGCTCCAATATTTAGCCGAATGCCTATAAAAGTAAATCAGCTCGACTTTTGCAGCAAAATTCTTTAGCCCAATTGTTGTTCTTTGTGTTTATATATATATATTTTTTTTCCACATATGCTCCGCTGGCGGCGCCAATTAATTTGTCTGCTTAATTCAGCTAATTATTCCGAGCAATAAAATTCTCAATAGATGCGTAGATTGTGCGGGTTGCAAGTGGGTGTAACTGGATTGCCAGTGAGTGGAGGCACAGCAGCCACACCTAAGCAAGAGACAAGGACCCACAGCTTTGAACTGGAAGCACGTGCTAGACAAGGACAAGGAGTCGTTCGGCGACACTTTTAATTCAATTCGCAAAGGTTCCTTGGCACTGTTCGTATTTTTTTTATCTATATACAAACATTTATATATATATATTTCTCTTTTTTGTATTTAACTTAACAGCGCAAATAAAAATAGAAATAAAAAGCAAGGCGACATTTAAATTCAAATTGTTGAAGACGCTGACGAAGTTGCCGGCGCCACACGTCGGATTAGTTTTATGTGCGCCAAGCAGGACTAGCTCCGACGCCGTCTCCATCTACGTCTCGGGCATTCAATTAGAGTCCGCCGAGTGGGAGGCGATGCTCGGCGATTGCCATTGGCTCTGCGAGCAGCCATGCAATTGTTAAAATCGAATTAAGCCACGGTGTCGCATACTTTTGATCTCCTTGACGCCGCCAACGCTGCCACAGCCAATGAAATGTTGCAAATCCCTCCACCCGGTTGGCTCTGTCCCTGTCTCTGTTAGTGCGCTCGTCTGCCAATGTCCTTACATTGTCCTTGCCAGTCAACTGGCAGTCCAAGGTATCTCGACCCCAACACCCAACTCCAACTGCCGTCTTAGCCCTGCGATTGCGATTTCGGTTTCAATTTCAGTCGCTGGCGCAAATGAAATTAAATGAAGATTAGTTGTGTGCTCGCTCCCAGATTATTCCAAGAAATAAAAATCTTCACGATACGAGTGTAGTACTCAAATGCTGCTGGCCTGCTCCATCTCAGTGTACTCATTATTTTTTCGTTTTGTCTGCTGGCAGAGCGGCTTTTGCTTTTATTTCATTTGCTTTTTTATGGCGCTTGAGGTGATTTGCCCAAGTTCATCGCCTCCGTCCCAGCCCCTCAATAGAGCTCGAAATCTGTGCAAATCACAAGCTACATTTGGCCCGCAAATGATGGGCAGCATTTGCTTTAGCAAACTCTTGGCAGGACTTCTGTTCAAATTACTTCTGTAGCCATTATTGTTTTAATTTTCCCATGAAAATTGCGAGTGAGATCTAAAATGCTAAACAATTTCTGAGTTATAGATCTAAAGTTATTTTAATATTTTTATAGTTTTTTATATCTTTGCGAGTTTTTAGGTATACATTTTTGCTTGATTGTTATACAAAGGTAAATTGGATTTGTGGATTCAAAGTCTCTTTAAGTCATCTATTTTCTCAAACGGGATGCATTGGAAAGGCAAAAAGTCTTAAATCTCAAAAAACTTACATACACAAATAATAACATATGTTATCTTTGTGTCTATATACGTGTTGACATATGTGATTCAGATTTCGTTGAAATGAATGTTCCTTTCTCAATAATTAATTACCTTATCTAATTTAAGTTTATTCAAATACATATATTGATTTTTTTAATGATAACGCAAGATCTGTAATCTATGTAAGATGAGTGACTTTTGAAAAAGTTCTTGCCATAGCTATAAGGTTTCATATGTATATAACCTATGTGGCGTTACTTCTTCAATTTTTTTTATGGATTCATTTCAGCTTCGAATTCTACATTTGTTTCTAGCTTAATTTTCTTTCTAAACTGGCTCTAATGTCTCTTATTTAATGCAGATTTCTGTTAAAATTATGCTCAAGACAGAGTTGTTCATTTGGTTTTGAATTAAAAGGCAGCTTAATCCCAATTACTTGATTAAACCTTTTCACGCCTTGACCAGCTGCTTCATCACGTGTTCAATTAAAAGAACTCGTCTTTAATTGCTAACCAATTTGCTTTCATCACACAGAAGTGCTGGACACACTTTCCCGCAGCAGCCGTCGCTGTTGACATTTTTTGCATATTAATTGAAGACGGGAAGACGAGACATTGGCCCTCAGCTTGGAGTCAGACTGGACTGTGTTCTTTTTGGGCCACCCTTGGCTTAATTTGCGGTAAGTTCATTAAGTAATAAAACATAAATTTCATTTTTTCCAGCTTTTTGTTGTTTTCTTTTTTTATGTTTTTTTGTATTCTGTTCTTTGGCACCCCATCAGGCAAGATGTTGATAATTTTTTTTTAATACTTTGCATATTTCTTTAATGAATTAATTCTGTTTTGGTTTTGCTTTTGGTTTTTGTTGATTCACCGTTCAGTGGACTTTGATAAAGGCGCAAAGTCGCTGGCGATAAAAAGGCCAAGGGAAATGTTAAAAAAATTCATAATTTATGCAAAATATATTAACAGAAACGGCAAAAAAAAACATGAAATACGCTGAGGAAAGCGGAAAACGTGTTTTCATCAAACTTTGACTGAACGTCTGTTAATTATGCGCTCGCTGCAAAACTTTTCTATCAATTTTTATTTTATTTCATTTTATTTTTCGGGCAAAACTTGTTTGCATTTGAGCGCCAAAAAACATGTTTTGCATCCCAAAATTAATGTGATATATTTTTCCAATTTAATTGGCTCCTTTGGGCATGATAAAAATATAGCATCAAATTGCGACGTATCGTCGTGAGTCGTGAGTCGTAAGTGTTGTTAAAGCGTGTCGGGGTCGGGTTCTATGTTGCCTTTTGACTGTTTCAAATGTTGTCACTTTTTACAGAAATTTGTTAGAAATGTTGTTGCTGTTGCTCTTGTTGTTGCTGTTGTTGTTGTTGACATATGTGCCCGCAAATGAGCCGTGCAATTGTCGTCGTGGCCTGGCATATTGACAGCTCCAAAACTGCGCCGCTGCACACAGTCGATGGATTCAAGACTGAAGTGCACTTCTCTCGCGGGAATCGTCTCAAATTTCCGACGTGCGCGCAGCTTGTGACTGACAACTATTCGTCGGTCCGTCCGTCTGTCTGTCTGCCTGTAAGCCTGTGTGCCTGTTCAACTAGCTGAACATTGCCCCAAGTCGTCTGCCTGATAAGCGTGTCGATATACGTGCCTTTTGGAGCACTGGCAGAGATTGCTAACACTCTACAACATAATAAGATTTTTCTTAAGAAAAGAAGTATTATATATATATATTTACAAACAGCTTCCACAATAGAAAAATCACATTTTAAATAAAATTTATAGAGCATTCAAACGAATAATATATATACGAACTTATGAGTTTTATTTTAATTCATGAGTATCACAAAGAAAGGCGTTTAATTATTAGACTTTGCAGCGTTAAAATAGAAGTTAGTTTGTTTTTCATATAAAAGAGAATACATACGGATACACAAATTTACAAACACAGATAAGAATATGTGTATATACATGTATAAAAACATGTATTTTACTTTGCACAGAATATTCATCGTTCATAAGAAATGTAATAAGGCTCTCAAGAAGTAGTCTGTTAATAGACAACTCGCTAGATGATCATTATGTATACGCTTATGCATTTATATTTATAGCTTGAAAGTTTTTCCAAGCCATGTTGAATAGTGTAGAGCTGACAAACGTTTGACTGGGTTGTCAGCCTGTCAACAAACAAATATTCCTGTTTGAATTCCAATGAATAGTTCTGGCTGCGGCAATTAGTTCAGCTACCTTCGAACCATCTGAGCTGAGCTGAGTGAGGCATAAGAACTCTTATCTGAGTCAAGTCTTATCTATTCACGGCCTGTGCATCTGGGTCGTTATCGGTGACGCTGTACGTAACTCACCTCTGACCGAGCGATAAGGCGCTGCTGGCAGCCCGTGGACCTGCTCTAAGTACAAATTGTGAGATCATCCGAACAGCGCATTCTATTCCCAACATTCGAGGCGCCATGATGCAAAGTGCTGCGGTGTCGCTGTCGTTGCTGCTCCTGGTCGCGCTGGCCAGCGCCGAGGTAATCCACTATCAGAACTGTGTGGATTCTGTGGATCAGTGCTCCATTGATGAGGTGAACGTGGATCCGTGCCCGCAGGCGGAGCAAAACGCACCCTGCCACATACGCCGCCGTCGTCCGTCCACGATGACCTTTAAGTTTACACCCAAGTTCGATGCTGATCATCTGGATGCGTCGTTAGTGTGGGTGAAGAGCGAAACGGAACAGCTGCCGCTGGTCACCTTGGAGCGGGATGCCTGCAAGAACACTGCCTGCCCGGTTAAGGCTGGTGTTCAGCAAAGCTACACGTTAAATGTGCCCATCGAGGCGAAGTTCCCAACGAGCACCTATTCCATACGCTGGGCTCTGAAGGATCCGGTCAGCAGCAAACGCTGCTGCTTCAACATCGACATCAAGGTGGTGCGCTAAGTCCACGCCCATGTGGTGCAATTAAATGCAGTTTTTTGCTCAACAAATTTGTGTTTTCTTTCCTTTTTTTTTGCTTTTAATTATTTCTGAGCTTTGTCTCATTTAGCCTATTGGACGCTGGGGCATTGGCAATTGAGAATGGGCCCAACAATTGCGTCATGGCCATCAACCTGCGAGGCTAATGAAATGCTGGTGGGCCCTGCGGCAGGCGGCGCTAAGTCAACAGGGAGTAAAAAACTTTGATTGAACTTTTGGGTGCCATAAAAGCAGCACCCATCCCCAACTCCCCCACATTCAGTCCAATTTCTGTCTCGGCTACTTATCAGCGTCGTCAAACAATTAAAAATTGAGCACTTAAGTTGTGGTCATAAAATCATTTGTTTTTCTTTTTATTGTTTTTCTTCATTTTTGTGTTGGTTTCCCTCTCAATGATGGAAAATTCAAATAGCAATAATTTCAAATCACTTTTTTCTCTCTTGGTTTTTGTTTTTTTTTTTGTTTACCTAAGCGAAATGCTTTTCGGGGGTGTTCAGAATTGTTGTCGAGGCTTCGCGTTTCGGGCAAAGGAAAGCTGATAAGCACAGCATTTCAAGCCCCGACCCCAGAAACCAAAGAAACCAAACCAACGACAACAGCAACAGTCACTCCGATAACAACAACAACAACCACAGCATCCACTTGAGTCAATAGTAAACAATGCAATGGCATACGAAATTATGGAACACGGCTGCTTTTTCTTACATTTTGTAGATGCTTGAGGAAAGGCACACATTTAATAATTTATGTGGAAATGGAGTTTGTAATTGGAGCAGCGGGCAATTTAGTCGAGTGCGTTACTCTCGCCGTACTTGTAGCCGAGGACATAGGGCGTCTTGGTGAGCTGCGACAAGATGCGACACTTGACGGTCTCGAAGCATTGGGTGGCATCCACGTAGAGCACCTCGCGGCGATGACTGAGATAGGCATTGAGCTGGGGCTCGCTCTTGCGGAACTGCTGCATCTGGTAGTCCAGATAGGTGATGGTATCTTGTGGACTGGGCGCATACTGGCGCATGAGAAGACGCATGCGTGCCGTTTGCTCGTCAATCTGCAGGAAGATCAGACGATTGGGTGGCACGGTGAAGCCCTCGAAGAGCTCACGTGCCTCACAGCGATTGTTCGGATAGTTGATCAATATCCAGCCGCGATGCAGAGCATCCTCCTGAAGCAAACGCTTCTGTATAATATTACCAACAGCCTCTGAGAACTGATAGACCGATTCATTCTCTATGCCCTGGTACAGCAGCGACGAATTCTTATCCCGTGCGGGCCCATTGATGTGATGATAGGCCAGCGTATCGGCGTCCAGTATGAGTAGATTCCAGCGCTGAGCAAGCACATGGGCCAGCGAGCGACGCCCCGAGCCGGTTCGTCCGTGCAGCACGATGCGATGAAAGAAGTTCTTCGGCAGCTGAAAGAAGTCGGCATCGATGCCCAGATGAAAGGCGTTCATTGCCTTCGAGTAGACATCTATTGCTACACGACGTATATTCTCGCCCAGCCAGCGACGCACGTCGTCTATTTTCTGCACAGTGGCTTCTGCTAGAATGCGGCTTATAATATCCAGCAACTTGTGCTTCTCAACATAAAACATGTACGCGGCACTGAATTCGACAAGCGCCGACCTATCCATTTTGGTTGGAGTGGACATAATTGCAATATAAACAAAATCAACAAACTCTATAAATAATATTAATTGTCTTGTAGGTGTAGAAAGTAAATATATTAATTTATCCTTAGTAATTCTGCTTATCAAAATGGTATACTATTATTAGAAAATGATTTACTTGACGTTTATCTCTAGGCTTTCCAAACTCTCCAAAATATTCGAAATATTTTGATAAAATCGATATTCTTCAAAAAGATCAGAGTCTCCTTACCGAATAAATATTATCATAATATAAATTTTTACCTTTGTAAAATGGGTAAACTAATTTTGGTCCGAAGTTTGCAACGCACAGAAGGAAGCATCTCCGACCATACAAAGTATATATCTTCTTGATTAGCACGACGAGCTGAGTTGGTATAGCACTGTCCGTCTGTCTGGATCAACGCAATCTCCTCCGAGACTATAACAGCTACACAGCTTTCAATTTTGCACACAGGCGTCTTTCTGGTGTAGGCATGTATATCTCGGGATCATCCGGATCGGACGACTATATCCTATAGCTCCCATCTCAGATCGGTTTTAAAAAATCTTTTAGTGGGAAAATTTCGAGGCTATTTAAGTCAAAGACTTGTAATGTGATCCATACACTCGTGTATCCCACCCCCAAACAAAAATATCTAGTATACAGAGCTACGCCTATTTCGGTGAGGCAAATCGGTAAAAACTGTATCTTCTATTCTTTTACACCTGACATCCAAAATGTAGTAAATACGTCAATCTTGATGTCTTCTTTGCAAATCACAATTACAATTACTTAGCCCATCTCTCTAGTTCAGATTACATTTTGAATTTAATTTTGATTAGATGTTGAATGTACTTAGACACTTGCTGTACATATCTCACAAAAAATGTAACTGCAAAGAGATAAATCAAATAAATTCTGGAAAACACTTGAGTTTACTTTCGAGCTATAACCTAAATGGTAAAACTCATGAAAATCGTTTTTAAGTGAACTCATATTCCAAACAATTAGCTGCTATTAGATATAATTATGGTCATTGCCTGCTTTTAAGACATTTGTTTGAGATGCTGTTAATTCTGTGAATATATCTGCAATTATCTCACATTATATGACGCTAACGGCCATTAGCATTTGGCCAATTGTTGAAGAGTTGTTGCCACATCCATTGCGCATATTAATTACATCCGTTGCAATATTAGAAAATGGCGCGCACTTCCGGCGCAAAGGCGGGCCAAGACTGGCTAAGATGGCCATAATGGCTAATGTCTTGGCCAGGCGTTGTAAATTGGCATCATGTAAGGACTTCCACATAAGTTGGTGACAATATTTTGCTGCGAATTATGACAGCTCTTTTGTCTGAGCGCTCACATTAACAATTTAAAAAGTTGTCTTGGCCTCGGCCCGGCTGCTCTTGGCCCGATGGAGGTTTTTGGTGACGCTGCTAACGGCCCGCAAAGTGTTGCCAAATGGCTGTCATACTTTATATTGTCTTATGAGACATGCCAGGGCATCTTCTAGGTCCTGGCCAAGGCATTGGCTAAGCAAAAATGCAAGCATGCCACAGAGGACTCCACTGCATAGTCATATAAGGAGAGTCGCTGTTGTTGTTGCTGCTGCTTTTGCTCATTTGTTTAGAGTGGGCGGCTAATAAAAACTGGAATTCTATGAAAAATTGTTTCCTGTTGCTGGCTCGGGCGCTGGCTCTGGCTCTGGGCGGCGTCTTATATGGCCATATTGTTATGCCAAGTATGCTGTTAATATCTTTTACATACTAATTGCTCAGTGCATTTGCTTTTCGATGTACTTGACCAATAGCACCAGCTGCTGCTGCTGCTGCTGTTGCGAGTTGCTGCAGCTTTAAGTAATCACAGCAACCACAACTCGTATTTTAATAACATAAGATGCGACTTCGAAATACGAATATGTACATGAATATAAATGCCTTGGCTGTCGCCTGGCACAAAGCGCAACTTTTTAATTAAAGCCAAAGCCAAAGCAAAAGCAAAAGCAAAAGCAAAAGCGATTTTCACAGCGGGCGACAGCTTTTCACAGTTCCTCAATTTTGTCACATTTCCCCGAAATGTGCTAAATTACATTTCTTCACACATACGAATACGTATCGTTTTAATCATTCAAAAAATGTTAACAAAAAAATGGAGTGTATTTGAGGGTATTTCGAATAGAAGATACCCTAGTTTTAAGTCAAGTGAATTTCGTATTTAAAATGCGAAACAAAAAATGTCTAGAGTTGGGTTAAGTATTCTTGCTTTTAGTATTACTTGATTTATAAATTATTAAATTTCAGTAAAATATATACACTGCTTAACAAGTCAAAGTCAAAGAAACTTCATGGAAGTGCAGAAAAAGAAATCTCTGATACATATTTTGTTCTGGGTTTCAACCGAAACTAACTCCCTTTATTTTTGGCTGAATTCGCAATCATGCTTTATGCTCCTCTTATTATACCTTATAGTAACTTATTTTACAGGGTATCATAGAAAAAACGACCAAAAACAAATGCGTGCCACAAGCAACGCTTTCGTTTGACGCAGTTGTGCTTATCAGAGAATATTTCATAAAAAGAAAAGATTTCGTAGCGGTTTTCTATCCAACAGACGCGCTGATTGAATGAAGCTGCGAAACGAGCACACGCAAGTGCTCAAAGCAGGCTACCACGCCGCCCCGGCATCAAGAGGGGAACTGAGACTGGGGCAGAGCCAGGGGCTAGAGCTGGGTTAAAGTAGAGCCATCGGACGGCGGCTGATAAGGCGAAAAAGTGACGGGCAGTGCTTGGCACTTGGCAGTTGGCACTAAGCCTGCTGCGAGTAGTAGCAAAACTATGCCTCGTTTAGATTGCTGCGCACTTGAGTTGCCTTTTTCATGTTGCCGCACGTTGCAACTATGGGCGCAAAAATGGCAGAAAAATATCAGAAAAGGGAAAAAACCGAAAGAAACTTTATCGCAATGCTACAAAGTCAGCGGCCTCTTGAGTCAGCTTGGCGGCAATTGCAGTTCGTCTGGGCGCGTGTTATCTGCCCGCTTGTTGCCGCAGACACGCCCACACACAAACACTTCCTGTGGAAACTGCGTGCAACGTGTGGCGCAGTCAGTCGTCGTCTTGCGTTTATCATTTTCACAATTGCGTCGATTCGAACTTTATCAGACAAGGCCTGCATAATTTTTGTGCTGCGGTTAAACACAAAACCCTCAACAATTAAAAACCATTTTTCCACAGCGTGCCACACAATTGCTAGTCAACGTCAGACATATTTCCCCAGTGTGGCCTCATGCCTCAAAAATCGAAAGTGAAAAAACATAGCCACACATCAACACGCAGTCAATGTCCACACCTCGATATTTTTACACCAGCCCAGGACCTTCGACAATTTGCCATTGGCTGCCAATATTTTTTTTTTTTTTTGCAGCTGCCACACGTGAGGCATTGTCCTGTGTGCTGTGGGCTCGTTGCCTTCAATTATGCAACAATTGAAAAATTACGACATGTATAGCGATTTTTTTGGGATTTGTTGAAGGGTTGCCTTAGCTGCTGCCGTGGCTGCCACCCCCAATGTGACAATGACAACAGGTTTTAAATTTGTCACCACAACAAACAGTGGCATAAACAAAACAACAACAAGAACAACAACGAGGACGACAACGTTGTTCATGACAAACGCCAAATGAAGCACAAATTTAATTACGCAATTTTATTGGATTAACAGCAACCTGGCTGTGGAGTAGCCATGCCCAGCCATGGCGCATAAAAACAAGCTTAAATAAGCCGCACACATACATGTGTGTCTGTGTTTGTCTGTGTATGTGTGTGTGGCAGCTGTCCAGCTCAAACCCCAAAAGATTTTTGCCATCTTTACTGTTTCTAGTCGCGTAGGTGAGCCGTAAATTTGCGCGCCATTGTTGTTGTTGTTGTTGACGCCAATGTCGTGTGTCCTGGCCACATGGCCTGTTGGCCTGTTGGCTGGAGCCTGGTTATCTTCCTTTTTGGCCTTTCACTTATGCAAAACGAAACATTTGAAAAATATGTTGGCAGGATAAACAGAACGGCAACAAAGTGCAGCTGATGCCAGTCTGGGGCAAACAGTTTCGGTTTCAGTTCCAGTTCGCAACTCCAACTCCATTTGCAGTGACGTTTTAATGAGTATGCAACGTGCAACGTGCAGCATGCAACTTGCCCCTTGCTGTCCAGACGGCGCAAAGCCTTGTTAAATTCATTAGTAAAACGTTGCACCTCAACGCACAGCCAGTCGGAGGTGTGGGCGTTGGGGTTGGCTGCCACACGTTTGGCATCATGTTGCCGCCGCACACGAAATTAAAACCCCATGCCACGCACACCAGCCCCCACTCACACACATACACACACACACGGACAGCGGCAATCTGTGGAACAACATGACATGATACCGATACTAAACTGACACTTTGACATGGACTTAACCCTAAAAACGCTTTGTTGGCTTTATTGGTGTCGGTTGCCACCAATGCCGTGGTGTTTACCGTGTGCCACTACGTCGGGCTGAGTGGGGGCAGAGTCGGGTCAGGGCGCCATGTGGGCCGTGCGGCACTGTCAGCTTTGCCAGCAAAGGTATCGCATCCACTTGATTTTTGCACTAATTTACGTGGATTAAACGCTTGGCGAAGCTTTGACCTGGGTATTATGCTTAAATACCTTTTAATTGACAATTTGTGTTCAGCATCTGATGGTTGATTTTGTTTAATTATGTTTGCCCCCGACCATTAAAGGGGGCAGCTCAGTAAACATGTGAGCTTAATGTTTGGTGATTCATTAGTTAAGCCAAACATAGTTGGGCAGCAAAGAATTATTGACCTTAGCTCCTAATTCTTGTACTAACATAAGGCTTTTTTAATTGGAATTGAACTTGAACAATATAGTGTCTGCAAATAATGTTTGATTCTTTTTTTTTCAGACAAAAAGTTGACAGAACAACTAGAGAAATGGAGAAAATATTAAGTCAGCCAAATAGTCAGTTCCATAATCAACCAGTTGATCCGACAGACACTCACCCAGCGTTTCAATCAGTCACTTAGTCATTCTGTCAGTGAATAAAACAGTAAGCCACTCACTTAGTAATGAAGCCAGTCAATCATTCAGTCAATCAATCAGCCAGTAATTCAGTCATACAGAGAGTTTGTCAATCAGTCAATCAGTCAGTCACTCACTTAGTAACTTAGTCGGTCAATCAATCAGCTAACAGCTCAGTCAATCAGTACGTTTTTCTGTCAATCAGTGAATCCGTCAATCAGTCTGTGAGGCAATCAGTCAGATAGTCTTGCAATAATTAAGTCAGTCAATCAGTTAGTCAGTCAATCAATCAGTCAAGGCGTTAGTCAGTCACATAGGCAATCACTAGTTACTTAGTCAGTCAATCAGTAAGTCAGTCCTCAGTCATTTAGTCGATTAGTCAATCAGTATTTCAGTCAATCAGTCAGTCAATCAATCAGTCAATAAGTCAGGCAGACAGATAGTTTGTCAATCTGTTAATCAAAAAGTCAGTTAGTCTCTTCTTTAGTAGTCAGTCAATCATTCAGTTTTTCTGTCAGTCGGTCAATCTGTCAATTAGTCAATCACGTAATCAGTCGGTCAGGTAATGAGTCAGATAGTGTTTCAAAAACTGAGTCAGTCTATCATTCAGTCGGTCAATCAGTCAATCAGTCAATCAGTCAATCAGTTAGTCAGTCTATCAGTCACTCAGGAAATCACTTTGTTATTCAGTCAGTCAACCTTTAAGTCAGTCCGCCCCTCAGTTATTTAGTCGATTAGTCAATCAGGTTAGTCAATCAGTCAGGCACTCAGTCATGAAGTCAGCCAGTTAGTCAGTTTGTCTGTCTATAAAAATAATAGTAGCTAAAGCTTTATTCAACTATATTGTATGTATTGTATATATAAATATAATATAATATGTGGCATATTTAAAATTCCATCTAAATTATATTTTATTATATAATCTCCCTTTATCTTAATAAATTGATTCTTTAAAATAATTCTTAATAGTATTCTTATTATTTAGTTTTGCACGCACCCATGGAAAGGCAAAGAAGTCGTGCGTTTTGACTTAAAGTTTTTTCAATTTCTTTTCTCTTGCAGGTAAGTGGAAGCTCATTTGTATGCTGCAAGTTTGAAAACTTTTTAATTTGTGCCAACAATCGTATCGAATCGTATCAAGCGCTAGCAGCTCTGTCTGGTCAACCTCAACAAGCTAAGAAGTCAGCCACACAGCAAAGCTCGTGGGTAAAAAGTAGATGGCATAAAAAATGTTTGCAAAAAATGCTTGAATCAGCGTATTTCTTCTGATGTACACTTTTTTTTGCCATTGCTCAACACTGGCAAAGTTTCTGGCCGCGGCGGCGGCTGTGCGGGCAGCTTCAAAAGTCGTCGTCTAATTGAACCCAACAGATATTTTCAATTAGCAGCAAAACATTTGTGAGCTAAAAAAATTTTATTCTATTTTTTTATTTTCGGTTTTTTCTTAGCTTGAATTTTTTTTTTTTTTTGGTTTGCCACCTTGAGCCAAATTCCTGCGGGGCGAACACGTCTGGACACTGCCGGCCAATAAAAAAGGCACCTTAGTGCACAAAACTTTGGCTAAAAGCGAGCGAAAACTTTTAATGGCATTAAAAAACATGAAAAACGGATAACATTGAATTGGCGACTTTATAAATACCCTAGCTTAATAATTGTTTTAGTGTGTAGATAAGCTATAAACTAGTTTAGTTCAACTTATAGGCAGTTTTTGTAGCTGACGATCTCTAATGGTCGATCAAGTTATTTGTTTTCAATTTATATATATTTGTGAAATTTTCTATATTCATAACTTTACTTTTAAGTTGTTTCTATGAAAGCGTAAACTAAATCCGTATGGAAGCTCTATCTCACTTTGCTAGATATCCTGAACAAATTGGGATTGATTTCTCTTATGTAAAATATTGATCCGATTCACAATGCACTAAAATTTTAATATACCCAGTGGAAATGTATAAAAATATGCGACAAGATGCTTCAAGTTTTTCCTGGGATACTCTAAAAAGGTGGCCAAGAGCGTAGACCTGGCTATTTAATTTGTTAGGAAAGTCTGGCAGGGACAGAAAAGAGCAGACATTTAAGCAACATTCTGTGTGTGGCGCATTAATCATATTCAATATTTTTATGCGCTGCGTAAATTTAATTGATAAAAGTGTCGCAACGTTTTGTGGGCTCGTTTTTGCAAAATGCAAATGGCGAATGGTCAAATGGGCAATGCGCTGCGTGCCCCACGAGGCATCCAACAATGGGCAACAAAATGCCGAAAATCTACTACTTGAGATAAGCGTCGAGTTCAAACAAACTAATTCAAAGTGCGTGCGTGTGGCAGCTGACCCGATGTGGCAACTGCAACAGCAACGGCAACAGCTATTGCAACTGCCACTGTGTGCTGTGTGCCGCAAAGCATGCAACACAAATCAGCGCATAATGGCGTCC
Organism: Drosophila gaucha; assembly: GCA_035045545.1. Classification (NCBI taxonomy): domain Eukaryota; kingdom Metazoa; phylum Arthropoda; class Insecta; order Diptera; family Drosophilidae; genus Drosophila; species Drosophila gaucha. The sequence goes on from JAWNOY010000025.1 coordinate 10,120,374, forward strand.
ATGGCTGTGTTTGCATTTTGAAGCTATGCAGCAGGAAACAAGGACCTAGAGTCCTGCCTGCATCCAGCAGCAGACCACGCATTTCAATAATTCTAATTAATTTATTAACGTTTATCAGTAACAATAAATTGACAAAGTGAGACAGCAAGAGAACCGTGCCACATTAGAGCTAGACAGCTGCCATGTCCCTCGAATTGCTAGCAATTGCGAACTCTTTGCCGTGTAGCAGCAACTGCTGATACGTCACTTGGCTTATCCTTTGAGCGCATAAAAACCTTTTATTGTGACCAACTGACTCAGTCTCTGAATCTCCATTGCCGGCTCCATCTGCTGAAATGGACTGGCTGATGCGCATCGGACGATAAGTTTCGAGCCCATTCGCAGCCATAAATGAAATGAGAAACTTAGACAAAGCCCATGCGTGCTAGAGCCGAGCGCCACACACAACTCGTAAATAAGCGGGCGTTGATTTTAAAACGAGCCCATTGATAAGGCCAAGACTGGGGCTACAACTCTGCCGAACTTGCTGAGGTGGCAAAAAGAAAAGCGCCCAACTGAGTGCAAATTCGAAGTGATATACCTAATACATACCCTGTACAGAGGTGTGAAATGTAAATGAAAAGTTTGGCTTAGTACATATTGATTTAATGATATATCCATACTTGAAATCTGATTTGGTATACCTTCTTATAGACAAAGAAACTATTGATACTGATCGATAACGATAAATATCGAATTTTATGTGGCAATGATTGATCTTTTCCAAGCTTAGTGAAGAGAGTTAGTATTATAACTGACATCTAATAAATAAATAGAATATATATAATCAGAGTTATAATAATTAAAACCTATGAATTTTAAAAATCAATAGTTCGTTTACTTGCTTTACATAACGGTATATATCTATCGATAAGACTTTGGTTAAATCGAAGCGCTTTCTAAACATGTTTTGTATTCAACAATGTAGGATATGTCGCTTTTGGTGGTCACAAACGTAGGCACTGTGTGAGTATACCCTTTCGAATCACACCCAATGATTACAGAGTATAACAAATGAGTAAGAAAGACAACTTGGCCGCTTCTTTTTTTATTGTTGGCTCGAAATGACTTTTTGTTTCTGTCGACCAACTGAAAGTGTTACAATTTATTGACGCATTTAGATCAAAACTAAAAATTGTACGCCAGTTTCTGCTGAATCGACAACTTTGGTCTGCCCTGCAGCAAGATTTCGTGTCTGTGTGTTTTGTTTTAATATAAGTATATCCCTTAGATTATAGCACTGCCACGCCCACAACTGGCAGGCAACGTTCCACCACGTGGCCAGCGGCTACGAAAATCCCGGCATGGGCAAACAATGCGTGGACGTCGTTGTTGTTGAGATACCTTTAATGCATTTCGCTCATATTGAAAAGCACTTAAAATTGGCCAAGGGGCGGGGAAAAGGGGCGGCATGCGAAAATATGAATATCATAAAAACTGAGCGAGGGCTTGAATGGGTGGTTGGGCGGACGGGTCTTGCCCTCCCAGTCGCCTGGCTGCTTATTTTATTATTATTATTTTACAGGGAATTATCTCATTTGAGTGGAGTTGCCGGCTGCCATCCTATCCGCTGCCTGTCTTCCTGTCTCCCTGCCCTGCCCTGTCCTGCTCTATCCTGCCCGACAGTCCGCTATGTAATGTGTGCGTAATAACATAATATCCTTAAGATATTTTAATATTGCCTGCCGCTGCATATTGAACTGTGGCAAGCTCTCGACTGCGCTCCCCATTTGCCCATACTTCGCTCATCCTTTGCCAATATCATCCGCATCCTGGCTGGCCGCATCTCAACATATTTGACTTTGTTTGGCTGTTCTCCTTGTTTGCCTGTTTATTCTCTGCCGGCTGATGCCCCGCCTCTATCGCTCGTCCTTCGCCTTTTAACAATACCTTTGTGCATCGTAAAATAATTGCCGCGGGGCATGTAATCTTCTGGATGGCTTGCAATTTGCTTGCCTCCACTTCGCATGGCACCGGCAACAACATTTTTCTAGAATCCAAAAGCGTTGCTAAATAGCATCTTCCCGATGCGGATGTTTGCCGAATACAAGAAAAATCAAAATATTGTAAAGGTTAGAAAATTTTAGGATGCTATGTAAGTAAAACAAGGTAAGAGACTTTAGGCCTCTATAATTTAAAGGAACTTAAGTGGATAATTATTGTTTGTATTATAATTAAAAGGAGTATAGGTATCTAGTATATATTCTGATTTATATATTAATACTGTCTCAAAAATTAATGTTTGACTAACAGACGATCGAAAATGCCACTGTCATCAAATGAAAGTAAGAACCTTAAGACATTTTCCATCGACATTAAGTCTCATTCAAACAAATATGCAAATCGCATAGAAGGGTAATATCATAAATAAAGTCATTGTTTCCAATTTAAGCTGAAGTTCAAATAGAAGTTGCTTGAAGTCTTGGAATATTTCTTAATTTCAGGAAAGCACATTAATTTTTAAAAATACAATTTCTAACTTTTATTGGAATCATCTGAAAGTTCGTAAGCATTATTGTTTATATCATACTCATCACTGAAATAATGTAAATATGTATGACATAATCGTAACACAATTATAATCATATCGTATCTATAAAAATCATTGAGTACACTTTGCATATGAAACACAGATAGATTTCGGCTTCGTTCCATCTATTCACAATAAGCACTTATGAGTATTTGGCCCATGGCCCCACCGTCAATAATATCAATAATGTGTTCGTCTCTTGTTTTTGTACTTAATAAGTCGCTCAACTCTTGGGTTCAACATATGCGGCAGTAATTTCATCTTGAGCTCATAAATAAGATGGCTCGTTCGGCAAATGTTCGAGTGTGTGCTGTCTGTGTGTTAGTCAAAGCGTCTGCGGTGACATTATTAAGAAGTGGATATGGACTACGGACAACGGTTCGTACTTCGCTCGTACATACTCTCAGGCACTCGAGTTATTGACAAGTTTATGTGCTTAATCCTTCCATAAAGCGCACCATTAAAATGCCAACAAAAGGTACTTTATATGAAAATTTTCTTCGCTCTGCCACTTTTATCGCCAGCGTCGTCGACGTCGCTCTTCATATTTCAATAAACGCACCGAAATTTTGAATGCCTCTCGTAAGACAATCGTCAATGATGGGCGTATCGCATAGCATTCGTACATACTGTACAGACCGCACAGCCTAGCTGCGACAGCTGCCCCATCGAGCAACAGCCACACAGCGAAATAGTTTTTGGTGCGTTCGGGCATTTTTATTGCTCTACGCTTATATAATATTGAGAAAAAAAACTTATAATAATATAACTTGCTGGCCATCAAGCAACTGTGACTTTGTTTTTAGACTGATCGACTTTACTATACTCTAAATTATTTGTATAAAATAGGGCAGCATATTTAATATCAGTTTATCAAAACAACTTAACCTTTTTGAAAAGAAAAAGTTAGAACACAAGGACAAGCTTAGGAAGCTTAACTTTATCATCAGTGAACCCATTTCTATGATGCTTAACATTTACTTTATGGCTTATGCTTTTTATCGATACTGCATTCAAATTTGATTGACACTTAAACAAATATTTTTTTGTAAATAATATCATTGAATAAGATTCTGAAGGAGTATGCGATTTCGTAAAATCTATGCCCAAAGTCTCGAATTTCGACTTGTTAAGCCCTCGAACTCGGTAATCCTGCAATACTCTATAACTCTGTCAACTGATTGTAGTGATCAGTTTTCTACATGGTTTGCATGATAGAAAAATTCAATTCTATAAGTTTCGTTATGGAAACAAGATAAGATAAGAAAAGCTCTCCAGATGGCTAGTTGTATATTTAATTTTATCTGGTTACCAGCATTTTATTTTTTAAATACCAAATTTTTCATCTGCAAATTCTCAGATCTCAGAGTTATGCATTTAACCATAAGTTCCGTCTTTGGGCAGGGTTGTACAATTTCATAAGCATAAGCGGGCTTCGTCGAGCCGCTATTCAGAGCAAAACTCACGAATTTGTAATAAAAATGTTTGGCACAGCCAAAAAACGTGTAGCAAATGAAGCCGTCGACTTCAACAAAATGAGACAGGCCATAATTTGAAATTTGTTTTTTTCTTGCGTTCAATACTCGTTCACAAAGTAAAAGGAGTTTGTCGGCTTACTATAAATATGACAACTTACTTTAAATATTTGTATAAATGTTCTTGTGTAACTGCAATGTCAGTCAAGCAATAAAAACAATTGACTTCCCGGACTAGCTATATTCCTTGGTGTACTGTGAACGAGTATTGCGCGGTCAATAGTACCCGGTTGTCACATGCTTACTTGCTTTTTTATCACTTATAGGTTGACTTGATGGTCGGTTGCCATGTGGCGGTTAAAGTCTCTACATGTGTTGGCTTCCAAAAAATTTGGTTTTTCATTTCTTTCCGCTTTTGCGAGTACCCCCGAAAAGCTGAGTTTAGCTGGGGTCTGTCGCAACGTCTTGCGGCCATATTTAAGCGATTTCACATTTCTTAATGATTTTGACAGCTGAATGATGTTTCATTTGCTGCGGCAAGTTTTGTTTTCTTTTCGGGGTAAGCACATTTTGTTTAATTCTTACACAATTTGCGTCAAGTGGCGGTCTTTAGTTAATGCCAGTCACAGACGAGGGCAGATGTTGCCCCCCACTACTTGCTGCGTAATTTGTTGCGCATCTTACAAGTGACACCAGTAGAAGAAGAAGAACAGACTATATGACTTTTCGCTCCAATTGCTATTGTGTTTTGTTAATTAGGCGGGCTGTCTGAGGAGCTAAACTAACAAATAGCCTCATTAATGGAAACCTGAGGAGGAAAAGGATCAGGAACAGGCTCAGGCTTAGGCTATGGTAGTGTATCCAGATTGGACATTGACTGCATATCAAATGTTGATGGACAGTGCTTTTAATTTTAATTCTAATACATCATAATGCGTCAGGCTGAGGCAAAGTCAACACCCCGCAAGGTGGTCATACGTTCCACCCACCCCACCGTTAAGAGTGCGTTTGCTGCTTGTGTAGTCGTGCAGCCGCGCGTGTGTGTGTGTGTGATAAGTCTGGCAAAGCAGAAAAACACACGTACAAATTTCAGAACAGTTGGTCCTGGCCGACTTTTTGGTCACCCTCCCTGTTGGCACTTTGGTGCGAAAATTAAGCCAAAGGCAGACAGTGGTGCATTTGTGGTGGTTGCAGCCACATTGCGACGTCAAGGTGAAAGCCGCTTAAGGTACACGCACGCACCACCCTGCCGCGAGGGGTTGGGTGGCTCATTGTTAGAGCTCAACATGTGCGCGATTGGATTAAGTGGCAGCGGGCAACGATTCAAGGACAATCAGCTGCACAGCGTGTGCATGCGGCAAGTGGGCTCTGCATGCGGATGAGGATTTGGACGCCACCTTCTGTCCAATTTGAAGTTAGACCGCGTAACAGAAATCCATTAAGGTGACCGTTTCATTTGATACATTAACACAAATGAGGGTTAAATGCGCGTCTTTAGACATCTGCCTCGATTTCGATTGTTGCCAATTTTCAATTTTTATGGCTTACTTAACAAAAGTGTTAATTGACAAAATGCCAAATGAGTTTTAAGTGTAGTCAACCGAAATGGTCAGACCTAACGATAAACGACTTCAAAAGCTGTCTTTATATCTCATACACTCAGAGAAAGGAGAATATAAGTCTACTTCAAATTGTCGAAATCGGAATTTATTTTTGCAGACTCTTTGTTTTTTCCTCTCAGTGTTGTATTTATGCTAATCTATGAATCGGGCATGCAGCTGGTATTTTGCCGAGCAACAGGACTGACTCCTTAAGGGACAGCTGCTGGCGCCCACGTGCGTGGCATCCAAGGAATTTCCAATCAATTTTAATTGGCACGCCATCAATAAGAGCACCCAACGAGACTTTCAAATCCGAGACTGAAAATCTTTCAAGATTTCCATGTTACTTGCGACTTGTGTCGCATGGCTAAACGAATTCCCAAAATATTTGTGCATAATTTTAATTAGAGCATTTTTCTATTTTGCGCAATTTATCTTTGCTGCTGCCACTCGATAAGTATTTATATATTTACTTTTAAGCATGTGTGCGTGCGTGTGTGTGTGGCAAACGCTTCAAGTGTCAGAGTGGCATGCCACTTTTAACTGGCAATGAGTGTCAGCTCATTGCAATAAATTATTTTAAATGAGCATATCGACGAATGTGCCTGTGCCGCGCGTGAATGCCACGCCCCCTCCACCAAGATCGAGGTACACATGTGTGTCTCTGGTACACTCTTTGGGGAGGGTGGGACATTGTCTTAGATCTGAGGTATTTGAATTTGTGTTAGCTGCTTTAAGAGCGAGCAGATAAATCTCTTAGCGAGCCAATCAAAACTTCTGCCCAGCTCATTTAAATGCTCTTTGGGGCTGCACAACAAACTCATTTAAGTTTTGCCCAACAACACACAACAGCAACTGCAGCAGCTGGAGTGGGAGAGGCAGCAGCAGCAGTCAAGATAGGTAAAAGGATAACACACACACCCACAGACACACACACTGATAGAGACAGGACAGTCCAAAATTGTCGCTAAGGGATTGGCCAGCGCCAACTTTTTCCCAAAAACGTTGTTGGCTTAATTGCCAAGTGTCCTTGGCCGAAAGTGCAAAAGGGAGCCTTAATTGCTGAGCTGCCTGCTGCCCGCTGCCTGCTGACCCCTGCGCCCAGCCAGGACTCGCCGGCAACGGTCAGTTGTCGAGCAGCGTCGTAGGCCAAACTCAAATGTTTAATTGCCATTTAGTCCTTTTTAATGGACTCCACTGTAAGGCCAAGCTTGCTGCGTTCATTAATGGCCACGTCTAGATTTGTGCTCACCTCCTTGTGTCCTGTCGATACATTATCTCCGACTCGTAGTTGTTGTCCTGCCTCCAGATAAACCTGCAAATGCTAGCATTTTAATGGCGACCACTGGAGACGCACCATTTTTGACTTAATACGCCACTGCCACAGACGGTTATCTTAGTTTGTGTGTGTGTGTGTGTGTCCTGTGAGTGCGCCCTCTGCTCGTTTGTATTGCATAAATTTTGCCTGAATTGCTTGTTGCTGTTGCTGATAAGACGCTGTCGATAGCATGACAATTAGTCTCAACTATATTTTAAATGTATATTCCTCCTCCTCGCATCTCATGTCTGGGTTGTCTTTAATTGTTTCTTGCGATTTGTTGAAAGCGCAAATACAATTTGATTGCTGATAGCTTCTGTATGACCATCTGTAGACAGTTAGAGGACTTGGTGAAAACCAGCAAAAGTGTACCCACTCACTGTTTAGAGCGAACAACAGGAAATATATATCTAGCTGGATTATTATTATAAGACTAGTCAGTATTGCAATGTGCTTCAGTTTCTAGACAACGCTTTCTCGTGGGAGTTCTGGGGTAAGTTTAAATAATCATATATCTGTCTGCGTAGAAATTAAAATATAGTTACTTACTTATTTTGACCAAACTTGACATTCTCGACTATTGTTAAGCTTTGATCTTTAAATATAACAATAAGAAACAGTAATGTTTTAAAAAAATATTTGCACTTTATGTTGAGCACTATATAGACACCCGATTTACCACGCCCCTAGATGAAAGGGAGGGGAGTTTTGCACTTTGTTCATTCGAAGAAAATATTATTGTTAAGAAAGATTTTCGAAAATGTATTCCATTGCCTAAACTTTATAGACTTGATATACGAAGTGCTAATGATCTACTGAAAAGGTGAAATAGACCATGACAAATTAAATTCAACAAGATCTATTTCTCTTGATCTTTAGATTAAAAGAGTATATCAAAGTCGTTTGTTGTTGTTGACTGTTTTGGTCAACTCTTTGCAGGCTCTTGATATATCTGCCTCCGGTATCACCCACTAAAATGCTTACCCCTGCTGCTGCTCCCACACTTACATTTAATGAAAAAAAGAAGGCGCGTTATTATTAAATTACGCCCTGCTCTGCTAAGAATTGCGCCGGTCGTGACTTGCGCTTGACATAAACATAAACTGGGTGCCTTTTGTGCCGGGCACAAAGAAGAAGCAGCAGCAGCAGCAGGAGTCGAGGCAGCCAAATAATGTATCCTGGCCGGCGGCTAAGCAACATAACAAAAAACACCTTTAATATTTTCATTATGAAGTCATTCAGCGCGATTATGAGCGCGTGACCCCCGAGGCGACTAACAGCGTCCAAAGCACAGGATACAAGTTCGTCTGTCCGCCCGCCCGTCGTCCTAATGAACAACAACAGGACAACACTTCAAGTTGGCGGCTGCTGCTGCTGCTGCTGCTGATGAAAGTGGCTCAAAAAGTGGCAGCAGAAGGCGGTCAGGAGCAGCAGCGCTTGGAGTTGCTGAGGTAAATTACAATTTTCGCTTATAAGTGGCCAACATCGCCGTCGTCGTCGTCTTCCTGGCGGGTCCTGTTTGCTGGCCAAGTGCAGCTGTACCCAATAATCATAATAATTGCGCCGTGGGCGTCAACGTCGTCAACTTTGCCAGCCAACAACAATTGCTTATAAAGTGCGTGTGACACATTAACGCAGGACAACAAAATACAAAAAAGAAAAACGCAAGGAAAATAGGAAAAAAGCGCGGAAAAGTGCTAAGCAGAGGAGAGAAAAAAAGGCAAATAAATTGACGGGGCCAGTGGGTGGACTTCAAAAGAAATAAAAAAAATAAAATGTTTGAAAGAAAAGTCCTTTAATGCCGTGAATTTTACGCGGGATTTCTATAAAGTGCAGCGCCCAAAATAGGGGGTGGGGCCTGCTCAATTCCTTCAGGGGTGGGGTCCTGCGGTTTGGGCGTCGCAGTAAATTGAAAATGTTCGTGCGTAAATTGACTTTGGGCCAGGGGTATACATATAGCATAAGCATAGGCAAATCAGCCTGTGTCCCGGACCAAATTGAAATGGAAACAAACCGAAGCGAGCGGCCAGTTTTTTTTAGTCCTGTTCACCTCATGTCCGGACGGCCACTTTTTCAAATTGAATTGAATTTCTTGGAGTGCTGTGCTGGAGCACAAGTAGCGGAAGCAAATTAAAAAGAAATTAAGCCAATTTGCCCAGCGCCCAGGATGCGGCTCAATTTCTGCTCCAAGTGCCTTGTTGTGGCTCGTAAATCTTTGGCCCATAAATACCAGGAGCTGCTGGCCGGGCAGCCCCACGCCCCGATTACGTCTCGCTTGGATGCCGACATCTTCATTTCGGCGTGAAATTCTTTAATCTCATTCAATTCAATTAGTTCGAGCTGACTAGTTAATGCCGCGAACCGTCCGCGAATGTCCTTTTTGCCAGCTGCCCGCTTAGGTGTGCCGTGTCCTTGCAGCCGGCTGCGGGACCTAGTCGTGTGGTCATGTCGTTTTTGGCGCTTATGCTGTCTTTTTGTCACTGCGCATTAACTTTTGAAATTTATGGGCCAGTTAGGAGCGAGGCAGTCACCAGCGAGATTATACTCGAGTCTAATTAAGAGATAACCAAAACAGATTCGGGCTTACGAAACAACACGTGCACAAATTCATCTGAGAGTTCTTAAAGGAAGTGCCGCTAGGAGCCACTTTGAATCAATTGCTTACTGATTGCTGAATAAGAAATCAATCAAATCAATTGAACAAGTTTAGTCGAGATCCCCTGAAACTTGTTCGAGGTGATGTTTTAATCAATTGACTTCAAATTTTTATTAACCAAATCTAGTGATGGAAAAGAAATCAATAATCGATTATTGAATTTAATTGAATCATTAATCGCGATTAATCGAAGAATGAAAAGGCAAATTAATCAATAATTGATTCTACGTATGAAATGGTAAATTATCTACTATAACAATCATTTTAACAATAGACTTTGTCATCTGGCTATGCTTAGAGCACCTAATGCAAAGCAATTGTTTAGGGTATAAAAAAAGGAACATTAAAATAGGGTTATTATCAATAAAATCTGAAATACGTACACATGTATATGGACTCGTTTGTATGTTTCTGTTTCTAATGCTAAAGCATATTCGTTGTTTTTTCAAAACTTCAGTTGATTTTGACACAATCGGCAATGCACTTCTTTTTCGTTTGTTTTGGAATATCTCCACACTTTGTTGTATGTTATTGGCTGTCTTTAAGAATTGGTCTACCAAATTTCATATCTTAAGAACGAAGCAATTAATTGAAGCAAATGATAGATTATCGTAATTAGCAGAACACCATTTTGCGATACAATAATATCGTAAATTGATAAAAAATAATCGATTATTGTGTATTATATGATTAATCGTGCCATCACTAACGAAAGCGAGCACTGAAATGAATAAACATCTGAAATATTTATATTTTCATCATACTGAAATTGTTATCTCTAGATTTCTATTGTCTTCAAGTTATGGCTTAAAAAGGAATAAAAATATTTTTTATCTACAATAAAAAATAGGATGAGTTATCGAAAAAAAACTTAACAGCATATGGCATACAAAATATTTTTTTAAAATTTCAAAACTCTAGCTTTTGTAGTTAACAAGATCGCTGCGTTCCTACGGACGGCTGGACGGACAGACGGGCATGGCTAGATTGACTCAGCTAGTCGTCCCGAACAAGAATACATATACATACATATATACTTTATGAAGTATGCCACTCCAACCATATTGTCACAAAACCATTATACCCTATAGCTGATATACCCTGTAAAAGTTATATGATTATATTAATTGCTGCATATGAAAGTGTGAAGTTCGTAGAAAATCAACACAACACATAGAAATTTATTTGAAGTGTTAAAAGTATACAACGAGCCGTTCCATTTTGCAACGCTCTGCTAAGGAGTGTACCGAGTATATGGATAATATATATGTAGATTTGATCAGAGTGGGTGAGTTGTGGGGCAGGCTGCTTGAGTATGTTGGTCAAATAGTTTCTGGCTCCCCGTAGCTACACTTGTTGGGGTTGTTGTTTCGATTGAGGGTGATTAAGTAATTTTCGCATTTTAAGCTAAGCTACACATGTGGTGTTTTTCATTCTTCATATTCATATGTTGGTGCGTTAAGGGTCCACACTATGGCGGCTGCCACCTGGCTGCGCATCATCCAACTGCTCCGGCTCACCATGTGGCGTATTCGGCGGAGAAGGCTGACTGTTCCGCGGCTTGGCTTTGCCAAAAATGCTGGCCGCCTGCTTCGTCTCGGCCAGAGCATTTATTGGCTCTGTTACTGTACGCGGCTGGAGCACAATCTTAGGACGATCATCGTCGTCCAGATTGGAGAATGGAGGACTTGCAGTTCCGCTTGATTGCTGGTTGTACCTTTCATTGGGATTGTAGTGACCGCGACGATCTCGTGTCCGGTTCTGGCCAAAATTCGAATAGTGGCCGTTGTCATTGCTGATGCTGCGTTGGCGCTGGGTTCCGCCACGTCTGTAGTTGTTGTTGTTGCGATCATTATAACTGCGAGCAGAGAGTGGATGGACGGATGAGTGGAACAGTGCTGCATTTCAGCATACTTACCGATTGTTGTAGTTGTTATTGTTGTTTGCGTAGTGCGGAAAGCTGCGACTGCTCTGGAAGCTAGTCGACGATATGTGCGGCTCCACACTCGGCCTGGGACTGCCTAGGCTGGACGTATCGTGGCTGCCGCCGCCTAGTGAGCCGAAATCGCTGCTATTGCTGCCGTCGTTGGTCTGGTAGCCATCGGTATTGTGATGGCCCCTACCACTGGCGCCGGCACCGCTACCGCCACCGCCAGCACCACGTCCGCTACCACCTCTTCTTTCGCCACCGCCACGACCGCCGCGATAGCCACCTTGCCGTGGACTGCCGTCCTGCCTGCTCATGTGAAAGTTGCTGTTGGAAGATCGATTGCCCACTGGGCGACCAGGGCTGTTCTGTTTCCGCGAATGCTGACCCTGGTAGCTCTGGGAGCCGACGCTGTTGTCGCGTCGAAAGTTGCGGCGCTGATTGTTATTGCCATTACTGCTGGAGGCAGCTGCTCCCCCGGCGGCGCCGCCGCCACCGCCGTTGCCATTGCCCTGGCGGCGGTGATCGGCAATGTCGATGCGCAGCGGCGCTGACAAGTTGTCCAGTTTGATGCGTCCATTGCGAGAGAGCGCACGCTTGAGCTGATCCAGTGTAGTGAACTCCACGTAGCCATAGCCCTTGAACTCGTCCGTTTCGCGATCTTTGATTAGGCGAACGCTCTTCACTTCGAAATCGTCGAAGATCTTAATCACATCGCCCTGGACGAGACCCTTGGGCAGATTGCCAACAAAGGCAATGTATGGCGGGTCGGTTGGCACGTCCCTGTTGCGTTCCCGGAAGTCCCGATTGCGATTGTGGAAGTTGCGATATTCTTGAGAGTTGCCTCGATAGTCACGGTCATGATTGTTGTTGTTACCTCTATCGTTGTTTGGCCGATCTGCCATATTCTACGAGCTTTGCAGTTTTTGAACAATATATTTTTGAAGTCCGGAGCTCGTGTTCCCAGACGCTGTGGATAAGGTCTATGACAGACATTTAAGTCACTTTGATTTGACATTGCTCAAAAACTCACTAGATCCTATACATTCTGTCACATAGCACTGACAGTTGTTCAGTTCTGTCATATATTCTACAAAAAAGCATTGTCAGCATCCTGATACATCCATGTATTTTTTAAAGTTTGTCAACCTGTACTTGCAATCCAAATTCCGTGCCAAATGGGGCAATCTGACGAGGAATCTTGTGCGTTGCATGCGACACAGACTGTGTTAAGGCCAAGGTAAATCATAAATGATAAATGCTGGCGCCTGGCCACGTTGCTCCGACTGTTATCCACCTCCTGCAGTCCCTCGCCCTCTCTCTCTCTCTCTGCGAATGCAAGCAACAACATGTGTAAGCAGTAGAGAAGATGGCTTCATCTCCAGATTCAGCGTTTGTGCTTGTTTGTGTTATGGATAATAAAAACAACAACTGCGACGTTGACGACGATGGCAACTACATGAAAAAGTCAACAGCAAATAGTGAGCAGCAACAACAACAACAACAACTGTTTTTGGGGGCCAACAAGAACAAGTACCGCGTTTTGTTTGCACGACGAACTCATGACTCATTTTTGTACATTTGTCAAAATTTTTGCCATACATCATTTTAAACAGCGCGCGACATCGAAGAGGCCAAGGGGCAGGATCGGAGCCGTTGCGGGTACCAGTTGGAATATTATGCACTGCCGTCAGAGTCACAGTGGTCAGAAAGTTAAATCAGGAGTCAAATTTGACATTTAATTTTTATACTGAACGAGAAAGTATTAAGAAATTAGTAAAATTAGTTTGTAACATAATGAAAATAAAGGAGAGACAAAAAGATATTGTAGACAAAATTATAAAAGACTAATTAATGATAAGTTCGGATTGAAGAATTTTTAAAATGTTTAAAAATTGATTGCGAAATGTAGAACAGTTGATCTTACGAATGTTATAAATATCATAATGTTACCAAATCTGACTACATTTGAATAGTTTTAACGATTCTTCGCAGCGAATAGCTAATCAGCCAAATCAATGAATATGCTCTAAGTTTTAGTTATATTTTTTATGGAATGATTGATGAAGTTGAAATTTGTCTTAAAATCGCGTTGTTAAATAAATAATTAAGTACAGTTAGCTTTAGATCAAGTAAATTTCTACCTTTTCTAGAAGTTCTGCCCCAGTGTGCCATAGAAATTTGGATTGTAGAGGGGTTTTGGGTTGGATTCGGCACACGCCAACGCATGCTAAAAGATAAATCGTCAGCAACACGGAATTAAAAACTGATGTAGCGATTAATTTATCACTCACTGGCACAGCAACAAGCAGCTGCAAGAAGAGTTGCCAGCTACTGGCAATATTTAACTAACAAGTTGCAACTGTGTGGGGGACATGCCACTGGTCCACGGACAGCTTTCGGTGGGCATCCTTAGAAGCAGCTACGTAGTTCAACTGCGAACTGAACCGATGCGGACAGTAAATAAATTACGAGCAACAAATAAACGCGCTCGGCTGCATCGATGGACAGCAAAACAAAAAGCCGAGCAATGGCAGAGGCAATGGCAATGGCAGCAAAGACAGAGGCTAACGGAAAAAAAAGTAAAGAGCATAGCGAAACGAGAAATGTAGACAAACAAAGACAAGAAAACGGAACCGGAAACGCTTTCAGCTGTCGAATTTGTATGAGCTGCTGCGTGCCGCCTGCCCCCTAAACTTCCCCTAGTCCCCTCTAGGCTTGCTCCTTGAATGCTCCAAATGCCATGTTCATCCTGTCTTAGGCCACCAGCGAGCTTTGCTGCCCTGCCCCATTCGTAAGTGTTCAATCATTTGATTGTTGCAACAATGCAACATCAGCAACAGCAAAAGAAGTGAAACACAGAAAAGGATTTATGGTCATCGATCAGAATTAATGAAGAATTTGTTTTAGTGCCCTGACAAAGCTCCAGTTGGCCAAAGGCCAAGGCAGAGGGGTTGGTGCTTGGGCCATCCAAAGCAGCTTCAAATAGAGCATTTGTTGCTAATCGTTTTTGCCAGCCTGAATGCCACTCGAAGAGCACTTGTGACCGAGTACTAACCGTAACTGCTTGAGTATTACACTACATTAGCGAAATTAAATTGATTTTTCGCTGCGCCTGCTTCGATTTTCCTATGCTTCCTTTTCTTCATATATTGTAGTTTTTTTCTCATCTTCTTTTCGATCCCCTTGCAACCCTGGCGCATCGTTAGCTCAAGAGCTGTTGATAGCCGTATTTCACCACCTTTTAACTCTTATTAAGCGATTCTCTATCTCTTTCTATTTGTCTCTCTCTCGCTCGCTTGTTGCTTGATTTATGCTGCAGCGCCCGCAAGTATGCAGCGTAAATATTTTTATGACCCAATATATGAAGCCAGTCTTCAGCTGCCCCGCCCACCAGTGCACTTGTGCCTGAACAACCATACATATATACACACACACACACACATAGATCCATAAGCACACCAGGAGCAGCGGCATACACTAATCATATTAAATGAAATTCATACGTCGCCGCATTTATGCGATTTACTCAGGGACTCACGACCCACTAGCGAGGGTTGCTAAAACGTTTCATATGACGCGCAATTGATGTGGTTGTTGTTGTTGCTGTTGTTGTTGCTGTTGTTGTTGCTGTTGTTGTTACTGTTGTTGTTAGTGTTGCTGGCTGGCAACATTTTCGTTGTCGTTTAAACTAATTGAGTGTTACAAATTTTATGTGCAAAATCTTTAAGCTAAATTGAAATTTGTTTTGTTTGCCTTTGGCCTGGCCTCGTTGTTGTTGTTGTTGTACATTTTTTACATATGATGCGGGTTGTATATGAACCCATTTAATGTTATGTGCACATTTCGTTGTTGCCATCCGTAAGTGCGTTGAACCATTTTAAAATTGAGGTATGCCTATCACTTTCAAAAATTGCCAACCAAATGGCAAAATATTTTCGGCAGCGCTTACTTACTTATAATTTATTCAATGACTATGAATATGTGGAGCTACAAAGCAGTGTGTATGTAGTATTTAAATTATTATAGGAGATTATTCATGTTCAGGTCTCCCTGGACTCAATAATAATTTATTCAGTTAAATACGTTGATGTTACCCTATACCTTAAGACTCGAAGATACATAAACAATTACTTAACTTTGCCTTCTTTAAGTAGAGGGGCTCTGACTTCAATTAATAAAAGAAGTACTGCTGATTAAGAAACTTAAACTGAGCTTAACTAAATAATATTATAAAACTATAATTTAAATTGATTTGAATTTAATTTAAGTAAAAATTGTTAAAAAAAAGTCTTTGAAGCTAATTGTCACATTTTCCTATGGAATTTTTCATTCAGGAAAAACGCTTATAAACCATTTATGAGTAAGGTAACTCCTTCTAAAAATGTCTACGATCATATATAGATTTATTTGATTATAATCTTAAGTTTTATTTCTTTACATGAACTATACGATTTTTGGCATGATTTGATAATTGCGTCGCCGGCAAAACGCATTTTGGGCCAATTTACATAATTTATGATGGCAGATTTGTGCAGCCCACGCTCTTAGATTAGGCCAAAAAAGAAATGCATACAGTTCGAAACAATTTCGTGGATGATTTGTGCCATTGCAGCGACTTGGCTGGCGATAAGAACCAAAAATTTGGCTTCTGCCGTTGTTCGACTGCATGGCTTATAAACAAATATGCTGGCCAAATTAAACTTATGTCTGAGATTTATCATTTCTGTGGCCATATATCAGCGCTCGAGTGGCATGCCAATAAAATATGGCACTTGTTTAGGGCCCGGCCAACAGGCAATTACCAATTGCCAAAGCCGGCCAAGCGAGAAGCTGTCGCGAGATTTTGAAAAATTAACAATGTCAGCGTAGGAATATCCACATACTCATCGAGCATAGAGGCTATAGAGTAAGAGATATTGTATTGTTCAGTTCCAACTGTAGATTTATGCCAATTTAAAGAGACCAAACTTGTAGTCCAAAAGCTGCTGATGCTGATTTATGGCATCTCGCATGACTGTTTTGCCAAAGGGTACGCCGCTCCCTGCCCCCTCCCAGCTAAAGCTGGCCATAAATTATGCGTATGATCAAATTGCTACCTTCATGTGGTAGTCGCTCAAGTTTTTGTGTTGTGCTTTCAATTAAGCCAATTGATTTTAATTAGACCATGACTTAAACATATTTCATAAGCATATTCCAAAGAAATGATTATTATTAAACACGCGACTCACCAAGGGGGCCTACAATTCTTAACGAATGTTACCTCGCTGTAACTTAATATGAGTCCGCAAATACCCTACCCATCGTCATTCAGCTCAATTAATGAGAATTACGAGTAGATGGCCAACTCGTCGAATAATGCACCAGCAGCCCACATGTAATGCCAACTGGAGGGTAGCTTTGGTTCCAGTTTGAGCTCCTTAATTGGTGACACACACACACACACACACACACTCGCGCACACATGCAGGGTATAGAGCGGGACTCACATGCAACGTGCTTCAATTGAGGTGATCAACGTTAATTAAAAGCCAACAAAAGACAAACTGAAATTGACTCAGCCAGCGGCAACTGTTGTTGGCTCATTAAGTGGTCGCCCGGCCACGCCCACAGCAAACAGTGCACACTACGCTCCACTGAGCGATCGAGATGAAAAATTAACATTTCGCGCATCATTAAAATTCCGACAGTAGCCTGGCAGAGGCTGCGAAGAGGGAATTACTACTAAAGCCATATGGAACTATGTATATGAATATGTGTGTATGTATATGCGGTTGACAAATGCCGCAACGTGCTCAATGTTTCCATTACCATTACCATTTGCCCAGTTTCCATCTAACGATTGCCTCCATGTTGCAAGTACTAGACGCTTCAGCTGTGCCGCAGCCTGTGGCTCATTTGTCGCAGCATCCGACGATAAATGAGTAAAACAAATGCGTCAACACCGAATTTTCATTTGGTTAATGTGTGAAAGCGGACAAAACTAAATACAAATACACACATACATACAGTCGTATGCCTAAGCAGGCATCAGTGAAATAATAACATGAATTTATCAATTTGTCATGTTGATATTTGTTTGGCAATTTATTTTCCACATACGACATGTGCTCAGAGATCGTTCCGTTCCGTCCAGTTCCTCTTCCTCTTCCTCTTGCTCAGCTGACTTGGGTTTTCGTTTTTATTTTTAGAAACTTTCGTTTGTGCAACTCGAGGCATGCAATTGTGGGCAGTAATTGATTGTGCTACTTATCCGACTTACTGCAAGCCAATGGGATACAGATGTTCAAGGCTTATCTTTCCTTCGGTTTTAGTCAACACCAAAAGTGACTTTAAATATATTTATATGAAAAGTAATATAAATAATATATCAAGTATATATATAGTACTTTCTTGCCCTTTAATCAAAATTTCAAAATTTTTTATGTGGAGAAATCTCTCTCTCAATACTTAATAAAATATTTAGTCAACTAATGTTTATTAACTAATATTATCCATAAACACACACATGCACACACGAACACCCACTCGATAAGTAGTTAAGCACATTGCAACTTCACCTCGAAGCCAGACAGTCACAAATCATTCAACGGCAACAAACAAATAAACAGACTGACGAAGAACTTAAACTCATTTAACTTAAGATAATAAGCGGCCCTTAGGACCTGAAGTAAGGGAGTTGCTAGGTGCTGGAGTAGGCTCCAGCTTCCTCTGCCAGTTCCCCTTCACATATAGAATTAAGGCCTGTCTGTCGCTCAACGCTGTTGTTGATGATGATGATGTCACCTTATACAGCAGAGGCACAGATACAGATACATATAGAGCTACAGATACAGATACAATTGCAGAGGGCCATAGTAAACACGACCATAAAAACCATTAACATCTGGTGTGATTAACTCTTAAAACTGCGAGTCAAGTCCGTTGGCTCCTAAGCAGCTCGGCCGCCCCAGCCATTCCGATTGGCGGAGCAGCTGCTACCATCTCCCTCCCACCAGACTGGGACTGGATGGGGTAAACTCATTCACACGGCAGCCAGTGCATCAAAAATGGGGAATCGGAATCGGAGTCACCAGAGTCGGAGCTGGAGTCGCGTCGTCAGTTTCTTTGTCGCTTTTGGAAATTTATGAGTTTCGCTTGAAAAGTATTTTATTGCGTTTATAATTCTGTGTGTGTATAGCGGGTGCGTGTGAGTGTGAGTGTGTGTGCCGCATGGGAAATGAATGGGCAGCTCTCTTTGTGTGTGCTGTGCCGCTTGCTCCCCTTTCAGCCGCTACACTCTGTAAATGTTGCACATAAACTCTTTAACACTTTGCCTCTCGTTGCAATTAAAAAAATCTACTTATTGGTGGAAAGTGTTGCTGCCCCACGCTCTCGGATATGCGACATTGTATCTGTATCTGTATCTGTAACAGTAACTGTCTGCATTTGTATCTGCTGTGCACATTAGGCACCGACGCACCCCGCCCATCCGCACCGCCAGCTCGCCTCATTGGTGGTGGTGCTCTGCTCCACTTGGCCGTTTGGGGGCACCGCATCATTTGTTTGCGTAACTTTATTAGACTCTTGAATTGCGTGTTTAGTTTTTGAACAATTTATGTGCCTGCCTGCCTGCCTGCCAGCCAGCCCGCTTACTCCTCGGTCGTGTGACGAAAATGTGGGAAACTTGTGTAGTCCACGAGAACGAGGTCGGCCATGTGTGCCGCCAGTTGCATTAGATACAGCTACAACCAAAGATACAGATACAGATCCATCTCGCTGCCTGATGAACAAGTGTCTGTCTTCTTCCTTTCACTGCTGCTATCAAATTAACGTTTAAAGTGTAAGCTGTTCTAAGTTAAAGGTAATGACTGCCTACTGATAATTTCTTCAAATGGTATCCTATACTTGTGACATCTTAATTATCCAGCGGGACAACGATATACGTTAATGATTTGTCAGTCCTGATGTATTCAACTCTTGTTTTGTAAACTTGGGTAATAAAGCTATGATAGATTTTTGTCGTATCCAGCTGTAGTCGAAGGAGCTTTGAATTCTTTAAATGTACTTTTAATATCAGCTGAATGTCCAATCTACGACCTATGATCGAAATTATATCTGCAGAGAAATAAGTCTAAGCTAAGACGGAGCAAACTGTTCTTTATATATAATATATATATTTATATATATTTAAACTTTTATTAACAAAGCTTTCTTTCATAAATTATATTTATATATAAATATTACTTGCAAAATGTCCTGGAGTATTTGTGAACAAAGCATCTTGATGTCAGGAAAAACCAATCCTTTTTGCCTCTTAAACTTTCTAAAGTATCTATGTTAAACTATTTAATCAACATTTTCCGATCGGTTGAATATGTTGCATCGCAAGTGGTCCAAGAATACATCCAACAACCTGCAGTGCTTAACATGTTTAAAGTCTCTGTCTGGAACCAAGGTTCAACTATCTTGAGTAGAGCTCAATCGGGCTGCAGGCATTGACTTTTAGCCAGTTCGGAGCACGCGCTTGATTAATAACCAAAGAAAAATTGAAAAATTTTACAAAACACACAAAAATTAAAACGTACAAATTGCGAGATATTTGTTTGCCAAGAGGGAGGGCTAAAGGAGGGGGTGTGGGGCTGGTTGGGCGGCACCTTTCCGTCAACGCAACTTAAGACGGCCAAGCGAGCGCTGTCTGCCGGGTTAGGGTGGCGCAAAACGGAAGAAAAAAAATTCATTTTCCACGTAATTACTCTGCTGTGATTAGTAAAATTAAACTTTTCTTTTGCATTTCCCTTTTGCTGCGCGTGAGTTTTGCTTTTGCTTTCGCCTTTTGATTTCTTCGCGCGGCTGCAAAAAATGGCGGCATCGTTTTTTGGTTTTTTTCTTTCTATTTTTTGCTTCTCAGTTTCATTTAGCGCTACGTTTTTCATGGGAAAAACTAGAAAAATGCTAGCAGGAAAACGCGTAACGGCCAATTACAAGGATTGATTGTGTATGAAAATGTTTGGGAAAACTTTTCCTCAGCACAGTGCGAAAGTTCCCGAGCTCATTTTTTGTATTTGCTCAATGCATAAGGTGTCCAATTTTTCATGCCAGACATAGATTGACGGCCCGTTGTCGGGCGCAATCAAAAATTTTAAATACAAAAAAGATCTCGAATAAAAGGAGAGAAAAAATGCTCTAGACACTTTAACACTTGAATAAATATTTGTGCGCCAGTCGGAGATTTTATAATGCCACAAAATCCAAACTAATTACTCAAGTCGCTCGCCGTTGGTCGGACGCGCGCATCATTTCACTTGATATCCTGTCACAGGATGCGTGGCGAGCGAGCGTTAGGCCCAGTCGCAGACAGGCAGACAGGCCGACAGACAGACAACATCATCATCCTCATCATCGCCATTGCCGTCGAGTGCTACTTCAGCAGACAAAAATAAATGTTTTGAAAATAATTTCGTGTTATTTTTTTCTTCTTTCCACTGCGCCAAGGCTCAAGGACTCGCTGTGGAGAAAGTGTCGCTGGCGCGTGTGACAAAAATTAATATTAATTTGCTGTGTCAATGCATCCGTCATAGCGAGAGCCAGTTGGTCCCAGTCTCAGTCGCAGTCCCATTCCCAGTTTCGGTCCAAAAAGTGGTTATTTTTCAGGAGTCTCATTATCATCCCAGCGCAAAGTATGAAATGCCAACGTCGAAAAGGGTAAAAATCTTGTTTGTTATTTTGTTGAAATATTCAAAATTTCTCATATTTGGGGTTTGGCTTTTGGCGTGGCAACTTTGTGGCATTGGGCGTGGCAGGTGTTGTTTGCTGCGCAGTTGTCAACGGGACCCTCAAACGCTCTCCAGAGTACAGATTACAGGGTGTCATCGAGCGCTACCCTAGACTGTTCACTGGTCACACGCCCGACACACGTTGCTTGAAATCAATGCGCTGTTTTTCCAATTTTCCGAGCTGCCTGCAAGGTGATCAAGGGGTGGTGCGAAGTGGGGAAAAGTGGGTTGGTAATGTGACAATTTACGGTTTGCTTTGCTCATCAGCACGCGGCCGCCGCCTGTGAGAGCTGCTTAATTTGGCCAGCTCAGTGGGCGACACGTGCCACAAAATGTTGAAGGTGTTCGTCGTAATGTGTCTTGCCCCCAACCTCTGCACTCTGTTTACATGCATTTGTTGTTAGTTGTTTAATTTAATTAAGGCTCAAATATGAGAGATCGTGAGAACTCATCTAAACATTGTTGTATTGAAAAAGTTCTTGATCCAGCTGCTGTGTTGAAACTACAACCCAACTATAAATATGATATTTTGGTGAGTTTCTTGTTGTATATATCGATGTATTAGTTATTGCTAATCAAGCTTAAACTCGTTGTGGATATTATACTTATATTAAAATATTATATTATATATTAACAAGAAACATGGCCTAGGTTTGTTCTTCTATAATAGGTTTTATATTATTGCGAAATAGATTCTCAATCAAAAAGTAAGTTTCAAGATTTACATTCAGATTTAAAGAGAATCGCTAGACAAAATAATTTAAAAATAGTAAACTTATCTGTTTTTTAAGATACCTTGCATTAATGATATACTATATGTCTTCTATATGAACAAATGTTGTTACTTAAAACATTAAAATAAAACTTTTTCCAAAGTTATTTATACATATGCATTTGAAAGTCATTATTTAGTTGTTATCCATGTATATATCTATATACCTTGTACGTATTTGAAACTAGAGATGGACATCGGGGTCGGTATTACCGGGAATCCCGCGGGTCCCGAAAAAATTTTCGGGATCAGCCTGGATGGGAAAGATTATGAAAAAGTCCGCGATATTCGGGATAAGTGCTTGATCCCGACATTCCCGCGGGTCGCGATAAGAAAATTTTTAATAAATTAGAACAGAAGAATGATATTGACGAGGAAATTAATTCTAATATAAATCCTGTTATATTTAAGGGAAGTTCAAATATCTTATTATTTTGACAACAATGCAATGAATTGTCATTGTTACAAATGCTTGCTAGGCAAGTACTTGATGTTCCAACATCTTCGACAACGAGTGAGAGGGTGTATTCTACATCTAGTAGAATTTTGGAAGAAAGGAGAACACATCTTAGAGAAGAAAATTTTGAGAAAATATTATTTTTAATTAAAAATTTTTATCTATCATAAGAGATCTAAATGTTGAAAAAAAAAATTTTGGAAAATGTCGGGACCCGCCGGAAATATTAAAAATTTGTCGGGAAAATTATGTCTGGACGGGATGGGTTTCTTTCCCGATCCCGTCTCTATTTGAAACCAACTCTTCAGTTTTTTAACAATATATATATATTTTGTACAATGTAGTTATTGTTGTATTCATATTATTCTGCTGATATGTTTTTAAAGAATCACACGTCGTGCATCGGCGTATCAAGTCGACGGACGCCGCGGAACACCGCAACTGACTCGAATCTTCTTTTTCCTTATTGGTCTAACCTGTTACCATATGCTCGGAAAATCTTTTGAGTTTTTCTGCAGCTTCCTTGGCTGTGGCGCAAACAGCTGCCAAGTTTCATGTGCAAATGAAATGGAAGTGAAAAACTCTTCGTCTGATGCTGCGACTGGCACCTTTCAGTGGGTGCGTCGCAAAGCGTCTTCGTTTCTAAATATTTTGATTAGTTCTTGTAAATTTGTTGTTTGCATTGCCCTGGCCGGCAGCCTGGGCCTGGATGCAGTTCGCTGTGTGTTTGCTTAGTCTCACTTAATTTGTAATTTCTACGGCCTGTCTGTGGCAGCATTTGGTACATGTTGCTTTTGGTGACAAACTCAAGACACACACACTAACACGCACACACAGGCATACTTGTGGCAATGTGGCTACAAGTTGTTGGCTCACAGCTCAATCAAGCGCTTAGCTAACTGTTAACTTAACTTAGTTGAATGTCTGGCCAACACACACGCACACTCACACACTTTATGATATGTGTGTGCGCTTAAATTACATTTGACATTTACGAGTGCATAATAAAAATTTTTACAATGACCGACGCCATTTTACTTGACAAATACTTTACAACAAAAGCACTTGAGGGGCAATAGAAATGGAACTGGAGCAAGGGCTACACAAAGGGGGTATCGGCTAGGTGGGGGCGGGGTAATGGATAATGGGTAATGGCCATCAAGTGCAGATCGCTCGTAAAACACATTTTACAGTTGGCACATTCAACTTCGGGCCATAGGTTTGGGACACGAGATTTTCATTGGATCTCTTTGCTGCTCAGTTGCATTTTTAATTAATTGACTGTAGTTTTTATGGCTTCATTAATTACGGAGCAGAGGTCCCTGTTTGGTCCTTGACGTCATGCCACACACACACACACGCATGTGTCAATCAGTCGTCTATTGAATTATGCATCATCGATATGTGAGCTGTAAATATCAATAATAAAAGTGCGCTGTAAATGTTGCTGAAGGAGTTGGGGCTCTGCTTCAGGAACGAGTGCATTAAAAATTTATTAGAATTTGCCTGTGACGCGTGTCCATATGACTGCGACCCATTCGTGGATGTTGCCATAAAATAATAATCTTTATGATGGCAAAATTTTAATACAATATTGGCGGCCCACGTTCTGCCCTTATGCCGATGCCGCAGCGATGGCGATGCGTCTCTATCTGTCAGTCACTCCGAGATTCATAAATTCACTTTAATTGCTGCAGTGATTTCTGCGCTTTTAGTGCCCGATTCGAACCCACATCCCGATCCAGACTTAGCCGTGTTCCGCTCTCGCTGCGAGCGATAAAAGCGCTCAAAGTGCCCGTTAAAAATGCTGCTCATTAATATTCAACTATTTAGTGGCAAAGATTAAGTAACTTAAGTATTTCGCAAGCCAGCTGCCAATTTGATTAACCATATCACCACAAGCACAGCTACGGTCAAATCTATTCAGAGAATATGTTTTAAGTATGTTCAGAGACTCACTTTTTATTAAACAGTAAAATTTATATTGATATATATTTTGAAACTGGTGAAAAAGGAATCTCTCTCTTTTATTTAAATGATCGTGCAGCTCATGTTCTACACAAAAATCATAATTGCATCGCTGTGTAGCTGCGTAGCTGTTTAGTTAGCCGCATAAGTGCGGACATGTTTTGTTTTGACCATGCCTCATTTAGATTCATTTGCCAATTTATTTAACGATCGATCGTAAAGTGTTTCTGCCCGCAGCACCTCTGCGGCCGCCTTTAAAATTTTGTTTTATTTGCTTTCTGATCTTTTTGCTGTTTTCTTTTTTTTTTGGTTTTTTCTTTTCAGTTTCTGTTTCAAAATATGCATTGAATGGGAGCAGTGGCAACAGCAGCTTGTTTACGTTTTTAAGTGAATTTTCATATTTTAATGTTTTGGCAACATTGTTGTCGCACAATCCCGAGACGCTGTGGAGGTCGACGGCGGTCATAATTTCCGGCGTGGAATTCGTGGAAGTTGCCGATGCGTAAAAATTGCGCTCACATCTTTGCCCGATGGACAGCCCGTAGGGGTAAATGGAAGGAAGGTGCTGGGGAGGGCAGGGCGAGGGGTATTGCTCACTGTGGGGCAGCTCGTAAAGTTTGCCAAGCACTGGACGTTTAATAGGTGGAAACAGCGGCCGAGCACAAAGGTGTTTTTCTTAGCATTTTATATGGCTTTACACTACAAGAAGAAAAATGTCAAAGCGATACAAATGCTAATATAAAAATGTTGCCTCTTTGATGAAGCAGCAACAACAACGACTGTAAACAAACAAGCACAAGGCATGCACGGTCAGATCGTTCAGTTATACATATATATACATGTGTATAGCTGGGCACTCATTGTGCTCAGAGGCATGATCATTCGACGGAATGGCGCACATCATTCGCATTGAGCTTGAAATTTTATATGATGCTTGTGCAAAAGGATGAAAAAAGTCGAGGAAAACAGTTTCAACTAATTAGCCAAACGATCGCCGACTTTAGAGGCAGAGGATGTGGAGGAATCGCCAGACTAGACGTGCGTGCGTTGGCCATTAAAAATTATTGAAATTGAATTTGAAAATAAACTGAAAAATGCTTTTTGGGGGCCGATTTCTTGGCGTGTTTTTCGATTTTTGGCCGAAAAGTGTGGCACACGGCGCGCTTGATTTGAATCTGTTTCTGTTTGAGAGTTTTTTTTTCGTTTTTTTCTTGTGTGATTTGTGGAGTGGGGTTTGGGCGTATCGCCTTCGATTAAATGTACCGGCTGCATTTTCACGTATTCTCAGGAAATGTGCGTTCAATTCGAAATTAGTTTCTTGCGCTGAGACGAAGAAAAAAGATTTAATTTATTGCCGACTCGAGAGCATTCGAACGGTGTGTGGCGTATTTTTAAGTGAAATGGATTGAAATGAAATGATTTTTCATTTACATTTCTATTTTTTTTCTTAGTTGCTTTTTAGCCAAACGATGCTGATGTGATGCTGGTGGTACTGGTGGTGGTGCTAGTGGTGGTGGCGACGACAAGACGCCAACCAGACGAGCTACTCAACGGCCTGGCCCCAAAAATGCCGACGAACATTTCGTTGGCCGCAAATTCGTACCTAAATGCGCAAGAATTTTGCGAGTGCTAGCACCTAAGCGGACTGTGGACAGCGGCCGGACAATCCGCCATTAAGTGGTTGCACCTTTTTTGGCACAGGGTGTGCAAGCGCGGCACTTAGTCAATCTGCGTAGGGGCAACTGTGCAGCATGCACCCTGTTTGCCGCAAAGGTACTCAGTGGGCCGAATTGGCTTCTATTTTCGACAAAGGCACGGCCACGCCAAAGTAGGTTGACGCCACCTAGGTATTTCGTTTCACAAAGGTTACGATTCGAGGAGTTTCGCACCTAGAAAAGGGGCACGGGCGGACGTCTGTCGGGCTCCGACAAGCTGGCGTCAGTCTCGTGTACTGCAATTATGCAGACAACATGTCAGCGTGAATTGTTCGCATTGTCGAGCGCCGACAGCAATGACAAGCGGACTAGTGGACTAGCGGGCCGTGCAGGAGGGCGTGGCAGGCGCGAGTGTGCAGCCAGCAATCAGCTAGACACAGCTGCGCCTTAGGTGCCAAAAACACACAAAATCACAACGAGCCGCGTCTAATGGTCAATAAATATGAAAATTTTATTGACTTATGCAACATGATACAACACCCACTCAAATCGGGCAGTTCCAACAGTACTTTATGTGAAATTTAAAATGCGCACACACACACAAACTCACACAGAGCTCATGATCCTGCTCATCTTGAAGTCTCCAAGGTTTGTATGCGCGTCTCACGTTTGGCTAACAAGCTCCCTGGAGTGAAATAAAAGCGAAAGTGCAAAAGTATTTGACTACGTGATGTGGAGCTCATATTGGCCAAGCCTAGCGGCAGCTCAGCTAGCCATTTGGCCCCGTTGGCCACAGTCTGTGGCTATATGGCTCACTTGAGTAGGTGTTTCCTCTAGCCAATTAGCCCGCATGCATGCAGGGCTGGCAGCTGCCAGCTGCCAGCTGGCCCAACATTGTTGGCCATTCGTATTGCCCATACCCTGTATCAAATTTGAATGCCTTTGTAACTAAGGGATACTCCTGTTAAAATAGAAGACGTAGCTATACAACTATACAGACTAGTCACAAATTTACTTATACTTTATAAGTATTACAATATCTATATGTATTTCCATAATATATATGGAACTTTGGTTTCCCAGTAAGTATAGATATATGTACTTATATCTAATCATATTGATTTCAGATAATTTAAAAATAGGATACTTTCTTCTTCTCATTACAATTGTCTATATACATTATATGTATACTATATAAAGTAAGATTTATAAATACAGGGTATCTCTCAGTGACGCAAACCATAACTGGAACATTCTCAAATGTTGGCTGTATGTTTTCTGAGCCATTTCGCCTATTGTCGCTGTCTGTTGGAAATAAATCAAAAACTACCAGGAAAACTGAGATGCAATTGCCAGTTGCAAAATGCTGTTGCACTTGCAACATTTGCGCAGCCAAAGCGTGTCCAAGTGCTAGGTGCCACATAGTGCTAACTTCTCAAGATAAACATATATATATATTTGTATATATCTGCTTGTCTGGCCGCTTGTCAACACTTGCCAATTGTTCGTCTGCGCCATTGGAGGTTTCCACATAAAAACGCGCAGCGAGAGAGCAAAATGAAATATGAACTATTTTAACGCCTACTTAATTTGTTTTGTTTTTCCTGCTTGCTAACTATAAATTTTAATTAATTTAGCGTTGAAGTGAAAGTGTTAAGCGACTTGCGTCATGGCAGCCACCGCGTGCCATCTGTATATAGTAACTGATGATGCCCGCATCAAGTGCAGCTGTGTCGGGGGCCAATTGGTCGTAGCCAATATTTTAATAAATTTTTGTGCCTAGCCGACAGTTTTTCTCGAGGTAGTCGACGACCTAAATAAATAAAGATATGTTTATGTGCAAAATATTAAAGACAAACAATACTGAATGGCCACCCCCAAGCAGTTGCCCACACACACACATACACACACTCACACATATGTCGCCGCCTGACCAATTCATAAGTCTGCACTTAAAGCAGCAGCAGCAGCAGCTGAGGACACGGGAGACGGCACAAGCACAACCTGTGGCAAGGTTGAAGAGGCTGAAGTAAGGTTAGGCTAACGTATAAACTGCAGGCTCGCATATACATAAAAATCATAATAAAATGTATTTACCCCAGGATCAAATTATGAATCTCCTTATGGGCCAGAACATGGCCCGGGCAAAGCATGGGCAGCCGGCTAAAAGGTGTGCCCGGCCATCTCAAGTTATGAAAGCCGCAGGCTGTTGGCCAGCCCAACGCAACCCAACCCGTAAAAAGGACAAACGCATATTTATGAAATGAGCAAAACTATAAAGGACACCCACACAGGATATAGAACAATGTGACGACGTTCGGCGTAGATTTTGGATTTTTGGGTCTATCATGAAAATTTGTGCACATTTCAGCAAAAAGCGCCCCTGAGGTGTTGCGAGCGCCTTCAAGGTGCTGTCCTTAGCCGAAGTCCCTTTTTGGGTGGGCGGCCAGTCTATTACACAACTACTTTATGGCATGTAGAGCTACACCTAGGCGCGCCTGCGGCGGCAACATATGGTCAGCAGTCGAGCTCAGGTCCACATCTAACTGGGGCTCTTTGGGAAGCAGCAATCCCTTGTTGTTCTCCACGTTTTACAAAGTTTATTTCACATTCGTTTTGCTTTGGCTGCGTTCATTGTCAGCATCATCAACAGCCATCAACATTGTCGCCCCAGACTCCGCTCCAACGTGACATCTGTCTGCCCCCGGGGCGTGGAGTGTTGCTTAAACATGTGAGTCACATACGCCACCAACTGGTCGAGGAGTTTAGTTGAAGAAATTACCTTTGCATCGCAAGTAAGAGACCAAATAAAAACCCTTGAAAATTACCTAGCTACGTATTAAAACGATGGCATTTCGTCTATCGCAGATCACGTACCGTTTTATTAGTCAATCAAAGGATACTTTAGCATGCATCTCATTAAGTCTCTCACTTGATATGCATTGGCAAAACAAAGTAAAAGTAAAGACTTTAGTTCTGTATAAACAGGCAGACTCAAAGAATTGTAGTCTTTAAAGCAATATTTCATATTTTTACATAGTACATATTTCTTGATCTTAACTGGGGATTATCTAGACTAGACTGTTGTATCTTTTATTCTATTAAGACCAAGTGCTTTACTTAAAAACTTCATTTAGACATTAATTTTATAGCTCTTTTCAAATTTAATTATTTATCATCGTAAACTTTAATATCTTCTACTTAAATTGACTAGAGAGCATTTTTTACTAATTTGTAATTTGTGCAATAACTTTGGCACCAAAGTGCATCAAGTGCTTGGCAAACAAATCAAAATGCAATTTTCATAAAAATGCATTTTATTTTTGATGGAAAAGAACTGCTAAAAGGGGTAGGGAGTTGAATGGGAATGGGAATGGGAATGGTGCACTTTGCATTAAAAATGCGCTGGCTAAAAGCTCAACAATTAGCAACAATTTTTGAAATGGAAAATGGCAAAGGCAGAAAGCTGAAACATAGAAGCGAGTGAAACAAATTAAAGCATCTTAAATGGAACTTATTAGATTTGTATACTTTTAATTTGCATTCATAACAGCCCCGCCCACACGTCCCGCACGCCTCTGAGAAAAACCAAAGGCGGCAGCTTTACGAAGGGGCCTGGACACTTGGCAGGAGTTAGGACTAAGGCGAAGGCTATGGCAATTCCGTGCCGAGTCGTAGGACAACAGTTGGCAGTTGTGTCCTGCTCCTGTCTTGGCCGTAGACAGTCAAAGAAAGAAAGAGAGAGAGAGAGAGAGAGAGAGAGAGCGGGAGAGGGAGAGAAAACGCAATTGAAACCCTTTTCTTGTTGTTGCAGCTCACACCCGCTGTGGCAGTGGCAGTGGCTGTGGCAGTGTGGACATGACGTATTTCTTTCTCGACTCGCCTGATTTAAATTTTGCTTCAGCTGGAATAAAACAAAATTAATTTGTGCATATTTCTTGAGCGCCCAGACGAAATACGAAGCTCAGTTGCTGCTGCTGGACATTTATTAAAAGGCGAAACGAGCTGGCAGCAAGAAGGGAAATGGAAACCTTTTTGGCCAATCCTAGGAATAATAAAAAATATCAAGTGAAAAGAAAATTTCATAAAACGAAAACAATTTGCCAAAATTAAAGAATAATAAGAAGCCGTCAACGATCCACACAACTTTTGACCAAAAGGAGCAAGGACTCTTACTGAATAGATTTCCCATAGAAATGCATTAATGCAAGGCCTCCCCGAGGAGCGACGGGAAACGGACTCTGCACACGTGCCGTTACAGAACAGATATGAAAGATATTGATATACAATCGAGCCGATGGCCGGATGGGTGAAGTTCCAGCTGAAGCATCCCATAAATCCATTAGCAATAAATAGTTTCGATATGAAAGTGAAATGAAATAAATTTATTTATACGTTTCGCACGGCGCGACAAGCAGGAAAATTAGTGCGAACAGGGCATATCGACGGCTTTTCCTCTGCCTTCGCTGAATGGCAATGGGAATAGGCATGGACCAGGAGCACTGCCAGAAGCAGCGGCAGGGGGCAATGCACTGTCAATTTGTGATGCGCGGCAAATGAACCAAAACAAAGCGACGCACAGCTACGGCAATCGAACAACTGTATCGAATTACCAATCATTCAATACAATGCCAGTTCAACCCCCACCCAAAAAAAATTGTGACATGGTCACGCGACCTACGCGGCCCTGCGCCGGGGTGGCTTCATAGTTCACGGTGTCAGATTTACCGATTTGCCAATTTAGTAAGTTGGATTTGCACATTGCACACAAAGCGCTGCCTGGTGGGAAATGCGCCTACTAAGACCCCACACCACATTTCCCCCTTCTCCTAGTTGAGTTCCCTAACATACGATGTTGATTTTAGAATTCATATTGAGCCATCAAAGCATTACTATCACTTAGACAACGGTCCCGCTCGCAACCAAAAACAATTGAATTGAAAATGGGATATAACCCACATATATAGCCAACAACAGCATGCTGACCAAATTGCCGACAATTTGGGTTAACTGCAAATTTCACAAACGGCAAACAGCAAACGTGCAAGTTTTAACAAAAAAAAAGAAGAAAACCAGTACAAGATGCGATTCCTCGAGTTGATGCCAGGACAACTCTTCAGGGGATAGGCGGTGGCCATAAAATTCACTGGGGCGTAAAGGATGCGATGCCTTTTAATAATAAAATGGGCGAATAGAAAAAAGAACTACGCACTGGCTGCATAAACTAAAACTAAAGCCTCTTGGCTATGCCCAGGCACGTCTTAAATGTTCAAATTATGTAAAATAAAATGTGCGCCAAAAGGATAAACGACTAGGCTGACGTCAGCCAATGTCAACGTGGCTGAGTGACAGGCAGAAGGACGGATGGGAAGACGGGCAGAAGGATAGACAGTCAGGCAGGCTTACTCAAACACTCGACAATCCTTGCAAGGTGCAAAAAAGTGGCGTCGAGGCCGCTCAAAGTGCCAGCGTCCATTTGCATGTCCTTTGCCAGCGTGTCCTGGCTAATAACCGTGAGTAAGCGAACAGGTGCCGTTCGCTCTCAATGCCGTCAGCGACCGTTGTGATCAATCTTGCTAAGCTTTTGTTTTCACTGGGTTTTTTGTTTATGGACAGAAAAGGGCAGGGCGACGCCTTAGAAGTGCCAATGGCATTCGCCGCGACAGCTTTTAGCATCAGCATCAGCAGCAGCACAGACATTGAGACATCCTGTGACAGCCAACAACAAAGCAAACTGGGACGAGTCCTTTTCGGCATCTTGGTCTATGATTGATTAGCAATTAATTAGCTACACAAATAACTGTAATTATATGCCAGCGAGAACAATGTCAGGCCCTTGCGTCAAGCGCTCTTGAGCTCAACCCCAGACACGAAAACAAGTGCATGCCCTGCTAAAAGACCCAAACTCTGAATGACACTTTTTAATATCCTTTATTAGAAATGCAAAGAGTATTTTAGGAAAACATTTTATATACATTTAGTTTGGGGTATATAAGAATTATTTGAAATATATTTTCGTAGACTTAAGCTAATTCAGCGGGAATATTTAGCTACAATAAAAGTTTTCTTTTAACTTTTTACTTATAAATTTGTTTAATTGTTATCTTAATATATAAATATTCTTCATATTCTAATTATTTTTATTTATCTCAGAATTAAATAATCAATTAACTAATTTATTTCGAGTACTCTGAAACTTTATGCAAACTTTAACTTATTTCTTATGAATCATTTACTTATGTATATATCTTAATAGGCAAAAGGAAGTCGCTAAATATCATTTTGAATGCAAGTAATGTAAGGAACTTTATTCTCGTCACCTTTTCGCCAAGCAAAAATTGTATAATATGCAATGTTTTTATTTTCTGTAAATTTTCCTTTTACTAGGGTATTTTATAGTCTAGCAAGCTCTGCATTTCAAAACAGTTTCCTCTTTTTATGCATTGCCATTGAAAGTTATGTACTTGCGAAAATGTTGTTGTTTTTTTTTTGGGTACAGCTCCACCTTTTTTGTTGGCTGTTGTTGTTGCTGCGTCTCATCGTTAGCTAATTTGCATTTGGTTGTTGTCATTTTATGTGCTTATGAAACGAATTTGTTGTAACTTTGGTCGGAGCGAGTGCCATTGGTTTTTACGATGCGAATGCCAACCAATATATATCCTAATGACACTTTATTGTCAGTCCAAGTATTCGTCACAGCCAAAGGGAAAGAAACAGACCTATAGACCCAGCGCAATCACCCCTAATTGCAATGTAACCCCTGAAAGGCAAGTTGGCTTGCAAATTTGCTTTGGTTGGCTATCTAAATTTGAATATGGCCCGCAACTTAGCTGAGAGTGAAATGTTGAAAAGTCGGCCAGTGCACTACTTAAAGCCATGTTTCACTGGCCAAGACGTTGCTTTGTGACATTCCGACAGTTTTGGCCGGCCAACAATGCATGACTGACCCTGTCAATAGTCTTGGGCCTGGTCTACCCAAATCCATTTAGTGCATATGCAATATTTAATGCATGCCACATAGATCGCAAAAGTGCGTCCAACTCCAAAGTATTGTCAGCCCTGTCAGTAGCAGTAGCAGTAGACCGGGAAGCCTGAGGGCTCATGTGCCTGTGGCGGCATTGTTTCGAGCTCCGAGTTCCGACATACCCAGCCAAGACCAAGCGACACGCCGACCCCCTCTTTAACCAGGCGAACTGCATGTGCATTTTGCTGACATTGAGTGCTCCGACAGGCGACGTGTGCGAGGACAGCGACGACGACGACGACTATGTGGACGACAATGTCGTCCTCGGAATTGGTGGCTCTTTATGGCTGAAAGCTTTTGTCGCTGCTGCTGTGGCACTAAACATGTCTCTTTCGACCCGTTGGCGCGACTCCAAAATATAACTTAAGTTTCTGGTCAAATGAATTTGGCAAAGGTAGTCGCAGGCCCAAAGCCAAGCGCACATTCAAAATTCCCAAAAATCGAGCATACTTCGGGGAGACGCTGCTGCTACTGCTTCTTCTTCTTCTTCTTCCGTCGAATTTATGCAAAAAAAAAAGAGAAAAAAAATTGTCAGCGGAAATGTTGTTTTTGTCACTACTTTGCAGCTGTCGTGCAGAGGGCAAGGACAAAACCACATTTTGGCACTTTAAGTGGCTTTTGTTATGGATAAACTGGGAACTTCTTATTTACTTTTTTTTTTTTGCTTTGTCACCTGTTTTTCCTTCGACTGCTGGCTGCCAATTCGCAAGCCGTGCAAAGTTTTTACGATCTTGTCAACATTTTGACTTGAGTGCATTTTTACGCACATGCTGCCACCAGCCTAACCCCGCCAATGCCCCAGCTTCGTGGCAGTAAAATCGAAAAGTAATGCAATAAAATTCGCTTTCATTAAAAGCATTAAAATAGGTTTTTGACATGCCATAAAAATTGTTTTCACGTAAACACAAAACACAACGCAAAACTGCTGTTGCTACACTTTGCTTCAGGACTGAGATGAAGCAGAGAGGAGGCAGAGAGGTGGCAGCGGGAGCAGAGTGGCAGAGGGGTAGGGGACAGTCACAAGTCTGCGTAGCTGCCTGCTGCTGGCTGTTAGCATTCCCGTCTAAATGGGAATTTTATTGTTCTGGGAGCTGCGGCCGACGCATCGCCATTAGCCGCAACACGGCATTGGCGCTCACCTAAGCGCCATAAAGCGTGCAGCAGGAATTCCCTGCTTTTCGTTTTATTTATTTTTTTATACTTTTCCATCAGGGGAATGGCGTTGATTTTTGGCAGATATTATCTATTTCATCATATGTGCGTGTGTGGTAGCTCCAAATAAGTAAGGGAATTAAAAGCATCTTCAGGGAGTGTGAGGTGAAGGTGAGGGCAGTGTAGGAAGATTGCATCGCTTTAAACAGCTTAAAATAATACACATGATTATTGCGAAGTTCCTTAAAACAAAAATAAAAAGTCATTAATTTAAAGCTTTTTTAGTCTAAATCTGAATCCATTAAGATAATGAATGTAATACCACATGGAGCTGTGCAGAACTATTTTTATTTACTCTTTTAAAAGTCCTGAAATAAATTTTATTAGGATTGTAACAGTAAACTTCTACTATCAATGAGCAAAAAAAAAGCTGTCTTAAAATTGAAGCCGCAAAGTTTGGCTAATCTAAGTTCGCTTATCCTGTTAACAGTGCCGTTAATCGTAAATCAAATAAAATAATAAATTTTAGTTTGATTAAAAATCGTCTTTCAGCCAAGATAGTAATCTACTCATAAAGTAAACAAAAACCTTGTCAATATTGCCAGCAATTGATAACAGATTTTATAGGTAGTCCTGGCCAAGACCATTTACATGCTTTGCCGGACAATTTTGGAATAAACGCAAAATGTCTGCTAAATTGGCAATTGAGAGAGAAAATGATGGAAAATCGAATGTGCATTAAATATTTCAGCGTTATTAACTTGAAATTAGCAGCCAGAGAAATGCCGCAAAATGGCATGTAATGAGGGATAAGGAGTAGGGGCAATCAATGAATGTTAAGGACAATGCGAAATTGCTGTTTCTCAGCTCTTAATTGCTGTGACAGCTTGTGGCCAGATACATACGCATTCGCATATATTTGGGCAACGTTTACGTTGAGCTATTTTCATGATGTAATAAATGAAATTAATTTTAATAATTGCAGCGATTTTCATTTGGGCGCAGACAGTCGGGCTAGTCGTTCGAGTCGTTCGAATCGTTCGCTCGCATTGACTCGTAAACAGCGTAGAAATATGGCCAACATTTTTATTTAGGCCACTTATTTTATTTCGCCAACAACCCAGATTGCTGCGACTATATGAACATATTTAATGATGACCATGAAAACTGCTTAATCGGAAGAATGAATATGAACATGTTGCTGCAGACTGGGAACCTCAACTAGATAATAAGCGCAAAGCATAAATACCCCGGGGAAATATGAAAAAACCAACTAAAATATTTGCACAAATTCAAATGTTCAGTCGGCGGCTTCCTTTGGTATATCTTTTGAATGCCTACCCATTGAAAGTGAATCAAATGTAGGGTATATTGGTTGGTAACAACAGCTAAGTCGATTTACCGGACATGTTTTGACTTATAAAAGAACTGTGAATTAATTTTTTAAACATATAAGTATTACCTGTACACGTATAGTTTAATACAGATATTGTTATAAATATTTTATATAATTTGAAAAATTTGTATAATAATAGAACAGGATACCAAGTTTATTAAGAAAACATGTTCTGACTTGCAGCTCAAGTTAGCAGGAGGTAGGATTTATTTGCTGATATGTATTGGTTAAAGGGTATCTCATAGTCAGGTACCACCGTCTGGAGCACTGTCACTAGTGTTTTTTGCACAAACAGCAGCATTTTTAATATAGCTGTCATTTTGGAGCCCCCTCCGCTTCCGCCGGGCACCCATTCGAGCAAGATTTTTATTGGTAATAGCAACGACTATTTTTCGCATTTATAATATAGGGCCATATATTTTCATGAACACTAAATTATGAGGCGGCTTGCGGCTGACTAGGCGCCTCGAGGGGTTCCTTGATATACCGAAATTGATAAAACAATTGAAAACATTTCCATACCCACACACACATATCTCAATGTATCTGTGCTTTTCCTGTAAACTTGGACAAAATTCGTAAACGTGTTTTTTTCGCTATGGAATATATATGCAAATTCTTAAGTTTAGATTTATGCGAGGTGCTAGCGGAGTTCTTCAAGACCCCAGCTAAGCCAGCCTGTCCTGCTTACTGTTCGAAACCCGTGCAGTGTCTGAGCTACACCATCCGACACAAGTATCCCGAGCGCCTAGTTACCTACGATGCGGAGGAGCTGTGCGAGCCGCGTTACATACGCGCCTCGGATATAGCCGAGCGCGCTCTAAGCATAATGAAGCCAAATTGCTGCAAGCAGGTGTTCCACACATCAATTGAAACCGACGAGGAGTTTCTAAACAAATGCTGTAAGCCATTTAACCTGATGGAGAAGTTTACGGAGCGGCGTCTGCAGCAGCTGGAGCGTTCCGGCAAGGCGCTGCACCGACTCTTAGTGCAGCGGCAGTGCGGTGGTTCAAATCAGACGGCAAACTCCACCTGGGAGAGCCTCAGTCCTGTTCAGAAGTTGTGCTTCTATTGGAAGGCACTGACTCGCCACGAACTGCGCCCAACGCCCTACGAGAACTTCAGGGCGATCTTCACCGTACGCTACCATAAGGAGCGTCCGCAGCTGAATGAGCAGTGCCTCAGCACCTTGGTGGAGCGGACCTGGACCTACATGAAGCCCGAGCAGCGTGCGCCTTTCACTATGCATGCTCTGCTCTACCATGTCAGCACCGGAGCAGTGGATCCCTTCGATCATTGTGCCGTCCGTGTGTTCTTGAATCGTTGGCGCTGACCTTGAAGAAGTCTGGGACTGTATCTCTTTGTGTTTGCGGGCGCATTAAAATGTCTGTCAGGCAGTTGAGGAACATTTGATTTTGATTTTAATTTCCCAATTTTTTATACAAAACAGATGCTGGACAATATATATGTAAAAATATATCATCCATCCATATGTGATCTATTTTTATGCAGAGTTTCGAAAATTTGCATTTTCACTTTGGCCGTCTGAAGTGTTGGCTGTCCCTTCTTAGCGACGCCTCCCAGTTGCCGCGCTGCCCCAGTTCTTTTGACTCTTTTCAGCTGTTTTCATGAACTGTGCGATTTTTGCACTTGAACCACAACTGTTAGGAATTGGGGAAATGTTACAAATCGAGACGCCAAAATAATAATGGATCTCAACTCATTTCGCACATGCTTCAAGGTCGCCTCTGACATGGCCTTGAGCACCCTATGCTGAACAGCTGAATGTTACGTATACGCCATGGATAATTATGAATTGCGAGCGACATATGGCATTGGGCTTGAGAAGCAGCTCAATTAACAGAAGCTACAGACGCTACAGCGTGAAGCACAAATCCCTGGCCAGCAATTTCGGTGGTCAATTTTGATGGTTTGCAACCTTCGGCTATTCAATTTAGCCATGCACATAAATTAGCAATAAAAGAAGAGAACTGTGCAGAGAAACAAGAACTATTTAAAATGTAATTACGATTTGTTTACGAGCGCAATGTTTAACTTTGTCGTGTTCGAAATATAAAAATAAAAACAATAAATAAAATTGTTGCAAATCGAAGCAGATAGCCATGGCCTGAAATCGGATGAATCGAAACAACATTATGCTAATAGAAATAATGTGCAGAGCGGGGAGGCTTTGTCTGCGGCTGGTGTTGAGTTTTATTGAAAAGCCAAAGAGGTATGGGCCGGGGCAGGGAGTTTTCCACGTTTATGGCTGGCGAATTGTCGTTGACAACTTTTGGCGACTCGCACATAAAACGAAATGAAATGGAAAACTTAAAAAAAAAAATCAGAAGTAAAGAAATCGAAATAGAAATAGAAATCGGCAATGACATCGATTCGCCACGTTCCCCCAGCTGAGCAACTGCTATGTCGTAGTCGTGTGTGTGCGAGGGAGCGGCTTGAAATTTATTGTTGTAGATATTGAGTTTTATAGTGTAGTGGGCCCAAGTCCAAGACCAGGCCCGCCCCCTGCCCTCGCATAATGCGCCGCTCACGGATTTGCGCATTTTTAAGCGCCGAAATCGAAAAACAATTGCCATTCGCATGCCTGACACTCTCAGCGCGTCTCTGGCGACGTTTTGAAGCCTCTGTGTCAAATGTGGCACTAACCCTTACTCCCCCAGCCTTCCCCTGCGGCTCACTTACTCAAACCCTTTTTGGGCAGACTCCTTTCGGCTCGTCTTTTTTTATGGGCGACTGTTGCAAAAGATTTTGTTGTTTTGATATTCGACAATTTTATTGCCTCGACCCAAGCTCGCACCTCAATTTGTCTTCGTAAATGTGAAAAATGTGGAAATTAGTTTGGTGGTCCGCAGCAGCCGGGAGCCTGTTCGTTTCCCACATTTCATCAATCACACGATCTGTCACACCTATCGGGGTAGGCGTGGAGCCGGCGTTTCGTATCAGTTGCAGCTACCAACAACTGTGTCGAATCTCTATTTCTTTGCTAAATAAAAAAGAGAAAGGAGTGTTGGCTGCCACGCCTCTTGACTTGAGAGTCTGCTGTTAATGGCGTGCGACTGAAATTTGTGGCATACTTGCAGGCGTTTATCCAAAAGTCAAATAGTCCGTTAGATATCCGCTCGTACAGTATTTCAGAATCTCAATCCTCGACGTCAAAGTTTGTGTCACTTAGCCATTTTTATGCAAAGTCGCTGCGCAAACACATAACGTAAAAATCAATGGCCGAGCACAGGGCTAAGGCTGTATTCTTTGAGCCACCCTCTAAATAACTAACATCTCCGTTCTGGACAAGGCCTCTTTATTAACATAACAATAATTATGGCTACGTTTTGGCTGCCCATTTGCCCAAATGCTGAGACGTTTCGCAAACAACAACTACAAATGGGATTCTGCAGCCATAAGCAAAACGCGCTCAATCACAATTGACATCCTGCCAAGGGGCGGGCGGACGGCGGGTGGACGACGGACAACGGACAACGAACAACGGACGTAGAACGGACGACGGCAGCGACCAACGGTCAGCAGTCGCCATCGACGCTATGCATCCGGTTGAATTGATTTTAGGCAATGAATTGGGAAATTTTTTATGTTATACCCTGTTTTCAGATATCAACAAGGAGTATATTCATTTGAGTTTAACTATATATATATAGCCTCTAGTCACAATAAAAGAAATTTGTATTTTCTTCTTCGAACCATTCCGTTCGATTCCAAGAGCAATAAGAGCAGAGTATATCCAAGTCGAGCTTAATGCTTTGTGCTGCTAGTTTTTTGCTCGATATTTGTGGGGGAGTGTCACATGTAAATTGAAGAGTGTAACTGTAATTGTGACTGTCACTGTGAGCCTCTTCCACGTAATTAACTTCAATTGAGTCTTGGGGCACGCTGCCAGCGTCCTGTTTGGATTGTTTTCTTTATTTTACAGAGAGACAAAGGGAGGCGGCGCTCATTAGGAGCAGCAGCAGCGCCCAAAATGGGGGCCACATAAATTGCGCTTAAACAGGAGCAAATTGACAGGCGTGCAGATTTAAGACGGCAGTTTGGCTCGCAAGTAAATCCAATTTCCGAGCGCCACTTTTAAGACTTGTGGCTTGCAGCTTGAGGCTGAGGTTGCACGTACTCGCAACACTTTTCAGCGCCAGTCACCCACACAGAGCGCTGCGACTGGAACTGGAACTGGAAGTGGAGCAGAAGCTGGTGCAGGATCAGGTCATGTCGCGGTCATAAATACAACAATGCCGCTGGCAGCGAAGTTTGAGCTGAGTGTCGCCAGCGCCATAAATTTGCGCGCGCAAAACTCACGGATTTATGTTGCAAGAACATGCGGCAGCAGATAGCAAGCGGTTCATAGCAGAGCTGTGCGACACGAATACAGAGCAGGGAATGCGGCGGCGGCTGGAAAAAGGCATGAGGGGGGCGTGGCATGACGGGTGTATCCTGGTTTGGAGCCAGGCTAGGCAAACGTAATCCACTTTAAAGTTTGTCGCGGCTTTCATTTGTGAAATGAACACGAAACGAAACGCGGCCTCGCGCTCGCCGGTCATGTGATGCGAGTGCCATATCCTTGCGGATATCCTTCAGCAACTGCTTCAGCTACAGTTGCGGCTTCTTCTGCTTCTTTTTTTTTTTTTTGGTTTTTTGGCAGCCATATGCAGCGCCATCCTGGTCGTGCCTGACACGACTTCTTATCCAATTTGCATTTAACGCATTTTTGGCCAATTTCGCCGGCTTCGTCCAGGACAAACGCTAAATCTATGGCACTCGCTGTCGTTGCCACAATTTCTATTTTTTTTCATTTTTGCTGCAAATCCCATTTTGTAGCTATTTGCATTTAATACTGATGACTGTCCGTGAAATTGAGACGCGCTTGCCGAAATTAATAAAAGCGCCTGCCAAAGCAGCTGCCAGTTGGCCAAGAGGGCCGAACCAAAGGCAGCCGAGGGCGAACAGAACCGCAAGTAAAAATGTTCAATAAACGTCCGGTCAAGTGCTGTTAGACAACCGCAAACGCCTTCAATATGGCCGAAACCCTCGAACGGCAGCAGTCAATTTGGCATTTTTAGCCGTTTTTAGCCATTTCTGCAGCAGCTGACTTTGACAGCGACCGCCCACTGGCCGTTAGTTAGTTTGCGGTTCGGCTTCCACTCATGTGTTGGACAGTGTTACGTTCTGGGCACCAATTAAAATCGCGAATATTCCCCATCTTCTTCCCACATGCCAGAATCCAACTATGCCAGCTATATGGCCCAGGCGCAGGCAGAATTATTCGTTCGCCCCCACATTTAAAGAGGCCAAACACTTTTGGAGCAGCTGCCCGAGGTTGGGCGGCTGGGCGGATGGGGATGTCTTTCGAGGTGCCTTTTGACAGGCCTAGGTATTAATTAGGTTGTTAATTTTGCATTTGGCGTGCGTCGTTCGCTATTCCCGTGAAAAACGCAGCGCCCGTAATGACACACGTGGCACGATGATAAATCTTGCGGCTTGTGCAACAGCAGCGAACACATGTCGCAGTTGCTCAGTGTCCACGCTCCCTCGCTCCCTCCCGGGCACCTGTCTCAATTAAGCGTGCAAATCGCGCCCATGTCAAATTTAAATGCCGCACTCTAGAAATAAGATCTCGGGGAGTCAAGATCTAAAGGCGATTCTCGCCAGAGATGCAAACGATGATGTAGCTATAGCCACATCTGTCTGTATCCATAGATAGCTTCATCTATGCCATCATTCTATATGCGGCTGCAGTTGTTTTTTGCTTTGAACACGTCTCAGGTTGATAGGTGCTAGACAAGCGCCTGCATACCAATAAGTAAGAACTTCCGGAGTGTAAGTGATAGAGTTCCTGATGTTTTTAGAAAAACATATGATTATTAAAAATAAATACACACGATCTTAAGAGTTCATCTCAGTGGTTAAGCCAATCTATTTTAATTTCAATTTCATAAGTCAAATTGACAGCATTTTA
Source organism: Drosophila gaucha (assembly GCA_035045545.1). NCBI lineage: Eukaryota > Metazoa > Arthropoda > Insecta > Diptera > Drosophilidae > Drosophila > Drosophila gaucha. Next base: position 10,162,079 of record JAWNOY010000025.1, read on the forward strand.
AATAATGTTTGAAATATTACATCAACGCCTCTTTAATTAAAATGTGCGTGGCCAACTATTGCTAAAGAGCCATGACAGACCGCAATTGACATATTACTAAATATAGAGACAGCACAGTAGATGTGCACATAAAAATATAGAAATTTATTAATGTAGCTAGGCCAAAAATACAAAAACAAAAAGAGAAATCATTATAGTTGGAGAATTATTAAAACACATGTTCTCATTGCTGGCAGTGAGACGGGGAAATCTTTAAATCAGATAGAAATGCCGAAATGCCGTGGAAACTTAATGATCTGTGCCTAAATAGAGAGCCAGATATGACAAGTACAAAAAATTTATGGCACTATGTAACGGCAACAACAACAATAATAATGACAACAAGAAGAACTAACCAACCCTCCGACAATACCCTGTAATGGGGACTTTTATCTACGTTGCAATGAGAGGAAATTCGCACAAATCACGCAAAATTTTGCACACTTAACGTGAGAGAAACGCTAAGGGTGGCTGCGTAAGTAAGTGTGTGTGTGCGTGTGTGAGTTGCCAAGGCCAAGGGGTGAGGATGGTGAGCACAACTGATAAGAACTTGCAGCCTAATGCACCGTAGCTTTTGTGATGGAGTTCGACGGCGGGCATCAATTTTGCACCAATTTCCGTTTCCCTCTGCCAAATGGACATCAGCAACAACAACAACAACAACGGCACAAGTGGGGCATGCCACAGTCCAAGTGGCAACATTTCACAATTGGCCAAAATTGAAAACTCATAAATTTCGAGCGGCGTTTTGAAATCGGGCACGGCACGGAAATGCGCACCATGCGTGTCCAATTATTGAAATACGACTTTAATTGAATTTCAATAAAATGTTTCAGCATTTCGCATTTCCTCCAAAAATTGAATGCATGCAACTGGGAAATGCCACCGGCTCATGTTTATTTATGGCAAATGTTAAAATTGTAGCAATAGCAATTGTTTTTATCCCAGCATTGTTTTATTATATGCCAAAGCCATTTACCAGGCCGGTTACCACAGTTTCCAGTTCTATATTTGAATGCGTTGTTTTCATTCTGAAAGGCTTACAAATTATTGTTTAGAATATGAATAAGTACACGGAGAGAAAATGTACATTTAAAATTAAATGTAGTTCAAATAAAATATATTATCAATAACAATATATTAGACAAATAAAAATAAATATTTAACAACCTGTTAGAAAAGTTAAAATAAATCTTAATAAAGCAGAACGAAAGAATAAAGTATAAATATATAAAATATATATAGTATATAAAGATGATATCTTAAGTCTAAACTCAGCCTTAAAAAATGAAGAAATGTGTTTTTTTCGATATTGAAAGATAAATCCTTAAATATGGGTTTGTATTTACAAATTTTCATATGTGTACATAAAGTGCCGTTATTTGTTTGCGTATAGAACCTGATGTCATTCGCAATTGATTTATAGGGCCGATATCATCAATGGCTCCTGTTCATGCCTGATTTATGACGATCTGGCAGCACAAAAGGTGGCCAAAAGTCAAACTGTCAGCACAGTCCACTGCACCAGCAATAAAACTAAGTAAATGCGCATTAAAATAATCATAATCATAATAATAATAAAAGCATTTCTTTTATGCCAAAACTTACCTCAAACATGGACAAAAGTCAGTCAGCTGCAAAATGTCAGCGTTGCCACCCGCGGTGCAAACCGTTGGCTCTGGCCGAAGCAACGGATTACATGGAACCCACGAGCAGCTACAACAATGGCGGGCGGTCCACGTCGATGATTGAAGGTGAGGCCAGAAGATGGCAAAACGGTGGCAGGTCCACAATACGAGGACACATTGGGGTGGAATTGACTGGAAACCGTTGGCACTTGCAAAGGGTTTCGGGCAAAGGTAGCAGAGTAAGAGCTGGGGGTTAACGTCAGTGACTGACAGCGGCGCATGACAAAAGTCACATGGCCTGCGGATTAGTTACACCTTTTGCACACACACATACGTTGCAGAGGTGGGGGAGAAGGAGTACGGCTTAGTAGAGGTGGAATACGGTGACATTGTTGCTGCCCGCTGAACTGTGCACAGTGAATGCATTTGCCGGTCATGCAGCATGCAGCATGTAGTCGGAAAGAGAGCTGAAGCAGGGAAGGAATATGTGTGTGTGTGTGTGTGTGTGTCCCATGATTCATATCCCGTTTGTGCAGAGATTAGCGCTAATGGCGAGGGCTGTTCGCAAATGTGGCATATATGTTTTGCGAGTCGAGACAACGGCGAAACCTTTCAGTATAATTGAATTTGGCCATTTTGTGCCCTGCTTTCACTTTCACCTACTTAAGCCCAGAAAGCCAAAAAAAAAGAAGAAAATAATGTCACTGATAACTAAACCAAATATTGGCCAAGAGCAGCGGAAAGCCAAGACAAATGTAGAGCGTGTCAACAGTTCATCGGGGCGTCAATTACTTTGCATAAGCCAAGCCGAAGCAGTCCGCAGAGCGCTCCCTAATACAGCTAATGAATTTTAAGTGTTGCCGAGCAGCCAAAGAAATGGCAATTGGTCCGCCTGGAGAAACGTGTGCGTATGACTTAATCTGGTCTTGGGCCGCTTAGCGGGCGCATCTCTCCAAGTCCAAGACGCAGTTGAAGCCGAGGCCAATGGACGTGGATATGTGTATTTATGAAAAGGCCTAGCACGCTTGATATTATCCGTTTATTTATTGCAGTCGTTAACATATCTTAGCCCACTAGAGTTTATCTTGTCTCTGAGCTTGTGTGCGTGTGTGAGTGAGTGTGTGTGAGTGTGGCGGGGGCTCATCTTGTGGCTGGATGTTAAATGAGCCAAGCTTTTGGTTTGGGTCGTTCTAAGTGATATTGTTTAGTTTTTGCACGATTTCTAATTTACTGTTTAGATTCAAACAGAGACAGAGCAACAAAAAAATGAATAGAGAGAGAGAGAGAGAGAGAGAGAGAGAAATAGAGTGAGAGCGCTTGAGAGTGCAAGTGAAAGCTATTTGGGTTAGGGTAAAGAAGCAATTGCGTTATGTTAAGTACGTGACAAATTTTCTAAATTTTAAGTGTATTAAAAACTATCTGTGAATATGGAGTATAAAGTGAATTATTTAGCTAAGCCACTTTCGAGCGGTTAGAGACTTGTCAAAGCACGATTTGAAGCTGCATGATAGTTTTTATTCGCTATAAAGCCAGACTAAAGCAAAGAGTGCTAAAAAACATTACCATACAGACCCGTGGACTACTGAAACACTTGGTTTGTAGCGTTTCATTAACATCCTAAGCTTGGATTGGATTACCACTAAAAATATTGGGTCGTTGACTAAGTAATTTCGTTTTTTTATTGCAATTCACACACGATTTTTTATTTTATAAAATATTTTATGAAATTATGTATTCTCCATTTTGATCTAATACCTTTTGCCATCTTTCGGGCAAGAGATTAATTCCACGCTCATAAAATTTTTGATCCTTGCAGGCAAAAAACTGGTTCAAGTGGTTTTTGATGTCCTGATTTGAGGTGAAGGTTGTACCATCCAAAAAATTCTGAAGAGGGCCTTGAACAATTAATAGTCCGAAGGTGCCAAGTCTGGAGAATATGGTGGGTGTGGTAGCACAGCCCATTTCAGCTGCAATAGCTTTTGGAGAGTCATCAAACTTGTATGAGGTCTCGCATTATCCTGGTGGAACACTACACCTTTTCTATTGACCAATTCTGGTCTCTTTTCTTTGAGTGCATCACCTAATTTGTCCAGCTGATTGCAATAAACTTCAGAATTAATCGATGTGTTGCCCGGCAAAACCTCAAAATAAACAATCCCCTTGAAATCCCACCAAACGGACAACATAACCTTTTTTGGTGCATATCGGCCTTCGAAGTGGTTTGAGCTGCTGCATCCTTTTTAGACCATGATCTCTTGCGTCGCCGGTAACAATGCGCTTTAAAAATGGATCGTTTCTTTGACGTCTAATAAGCGTATCGCAGTCGTTAATGCGAGGAAGCAAATTTCGTTCTGTAAGAACATGAGGAACCCATATGTCAAACTAGGAAATTAATCCTAGACGTTTCATGTGCTTGTGAACGGTCGCGTTTGACAGATTTAATCTTTCTGTAATCGCTCGAGTTGTTATTCGACAATTTGCATCGACTAACGACTTTATTTTGTCCACATCGGCTTCAAGAGGCCTTCCAGGACGTGGTGCATCTTCAAGATTGAAATTGCCGGAACGAAATTTCGCAAACCAATTTTGGCATTGGCGTTCTGTCAATACATCTTCTCGGTACACATAGCATAATTTTCGCCTTGTGTGTACTGCATTTTTGCCATTTTGACAGTAAAACAGTAAAATATGCCGAAAATGTTGTTTTTGATCTTCGATCTTCGATGGGCCACCAAATGAAAACCATTTCACAAAATCCAACAAAATTTTTTTCAAATAAGTTTTACCATATCAGCTGTTGAAATAAAGCAAAATAAAGCGGTTAACCGCGAAGTTGGCTGCGAATAAATTTAATAAGTTCAGCTGTTGTCTTGAAACGAAATTACTTAGTGAACGACCCAATATCTAATATTCCCGACTATCAACACATTTTTTGGGGGAAAATGGAAAAAAGAGTTTGCTTGATCTTAAAGAAATTTGAATTAACAGTTTCCTTAGGATAGCAGAGGTAAATAAGTATTTATTTAGGGCAAGTTAGAAAACTGATCAAATATCCTCGTGATTGTGTTTCAATTTTAGGCTTCTAGCTGAAACTTTTGGCAATAAATAATGAAGTTTTTGAAAATAAATGCCTTGACATTAGAGCCATCCCCAAACATATTTAGAAGGACATTTTCACATGTCTCCGCGCACACTCACACACACAGAACACAAGCTAAGAGCCTATCCGAAAGCTAACCTTTCTATAATTGCCCTCCACTCTCAGGCCCCTTCTACGGCCCACACTCGAGTTAAGGCTTAAAATGCTGAAAGATAATGATTAATTGTCAATTTGCGTCCAACAACGACGGGCAGATGAACACATGGCCAAAATGGCCAATAACGGGCCGGTCGCTAGTTACCTTAAAAGCCATGCAACAAACGGAGCATCCGGTTCACTCTTATCAGCGTCAGGCTTCAGCTGCAGAGCTGGATGGCCGACGTGTCCATCATCGCATGCCAAGTGCAAAATGTTGGCCAAATGAAGAGCTCCTTGCCGAGAGCTGAGAGCGGAGAGCTGACTAGCTGACATGTAGAAATAAATGTACTAGAAAATTACCAACTTATGTAATCTTGGTTAGCATCATTTATCAACTGGACGTTTTGCAATTTTTCTTACTTTTGCCGGTCCGCATCGAGAAGTCGGTGACGTGAACGTTAAGGTTGACAGTCACTGGGACTCAGACTGAGACTAAAACTGAACCTGAAACTGGGATTGTGACTGTGACGTTGACATGTGTGGGCCGACGCACAGGAAATTGGCATTTGATGTGGTCATGCGGTCATGCGGTGTCTGTCTGTCTGAGGGTATGAGCTTATTTGTCATACCTTGGCCTAATTTGGGCGGCACGCCCAACTAATTGAAATAGTTTTGAGAATATGTTGAATGAAGGCGTTGGCTTTGCTGTTTCTTTTGTTCTCAAACAATTGACATAAACAAAAACAAACAAAATTATGAATGCCCAAATTACTAGTTTATTAAGCTGTAAGTATAAGTTATCAGATTATTTATTTCTGTGCGCTGTCCATTCTTATTGTGGAAAATGCGTGAGACGTCTGTGGGCTGATTATGAGTAACCAGCACTTGCAGACAGTTTTTAATGCAAAGCAAGACTACAGCACCATACTCGATAACCTGAAAGTGGAATTTGAACAGCGTTGGAAGTCGCAAGAGCCGGCACCCTACACCAACCTAGAGGGTTATGTACAGCGCGCAGTTCTTGGTAATGGCAGCTTTGGCACTGTCGTGAGTTATCCTGTCCACGATTTCCTAAAGTCTATCTTCCTTTAACTGCCTACCTATTACATCTTTCTATCTGCCTGCAGTTGTTGGTTAGGGAGAAGAAGGGAAAAAATTATTACGCAGTTAAGATGATGTGTAAAGATGATCTGGTACGTCTGAAACAGGTCGCACACGTTCACAATGAGAAGAGCGTGCTGGACTCAATTCGATTCCCATTTCTAGTGCATTTGGTCGATGCCACCAAAGATTTCGACTATCTGTATCTAATGCTGCCGTTTATCAGTGGCGGCGAGCTGTTCACCTACCACCGCAAGTAAGTTCTGTCCCTAACTTCTACTAGGCCTGTGCATATATAGATACAGTCCTTCTCCTTTGCACCAAGAGTGCGCAAGTTTAATGAAAAACAGTCGCGTTTTTATGCTGTCCAAGTGCTGCTCGCCCTTGAGTATTTGCATCATATGAATCTCATTTATCGAGACTTAAAACCCGAGAATATCCTATTGGATGTCCGCGGCTATGTCAAGGTGACAGATTTCGGCTTTACCAAGGTAAGGCTTCCATTTGCATTTCAGCTTTCATATATTGCAGTTCTAATCTCGGATAATTCCATTCTCAGCGCGTGGAGAATCGAACCTCCACGCTTTGTGGTACTCCGGAATACTTGGCGCCCGAAATTATTCAACTTAAGCCGTATACTAGGTCCGTGGACTGGTGGGCTTTCGGTGTGTTGATATACGAGTTTGTGACTGGCCATTCGCCATTTTCGATGCACAACCGTGACGTTATATTGATGTACTCAAAAATCTGTTTGGCCGAGTATCGTATACCCTCGTTCTTTACGTCCCAGCTGAAGAATCTCGTTGATAACCTGCTGCAGTGTGAGCCCTCTAAGCGGTAAGCACTCCGGAGCCGTTTTAGGTGTCGCATTTCAAGCACGCTCCTTCAGTTTAGGTAACTCATCCGAGGGCTCCGCGGAAATCAAAATGCATCCATGGTTCCAAGGCGTCGATTGGTTTGCAATCCTCAATCAAGATATTATCGCGCCCTATGTACCAACCGTGTCAAGTGTTGAAGATGTCTCAAACTTTGAGAATTATGAGTCCAAACCTAAATTGAAGTCGAAAATAAATCGCCACCCAGACTTGTTTAACAATTTTTAAACGTTGGTCTTCCAATATGTTTTGTTTTTTCAACTAGTTGGGCTTATGTTTGTGTTTATACTCAAAAGGGGATTGTTCCGGACTGTTCGATAATAAGATACTATTGTTCACACATGGTAAAGCTTACAACTCTGCATGCTCTGTAAAAAATAGTATGATATGCTTCTAGCTATGATGTTAACGGAATTTTCCGACTCATTGCCTAACTTCAATTCGAGTCCGAGATATTTACACAGCATATTTTGAAAAAGCAACAGAGTAGACAAGTAGTCTTTGCTTTTTTTTTCATAAGCTTTTAAATTATATTTGCTTATAGAGTGGTATATGTCCAAAATACTTGTAGTGTTTATTCGAAATTCATAGAACGGTTTTAGATACATAACTAATATTTCTGTTGAAATTAATGGGGGGCTGTCAATATGGAACCGCAATACTTCAGTCCCAAAGTAGACTATAATGTCATTTTGGATAAACTAAAAGAAGAGTTCAATAAGAAGTTTGCCCGTAATACCCCGTCGCCATCGTGTGGTCTCGATGACTTTATAATCAAGGCGACCCTTGGATCAGGATCATTCGGCAGAGTGCAGCTTGTCAAGGAAAAGGACGGTGACAACTATTACGCCGCGAAACAGTTGAGCAAAGATCAAATAATAAAAACTAAACAAGTTTCCCATGTCATGAGCGAAAAAAAAGTGCTCAACTCTATATACTTCCCGTTCACCGTCAATCTGATATCTTCGTTCAAGGACAACGACAGCCTCTACCTCATTCTGCCGTTGGTACTAGGTGGTGAACTGTTTACCTATCATCGCAAGTGAGTCCGATATTTATAGTAACTATTGTGTACATATCTATTATAAAGCTTCCCGACTACAGAGTCCGTAAATTCAGCGAAAAACAGGGGCGCTTCTATGCGGCTCAGGTGTTTCTGGCTCTAGAGTATCTACACCATTGCAGTCTATTGTATCGTGATTTGAAGCCCGAAAATATTATAATGGACAAGAATGGTTATTTGAAAGTCACAGATTTTGGATTTGCGAAGGTCGTGCCTGACAGCATATTGATTTTGATTGGAAATAACAAAAGTGTTTTCTTATCCCATCTAGAAAGTAGAAACTCGTACAATGACCCTGTGCGGCACGCCGGAGTATCTGCCACCGGAGATTATACAGTCAAAGCCTTATGGCACCAGCGTGGACTGGTGGGCCTTTGGTGTTCTAATCTTTGAGTTTATCGCAGGTCATTCCCCGTTCGCCAGTCACAATCGTGACGTCATGATTATGTACAGCAAGATCTGCGAAGGTGACTACAAAATGCCCAGCGCATTCACAGGGCCTCTACGTCATCTGGTGGATCATTTGCTGCAAGTAGATCTCTCAAAACGGCAAGTAAACAGCTATTGGCTTATGTTCATGATCTCACCTAAACAATAAGTCTATCTACAGATATGGTAATTTGATTAATGGCAACAAGGACATCAAGAACCATGAGTGGTTCAAAGAGGTGGAATGGATAGCTATGCTAAACCAGACCATACAACCGCCTTACGTTCCCATAATTTCTAATGCCGAGGATATTTCAAATTTTGATAAGCATCCTGAGAGTAAGCATAAGCCGAAGCCAAAGACCGTTCGTCACGAGGAAGCATTTGCTGATTTCTAAGGAGTTCGTGCTACAATAATTTAAGTTCAAAATCGTAATCTTAATGTCGAGAATAATGCATACAATATGCACAGGGGTTTACAGGAAGCGTGGAGCTGTTAAAAAATCTGTAAGCTTCTTATATATAGTTTATCATTTTGCTCAAATAAAGTTTCGGATCGTCTTGCAATATTACTCCACACCCACTCACTCACCCACCCACTCCAGTGGAGCAGCAGCTCCCCTTTGCCAGTTGGCGTCCACATGTGTTCATTAGATTTTCACGCCGCAAATGTCAACGTCGCCCTCCAGTCAGGGGGCTCGAAATTCGACATGTTTCGGTTTAGTTTTTCTCAGAAAACAGCTGGCGCAATTGAAAATTCCAGAGATTTCCCACACTTGTTGCCCGCGGTTAGGCACATTTTTAATTCGTCGAACTTAACTTGTAATTAGACTTGAAGCAGCGCCATAAATCTTCAAGACGTTGCGTGACGCTTTGTTGAAATTACCATCAAGCAAATGCTTGTCTTTGATGCAATCGGATGAATTTATTGCCCCCTATTTATTTATTTATGTGCCTGCCGGAATGGCGAGTGGGTGTAGTGCACTGACTGAGGTAACGGCATCTCAAAGAACTTTGTATGCAAAGGGTATCAACTGCCAACTGTCCTGGAAATTACACAAGATTCCCACTTTTTATTTCTGTCCAACTTTCGGTTGAGAAAGATGTTAAACAATGCTTAAACGAGTTGACGACAAAAAAGTGGCTAAAAAGAATAAAGCCCTTATAAATCTTTTATACCTTTCGGGGCTACTCTGCATATCTGGCAACATTGATTTATATGCAAGACTTAATAAAAATAGAGCGAGCGCCAGACAAAAACTAGACGCCAGCCTGGCCCAAAAATACCTTAGCAAACGCCAGCGACTCCTTTGTCCAGTGGCTAACAAAACAAAGCGGGACAGCAAAAGGAAAAAGTCCGCAGAAAAAAAAAAGTTATGATTATCATAATTTTTGTTACGTGAGTTTTCATGTGGAAAAGATGAAACATCATCGTCTGCTCGGCTGGCAGCAGCAAGGCGAGGAGTTGGTCTACGGCTCCAGGCACAAGCACAGGCACAGCCATAGCCACAGCCTGTGGTGGGGTGGCAGTCGTCATCACTATAATCATGGCACGCATTTACTCCTGTTTTTACCTCTGACTCTTGGCGCCCGCCAGCCTGGCGCCAGCTTCCCGTCTAAGACCCCGCATCCGCAATCGCGGCTGCGTCTTTGCTCAGACACACTCAGTTTCAGTGTTGTGGGCTCGCCTTGTACTGCGACTGATGGGCGTGCGCTTGGAACTAGAACCTGGCTGGCCGGCCACCTTGGCAGTTGGCAAAAGAAGACATCATGCATTCTAATGAGACTTTTAATTGCAGTCCATTGACCACTTGAAGCGAACGCTGTCAGATTCGCCAGGGCTGCCAGCCAGGGGCACGTGTCGGATGCGCCGCTTTCGCTTGAGTAGCCTGAGAATTGATGGAACTCGGAGCAAAGTCAACAAAGCAGACACACGGCACACACACACACACACACACACACAGCCAACCCCCAATACCAACTGCAATGACAAATTTGCTGCACGGAAATTAGCGATGCCCACCGTCAGATACATTTCATATTACAGACAGACAATTGAATCCTGAGGGTTGATCTTCCTGCCGCGCTGCTGCCGCTTTGCCCGGCTCTTGTTATTGTTGTTGTTAGTCAGCGAGTAAGCGAATTAATTGTTGTTTTGATTGCGCAGCAAATGGACGCCGAGTCCGCTAGACTGCGTCTGCTCAAGTGGCTGGGAAAATCAGAAGCGGCATCGGCAGGAGTTTTTTTTAGAGAAAATGAAATTCTTGTTTATTGCTTATGGGCACTTAGGATTATGAAAATTGCACGAAGCGCATCGGTGAAAATTCGTTACGAAACTTAAGAGCTAGCGATTGATGTGCGACGATCTACGACTGCTCCAGCTCCACCTCAACGGAGACGGGCGGCAACCCATCTACAGCATCAGGTGCATACACCTTGCCTGAGGCGAGCACAAGCTGATTCTTACAGTCCACAACAAAGTAGGCGAACGGGCGATTCACATCGAAACGCTCTACGCCCGGCTCTGGCTCTGGCTCCGGCACTGGCAGCGAGGCAGCTGCTTCGGTGGCAATCGGCGAGCGGCCCTGGATGTTAGTTGAGGACAAGGAGTTGGTGCTGCTGCCGTCCTCATCGACGCGCACGCTGACAAACTGTACAATCTCATCGACATGCAGATCCTCGTCCTCGGAGAGCAGACCCAATTGGGCCTCGGTGCGGGAGAAAATACGTTTAAGGCCCATCTGCTTGAGCATTGCCTCGGAGCGAGAGGTCTCCATCACCTGGAACTTGGGCAGAGTCACATGCAGCTCCTTGAGCTGCATATGTTCGCGTGCGTACTTGTAATCGCTGGGTTCCAGCTGGGCGATGACCTCGCTGAGGCCCTCGGGCTCATTGGGCAGCACTATGCACAGGCTGTACTGGTCATTCTCGTAGGGCAGGGAGAGCAGGCGCGCCTTTAAGTGGGGAAAATCGACCACATTGAATTTGGCACGGGCATGCATCATGGGGGTCTTCATGGCGTCCTCGTTTGTCATAAAGAAGAACTCGTCGCTGCCATCGCGCACCTGATAGAAAGGCTGACTCCAGCTGCCATGGAAGTACAGTCCGTTGAAGAGCAACATCTTTGTTTTGGAGTCCGTGGCACGGCCTGTTATGGAGTTGGCGCTCAGTGCGCAGGCAATGTCATCCTTGCGGAATAGGCTGCGTGCACCGTAGACCTAAGAGGGAAAGGAAGAGTAGTTAACAGACAGATGCACCTGAAAGCTCTGAAAAACAGAGACATACCCGAGCCACTGAGCTGAGATGCGACTCGAGTGCAATCATAATCTCATCGGCACCCTCCTTGACCATTGTCTTGACAGCATTTTCCAGTTTCTGCAGGGGCAGACGCACCTTTTCGGGTTCACTGGCGGTCACCTGGTTGCCAGCGCTGCCCGGCTCGTCGAGCAGCTTGCGTAGCTTTTCATCCTCCTGCACCGTCTCGTTCTCCTCCACATTTGGATTCTGTTCGGCAGCAGCATCACTGCGCTTGTTCTGCTGCTTGTCGGCAACATTTTCCTTAACGGTCATTGCGATCTCAGCTGGTTTTTCTAGTTTTTCCACTGGAGTATCGGTGTTGCCGCTGGCTGCATCTGTTACAGACTGCTCGGTGGTCAGCTGCTCCCGCTCCCGCTCCCTCTCCTGCTGCCGTTGCAGCTCCTCTGCTTCGGCCAAGGCAACTGGTTTTTCCACATATTGCTTGTCATCCACATCGCGATCGAACTTGGATGCCTCCTTGTTGAGCACCTCGTCGCCAAAGCGGTCACGGCTAATAGCACTGGGAGCATCATCGTCCACGTTGATGCGCTTCAGTGTCTCGAACCCGATCACATCTTTGCTATTGCTCGGCTCGGTGCTGTCCACATCTTCGCCGCTGCCTTCCAGCTGCACGTTGCTGTTCTCTTTCCAGTCTTGCTCCTCCCTGTTGATGTCCTTCACCTCGGCGTAGTAGTGGCGCTGAAGCAGCTGCTTGTAGTCCTCGCGCACGCTATTGTTGCGATAGACATAGAACCAGGTCTGGAACGAAGGCAGCGCTCCAACAGTATCCCGTTTCTGAAAGCCGGCTAAGATGTGCTCGAAGGCTGCCCTCAGATCCTGTCGTTCCTTGGGAAATCCGAAGACCTGGCCAAACTCCGCGTAGGTTTCGCCCTCAGCAGCTTCTGCCAGCGCCGCCAAAATGGTTGCCACGCCCAGCGGCGAGTACACCTGGTTGGCGTCAATGTCTTTGTTATGCTTCAGCAGCTGCGTGGCAATCAGCTGGGAGGCTTCACTGGCAAACGAGAGGGGCAGTACATTCTCCTTGGCCGGAAGAGAAGGCAGGGAATACACAATACTGGCACAGGCCAGCAACGACAAGAAGTAAAGCGCTGCTTTCATTTTGCACGAGACGCTGACGATCGCGCCTAAGACGCGAATGAAGCTCAAGAAAGTTGGCCAAAGACTTTTTATAAACACCCAACCAAGAATCGGCGTCGGCGTTGAGAATAGACGTCGACGCAGGCGTCGACAACGACAACGACAACGACAACGTCGACGTCATTAAACTGGTTACAAAGCAGTGGCAGCAACCGACTTTGACAAATCCCACAAGCATTGGGCCCAGTGTCAGAGCTTGAGCTCGAGGGCCCCCTAAAAGTAAAGCAAACGATGGGCAATTGTTAAAGAAAGTCGCGCTCCAACGAAAGTGGAAGTGGCGTGGGCTTCAAACACCACAATCAGCACCCAGCTCCACCGCCAAGTGCTCCACAGAAAATGGGTCAAGCTAACAACAATCAATATGTAAATGCAAGCAAGCCGCAAACAGAAGAAAAACCACACTTCAAAAGTTCAAAGTCATTGAAAAGTTAACAGGTTTTCCCATGGCCTACGTGTTGGACATTTGATTTTCTGGCTTGGATGTGGGCTAATTGCCTTTTCATGTTGTTGACGATGTGGCAATCACTGGACACACGGATTAGGCAATCTCTACAAAGATTACCTATCCACTGGGCCCATGGATCATGCAACAATCGATCCGCAACGTGTTCTTTGTGTACCTGGCTGGACACGCTTAACCCAGATTCAATTCAAAGCGTTTAAACAGAAACAAACAGAGAGCGAACAGCGATCGAAAACCGTCAACACAATTCGAGGGCACTGAACTTGGCCATCGTCAGAGCCGACACCGGCGCCGGCGCCGACTTCATTCTGATTACCAAATGCGAAAAGCGGGCGAAAGCGAGCAGAACGACCGACGTCGACGTTGACTGCGCTGCTTCCAGCCAACAGCAGCAGAAGCAGCTCCAGCTCCGGCACCAGGTGTGAGTCGCTAATAAAATGTTAAATTTAAACAAGCTTTAGAGGCTTGCAAACGAGTTTTCATCCATTTAGAACAAGCCTCACAAAAAGTTGCACAATTGCAATTGCTGCTGATGCCGATCAAGGTGGAGGGGCTGGGCGGGAGGGCAAAGTTTTGTAATGCTGTCTGCCCCGGGGCAGCGAACTCTATGTAGCTGTACGGGAACTAACCCGGTAGCAACTCTTATGCAATTTATTTAACAAGCAGCCCAATCAATTCTTTAGATATTCTAACAGAATAAGATAACTACGCTTTTCGAAAGAACTTTGTTATGCAATATAAAAAATTGAATGAAAATTATTATTATAAGCAAAATTTTGTTATTGTAAGTTATATAAAAATATTTTAAAATAGTATAATAACTTTGAGCTAGATTGAATACTATATATGATTTATACACATATAAGTAAACCACACTTCAATGGATCTAAGTTCAGACAAGTTTTTTGTGAGTAAAATATTGTAGATAAAAGATTCTTAAAAATATAAGCAAATAAAAGCTTACTGCCAGATATAAAATATGTATTCATCAAGTTTCCTTAAGACTTAATAATTGTATAGGTATCCAAATATTAAAGTATCAACTAAATGAAAATAAGTTCATTTTCGCCGAAATCAATTTGAATTTTATTCAAGTATTCAATATGTGAAAGAGTATTTAAAAGAGTATTTCAGTTATATTCAGTTTTTGTTAGCTGTCAGGAATAAAGCTCGCTGTCACCTTGGGTGGAGCGCCTTTATTTTAAAACAAATACTTTTGTATTTTTGTGCAGTACATAAATTCAGAGACCCAAAACCATAAATTAATGAATGCGTCGAGTGGCGAGTTGTTCTTTGTACACTTTCTTTCCAGTTCTGGATGAGCAGCAACCCCCAAAGGGTCGCTGTTTTGGATGGGTTATGCATGTGTGAGTGTGAGTGTGTGTGTGTGTGTGTGTGTGATATTAGAAGTTATTAAGGCAACTGGCAAACTACGAGAATGTCGCATAAATTAACAATAGTGCAGGACAACACCTTACGCTGCTCTGGCAGTGTTGTAAGACGAGGCACAAACAGCACCGCGGGGACACATTAAACAAAGGCCAAAGAAAAGTGGACAATGCGAGTAGTTCAGATAGTTGGGCAACCCGATAATGTAGATGCCATGACTAATTGTTTGATTTACGCAAATGTGTTGCCAACTTGGCTGCTTGCCTGCTTGTCTGGCCGGCAATTAAGCCTTAAAGTTGGCAACTCCTTCGGCAACTTCTTGGGCTTTAATGATGTGCTGCCTGCCCGCCTTCCTGCCAGTTGTCAGCTGTCAGTTGTCGGCTGTCATAAATCGGGCAATACATCAACCGGAGTCAGTGGCAGTGCCAGTGCCAGCAGCAGCGACACTCATCATAAGTCAAAAGGTGAGCCTGGGTTTAATCAGCTGCCAGCCCGTTGCCTCATGTCTCGTGTCCTGGGGCCAGGACTTGGCTGAGCAAAATAATTAAACTTCTGTTTATTGTCAAGTAATCGTGCGTTGGCTGTGCAACTTCTTAATTATGTTTGATAGACTAACACAAAAGCACGCGGCACACACATGACACTCCAGGCAGGCCCCTTTGTCTGTGTGACATAATTACGCAACAAAGGAATTCTGCAAGGGTATGTGTGTGTGCGTGGATTGTTTTCAAGTTCATCTGCTTCATTTGCGCCACTTGATTTCACGCCAAATTCTAGAAGCAGCAGCAGCAACACGTTTAAAACTTGAAAACAAGTTAAAACTGCGTTTAAAACAGCGCACCCCCAAAAAAGGAAAGATGGAGGCAGGGGCGCCTAGCAAGTTGTTTGCTGTTAAGGCGCAGATCCTGGCCAGGACACTTGCTGCCCAATCCTAATTGATTTATGACATCAAAGACATATTTTTCGCAATGTTGCGTGGCCTACGTGCGTGACAGTTGCCACACACACACACACACACACACGCACACACAGTGGCAGGCTGCAAGGACACAGCGCACAGGACACACGGCTCTGTGTGCCGCAGACGCCGTCGTTTGCCGTCTTGTTGATAATTTTGACTTATGGCCTGGGCTAGATGCGTGCGCAGGATTTGTCACATAACTCTTGCCCCGTCCCCACCCACCGAAAGGAGCCAGCGGCTGAAAGTGTTGGCCAAAAGGTTGTCCATTGTCTGTCTACAGTTTGTTTTTTTTTTCTGGTTACATTTGGAAATTGTGGCAAGTCGCAGCGCAGCTTCAGCTTCAGCTTCAGCCATGCAAAACTTTTTCTATTAGGGCGTAATTATTTCAAGGTATTATTGCTTTTAATTAATTCAATTAAACGCTTCATAAATTTTTACTTTTTGATTTCGTTTGCTGGCGCAGGCCCTAATGGAAAAACTTTCGCCGTGGTTCGCCAAAAGATTTTCCTCCAGCGCTCGGTTTAATTAACGGCAAATGGCAAATGGGCGTGGCTGGCTACGCGGAATGCGCCTACTTACATTTTGTGTTCAATTTTTGCGCTGTTGTCCGTTGTCTGTTTATTAAAGGATTCTCGCGGCTTGGGCTTATCATAAAATTTGATTTTAAATTGTTTTATGCGCGTTTATTTGCATTTTTGTGTGCTCGACGGAGCATCTCGAGCTCGAGTTACCCCAAAAGATTTCCAAATTTTGCCGTTGGCAACAAAGTTGGCCCCAGCCACAGCAATGCTCAGCAGCTCCTTGATCAAATTATGGGAGGAACAAAAGCTCACACTTTGCTGCTGCCACTTCAATTAAAAGGACATCAACAGTCGACACAGCTGCTGCACACCAGGGCATCAGGGCATCAGGGCTCCTAGCATCCTGTTCACGTGAGGCAAACTAAAATGTTATTGATATGTAAGAGGCGTGCTCACACCTTCGAGCCAATTCGCATCTATCAGTTGGAGTTTGAGCTTCCCTTCAGACGTGATGACTTCCGTCATTATCAGCACACACACACCCACACACACACGCAGCAAAACTTTTTGCCACCCTCTGGCAAATAATCGAACTAACGTACAACAACAATTTGTTTTAAATGCCAAAATGGACAAAAGAGCTAACAAACCCCTTAATAATTTATGAAACGGCAAAGAGCAAGCGGCAAGTGGCAAGTGGCAAAGGTGCTGCACAGCTGCAGGACTAGCCCGGCTGACAGGAGCAGCCACTGATTCTGGACACGAACATGACACTCCAGGGAGCTGGAGGGTTCACACATGTGGCCACGCCAACAACTTTCTATCAATTTCGTGTACTCTAATAGAGATTAAATGCATGTCGAAAAGGCAATTAGTTTTTGTTCGGGCAACCCACTACTTTAGCACAGGGCGGGGGGATTGATTGAATCAAAGCGTTGCGCCATTTTTCTTGGCCACTTTTTTTGTTGTTTTTGGCCAAGGTGTTGCTAAATGCTGGGCCGTTCCCGTAATTATATGGAAGTTTTTCAGCAACTGCCAGCAGCAATTGACCTTAATCCTTTTCTTTGGGCCCTAATGAGAATCAGACGTAACGTCAATGCTAATTAAACTCGCGCTGTCGCCGCTAATGAGCAATGAAAACAACGTGTTGTTTGAACAAACTACCACCCGTCGCCCCCACCCTGGCAGCCCTTTCAAGCCAGCTTTATGGGCTCCGCAATGGGCTGATAAGGGCCAGGCCAAGTCGACGGCGTCAGGTTAAATCAAGCATCAAAATAATGAAGGTATCGTCAAGTTGGGCACTTGCACTGATTTCTTTTAAATATTTTTCAACAATTTTCGGCATTTTTTTGTCAGCCATTTAATGGGATTAACGTGGGTTCGTTTTTTAAAGGATTTAATGAAGGCTCGTCCCTTTGGCAGGGTAGTTTATGTGCAGCTATACCTTTTGGGCTAGTTTTTTAATAAGCTTTGGAGTTTTTGCTAAGCTTTTTAAAATTATGCGCCAAGCTGATTTTAATTGAATTTGCAGCCAGTCAAACATATAGATAATGGAGTAAATGGAGATCTTGAGATATGTGAGGAATGTGAGTCAATAAAATCGTTAATATCATTTGGGAAATATACAGCAGAGGCTAACAATATCTGCTTAGCGCAAAAATATAACTTCTTTCTACAAAAAACTTTTTATTTAAAATCAACGAAAGAAATGTTTGGCATTCGGATGGCCCACATTGATAAACGAAGGCTTTTTCGATATTCAAAAAGAGTATTAGCTTCTAAGAGCTTTGAAACTAACAACTAACTACCTAACAGACTTCATACATATCATATAAAGAAGATTTCTAATTAAGCAGCATTTATATTACTTATATCTATATTCCATTCTTATAATAATAATAATTTTCTAAATAGATTTACAAATATATATGTAACGCCACAGACCAGTTACCCAAAAAGAGTTTCAGTTTATTGCATTTGTCTATATGAAATATATATCATAATGCGTCGCATTTTGCCATAAAAATTACAATTGACTTTGAACTCGGCTAGCAGCAGGACATTTTAAGATTTTGTCAGGCAGCCAACAGGACGATGGCGATACATGGAAAGCAACTCAGCTTTCGCAGCGCCGTTGACGCCATTGTTTGGCCTGTTTCCTTTTTATGGCACCAAGGTACACACGCCAGGCGAAGCCGGGGCAGGACAACGTCAACGACAATGCAGTGACTCGATTGCGCTTCAAGGTAGCCAGGAGCGGAGCCAGGGGCCCAAAAGAAATGTTATGGCAAAATTATGCGGCGTCGGTGCCCCTGGTGTGTTTATGGCCCCCCAGCGTAGAACGCACAGTGCACGGGGCGTTGATGAGCTTGGCGCGCCGCAGTCTGGCGACAACGCACTTTGCCATACCCAATAACTCAGTCGCGTTGAGAGCACAAATACATATTACAATATATAATAAACGCCCAGCTCCAGTTTCAGTTTCAATCTCCGTCTCCATCTACATCTCTGT
This sequence comes from Drosophila gaucha, assembly GCA_035045545.1. NCBI lineage: Eukaryota > Metazoa > Arthropoda > Insecta > Diptera > Drosophilidae > Drosophila > Drosophila gaucha. The sequence goes on from JAWNOY010000025.1 coordinate 10,180,753, forward strand.
CTTCTTCTGAGTTGCTTTTGCACTTTTTTCCGTGCAGTTGAACACGAGATGCATGAGAGCTAAACGTGTAGTTGAAGTGGGAAGTGGGCTGTTCCTTCGGAGTAGCTACAGTTTATCGTCGCCAGCGGCACTTCATTAGCCGAACACAAAGATGCGGCAGCTGAGAAAGGGTTTATCAGCTAGTCGATTCGTTTGGTCAAATTAATTGCCAAAGAGCGCGCTGCTCGAAGTAAATATTTAATTAATCGACGATTTGTGCACTGAGCTACGCCGTTTGTCTCCACAAAAATTTGTAACTAATCGATGCCATCAATTATGTTGATAGATTGGCTACACTAAAGCCACGTACTGCACACAGCGCCAAGGAAATAGTGGGCCACACTTTATCACAGTTGGCAGCTGGCTTCTTACCGCTGCCTGAGGTACACGTAATTGAATACGTTTCGGGGCGGGGACTTGGGGTAGCTCTCTGGTATTCATAAGCTCTGGCCATGTTGTCAAAGTTTCAAGCAGCCTTTTGAAGTGCCACACATAACTAGCCACAAGGATGCGGCAAATACCTACAAAAAGAAAAAAAAAAAACAAAAAACATGAGAGGAAAAAAGTACTCGGAATACGCGAACAGACCAAAGCCGGACAGGAGCGTGCACAATGCTTGGACGTGGAGTGGAGTGGACGGCAGACGGACTTGTGTCTGATCTGAATGCGAGATAAAATTATTACCCTTTTTATTTTGGGCGAGTCCTAGACCGAGTCCCAGTCCAAGTGCGAGTCCTAGACTGCCGTCGCCGTTGTTGTTGCTGCTTATTTCCTGTTGGACACTTTCCGTTTGTCGTTTGTTGTACAAAAGCTCGCGCTATCCCGTTCACACGTTAAGATTTTGTCTTGCAATACCCTGTACCCATTGCAAAATGGATGAGACAGTGTATGTTGGGCTGGTAAAAATGTACACAACAGACGAAGTGGGCATATTCAATCCAATCTGTGCATTTCTCGAAAGTCGGGTCGTTCTATATGGCTGTCCCTCGGCTTATACTAGTTGATCTCGAAGAACTAGACACTTTAGATTTGGTACGTTTCCCTTTCGGTACCTTACTTTTTTTCAAATCGAAATCGATAAATCAAGATTATCTCAAAATAGTCAGGGAAAACAAAGTTGGTTTAGACTTTAAATGCATATATAGTACATACATACAAACAAGTTCTGGATGTTTTTTGTTCTAAATACTTTCTTCTAAAGTACTTAACTTAAGTTTTTTAGAAAATGAAGGAAATTTAAATGACTTCATCTCTGATCTGAACACTGGGTATTTCGTAGTCGATCGCACTCGACTAGGGCATTCACTCGTTTTTTATGGTCAGCGCCACGGAGCGCACAATAAGCATCATCAACAACAACTACAACAACAACTGCTCGACACACTGAACGTCATCAGCAGCACATTGTGTCCAGTTGGGAGTCGGAGTCAGTTCCAGTTCCAGTTCCAGTTTGAGTCGCCAAAGACGATGGCCGCATGCCGATAATGTGCGGCCATAAGGTAATGAAAATTTTATCTGATTTTATGTGCGACTGCGAATACGCTTTTGCCAATAGTTGGCAATTTTATGCTGCACCCTTTTCCTTTATCCTGCATCCTTTTTCTCTCTCTCTTTCTCCTTTCTATTTTTTTTTTTTGTGGCCAGTCTTTGATTTGATTTTGGACAACCGGGCGAATTGGCGAATGATACAATACTTTGTGGTCAACACATATGTGCCCAAAAGGTATTGGGTATTGTAGTCGCATTTGATTGAAATTTGAATTGTAACCCCCCTCGGAGAGTGAATGCTTGCAAAAAAAGGATTTTCACTTAGGGACCGCCACGAGTTGTTCTCCTCCATCTCCGCAGAGTACTTGTGTGTACGTGCTGCGGCTGCTTCTCAGCTCAGTTCAGCTCAGCTACTATTTCATTTTAGATTTTAATCAATGTTGTTTGATGTGACACGTTTATGCGATGATGCTGCCCACCCACATGGAAACCGGGGCAAAAGGGATGTGCAACATATGCACAGAATGCGCCACTTGCCATTTAATGAAGGCACAAAGCCACAGTCGAAGCATTAAACCTATGAACAAATGGAGTACTGGGCGCATAGAGGTTTACAAAATCAAAAAGAATTGCTTCATTATTCGCATTATTGTTCATAATTTGATATATAAGATATCGTTGAACAATACAGCATTGATGGACAATATCTTGCATATGTGCCGCAAATTGAATATAAATAATGAAATCTCTTTATAAAGAAGTTGCCTAGATAAGACAAATTTAAATTTATATTGTATAAAGTAAGTAGCAAATGAGACGAGGAGGGAGAAGTTCAAAATTACGAATTGATTTTGGAAATAGAGTTGTAATAGAAATTTGAGAGCTAAAATATACCCTGTACCTAGTTATATTTGAAAGTAAACAAAGACTGACACACATAGAGAGAAAAGTGGTATATGAAATATTTTATTTGTCCTGAAAAATGGGTCAAAAATGAGATCTTCTTCAAACTGAACAATAACAAGTTTAACTTAAATAAAACAATATCTGCAAGGGGTAACATACAACATAGCTTTTATATTTTGAGGAATTTATTTCTATGTTTAACTCTTTCTGTTTTATATTATGATTATGCATATTTATATCCTTACATAAGTTAAGTTTTCCATAAAAATGCTACAGTTCTTCGCTCTACTCTCCACGTCGCAACAGATTCCTCTGCTATTGCAAGTTATATGTGAGGCAACAGAATGATTTTAGCCACACGTAGCCCCAATAAGCGCTGCCATAAATAACAGCTAATCAAGCCAATTGGGCACAAATCGACTGTTTGCAGGACACACAATAAATTCGGGGCGCACAACACCTGCAACCCGGCTTCAGCAAAAGGGCAGACGCTGCAATTATCGACGGAGCCAAGTGGAACTCTTCAACAAATCCCATAAACTTCACAATCGAACAGCACATAAATATTAAACGATGATTGAGCTGCAACTAACACACACACACACTTAGAGAGAGAGAGAGAGAGAAAGAGAGAGAGAGACACAGTGAGTGGGAGCTTAGGAAAAATTACAATTTATTGGACATTTCCGCTTTGGCAAAAAGAAAACGAAGTGGACAATCGAAGATTTATGCGCAGTGCCCAACGATTTGGTAGCAATTTATGGCCAACTCCTGGACCAGAATGGTCTTAGATAACAATAAAAGGTTAATACCTGTCCAGTTGATAAGGCATTTTGCTCACGCTTGAAGATTAAAGCTCGTTTGGGCAAATCAAATAAGAGCTGATTATTATGCAGCTGACAAACTAAAAGGCACCTCAATTGCATCTCGCAGTTATTCAAATTTGCATATCATTTCGTTTGTTTGTTTGTGTGTGGAAAACTGAAACTAAAACTAAAACTAAATAAATGCCAAACAAGCCCGAAAACTTGCCACACCCCCGAGCTTTGGCTAACTTTATTATGCCCGCCTGCCAGCCCAGATCAAGCACTATATAGTATAATATATATATAACTATCAGTGTGTGTGTGTGTGAGCGCTTAATGAAAGGACTATCTGAGTCTGGCTGCGGCCTTAGCTCTGCGTTGTTCAAAATAAAGCGCACAGATTCTGATTCCATGCTGCCGACATGTGTCACTCTGCAGTCCAGCAGGCATAAAGATTTGCGGGCCTAGCCAAGCTCCGCTCCGGGTCCGCTTGCAGCTCATCCTCAAGCTGAACGCTGGTCAAGTAGGACTAGGCAAAAATTTGCATTTTCTAAAAACATTGCGAGTCTGAAGCCCGCAGCAGCTGCTATAGCATTGTGGGGCTGAGGGGCTGTGGGGCGTGGTCGTAGGTGTTTGCCAAGTTAAGCCGGCCAAGCGGCCACAGCCACTTGACAGCGACTCGGTCCAGCTACAGCTACAGCTACGGCTCTTCCATCATCGTTGCAGTTCCCACTAATTCCTCAGCAGCAATTTATCAACAATAAACAGTTGCAGACATTTGCCTAGAGAGTGTGTGTGATTGCTTGTGACGTGGACTGTCCCAAACAGGAATAGATGAAAAGTTGGCAATTGCTGCTGCGGGCAGCTTTAAAGTGCCTGCGTCTTTGCTCTTAGCCTTTTTCAAGCTAAAAATTTGATTAGCTCCTAACTGAGGCCTGGCACACTTTGTATTCAGCGTGTTTTAGTCAAATTCACTTACAGCTAATTCAACAAATGAGCTTACAATTCGCACATTGTTCTACACCCATCCACCCACACACACACATACACGCACACACACACACTCTCGAATAAGAGCAGCTGCCAATAATCCAATAAAAGCGTTGCAATTTTCGCGCTTGCGTTTAATTTCATTTACGCCTCATTTGTCGCCTGTCAGTTGGCTTCGTTTGCCGGAATTTGGCTGGCAATTTGTATAGGGGCGTGGCAGACAGACACACATACACACATCGGCAACCTGTTGCCGAACATTTTTATGTGCGATTGATTCGATTGATTCAATTCAATATGCGAAAATGAATGAATGAGTCCTTGGAGCTGGTTGATCCTTATGCTAATGAGCATTTGTTGAGGACCTCATGCAGACTCATGCTGACTGGGACTTCTTGTATTATAAAATCAAACACCTTAAGCAGACACACACACACATTGACACTTTTGACTGGCGCCGAATTGGCTTTAATAAAACTTGTCGCGCTGTTAACTTTATTAAGATTAATGACAATGTGCATGAGATTTTGCAATCGCAAAATATAGAAAATTGAAAAGTGCCCCCCGGCTGGCTGGCAGTCGTTACAATAAAAGCACATTTCACTTGTTTTAATGACGTCATTACGTGGCATTTACTTGCGCCACAGCAACCACCGTGCACCACCATGAAGGACGAAACATCCACATTCACGTCGATGTCTACGTTCTACGTTCTACGTTCACGGCAGAAGTCAAGACGTTAATGTGTCCAATAATTTAATTTTAAGTACCTTGCAAAAAGAAATACGGCCACATTTTTACAGACAATTTCCTTTAATGGCAGCAAACTAAAACAACAACAACAATCGCTATAACTAACTGCAGCGCGCAGCCTGTCGAAGCATAGAGACACCACGTCGAAGTCCAAGTCCAAGTCGAAAGTCAAAGTCAACGAGAGTCCTGGCCATTGCAGCACTGTTCGCGCCATTAGCCAGGACAGCAGCCAGGGGGCAGCCACGTGTAAGGACAGGGCGTGTCCTGCAGCCAAGGCGAAGGTAATTGCATGGAAAAAGTGATGGTTGCTCTGCTTGGCTGCTGCTGCTGCTGCTGCTGCTACAGCGGAGACATGTGAGCAGCGACGCAGCAGCTTTCGCCGTTGTAATTGAAAATTTAATATTTATTTCGCAGTTAGTAAATCAAAGTTCAACGCAGTGGATAACACTGGAATTACATATTCATCATACGCCCTGGGTGCCGGCGCACAGTGGGGCACACACAAAAAGTGAGCACACATGTGAAGAGCAGCCAACCCTGGCGATAAATCAACAAGCCAACCTTTGCATGAGTTGCGCTTCGCATTTGGTTCCATCTACTTCAGCTCCGGCTCCGGCTCCGTCGTGAGTCAGCACAAAGTAATAAAGTTGCTGCGACCAGAGCTTAGCTCGGGTGGGAGCTGAAGGCTATTATCCCCCATGTAATATGCTCATATATGGATTAGTGTTCGATAATGCCCCAGCTCAAGTTTATAGTCGCAGGACCAGGGTAAACTTTTTTTGCTGACCAGCCGTGGCGCAACTGTTGCCCGTTGCGGAGCATATGTGGCATATGGGCAGGCTTTGACCCAGACCCCGGCAGAAGGTGCGCTCCAGTCCATAAACATAAACAGAGACATAAAAAACAAGTGAAAACAAGTGCAACAACTTTAAAGCTATATAAATAAACCGAATGTGGAGTGCGCACAACATGACGTATGCGTAATATAGCCCCAAGTTGAGTCCTTCGGCGGCAACGGGCAGCGCCGCAAATATTTCACAGCGCATTTTAACTGCAAAATCATAAATAACAACATGTAAATAGCTTTTATCTAACAACTCGTCAAGCGGAAGCAGTGCGAGCAAAAAAAAATACCCCTTCACTCGGCATGGTCAAAACTTGCACAAAAGCCATCCCCTCAAGCGCTTCCCCTAGCTCCTTCCCCTCGAACCTCGTTCTGCCGGCGGCGACACTTCAGCGTTGCAGCGAGCATCAATTAAACCTAAATTGTTGCAGTTGTTAACACGCAACAAAATTGTCTGCTGCAGTGCACCAAAAAAGTGCAAAAAAAAGTGTTGGAAAACCCAGCAAAATAACACAAAAAATAAGTTTATGCAGCAAATTGGTAAAACGTCAAGTGTTCTAAGGGCAGAGGGTTGGGTTTTGCATAGAACTGCAGCTGCATAAAGCCGCAGCATGAACTGGAGAGAAGCTCGTCCAAGGGGCAGGCTCCAGCCTTTGCTTTTGAGTGTGTGCCTGGCATTTATTTTATTTTCCAACACTGGCCAGCAGCAGCCAAGGGGCAGCAATTACGTCGCTTGAAATATTGACAATTACTTAAATTTATCTTTTCTAAAACGTTGCATGCACCTCAGCCAGCAGTCGGCAGTCGGCAGCCAGCGGCGTTTGTCAATCACGCGGACCAGACAGACACTTCACGCGTGATATATTTGAAGTGGCCTCCAGCATCAGTGGAGCCCGGAGAGGAGCACCATCCGCTCCCAATGCCCAATCCCCAATCCCCAATCCCCAATGCGCCACATGCATTGGTCTGTATAATTTTTGCATATTTCGGGCTGCATTCCAGGCGGCTGCTCACCTGCAAATCGAAACGAATGGCTGAATGAATAACTGAATGCGAGTGTGAGTTTGAGTGTGTGTGAATGAATGAATGAATGAATGAATGCGGCGTTGCGGTGGCGCCCAGTGCTGTGAAATGGCCTGGAAATGATTTAATGCGCAAATTGTGGTCAGGACGGATTTAAAATTTATGCGCGCAGGTAAAGCGCCAGCAGAGCGAGTGGCTACTGTAGTAGGAGAGCAGGCATCCAGTGCATGTAGATATATGTATGTCGCATATATGTATATAATACATGCTTGTATTTATTTTTGGGGCTGATTTTATGAAATTTGTTATTTGAGCATTCCAACTAATTAACTTTAAAGGCAAAAATGACTTGGCCGTTCGTCTATATTTGGACTTGGACTGTAATTAATCACTGTCTGCCCCGACTGCAGTGTGCTAACAAATTAACACCAGAGACGCTGCAACAAAACACGGCAACATTGTTGCACAAGCTGTGCCAGCTAGAAATGCATTTGCCTGCCAAATTGGAATCGCATATTCTCGAAAAGCGAGAGTTTGAAAATGCATTTTTCATTATTTGCACCAGCATCTGCAGCTGCATCAGCTGCATCAGCATCAGCATCAGCATTTGCACGGCACTCGGATGATTTACAAAAATCCATTTGCTGACTGAGCTCATTAGGCTGACCCACTCGTGTCTCCACAATAAAGGGCTGACGAGCCGCCTGACGGATGCGTGAAATCCAACCCATGGCAACTATTTATTTTCGACCTGAGGCAGCAGCCGAGCGAGAAGCTCCCTAAAATAGACATTAGGTTAGCAGCTGGAATGGGCAAGACATTGTGGGGGGAGAGACCCACTCGAAATATCTTAGTTCAGGTTTGGTCCATTGTGTGTGTGGTTAAGCTTCTGGTGCCCCTGGAGCCGGGTCATCATCAGCCGCATCATCGTTTTTATTGTGTGTGGGCATTTTTATGAGCACTTTGAATGCTCTGCAAAAAACACAATAAAATCAATGAGGTGTGCCTGTGTTTGTGTGTGTCTGTGTCGCTGCACCTCAGCCACATTCAGGGCAAGGCAAACAATCAGACAACACACACATACACATGGACACAACAGCCAAGCAATCAAGCGCAGGCAATGGCCAACTAGAATGCTGTGATGCGACTCCAGGCTCCAGCTCCTGCCTCCTGGTTAGATCGTTGAGCACAACGCGCCAACGTTTTTACCTATTCATACGTTATTATTATTATCCTTGCACACTCAGGCACACCCACACACATACACTGACAGACAGGCGTAAGCTAGCGTAACACGTTATCCTGGCCCAGCCCGCCCGCTTTGTTGAGCACTTTGCGAGCCGAAGCCAAAGCCGAACAAAGAATGTGCTTTATTGGCACTTTTTGCACAATTGCCGAGTCCCTCCCCTCCTGGCAGCAGTAAATGAGCGTGGCAGGATATAATCAGGAGGCGGAGCAGGCTGGAGGCCAACAAGGTATACGAACGTGGCACCGTTGTATTTCAGCTGCTGCTGCTGCTGCTGCTCCTCGTCATTGTTGCGCTTTGGCAACAGCCGGCATTGATGTGCGAGCCCCACCACCTAGTTACCCCACGAGCCACCTAACCGCCCACCAATACACGGGCTGCTGTATTAGGCGAGGCAACCGTGGACTTTAGCGAGGCAAAGGCAAAGGATAAACACATTCATGGTGTGCAATCGATTGGCATAATGTGAAGCATTTTATTAAGGTTATCAATCGAGTATGAATACATAGCCTAGGTGTGTGTGCGACGGTGTGTGTATGTCTGTGTTGTTGTGTATGGAAGTGTGTGTGCGTGTACGTGTTGTTTGTTTGGTGAGCAAACATAGCCAGGACAACAGGCAGAATCGACGCAGTTCGTCGCACAACGGAATTGCCCTTATCGTAAGTGCCGCATAAAACGTTCATCGATATGAATTATGCGGAAATTATTAGAAAGCATTTAAGCGGAATTATTAATGAGAAAGTGAGAATGTCAGAAAGTGAAGTGAGAAAGCGAAACATCAAGAGCAAACTTTAGACAGACTGAGTAAAGCTAAGCTAAGCTGAATCGAGGTGAGAAGTCGAGACACACTTAAAGGCTGGTGTTGGAAACGCCTTTGAGGTGTTGCCAGGAAGTGTTGGCAGCAGTAAGATTCTGCAAAAATTAAGGTTGTCGAGCTCTTAATTTCTCTTAAATTTATTACTGAAAAATCTCTACTTGAATTCATATAAATGGCATCGTTTAGAACAAGCTTGATTCGATATGGCAACAATATATTATGATACATTGAAATATTCAAAGCTGACTTAAAGTTATTTCCCAGTAGGTCACAATTTTAACTAACCAATTCACCATTAAAGGAACTTGGTAGTTGAGCAAAAACATATTGGAGATTGATGATTATTAGATTTTGTAACAGAATATAAATTAAATTGATTTTAGTGAAAAGCTAAATGCAAAATTTGATAGCTATAGCTTTAAAGATGTATAAGATATGCTTAAAAAACTGAATCTCGATAGCATTTTTATTCGATAGCTTTGAAACGAGAAACTATCGAATATCTAGAACAGACTCGATATGCGCGCTGTATACAAGTACCTTCTAGCATCTAGCGTTCATAAATATAGAAAGACTCAGCTCGTCGCCCTGATCAAGAATATACATACTTTATGGAGTCTGCCATGCATCCATCTGCCTTTTACATACTTTTTGCAAAACCGTAATACCCCGATTTCCCATTTTCAATAAGTTCAGTGTATAAATATAATGGTTATACTCCAATCAAATAATATATACATATATGTAGGTCCTTTAATAATGTAAATCACTTAGAAATTGCGAATGTCAAAATGTTCACTGAAAGTAAGGTCCGCAATGCAGACAATCACTCAATCAAGAGAAGTCAGTTTTTTTGAAAAATACATAGTTACTTGTTCCATTAAGCTCTTGTAAAAGTCGCAAAATATCTAGAGATACAATTTGAAAGGGATCCGTCAGTACCTATTGGGAGTCATTCAGTAATATGTATTTAAAGCTTTATCTAGCACAGATGCAATCAAACACACACACATATTGAATATGACCTTTTTTTAAACTGTGTGCCTTGTCTATTGTGTATTGTAAAACATGACCAAAACGTGATTGTTTTTGTTGTAGTTGTTTTTGTTGTTGTTACTGGCGTTTCACCTTTGAGCATAAAATGCACAACGATAAAAGGGCCAAACAAATTTGCTGGCAAATGCAATGAACAACGCCACGTGGGCTGTTGATTGGGCCCCTCAATAGAGTGGGCGTGGCCATCGATGCGGCTTGCGGTGGGTCGTGTAGCTCAATGAAAAATACAATCAAATGCATTCAGCTGGAAAAGCTGTACGCAAAAATAAATACACATATAAGCATGTAAGTGTGTGTGTGTGCGTGAGTGTGTGTGCTGGCTGTTTGCATTTGTGGGCTGCACACTTTTGGCTGCACACAATTGGATTAAAATTTACACGCAGTTCAGCCTCGTCGGCCACACACGCAATTATCTGGCAATGCAGGCGGGAGAGGCTAAAGGAGAGGGAAAGGGTATCCAGTGGCTGGTGTTGGCCTACGCGTGACTGCGTTAATGTGCTTAACAATAAAATGCAGCGCATTAATTGATAAACCAAATGCAAAATGATGCAACAAACGAACAAAAAAAAATTAAAAAATAAAACAATATTATCTTTAAAAAAAGATAGCTAAAAAACAAGTAAGAAAGCTCTAGTCGGGTCTGCCCGACTACGAGATCCCCTGAACCAAGTCCGAGCTGATGTTTTAAACAACCTAGCTTACATATTTTATCTATACATATTACCTCTGCGCGCATATACACATGCACACATATACACATGCACACATTTGTATACACATGCACACATATACATACCATGCACACAGAAACGCGCGCAGATTACTGCGTAGTTGATTTGAATGTATGTGTGCACACGTACAGGCTGCTGCAGCGTGCTTTTACAATGTTTCCTTTAATAACTTCTGTATTACTTAACGGATTTGAATGCAATTTTCTGCATTGAATGCTATTAATTTATTGAAAATACGGTTTTCACTAAAAAATTTGAAAAAAATAAATTGTGGCTTTGATAATTTTTTTTTTTAATAAATTTTTTTTGTAAAATGTGGAGCCGGTATCCAAAATATGAAAAAATAGAAAATGTATTTTATTTATAAAAAGCTAAAAACAAAATTTGGTAGCTGTAGCTAAAAATATGTAAAAGATATGGTCAAAAAACTGAATCTTGATAACGTTTTAAATCGATAACATTGAAACGGAAAAATTTATCGAATATCTAAAACAAACTCGATATTTTCGCTGTATACACAGACCATCATGCAAAATTTGAAGTCTCTAGCTCTTATAGGTTCTGAGATCGACGCGTTCATACATACGGACAGACGGACAGACGGACAGACGGACAGACGGACAGACGGACGGACGGACGGACAGACAGACGGACAGGGCTAAATCGACTCAGCTCGTCACCCTGATCAAGAATATATATACTTTGTGGGGTCTGCCACGCCTCCTTCTGCCTGTTACATACTTTTTGCAAAACCATTATACCCTGATTTCCCATTTTCAATGGGTTCAGGGTATAATAAGTACGAAGGTTTCAGTCGGGAGCAACAGTCCGCATTATTCTCGTCCACGGTCAAAAAACAGTTTCATTCAATAAAGTATTAACATTTTTAGATATGCCTACCAAACGATAAATCTTCCAAGAGGGTTCTATCAGAGGAGATCAACAGATCTACATATATATGGGAATGGACATAATTTTTTACGATTTGCAGGGTCTGTAAAGCAGGAGGAGGATAAAAGTAACTTATTTATATTCGTATCACGTCGAAAAAGAGAATAGATCTATCGATTTTAAAATGCCTACTAACGATTGTCAATTATAATATCGAATTCTACTTTTTTACCATTTTTGACAAAAATGACAAGAGTTACAAACCTTTTTACCATTTTATGAAAAAAAAAATTACTGATACCGAAAAAAACTTTTCTGAACTCTCATTGACTGTAACTCGGATAAATATCGATTTTAATTTAAAAATTCCAATTCGAAAACTTTATGAAAATTATGAAAAAATCAAAATAAGATACTCTTTTCCGATCTACATTCAAGAATCTGTAAGATATGAACACTATCATATATCATATCAACAGTTTTGTTCTTTTTTAACTCGTTCACAAATTTACATCGATTTGCATTTAAAATGGCAAAGATCAATAATTTCTTGATCTTTGCCTAACTTTAGGAGGGCTAATTTGACACGTATTCAATGGGCGTGGATATATAAATTTTTATCGATCTGTGTAGAAGGCCGAAAGTAACCTACTTTTGCGAATCTAGCTTTAAGACTGTAGAAGATAAAGTCATAGCCAGCTGGCCAAATTCCAATGGGCGTATCCTAAAATTTTTAACACTTTATAACATGAGTATACACTCGAGAATGTATCCAAATTTCAAGTATTTAGCTTTATTAGAATCGAAATGCTATTCGTTTATAGGAAAGAACCATAACTCTTTTCACTTGTATAACGGTTATAATAATACAGGGTATATAAAAAAAAATTTATTGTTGGCCTATTAAATCAATTAAAATGCCTACCCAAATGCCATCGACGAGGCCCACCCAGACTAGCCAAGTCGCAATTCATGATAGTTTTTCATAAATTTTATGTCTAATTTGGCGACGCGCTAATGACGCGTTCATGCCAAGGGAAACCCCCTTGCAACCCTCTGTCCCCCTCAAGCCAAGGGGAAACCTCTTGCGACGCACCCCTTTCCACCAAGCCCCACTGCCTGTTCTGATGCAGCGAATTAAGAAACACTTTACGCGAATTTTGCATATAGTTTTTGGATTGAGGCCAAATGCATTCAGCGGGTGCAGCAAGGGTGTTGAGGGAGTGCCACAAAGAGGCGCTCATTCAATGTGCCTTAATATCATTTTCATTTTAATTTTAATTTTAGTTAATTGCGCCACAACTGGTCAATCGCTGAACGAATGCGATTAGATCACTTGAGCAAGACAAATCAGCACATTTCCAACAAGCAGCTAACCAAATACAGAAAACTCTTTCAGATACCCTGTAATCCGTTCAGCAACAGAAAATAGGTTTACTGCTCTTAGAAAATGGATATAAAATACTAGTTTTCTGTGTGTAGTTTTCAACTTGTCAACACCAGAGAGAGAACAGGGCTTACAGGGTAACACCTAGTCGAGATGACATGTATTTTATTATATGTATTTCTGCCGCTGTTACTCGTACGCGTGTCTCGTAAATAAATCGAACGACAGACATATGGCATAGGACTTTTTTGATGCTGTTGTTCGATCTATTAAATGCACATAAAGTCTTGTGCTGCATAAAATGATATGAGAGAGGTGAGCCAAGTGGTGGTTGGGTGGTGCAACGGGTGGGTGGGCGTTGCTGCTTTGGTGGCGCCTTGCCAGCCATGTGGAAAAACAAAGGGCGCAACTTTTGAGCAAATAACAATTTATTACATCAATAAACTTTTCTTTGGCGCTGGCTCAGCCCCGCGTGGCTTTCGTGTTTGGCCCTAAGGTGAAATAATACGAAAATTATGCAAAAATATCGGCAGCCGAGGCATAAACAACGATGCTCTATGCTATTTTTAAGGGCTGGCATATTGGCAGGCATTTGATGAGATTGTAAAATGTTCCGGGTTTCATTAGAAGGTGAATTGAGTTTTGACTTTTGGCTCAAATTTATGGGCCACGTATTTTATGAGGCGCATCACTTCAGATTTTCAGCAAATTTAATATATGCTCGATATGTATACATAAATATATTTGAAGGATAAGCGCCTTAAATTCGTGAGGTCAGCTCAAGGCGACGCCTTAAAGTATGCGATGGAAATTGTGGCTTAGCTTGGCGCTCGGGCAATTGAAAAACTGCAAATGCTTAAGTAAATAATCATAAATTATTATCAATAGGACATAATGCGTGGAAATCTTGCCACGAGCGGGCCATAAAATGGAAGCTGCTCGGTTAAAGCTGAGGCTATCAAATTGGCTTCTGATGCCGATTTGCGACGATTTGCAACGATTTGCGTTTTATTTATTTATTTTCATGCGGCACACAAGTAAACAAATTGATTCCTGCACACACAGACACACTACTGGGTTGGGGTGTGTCAGGAGGCACAGCAACTAAATCAAAGTAAAGGCAAACATAAAATGGAGAAAGCGAGAAAGTGCGAAAATCAGAGTCACAACAGCGAGAAAGTGTCGACTCTCGTTGTTGTTATTGGTGTTGGTGTTGCATGCGATAAGTTGCAAAAAATTACTTGCTACATCGTAAACAACAACAAATACATACATCGCCCAGCCAAGCAGCCAGCCGGCAACAACCCTTTGGCCCTCAACAGAATGAGGCTGGGGCAAATTGCACGTAGTATTTCAGCATCAGCAGCATCAGCAGCAGCAGCAGCAGCAGCAGCGCCGGCTTATCCCGGGCAATGAAAATTTATACAAATTCGAAAAAAGTGACAACATTTTGCTTTTATTGGCCATTAAAACGACTTAGCGACTTGGCGCATTGCTCGCTGCCCGCCAAACTGGGCGAGTTCACATGAGATTTGTATTTGTACCTTGCGCCCACTTTGCATGCGACCCAATCGGGGAGTAAGCACTGTTTATGACAGTATGCTGGGTGTTGCCAATTTCTACTCGATAAGCAGCGAAGAGATCTTTTAATGGAAGACCATAGCTATATTTACATCTCACACAAATCGTAAATCATTTTGTTGGCTACAAGAACAGTTTTTCGATTTGAGCTTAAAATATAAAGACACATGAGCATTATTAAAGTTTCGATTAAATATATAATTGATTTATAAATGGAATATTTTAAATATAGCAGAAATTAAATCAATTCAAAAATAATAAATTTTCAATAATATATGATAATTTATTGTAAAAGAGCATTTAATACGAACGCTTTTTGATAAAACGCTCTAGTCGGAACTGCGTGACTACGAGATCCCCTGAACCTTTGTTCGAGTTTGCATTCTTAAATATATAAAAACAGATAATAATATGAAAGCAATAAAAAAAATTTCTAATTGAAAAAAACATTGCCCGTAGCGGTCCAAACCTGCGACCCCTCGCTAGCAAGCCTTCGTCTCTAACTGTAACACCACTCTCTTCATATTGTTCTCAGTGAGAAACACGCCACTAAAGTAGCAGCGGCCAGAATTACAATTTTGTTGAAATTGCGATTTATCAAATAAGACTCAAAGTAGAATGAACACATTTGAATGCATTTGTGTGTGCACAGTGTGCAGTGCACACGTATTGTTACTAAACGGATTTTAGTAACAATTTCAGCATTCAGTTCTTTTATTTTATTGAAAATACGGTTTTAATTAAAAAATTAAAAAAAATATTTTTTGGCTAAAATAATTTACTTGAATTTCGATAACGTTTTAAGTCCATATTATGGATACAGGGAAATTTATCGAATATCAGAAACAAACTTGATATGCGCGCTGTATACGGGGAGTTTGTAGCTAATATAGGTTCTAAGAAAAAAATTGTATTTGCAAAAGTTTTCAACGCAAAAAAATAAAAAAGGCATTGTGTCAATTTTAGAATAATTAAAGAAACTTAATCTATAAAAATAACTTACTTATCCTAAAAACCATCAACATATAAACATCTTTAAATTCATTCATTAAAGCTTCAATTATATGTAGCAATAAAATATTTTTTGTTTTTTGTTTTTTTATTTACATATTTACCTTTGAAAACTAAAAATAATCAAAATGACAAAAATAAAATTGTATTCAATATTAGAAAAACTTTGATAAAAAGAGAAATATATAGATGCCATAATCCCTTTTGCTCAACTGGAACGTTCTTTCTTTCGTCTTTAGAGTGGTCTCAAAACGGATGCTTCGATTTATATGGTGCCAGCTTCTTTGCGAAATCTGATTGCTCATCAGCTTGGCAAACAATTTCTTGTGGCACATTTAACAATTTGCAGCGCCTAAGACAAAGCCGCCCCGAAAGGTGCGCCATTTAGCGGGCCTCAGCAGAAAATACACGAAACCAGCCCAAAAATTGAGCGCAGCAAATGAGGCAAACGCGAAAGGAGTCAGGCTAAATTGCTTATCGGTGGGAAAATGTTGCCGCAGCTACGGAAAAAATTTATTGAGTGGAAAATGTTGAATCGCAGCAGCAACCACGACAGCAGATGCCAAGTGAAAGTGAAAATTTTTGCGTGCGACGTTGCGGGCGTCAAATCCATTAACCTGATATTTACTTTAACACACTCAAACATACACACACACACACACATATATATATATAGATCGAAGTGTAAGTGAAAGTGTTTTGTCTGCTGCTGTTGCTGCCGGTTGTATAGCTCCCTTCTTGGCACATTTCCTGTTGTTGTTTGTTTTGGGGTCCGGAAACATGATATTTTTACGTTTAGTTTGCAAAATTGAATAACACGTAAATGTGTTTAGTGTGCGAGTCTGCGTGTGTATATGTGTGTGTGACTGGGCCGTAAATTAAGCTCCCCTACATAGGTCGAGCTAAATTACTTACATTACATTAACACGAGCCCAACTCTGGCTGAGACGGAGCCTATGAAACGCAGCTGTTGATGGCCATTGCCATTTGGCCAAGTTTATTGGCCCAGTCGGTAAGGAAAGCGCATTCGGGGTCTTGCTTTAAAGAGCCGCCTTTAAATGTGTCAGCAGAAAATCAAATTAGTTACCCTGAAGGAATACACGAATAGCAAATTACAAAAAATTACCTTTTGGCAGACAGTTTTACCCTTTTACGTGTTTCTTTTTTTTTTTTGTTTTTTTCGATTTTTTTTTTAAATTTTTATGCTGCGCGGCAGGCAAAAACCAATTAGACGCATTTCTGATGGACACGCGCTCAATCATTCACATTGCTGTCAAGTTCTGTTGCAACTTCCAACCCCGGCGCCAATAAACTCGCAACGTGCGGAGCATTTGAAGTGCCAGTGCCAAATGTTGGCTGCCAAAAATAAAATACAACAGCAACAACAACAAATTAGAAGAATAAAATAGAATAAGCAACAAACTCATTAGAGCCCCAAAAAAGACTGCGGGCCGCCGCCGAAAAAGGTGCGCAAAATTGTCTACGTCCATTTTTCAAGTATTAGCAGCGAAATGAGCGAAGGCCCGAGCCCATTAATAATGACCAGAATGGGAAAGGGTTAAGAAAAGTAAGTGGTGTGGGGAGGGGGGAGGCAGGGACTTGTCTTGGCCATCTTTAATGGCCGCCAGGCAGCAGCAATTTGCGCACTAATTGTTTGAAACGGCTCATCAATAGTTCAAAGGCTGCCATAAATGAAGCTCAGCTGTCGCCAAGGACTTCGATCATTTCAATAGATTCGCACAGGTTCCTCTCCCTCGCATTTAATGGCGACGCGGCGAAAAGTTTCGCTCAAGTGCCTTCCGTTTGTCATAAAATGTGTTCTTCCCTCACGGCTATGGCCACAGCATATGAATCACAGCAATTGGCCAGAGTTTAATGGCCAAACTTTGGCCATAGATGTAGCGACAAATGAGTGACTGCAAATGTGACTCTGTCTGGCTGTCACAGTCGCAGTCAACAGTCACAGTGATTTCAATTACAATTGGCCAATTGGTTCTCTTGCTTCGGTCTTAGGCCCCAAAACACGTTGCTGCGGCCCCAAAGGCCGTTCCCCGACTGATGGCCCTGCGGCTAACGGCCGAGAGGCTGCATGCCCTATGTTAGCCATCACAGAGCATCGTTGTTAACAGCGAGTTAACAGTCACGGTGCTGTTAACGTAATGTTTTGGCCATTTCCCCTTACGATATTTGTTAGCGTTACGCTAAAATGCATTTGTAATAGAAAATGATCAAATATATATATATATATATTTTTAATAAAAACAGTTTTAAAAATATAAAATTTAAGGAATTCAAATTTAAAAAAATTAAATTAAATTTTAAATTTTATATTTATACAAATTTTAAATCTGTTCTATACGACTGAATATACGTTAAACTGCACCTTTATTTACAATAATATTTAATTTATTATACTAAAATGTTATACATTATCAGCAAAGTTAACTACGCTTATTTTTAGGTAAGAACAATGGCACTGAATCGCCTCTATAAGAACACACAGACCTTAAGTGCTGAGCACAATCATATCGCTTATAGAAAAAAAACCTGCCTTGATAAGATAGATTATACCCGAGTAAGAAGTACTTAATTTTCACGCAGCTTTTATGCTTTTAGTGTGCAAATTTAAGAATATTAAATTATTGATCGTAAATTATTTATTTTTATTGTTGTGGGCCACTTAATGTTGTTGAATGTTTCAGTTCCCGCGCACAATATTTATGTCTCACATTCTATTTAACTTAGAACAATGGCAAACAAACAGCGAATGAATCATTTGCGATTCTACACAATGTGCAAAATATAATAATAATAATAATATGTTTCATTTGATAAATACTGGCATAAATCGCCAGTGCCACATACGTTCCCCATCGCTTAACGGGGCGGCCATTGTATTAATTTGTCATCAAATTATGCGCTGCGCCCCCTCAACAACAACGTTTTGGAGCCCATAAAAATGTATTTTTTTTCTCATTTCGAGTGTTTATCAATAATATTTAGTGATTCGCAGGGAACTTTTGTTTATGGTACGATCTCGGCACCTGCTCGACGCCAATCGGAATATCTCCTGTGGCAGACGTGGCACGTAAACAAAATGTCAAGCAAATCAGAAGTTGCCTGCCCCAAAGGTCGAGCTGCCACAAAATACAGCTACAGATACGATTGCTAGGGGGAGGTTGGGCATTTGCTTAGACGATCGCTAAAATTAGCGAACGGATGTTTTGACGCTACTTTGTTGATGCTAACCCACATCGTGCTTTTGAGTTCGCGTTGTTCTTCTTGTTGTTGTCAGCAGCTAATTAAAACATATTTCCTACGCATAACTTCCTCAGCAAGCAAAAATCTGCATATATGAAGTCGTAAAACTATGCTCAGCTTTTTTGGCTCAGTGTGTGCTAATTTGTGCTCAACAGTTTTATGCGTGCAACATAGTTGCCCTAGGGCAGGAGCTGGCCATCCAAATCTAGATCGTAAAGCCGCCTGACATTAAAAAAAATTACAAATTCTCCTCATAAAAAACTGACTCACAAATGCCACAAGGCAATTTGTCAACAATGTTGTCATATTACCTTGATACAAATTTTTTATTATCTTTTTTTGTGTTTGTTGTTGTTGGCTGGCATTTTAAAAAGTCGCTGTCAGTCATTGTCATATTAACTGCAGATGATTTATCTGCCTGACAAATATTATTAAATTATTATGTATTTTGAGATTTGAGCGCAGAGCCTGATGAAAAGCCATGCAAATAACTTTGCCAAATGCTGCCAAACGCTCACCGGGGAGCAATTTGTTTTTCAAAAACCAGAACTACCTATAGACCCGCTCATCCCCCCCTCCCCCATCTGCCCATCCCTCCCCTGATCATCACGTGACAGCACTGACAACCAACCCCTGGCGAATCAAAGCGTTGTGTGTGGCTTGTAATAAAATGCAAAAGAAATAGTCGAGGGAAAACAAGAAAGAGTGCTTTTGTTGGGAGTGCAAGGCTGCCAAATACCCTGTAATTAACTGTGAAATGTCTTATGGAGAGTGTATCATAAACTTATTATATATTGGGTATAAATCTATGGGTATATATTTCTCAATATTCCTTATTACTTTATTAGTAGTCGAAATATTCGCATGTTTGTTTTTGTAATATTTCTTCTAGATATGTAATTGTATGATGTATGTAATCCTTAAGACGTTTTGATTTAAGATCATAAAATCCTAACATCTAATTTGCATACCTTAGTCAGAGCCAAAAAACCCACTTTTTGAACATATTAAATTAATACAGGGTATGTAAACAAGGAAAAAAGAAAAGAGACAGAGTGAAAAAGGTAGGCGATGGCCTGAGCACTTGTTTATATCTATGTAAAATTCGCAATGAAGTCGAGCGAAACTGGCACAGCAAACATAAAGAGCAGAGCGAGGGGGTGGTCGAGTAGGGCAGAGAGGGGTAGCAGGAGGGGCGCTGTGTAGTTGGGGGTATGTCAAATTGGCGCAGCAGCGCAAATAAAGCAATTTGTATTCAAAATATGAAAGCCAGGGAAGCAACTGTGACGCTGACTTTCAACCCAACAACAACAAAAGCAACAACAACAGCAACAAGCGAGTGTCTCTTTGTCACCCTTGGGCAAGCAACCTCCTTCCCTGGGGTGACCAAATTTCTGTTTTATGCGGTTTGCAAATAATTTTTCTGCGCACTGGAAAATTTCTTTAAAAACATTTCACAACGGCGACTGGCGCCAGCACAAATACGTCCAAGGCGAAAAGAAATATTTCCTGATAGTTGACATGAGAGCGGAATAAGAAAGAAGTTACGTATACGCCGCATTGTCAGCGCCAGCTGTTTGAAATTAACATAATGAAGCAGCGCCGTGTCTCAAGGTCTGCTGTGCGTGTTTTGCGGCTCATTAGCTGGCAAATTAACGCTGTCGTCTTCAGCAGGTCCCCCCCATCAGCCCCCACCTGGAACAGCCTGCAGAGCCCACGAAAGTATGCAACACTTTGTGTAATAAATTAGCGAGGCACATGCTCGAATAAGTGTGTGTGTGTGTGCGTGTGTATGTTTGCACTGTAGTATATTTTGGTTGATTTGTGACTCAATTAAAGTCAACGACAGCCGTGGCAGGAAGGTGCTTGCAACATCGTATTAGCAGCATTTAGTCAGTGCACTCGACACTCGACACTCGACGGACCCAAGTGGCTTTTGGGGTCGGCAGCCGTTGACCACATGCAAGTTTTGGGCCCGGCTCCACTGCAGGCATGCATTTCGTGTATATGTATACGTGTGAGTGTGTGTGTGCGTGCACCGCTTGCAGAGCTAATTAAAGCGGTTAGCCCAAATGCCACATAATGAGGCGCACAAATGCTGCCAAACACCGTTAACACTGCCCGTCATTTGTCAACGTACGTGAGTGCGTATATGCAGAACAGTCTGTGCGCCTATGTGTGTTGAAAGCTGTTGAAAGCAACTAATTGGCTGCGAAGTAGCTTACAATTTGGCCTTGGTATATGTGCGTGTGTGTGTGTGTGTGTGTGCGACAATTGAAATTAGCTTTGCAGTATAAGTAGAAGGCTTTAATGCCCCCATCCGCTTGATCGTGCCTAACTTTAAGCCAACTGACTAATGTGTCAAACGACATGTTCACATATGTTACACGTCGATAATATCGAGAACACACGCAACAAACAAAAAAAAATGGCAGTGAAGCGAATCGCAGACACGCAAAACTTTGCTGCTGCGCAAGGACTAAACTTTTGGCAATGTCCTGGACACACTGCAGTGTCACCTTTTCAATAAACTGCGCCAAACGATGAGCCAAAGCCGTGGAAAAAAAAGTATTAATCCCCAATCGTTTGCCAAGCACGCCAAGGATGCGGATGCGCATCCAATCGCCGGCTGCAGACAAAGGCACGGACAGACAAAACGGACAAAACGGGCAACAGCTGCCGGAGTCGACCTTTGCCCATGTCCGAGAGCAAAAACAAAAGCTGCAGAATGCCAATGGTCAGCAGAAATGCGCATAACTTTGAAAAGTTCCACACACGCACGCACATACACACACATGCCGACAGACGGTCGAGACAGTAGCTACCTATACACACACAAACACTCGCCAGGACATACCTTCGATTGGCGGCATCCTGCGCCCGCTGCAGCATAGATAGCTTTGCCTCTGCTCTGCCTGCAGTGCTAATGTTCGCACATTCTCACCACGGGTGATAGCGGGCGGGCGGGTGTCATAAGAAGGAAAGAGAGAGGGAGAGGGGTAGTGGGTGTCACAACTTATGACAGGCTAACAAGTGTTTCGCCTGGTCAATGATTTAGGATCAGGCCATCGGCCAGTGTTGAGTAACTTACGAGCAAAGCTGAGCCAGCAACAGCTGCTTATCAGCAGGACGTCGAACCGGTTCACATTAAAGCCGCAGTTAGAATATTTTGAAAGATTGATAGAAATTTTAAACTAAGATAGTAAACACAAAAGAAAAACTAATTGTAATACAAAATAAAATTAAAAATAATAAGGTACAAAATAGATATATGTATATTTTTATAATCTTAAAGCATTTACAGTTTAATCCATCTATATCTTTTTGTTAAATGTATGTACGTATGTGAATCTATATGAGGATAGAACAAGCCAGGCTCATGAACTTAACTGGATGACATATATATTTATACTTTTTTTCTTCCCAGCTTATCACTCAACTCCCCCAGTCAAACGCAAGTTTCCCCTTAACAAAATTACCTGTTTACAGCAATATAAAAAGCGTTCTCCCTCCCAGTTCTTCTCCCCCTCTCTGTTCCAAAATTTCTTGGCAAACTTTTTAATGTGAACCACTAAAAGCGGCACATTAAATTATTATCTGTTAGATTATGAAATTTTTAACAGCAGGTAATAATCGTAGAGCAGAACGCGGCCAGGGATGAGACCAAATGAAAGACAAATATTGGGATTGAGCCAAAGCGAAAAATGGCTGGGCGGGTGGGGCTCGCAGCAAGCTTCGTTGAGCAACTTGAAACGGCATAAATGAGAATGAGCGTCGATGGTGGGAGATGTTACGCGCCTGTAACGGTAACAGCCGCAACTTCTTCAGCTTTGTGCCTGTAACTGAGGTAATTCAAAAGTTTGCGGCAAGGCGTCGCACTCGCAACACATTACGGCTAAGTGCCACTGCCGCAGCCACAGTGTTGCCTGCTCTCATCTCCTCCCCTCCACCCACACTGAAATATCTTTGGCAATGACAGTCGAAAGTATTTACTTCCAGACACTCGTAATACCCCACCAGCAACAATTAACTCTTGTCGAGTGGTTCGCATTTCAGTGGTGCGGCTGCAAAGGAAAACCTGCCTAAAAAAAGTGCGACAAAAATTTTGACATTTCTTTGCGGCTATTGGAAAATTGCTTTTGCGTACGTGTGTAATTGTTGATTTTCCCTGCTGTTCTTTTGCCAGTTTCTATACCCTGTATTTATTGAAAATAGTTAAGAATGGGCTTAAAGATTTCGTGCAGAGGAAATCTGATACGAACCTTTAATGTATATATACATATTTTTGCTCAGTGCAAATATCCGACACGCTCGAGCTTGACGATCTGTCTGCATTTTTGTCTGTATATCTTTCTACCCGTCTTAATAAAGCCATCGATATTAAATAAATATATTATGAGCTGGATCATAGGTTCTCAAATTGCCTGCGCTGATGTAGTTTTCGATCATATTCAAACTTTAATCATACCCCCGACCACACTCAAAACTTGTATATCGAAGTATACACAGATTTTAGAAAAAGATTTTTGATTTAGTTTATATATTTATGAGTATATATGTATATATACAGAAGAATGTCATAGTTAAATCATCAAAATTTCATACAGATATAAATATATCTATCTTATAGTATAATATTTGCATAAAGTCGTTTAGAATTAAGTTGAATTAATACAGAGTATCATATAGTCTAAAAGACACTTGATTTCATTTTTTCCAGCTTTGTTTTTGTTGTTTTTTTGCCGCCTGCCATTTCTTATCACGTGTCATTGGGCTTGGTTCTTGGACAAAAGCAAATAAAACGCTGACATGTTGCAGAGGCGGAGCCGAGCAATTTGCAGTGTGCACAGGACATAGATGCGGCCAGGACTGTGACCCATGCACGACCAATACCGCAAATGAACGGCCGTTGACTAACCAAGAGGAGGGGAGGGTCAGGCGGGAGGCTGTGCGTATATGCAACATTGACATGAAGTTAATGGATGTTTTATGACCGACTAACTTCCCCAGCGATAAATCGCTTTTCCATGAGCCAGTAAATTGCGATTTGATTGTTTCTGTTGAACATGCAAACCACTGCCATTTTTGTCCACTGCTCGTTGTTGTTTTTCACTGTGAAAATGAACGTGAAAAGTGGACGAGCCAAAGGTCAGTCCATGTTGTGTTTTCCCCATCTAAGCTTTTTAGGCAAACTTAAAGCGCACTCTTCGATTTCATCGATTTGCTGTTGAACTCTTATGCGATTCGTCACACGTTGCCAGCCCCATTTTCATGGCAATCAGCCCCCAACTCCGGTCCAATCCCCAATTCAAATCTCATACTCCCACTCAGATATGATGAGCATGTTGCAAAACTAACACAAAACCAAATATCATATAAATCAAAGTTCTTGCGTATCCCACAAATTTATGAAAATTTATGCACTCACCCAGCTCCTGGCCCCCACCTCTGTTGTCCAGCTTTGTGTGTTGACCCTCTGTGCCTTACCTTTTGTTGTGCCATATGCAACACACACACACATGCATATCAAGTGGTCCGCAAATTTATACAACATTTGGCTTTTTGTTGTTTTGCGGGTGGACCACAAAAATTCATATGATAATGCGGCTATTCACGATTTTTGTTGATTTTCCAGCTTTCCACGCTTTGACATTTTCTTTTCATAGGTAAATTTCCAGTTGATTTATGAGCTGGTCTCGCTTGAAGCAACACTCAGCGCACATAAAGTGGCTTTAAGTGCACCCAACGAAGAGGACTTCGAAATATCTATCGTTTGCACTGTCTGCTCTAATCGCCATTTCAACATCAATTTATTTGCTATTAATCCTTCACCTTTTTATTGTTGTAACATGTTTGCCTTAGCCCTAGCCCTGGCCCTGGGCATTGACCGGGCTCCAGCTCCAGCTTCAGCTGCTACTTCGAAGTTCATCCTAAGTAGTCCCCAGTGTCTTCTGCCATTATATTTGCTCTGTCCAGGCAATTAGATGTTTGCGTTTGTCCGTCTGTCCAGCTGCGATTGTTGTTTTTACCGATTCCATGGAAGGTAAAATGAGCTGCTGGCTATTGGCAATCGATTTCGGGTTACGCCCTGCCCTTTGAGACCAGCTCTCCACGCTTAGTTGCGCGTGGGAATGGGATGCTGGGGCATGTTGGAAGCAGCATGTCGCTTTAATCTCGCTGCTTGTTTGACAAGCTCTTAACACTAATTGAGTATATGTGAAGAAATCTGCAAAGCTTCCTTTGTAGACAACTCCTTTTGACTCCATAATGATGTAGCAGCTCAGTTCTATTCCAGATTCTGACTTCAAAGGCGCGTGATTTTCGAACGAGTTGCAAGATGCTAAACGAGCCATTTCTTTTGCTATGTCGTCTGCGTGCTTTTTGATAAATCAGTTTAATATTGGTGCCTCTGAAGATCTCTGTCAATAGCTTGTAACTTAAGTTTAACAAAATTTTAGCTAGTTTTGTTAAAAGAGCTGAACTTAAACAATCTAAGATCAAAAGTAACTAAACTTTATTCAAGGCAAACCGATTTTTTATATTTTGTAGTTTCTGAAAATACTAAAACTTAAAATTTCTTACAAAATCAAGAATTCGTTTTATATTTGGTTGGGCTTTGTTAACCAAAAGGCGACTAGCTGACGTTTACTTAAAAAACTTATTGCGCCTGGCATATAAATTGGCTTTGTGAACTTTATGAACTCACGCGGGATTAACTTGTACCTTTGATTGAATTTCTTTCTGTGCTCTGTTCGAGCCGAACTTTGCGTCGCGGCTCCCCAAGCAGAGCAGATCCGATAGAAGAGCGAAAGAGAGAGCAGAGCAGAGGAACATAGGAATTCACTTGCCGGCCATGGCAGCTGACTGTCTGTGGCTGGAAACAGCTGCCAGACGCCAAACGTAGTCAAGTTTGTCCGGGAGAAGGGGGAGGTTAGGTGGTTAGCAGTTGAGGTCTCAATCTCAGCGACTGGAATTAGGCGTTTCCGTTCAAGTCGACCACGTTGCCGGCGCAGTCTAACAATTTGGAAATTTATGCTACCCATCGGCAAGCGGCTGCTGATTTTTGATTGTGCAACTGGGAGCCACTGTGGCGTCTACCTTTTGGACGCGCTTAAGTGGCTGCGTGGCACAATTGGTTTGGGACTTGTTTCAATTAAGGCGCATTACAATCTCTCACTGAGCCGGGCCGAGGCTGGTAGAACCGGCTCCACCTTCGATTGGCTGCGAAAGTTTTTATGGTTTTCTGGCGAGATTCTATTATAAAGTTTGGGTGAGACTAGCTGAGGGGAGAATGGTGCTAAGGTATAAATAGTTTTTGCGCTACGCGAAAACCAAGAAAAGTAATTAAAATTCAAATAGCAGACAAACATTTACATTAACATTTGCCTCGGGCATTGGAGCACAGGCAGTTATATATATACTATATGTGTGTATGTGTTCTATCAGTTAGTCGACTTTAAGTTGAAGTTGATGTCGTCGCTTTATTAAGCGACCCTCTGTGCCACTCTGGGCTACGCTTTTGTTTGGCCTGGCGCCAGTCTGGCGCGCGACGCCACAAAGTATGCTATACTTTTGTGCTCTAGGTAAAAATCAGGCGTGTCTGCTGCGTGTGTGTGTGTGTGTGTGTGTGTGTGTGTGTGAGTGAATGAGTGATGACTCTTGGCGTGTGCTGCGTAGTCGCAGACAATGTCGGCATGATTATACTGGCACTCGCATTCGCACTCATCTCTCCCTTCGCTGTTCTCACACATACACACACACACACACACACACACACATGACAACGCCAAGCGAGATTATTAATATTGTATTTAATATATGTGTATGCCAGAGACATTTCATTATTTGCTCTGTTTCCTATCCCAAATGAAAAGTGTGTGTGTGCCTAGAGTGAAGCTGGAGACCTGTGTCACATAGCACAACTCTAAGCCTTTTACCAAGAACAGTTATTGGCATATATTTAAGCAATTTTAATTAATTTGTATGAGTAGTAAATGCTTTCTTTTCTGCATATATAATACTTAACAATATTCTTTTATTATAGGTAGATCGTCGTAATTAAACAAAAGCTGTTACCTAAGATTCCGTATTACAGGCTAGATAATAACTATCAAATGTTGCTAAAACTATTATAGCAGAATTATATTATTTGGTCATGACTTCTTCATTACTTTGCATCCTTACTTGACAAGTGTTGGAAAAGTTGTTAGCTTTATATTTCTGCACAACTTTCTGTCCACTTTTCAATTTCATTTAGCTAGCAAAGCAGCTCTCTTTCTCTCCCTTCTTAATGTAAGCCCATGTTCAAATATTGTTTTTGCCGCAATACGTTTTATATACTTTGCGTATGATCACAGCAGATATTAAATCACGGTGATCACGCCCAAAAAAAAGCGCAGAAGGCAAGTTTATCTACTCGTATTTCATTTCACAAAAATTCAATATCAAAGCAATGCAAACGCTGCCCTGCCCTCTCAGCGCGCGCAGAGGTCACAGCGTGCGCTGCAAAGTATGGCTAAGCGCATAGGGTCCGCTTTGCAAGCGCATAACATCTATGTATGTATTTGTGCACATATCTACGTTCACGTACGCAGAGCACGCGTTGATAGCGTAAAGTACGACGCGCCACCAACAGCGCGGCATGGACATAATTAATTTGGATCCTTTTTTTACCACTTTTTTTTTGCTAGTCGTCCAGCAACTGGCCAGCAATTTGTTGCTGTTTGCTGCTTTATGGTGTGTGTGTGTGTGTGTGTATATGCGTGTGTGTGTGTTTTTTGCGTTACTTTTGTGTGCAACCAAAAATTAATCAAGTGGTAGTTACTCAGAGCGCGCAGTTTTTAATTAAAGCAGCGCACAGCATCAAAGCAAACTTTGCTCCAGAATTATTTTGTGGCATTTCCTTTTCATATGCGGTTTCGATTTGCGGCACGTTTAAAGCTTTAAGCCACTGTAGCTGACAGTTTAAAGTGTGTGTTCTGAGGTGTTGCCGAAGTGCCGCTGGCTAGACGCGACGAGACGAGCGACGACTGCAAAATAATAATACAAACCAATTTCATGCTGAATTAAGCAGGGGCTGAGAACGTGGAATGAAGTGGAGCAGCGCCAACAACAATAGTTGAAGTGTCCTGTCAACAGGCACCAATTACAACAACAACAACAACAACAACAGCTGACAACACAAAGGCCGCACGTGCATTGCGCTTTTTGTTAGAGAGACAGGCGCAGCGAGCAAGGGGAATGCCACACACTTGGCCTTGGGCGATTTTTAAGAAAACTTTTGTTCGCGCTCTGAATTATCACACGTAGTACAGCAAATGTGTGTGTGTGTGTGTGTGTGTGAGTGTGTGGGTGCAGCACCTCAGGCACACCTCGCCAGCAAATGAAAGAACAACCAGACCCACAGCGCAACGTGTCTCGCATAATTTGCTGCAAGTGCACAACAATAGCAGACCTCGACGGCGCCTCCCCGACCCCACCTCTACTCGGGCCGCCCTTCGAGCATTAGCATTAGTTGCAGTGTGAAATATTAGAAATTAAAAAACACATGACAAGCGTCGCGGGGGCACTTTGATTTGTCTGCCAGCCGCAGACAGACGCTAACAAAGCTGGCCCCGCCCCCGCCCTAAATCGCCCTTTTAATAACTCAAAGTCAACAAACAACCAGGACAACTGTCAGGACAGCCAGGACAACAGTCGAGTGGGGTGTTTCAATAAATTAGAAAACACCTGTTTTAGCGGCGCTGTCGACAGCTGCCTGACCTGCCCCTGTGCCAGCCAGTCCCCCTCCCCTTCTTTAGCCAGGCCGTAATGAAAATAAGCACAATATTATGCCGACTACATAATTTGTGTTGGGTTGGTGTCGCCTGCCCCGGTCTGCCCCTACCTATGCGTGTGTGCGTAATTTATGTTTTTATACACTGTTCTTAAAGTGAAAAGAGGAATATTGGTTTTGTAAGTCTGTCTGTGCTCGCTGAACTGAGGGAAGTTTGGAATATGAACTCTTGCGTGTTCGCGGAAAATGAAATGAGTTCTCTGGCAAAATTAGTTCATCTATGAAAGTACAATTGAAATTTGATTCCAGAGAGCGATCTAGTCTTTGCCAATCCAGTAGATATATCATATATTGTGGAAAAATAATCATGAAGCTTTTATAGAACTGTGAGCGAGTAGTCGAGCAGTCTGTTGCACCCGCTTGCAGCATTCTCACTTGTTCGTTTTTTCTGCTACTTGGCCGCATTTCGCGGTTTTTTATTGCTACGTGTTGGCGCGGTTCAGGCTGGGCCAGAAGGCCGCGCCGTGCTGGCCATAATGTCGTCATGACAGACGCGGCCATAAAAGATAATTATGATTCCGGTAATAGGTTTTATTTTCGCGTGTACCTCTTTTGTTCATGTGCCCCCTCTCCCTCCCCCTCACCTTCCTCCCATTCGCCCATCGTCCAATATTCTGCTCATTGCCAAAAACTGACGCCATGTTTGTGACTGTTGTTGTGGCTGGAGCTGGCACAAAGGTCGGCTGGTGCCTTCCGTGGCCCCTTTGGCTGCCCCCTCGGCTGGATCTGTGCGTCGTCTACATTCATTTTGCGGGCGACCAACGTGGCATAGAAATTATGCGCATTATACGCGCCGCGCTTCAGCGCCTTGCTAAAAAATTATATCCGCGGCATAAAAAACTCACTGCTTTATGCCTTTGATAAATTGCAAGCGGTTTAAGTTGTGTGTGTGTGTTAGTGTGTATGTGTTACATTTTTAATTAGCAGTGCAGAAGTAGAGAGTTAGGGGAAGGGTGTTTGCCTAAGATTGGCAAACTGTGTTAAGCAAATCAATGCCGTGTTTGTTGCCGTTGTTGTTGTTGTTGTTGTCGCTATTCTAATGAAGTTGTCAACCTTATGAAGATTAATGCCGCCTTCACCGTTTCAATTAGATCGGAAAAACTTTCGCTTAACAAAGAATAATTGTTCGAACATGATAATTGTGTTAAGAGGCAATGCAAATTGAGCTAGTGTCGAGGGCGAGGGTGATTAATGGGCGACAGCAGTTGACCCAGTTTCAATTAAACGCCTCGATTCGTATCCTTTCGAGGCGAAAATCAAACAGGCGAGCGCGGAAATGACAGCCGTTGACGTCTAATGGAAAACGTGTGCGGGCATAAAAATGGCCGCTAAGAAAATGCATAAAAATTGTGCGAAGGCAAACAGACAGGACACACACTCGATGGCGTTCATGTGCGAAAGGACATGCAAGGACAAACGGAAGTCACATACGCAAACTTCGCTTATCGTCCAAGACACAAAGTTACTTTTGCACCCAAAGTCCATAAAATATTTTTTATACAGCTGCTGCTGTAGATCCAGCAACAGGATACAGCCGGCACATACCTACACGTAAAAGGAGCACAGCATCCTCGAGGGTTGTTGCCATTGGACTTGCGAATGGCAAATTGTTTACACAAGTCATAAGCATTTTTTAGCTAGCCTTGGCCACATTTACTTGGACGTCTGTTTGCCAGCGTTAAAGCGCTTCGCATTTGCATAAACCTTGCCAGCCAGCACAACCCATTATGCTTACACATAGAGAGAGAGCAGGAGCGAGAATGCCAGACAGAGACAGACAACTTTTGACAACTGCAATAATCATAACTGCAGCGCTCGACATTGATTTCTAATGCGAAGATTGTAGCATAAAGATTCGCCTGGCCACCGCCAGGCGCCATTAATGGCTTTGTCTTACAAGTCGTTTCAAGTCCTGCGTCCTGCGTCCTGCGTTCTGCTCCTCGAAGTGGGCCAGCATTTCCACTTGATTTGAATTCGCCAACGAGCCCATAAACCAACTAAAGTTTCAACTGCCCCAAAAACTCGTAACTTAAGCGCTTTAGTTTTACGGCCCCGAACGGAGCTCAATGGGTCATCAAAAGAAACGCTGAGCCATGATTGAAATTGATATGCCCTCAAAGGTGGCACTGCGCCTACAACCACCACTCACCACTACACCACTCAGAAATTATGCTTCAAGTGGTGCATGGCCCAGTTTTGTGTGTTTAGGTGTACAATGTTTGCGCTCAGCCGGAAAACATCGCTAAAATATCAGGTTCAAGAGCGAGTTCCAGAATTCAAAGGCGATAGTAAATCGCCTTCATTGGATAATGAATTGAGTTTGATTTAAGTATTGAGAAAATCCATAATATATCTGTCAACAGTTCGAAGTTCCAGCAACATCACATAAATGTACAATAACATTATAACAAATAAATTTGATTTATGATAAAGATTTGATTTGAATAAAGTATTTTATCAATTTACAAAATGTTTCCAATAAGAAAACAAAATATAATATATTTTCTAAATTTTAAAAGTAAATCCAAATAATGAAATGATTTTTTTAAAGAAACTTTGATATAAATTCATGTAAGAGTGGAATATTCTTCTTAAGAATATAATTTAATTTAAGCTGCCGTTTCTCAGAATACCCTAAATGATTTCTAATCGATGTCTGAGACTAAAATAAATAATCTGTGTGGTTTTTCGTATTTTTAGGTTAAACGACAGTTTGTACCGTGACATGTTTGCCTGTCGTCGCGGCTGTCCATATCGCTGTTGTTGGTTATTTCGATCCACATTTTCGATTGCTTGCAGATGATTGATGACACTTAATTGATGAACATCGGGCGGGGATTTGACGAAGCTTAACAAAGGACGACTTAGCGTAAACATTTGCACTTGGCCCAGACGAACGACTGGCTTTAAGTGCTCCTGGTCAACAGCTTCCAGCTTAAATGCGGCCGGCCAGCTAGTAGAAAGCAGAGATGCCAACCACGAGACATTTTCCAGGTCACAGGTGCTTTTGTTGTCCGCATTAGATTTGCCTGTGACATTTGCCCACACAAATCTCTCCATCCGCATGTGTGTGTTCGTTTTGGCCTTTTTGTTTGGCAAAAGTCTGCCCATTTGGCTGTAAAATTTATTTCATTTGACCGCCCAGCCCTGCACTCGACTGCCCTCCGTGTCCACTACACGCGTGACGCTGACAGTTTTATGGCAAAGTTAAGCCGATATCAACGGCAGGACACATGCCGCTGCAGGATGACAACCGCTGCCAGCGCAGCCAACACCCACCCACACGCCCCCATAAAAGTGCAAAATTTAAAGCCCTTTCCGGTCATACCTTTGCACAACAAGTGGGCGGGGGTTGGCTTGCTTTGTGTGTGTTTGTGCAGCTATTTTGTATACAAAAAGGTTTTTAGGTTTTCCACAAAGCCTTTCAATGGAATCATTCATGGTTAAAGCAGATAACAGATTGTCACATTCCCGCCCAGAGCTCCCAAACTGGGCGTGTCAATGGACTTTACTGGAGAAGAACATTTCGCCAATGGTAATTGAAAACAACAAAGAAGGCTGAATATGGCTTAGAAATGATTTTATATAAATATATTTTAAATTTTATTAACAATTGATTTTTTGAATTTAAATGCTTTTAATACAAATTTTTTGAAAATAGATCACTTCTTAAATATAGTAGTATTTCCATGTTACATGGATTGTATGTATATGGAAGTAATGCAACCGATAGAAAATTAATTAAAATTAGAAGAACAAATATCAAATCATACAGTACCAAATTGACTTTATCTATAATATATGTTTAGGTACATTTGCCTTTATGGCTTGGGCAAACATTCTTTTACAAATGTAAAATACATATCACAATAAAATCATATTATCTAATTATATAAGTATTCCGAATGTAAAATATTAGATATCAATGCGATCATTCGAGCAGAAGTCGTAAAACCAATCGTATCGCTCAAGTTTGTTTTGGACGTATTCGCCTAGGACATAGATGTTGATGGCCACAAACCTAGAGCCTTCATCATCTATGAATATTCTTTGAGCTGCTGTGAGCTTGACATCAATTAGAAGTGTAGCATGCAGCATGTAGAGAACGCCACAAGTCAGTGAGGCAATGGATTGATAGAGCATAAATGAAGCGAAAGGATGAATGGGTTCATTTTTTTGGTAGACACCCTCCTCGGGCGCCTTTCCAGAATACATCAAGTGAAAGTCACGTTCCGCATCCCACATTGTTAAAATAGAAATCGATGTAAATCCAATCGAAGCTAAGCACGACTTGAAGATTTCCATGCGAATTGTGGGAATGTGCCCCGAACAGATGTTGATGCTCTGAAAGAGCGTGATCACCATGAAAACGTAAAAAGTTACCAAGTAAACATAGGTAAGGAAATGCCTATCCCACGATAACATATACAAATCAACAGCCATAAATCCCTTTATGTGATACGCCAAACAAAACATATTGAAGATCGTCTCCAGCGTATAAAAAAGAAACGATATTGGCCGCAGCGTTGTCGTCGTTGACGGTATACCCTGAACTATGGTTCCAACCCTGAGCATGTCTTAAATATTACGGATAATTTGGGACAAATTTCTCTGTTTTTTTTACACAAATACTAAATAAACTAACTCTGTTAAATTTTGACAGGTGCTTGAATATATCAACCTACCATACTTGCATCGACCTGTCCTAGCGCCAAACTTCAACTTTTGAGGAAACCTTAATTCATAGGATTAGACCATTGTTTCTTGCTTCGGTAACATGTCACCTTTAAGGTAACGCAGTAACAAAAAGGCATAAAAGCACATTGAAGCAATATTATAGCTATATCTTCACAGAGGCGTCTTGGCGTCTTACGAAAGCCAAACTGCTAAAACTTTCAAACGAAGTCCCTTTTCCAAAGATCATTTATACTTGGCGCTGCGTACCACGGATCATGCCGTCTCAAAAATAAAGACATCCAAAGTGCTCATAAAATATTTGGAAATTTTTAATACAATTTTCATAAACGTTCGTTTCTATGAATGAACGGTATCAACAATAAAGTATTCAGTAGCTCTATTATCTTAACTCACTATCAATATACATTTTCTTGGAAGCAAAGCCCTACCCAACTGCCACTGCCAAGTAAGTTCTTCTAAATGGTTATTTTGTGTGTGGGGGTATAAATAAAATAATGAATCGGAGTACGAGTCTTTTAATTTCGCATTGTATACGTGCTTAGCGCCAAATTATGGTTCAGCTGCATAAGCAAAAACCAAATAAAAAGTGCTGCGTCTTCTAAACATTGCGTCGAAGCAACTAGCCATAAAAATTTAAAAAAATTGACAAAGCACAGTGGAACAATAAAGAAGTCTTTCAACTGAAAATCTCAGATCTCAAGAGTTTTATTAGTATTAAAATCTAATACACTTGGTTATGCATATACATATATCACATATTTAAGATATAATATAATATCATTTTTAGAGAATATTTCTTGTTGATCAATAAAATATTAAAAATGCACTGCATTATATATAACACATTTCTACAATCATATTGGCTAAAAGTAATGCGTGTTGTGGGCTACTTGCTACACTGTGCGTGTCTGACTAGTTACCGCTTTTAATTAGCGGTTGCACAGCTCGCTATCACCTCGTTGAGTCGCGTCGAATCGCTTATCAATCGGGGAAACAAATAGCAATAATAACAGGCAGCACGATGTATTTCTGTGTGGTAAACGCTTTTGGCCATCTACGCGTATTTTTAAACATTTATCTTGTACCAACGTCGACATCGCGGTAAATGCACGAAGTTGTTGACAGTTGAATCTGACCCGTTGGCACCTCAACATGGCCAAAGAAATGCACTTGCCGGCATGGAAGCTATTTTTTCTAGCAGCTGTTGCGCTCCGTGCCATGGTCGATGGCCAAAATGTGGACAACGAACAGAGCCATTCTACCTCAGTGGCGGGCATGGAGCATCTGCTGCAGCTGGAGGTCAAGCTCATCGAGAATCTCAGTAAATATGCCGATGAGCTGGAAGGCAAGCTGAACGTAGTGCGCAGGTAGGTTACTAGGGAGTTAAATAGATCGTAGATCGAGCTTTATAAATTGAATATATACTCTAGCTTTGTTAAACAAATGCAAAAGGAGAGCAACAAGGCCACAGGCGACACGGTTCAGTATCTTTCCAATCCGCTGAACGCATTTTCCCTTATACGTCGCATGCATGAGGACTGGACCCACTTGCAGCAGTACATGGAGCAGCCGTTGGGCAAGCAGCAGGTGGACTTTGTACGGCTGAACCGCGATCAGTTGCCCAGCAGCACGGATCTCGAAGAGGCTGCCGCTGCGATACATCGCATACAAGTCACCTATGACATGAAGGTCTCCGACATGGTCCAGGGGCTGCTCAATAACAAGAAGTACAAGTACGTAGAACAGCAAAAAAACACTTTGAGAGCGATATAATTGATTGGTCTCGGCATCCGTTTCGCAGTGTCAGCTTGAATGCGCTGGACAGCTATGCCCTGGGCAAGTACCACTATGATCAGAAAAACTTTGGTGATGCCAGCCAGTGGATCTTCCAGGCCATCAACTGGTTGAATGGCCCCCTTAAGCTGCCTCTGCCTCTGGAGTTAGATCGAGCTGAGGTGCTGCACGTTTATGCTGAGGCACTTATCAAAATGAGTGAGTTCTCGCTGATAACAGCTTGCAAGTTTTGCTTAAAGCTTTATTAATTTGGTGTTATTTATAGATCGATATTCGGATGCTCTAAAGGTTCTCCACACGGCAACGACTGTTAAGAAAAATAATTTAAAACTCTTGCTGCGAAAGTCGGAAGTCGAAACGTTGATAAGAACGGAGCCCAATATCGTACCCAAGAAGGTAGGTACTCTATGAAATTAAAGGCAAGCAATCCAATTCTTTCTCTTTCCCTCACTATTTCTCTCTCTCTCTCTCCCTCTCTCTGTCGCTCTCAGTTCACTAAGCCGCCAGTGCAAGCGTATGAACGGGGCTGCCGTGGCCAGTTCTCTCAGCAATCCAAGCTGCACTGCGTCTACAATAGCACCAATTCCCCCTTTCTGCGCCTAGCCCCACTGAAAATGGAGTTGATTGCACTGGATCCTTATATGGTGCTCTACCACGATGTCATAACACCCAACGAGATCGCCGAACTTCAGATTCTGGCCGTGCCAAGCTTAAAACGCGCGACGGTCTTCAATCAGCAAAGCGGTCGCAACACTGTAGTCAAGACACGAACCTCTAAGGTGACTTGGCTAATGGACACATTAAATCCACTTACAGTTCGCCTCAATAAACGTATAAGGGATATGACGGGATTCGATTTGTATGGGTCGGAGATGTTGCAGGTCATGAACTATGGCCTCGGAGGACATTACGACAAGCATTATGATTTCTTCAATGCGTCCATAGTGAGTATAGGAAACATCTACATAAACACAAACATAACATATAAAATTACGCTTCCAGGCACCGAATTTAACTCAACTCAATGGCGATCGCATTGCAACAGTGCTCTTTTATGTGAGTAATCATATGTAGCTTATTTCATTCCAAACTTTCAAATGATCAAATCTTCAGCTAACCGATGTGGAACAGGGGGGCGCCACGGTCTTTCCTAATATAGAAAAAGCCGTATTTCCCAAACGGGGAACAGCTGTTGTCTGGTACAATCTGAGGCATGACGGAATCGGAGATCTACAAACATTGCACGCCGCCTGCCCAGTTATAGTGGGCTCCAAGTGGGGTAATTATGATAGCATTCCAAGTATATATGCAATTTATTACGTTTATAAACTCTCTTTCACAGTATGCAACAAATGGATACGTGAGCGTCAGCAGCTATTTAGAAGACCATGCCTCTCACATGACAAAAACATAAAGCCTTAACTAGTCTTATTTAATTACAATTAAGTACTTCTAAATGAAATCAAAATAATATTACTTCAAAACTTCATGCTGAAAGCCCTGACACCTTGATAACAAAATTTGACAATGAAAAAAATTGCTTTTTGAATTTAAGAACATCAGATAAGACTCAAAATAATCGAAACTTGGTATCTTGATTCAAATTTAAGTATTTGCCAAATTAAACAATGGAACCAATTGGAAAAGTTCAATTGGGATATACCCAATATTCCAGGAGCTTGCTATGTATAAAGTTAACATTGAGTTTTTGAATTCATTAATAAATATTATGTAGTATAACAAAAAATTCAACAATGAGATTTTGTGGATGGACTTTACTTTTTATCGCAATAATCTTATGGACAAAAAATGCTAAAGCCATAGAGGAAAGCCTCAGCACCTCTGTGGCGGGAATGGTAAAGCTGGTGCTGCTGGAGGCCAAGCTCATAGAGAATCTCAGAAGCTATACGGATGAGTTGGAAAACAAAGTGAAAGTGTTGAAAAGGTCTGTCGATTACTAAATTTAAACTTAAGAAAAGAAAAATCTTTAAAGCTCCTTAGAGTCATTCCAGAACTGCAAACCGAAAGCAATAAAGCCCTAGAACAAACGGAGAATTATTTGTCTAATCCAATAAGAGCATTTTCACTAATACGCCGGATGCATGAGGACTGGAATGATTGGAAAATATTCATGGAAACTGCAGTCGGCCAATCACAAGTCGCTTTCTTTAATGCACAAAAATCACAGTTCCCAACTAAAACAGATCTAAATGAGGCTTGTTCATCTATTGTTCGCTTACAAAAGACCTACGACTTGACGGCAAAGGACATGACTCGGGGCCTGCTCAACGGGAAGCAGTACGAGTAAGTAGATCTCAAATATTTCATAAGAAGAATTTTATGCCAGCTGCCAACTACAGTGCTAGTTTTAATGCCCTCGATACCTATGCGATTGGCTTATTCCTAAATAAGCGAAACCGAGAAATGGCCAGTGATTGGTTTGTGGAAACGAGCAAGTGGCTAATGGATCACACTATTCCAACACCAATCGGAGCCGAACGTGAGAAGGTGTTGCAATTGTTTGCCCAAGCAATCTTCGATTGTAGTGAGTGGGGAAATAGTTAATGAAAATATATGTATGGAAATATCTTAGCTTTCCTCTATTTAGAATATTACTCGATTGCCTTGTCGATATTTGATATTTTGTTGTTGGGAAATAAAACCACTGATCTCACATTCTTGAGTAAGAGAAGCCGAATCGAGAAACTGGCTCTAGAAGAGGTTCAGGTGATACACAAATCCAAAAGGAAACCGAAAGATTATGAAACTGGCTGTCGCGGTCAATTCGAACAACAACCCAATTCGATATGCAAATACAAATCAAAGACTCCGCCGTTTCTAAAACTGGCACCGATTAAAGTGGAGGTTCTGTTGCATGATCCCTTGGTTGTGGTGTTCCATGACGTGTTGTCGCCTCGCGAAATAGACGAGCTTCAACAGATTGCAACGCCGCTTTTAAGGCGCGCAACCGTCCACCATGATACGGGAGCCGAAATTGTGGAGAAGTCAAGGACAACGAAGGCTACCTGGCTCGAGCACGATCTCAACAATCTCACATTGCGCATCGAAAGACGTGTTATGGATATGGTCGATCTGGATCTGCAAGACTCTGAACCGTTTCAAATAATGAACTACGGCATAGGAGGACACTTCTCACCTCATCACGACTACTTCAATGAAGAAGATGTAAGTTAGTGGACTCCCCACTGGACTAATGGTACCCTAACCAGTGCCTATATCTTTTAGATTGAGAATGACATAATGGGCAATCGGAAAGCTACGGTTCTATTTTATGTGCGTTAAGTCTTGTGAGCTTTATAAATTTTATAAAATTGTACACTTTATTCCACAGCTAACTGACGTAGAACAGGGAGGCTCCACAGTATTCCCTCTTCTTAAGCAGGCTGTCAGACCCAAGAGCGGATCTGCGCTCTTTTGGTACAACATGCAAAATGCAGGATCAGGTGACCCCAGAACTTTACATGGGGGCTGTCCAGTTCTCGTGGGTTCTAAATGGAGTAATATACTTGCCAATCTCATGGTGACCAATTTAATAATATCACCCATTTCCTTAACAGTAATGACCCAATGGATAGGAGAAGCCAAAAACCAATTTAGCAAACGTTAAAAAAAGCCAAGTGCCTAGTTTATTATAGCCGAGTATCAATGCGATATCAAGTAAGACTGTTAGCATATCAAATATCACACCTAGACACTAACTATTTTAAATTCATTTGTATTTTCGTATATTTATATGTTTGAAGACTTGTGTGGCAACGTAGAGATGGAGTTTTTAGAATTATTATCGTACTGTGGATATTTCTATTCGGTTCGTGTGATACTTTAACATCCCCGCATTACCTTCAAGCATATCAAAATAAATTGTTATTCAGTGAAAAATTTAATAAAGTGGAATTTTAAGAAAATTATTTTTTAATAGCTGTTTCTTCTGAGTAAATTATTGTTTATTTTGTTGTTGTTTCATCCTAATGGCATGATTCTAATCAATGTATGTAAAAACAAATATACATGATCGAAGCATGACAAAATAGCTTCGAAATTGGATCTCTTTTTGAAGAGATTCTGCTATTAAGTTACTTAATATATAAAAAGTTGGCTTTGAGATTGTGAATTCTTCAATGACATGAGGTAATACATATTCAAATACAAAACATAAAACAACGCAATGAAGTCGTCTAAATGGACAATACTTTTTGTCGCAATATTACTGACAAAAAATGCAGAATCCATAGAGGAAAGCCTCAGCACCTCTGTGGCGGGAATGGTGAAGCTGGTGTTGCTGGAGGCTAAGCTCATAGAGAATCTCAGCAGCTATGCGGATGAGCTGGAAAACAAACTGAAAGTGTTAAGAAGGTCAGTCGATCAATTGGATTCAGATTAAGAAAAGAGAGATCTTTAAAGCTCCTTAGAGTCATTCCAGAACTGCAAACCGAAAGCAATAAAGCCCTGGAAGAAACGGAGAACTATTTGTCTAATCCAATAAGAGCCTTTTCACTAATACGCCGGATGCATGAGGACTGGAATGATTGGAAAATATTCATGGAAACTGCAGTCGGCCAATCACAAGTCGCTTTCTTAAATGCACAAAAATCACAGTTCCCAACTAAAACAGATCTTAATGAAGCTTGTTTATCTATTGTTCGCTTACAAGAGACCTACGACTTGACGGCAAAGGACATGACTCGGGGCCTGCTCAACGGGAAGCAGTACGAGTAAGTAGATCTCAAATATTTCATAAGAAGAATTTGAAGCCAGCTGCCAACTACAGTGCTAGTTTTAATGCCCTCGATACCTATGCGATGGGCCTATTCTTAAATAAGCAAAACCGAGAAATGGCCAGTGATTGGTTTGTGGAAACGAGCAAGTGGCTAATGGATCACACTATTGCAACACCAATCGGAGCCGAACGTGAGAAGGTGTTGCATTTGTTTACACAAGCGATCTTCGATTATAGTGAGTGGGATAATACTTAATTTAATATAATTTTATAATTAACTTTCCTCTATTCAGAATATTACTCGATTGCCTTATCGATTTTTGATCACGCACTGTTGTTGGGAAATAAAACCACTGATCCCACACTTTTGAGTAAGAGAAGCAAAATCGAGAAACTAGCTCTAGTAGACGTTGAGGTAAAACCAAAACCCAAGGTGGAGGCCACAGGTTATAAAATCGGTTGTCGCGGTCAATTCCCACAACAGTCTAATTTGATATGCACATATAAGTCGACGACCTCGGCGTTTCTACGACTGGCGCCGATTAAAATGGAGGCTCTGCTTCTTGATCCGTTTATTGTAGTATTCCATGACGTGTTATCACCTCGTGAAATGGACGAGATACAACAGTTTGCAAAGCCCCAGTTAGAGCGCACCTTTGTCTTGCATAAGTCCGGAGCCGAAATTGTGCAAAAGTCAAGGACATCTAAGGGCATTTGGATCGATCGCGACCTCAACAATCTGACTTTGCGCATTGAAAGACGTATTATGGATATGGTCGATCTGGATCTGCAAGGCTCAGAGCCATTTCAAGTAATGAACTATGGCATAGGCGGTCACTATTCAGCCCATTACGATTACTTCATGGACTCATTTGTAAGTTAATGATATCCCACTAGTGGACTAATGCAGTCTTAACCATTGTCTATACATTTAAGGCGGAGAAAGAAGAAGAGGGTAATCGTTTAGCTACGGTTCTTTTTTATGTGTGTTAGCTCCATAGTGACCTTTATAAATTGTATTAAATTCTATATTGTAATCCACAGCTAACTGACGTAGAACAGGGAGGTGCAACAGTATTCCCTGTCCTTAAACAAACTGTCAGACCAAAGCGCGGAACTGCACTCTTCTGGTATAATATAAAAAATGATGGATCTGTTGATCGCAGAACTTTACATGGGGGCTGTCCAGTTCTCGTGGGTTCCAAATGGAGTAATTTGCTTTTTAATCTCATGGTTTCATTTATACTACTAAGCACTAATTTCCCCAACAGTAATCACTCAATGGATAAGAGAACGCGGAAACATGTTCAAAAGATGTTGTCCGAAGTTAGATATCAGTGGAGCATAGTGTAAAATAGTACATTTACATTCGAAATTCATTTTGACATACTTTTTTCTGAAACAGAGATATGATGTTTTTATATTTTCAGTATTCAACTGTTTATA
This sequence comes from Drosophila gaucha, assembly GCA_035045545.1. NCBI lineage: Eukaryota > Metazoa > Arthropoda > Insecta > Diptera > Drosophilidae > Drosophila > Drosophila gaucha. Next base: position 10,222,094 of record JAWNOY010000025.1, read on the forward strand.
AATTCTAAATTCCAAATATTTTCATCCCACTTGCATACCTAAGCAATGAAATGTATATACATTGAGCTAAATAATATTTTAATACCAATATTCAATTTTTGCTCAATGTCTAAATGAAGTACTAATTGAATTTTTGTGATGCTCTAATAAATGGCGATAAACATATCGTTTAGTTTGTACTCGTATCCTGGCTCAAGCTGAAGCTGATGTCATTTGAGTTTGAAAAGGGGAACATGGACTCCTTTTGCCGACCCACACGTATGCAGAATCATAGACAAACAAATTTCCGGCGTAATCACTTTACACACTTAACTAAAACCAACACGGAACCGGGCCAACTCAGCCCCTACCTTCGGTGGCTTAAATGCTTTTTAAAATGCCAACATGGAAAAAATAAAGTGCTGAGTGGTTGATAGTCATTCGGTGGATCGTCCTGAGGTTCGTTTGGGCTAGGTAAGACCCAAGCTAAATTTTAGCATACTCCTAGGCGCCAACCACCACGCCTCCACCGCGCCAGGTCCAGCGGGCGTCTAGTGTCTGACACCGCGTACGTGACGTGCAACTTAATGTTTCAATTAGAGGTGAAGTGGCGCCCACATTGGCTGAAGCGTGGTGGCACCCGGCTGCTGCTTAGGTTATCGTTATCGCTGCCTTGTTAACCAGCGTCTATGTGTGTGTGTGTGCTTGGATGTAGGTGTGTGTATCAGTGCTCAGTATCTCTATCAGTCTGTGCACTTATCTGCTTTTAAAAGTTTTAATAATGAACTGGCGCTTACCACGGAGAGACGTGTGCGTCGGCGACTGGTGCCCCCGATTAAATCTAGCTTCAGCTCCCAGACTTAGTCGCCTGCTGACGTAGCACTTTTGATAATTTGTTTACAATCCACTCGGCGCACCTTTTGTGCGAGAGTTTTTGCATATAAGAGACGAGTTTTAGAAAGGTTCTGCTCGAGCTATGCAGTGCAGCGTGTTTAATGCGTAGATTTAATTGAATTTCGCAAGTGAAACTAACTCAAATAAAACTTTTGCCTGACCACAAATGAGAATATTTTTGGGCAACTGCAAAGTTGTACCAGCTCAACTGCTCCTAAGATTTCGTATTAAAGTTTGATTCAGAAGCAACCAAATGGCCAGCGGCTATAGTCCTTGCAAAGCATAGCTCGCCTTCTAGGCATTCAAACACCTTTAAATAAAGTGACCTCATCGATAAATAAAAAATTGCCAACATATGCGAAATGCCGTGCGACAGCCAACTAGTTGAAACGTCATAGCCGAACTTTCAATGCGCTGTAATAGAAAAGTTTCTGAAATTCTGTACAACAAGAGAACATAAAGAAAATCATAGATAGCATTTCAAGCAACTGCTATCCCCACAGGTAGCTCAATGTGCTGTCGACTCTGCCCAGTCGAGAGTGTAGATGAAAACGTACCTAAATCGTATTTCATTTTGATTGTGTGCACTTTATGATGCGTCCTGTGCGCTCCCAGCACCACAGAGATGATTACATATGCGCAGACCAATAATTTTGCCCAGCACACACAAAAAAGTATAAGAAATAAAATAAATAAATGGAATAAAAATCAAACAAGGTTAAGAAATGTCGGCTGGAAGGCAACCAACGTTGATTGTGGAAATCTAGCAAAATGTTTTATGCACAGGCTAAAAAAGGGTTGCCCGCTCACACATTTTGTGGTCAATGAAGGAAATATGATTTGGATTTTGTTACTTTGATTACACACATTACATGCGAAATATGAAAAACGTAGCCAAAGCAGCAAAGGCGGCAGACGCTCCCAGACGGGCCCCAGCAACGAGGTCAACGGTGGTGGCCAAGTGGGTTCCGTGCCACAACGTGTGTTAAATTTCAGATGGGTGGGTAGCGTGTGGGTGTGGGTGTGGGTGTGGATGTGGGTGTGGGTGGTTGGAGGTAGAGGCCAACGCGCGGCCGTAAAGCATTTGATGTGCCTGTGTCCGTCGCAGGAAATTGAGTTTTTCGTACAGCTGTACAGCGAACACACACTCACATGCATAACTGTGTGTGTGAGTGTAATGTAAATAATAGCCAGCAAAAAGCACAAGAAATTTATGCACGCACTCAAGCGCACAAATTCGCTTGGCGCGTCGTCTTCGGTCTTCGGTCTTCGCAGCAGCAACATCGCACTCTCAGGGTCAATTTGAGTCTCTATACACTATATGCGGAGAGTATAATCATTTTGTGTAAATCATTCAAGTATCTGTCTGAATACGAAGTAAATAGAGCTCTATATACAATGAGTTAAATAAAGCCTTAACCATTATTAAATTGTAATCAGTAATTCTTTAAATAATATAATTATATATAAATACAATAAAAATGGAAAGTGCATTTCAAAATCGACACACAGGTTTTTGTTCTTTCTTCTTGCAGATATTCTCTTTTTTCTTGATTTGATTCAACAATGTAAATGCTTAAGAAAATCGATAAATGAAAATGGGAGAGTGCAACAATGTAAGTGTGTGTATGTGTGTGTGTGTGTGTATGTGTGTGTGTGAGCGCTGAGATTTAAGTTATTTAAGTTTTGTAGGCACTGAGACTGTCTGTCTGTCTGTATTTGAGTAACAGTTGATACAGTTAGCTGCCAAGGCACTTGGACTATGCCTGACCCGCCTTTCAACACGTCTGCCGATTACCTTGTAACCAAATGCTCTACCGAAATATACTCTATGTAAACCATGCATTGTGTATTTATACACCAGATGCACAGACCGTGGTCGGGCAGGTGCCAAGTCAAATGAGATGCAAAACGGTTTTCGAGGGGCTGCAGGAGGACGGTCGTTTGATTAGAAATGAGCCAACATAAATTGATTAAATGTCATTCGATTGCGTCTGCAATCGGCTCACAATCAATTACAAAATGCCAAATTTGACATGCGTGTGTGTGTGCGATTGGGGCAACGGATGCGATGCGCATAAACTGGACAGTACGTCCTCCAACTGACAACCGTCCACTGTCCACTGTCCACTGTCCAGTGTCCAGTGTCCACAGTTCACTGTCCAGTGGAGCGACTGTCAGCCCGAAATCAATGGCAAAGTTGATTTACGTGCGGTTGGCAAATTGTGTTCAAGTGAATCGCAATCGGTGGGCGGCTTATCAAGCGTGGGCGTGGCATTGTCCATATCGAAATGATTTGCTGGCCAATGACAAATGCAGCTAAACGAATTATGTCTAATGGCATTTCAGGTTGAAATGCGATTAAAATGCAATTTGAAATGCAAAACATTTTGCCAGCCAACAGATGTGCCAGAGGTGTATGCAGCGGGGCGTGGCAGTGAGGCTAAAGATTGCTGCAACTTGTGTCTGTTTGCGCAGTTTAAAGATGCTTTTGCCAGGCTGTCTGATTGTCTGGCCATTTGGCTGTCAGCCAAAACAAAAGTCTTTTTTGGTTAATGAAGAGACAGACAAAGACAAGGAGAAGGAGGCATCAGCTGAGCTGCAGCTTGTGGCAAGCAGCATGATTACAATGAATTCATGCATTACCTGTTGACCAGGCTAAGAGAAATTAACATTAAATGTTACAGAACTCAGCTCAAATCACGCGAGTCGCTTGCCTGATTTATGTCGAGATTCGACAATTAAAAGTCCATTCGAGACAGCAGACTGGCAAACAGAAGAAGAAGAGCAAGCTGCGGCATTTGTTTTGCCAAGAAATGTTGCCGAGAGTTTTTGTACCTTTGTCACCTCAGCCTCAAAGTGCCGGCTGCGTTGTCAACAAAGCATAATTTATGCGTTTGCCGTTTGTCTGGTATTGGAGTTGGATCTGGTACTGGGTCTAGGGCTGTGGCTGGGGCTGGGGCTGGCCAGCGAACACATTGCTAGACAAGCGAACATGACAGCGGCTATGTTGTTGTCGTCTGCTGCAATGCGGAATTTCACGTGGAAAAAGTGCAGCCAGAAATTATTTTAATTAAAAGAGCAGCCGAGAGACAAAGAAATAGACACTAACTGCAGCCAGCAAGACGAGGTGTGCACACACACTCACACACACACCAGAGAGTTCTGCGCGATTAACGCGCTGCATTTGTCATGATCTGTTTATTTTGATATATGTACAGCCCAGTGATTAATTTAGCCAACTCATGTAGTTGCTGCTGCTGCTGCCAGCGATTCGCACTTTATTATCAAAGCAAAATATACTCACGCGCTCGCATCTATGTATATATTTATTTTCGTATATATCGATTGGTATTTTTATGTGGCCATCACCTGTTGTCTGGCGCGTCCCAAAAAGAAAAAAAAAGAAAATCATTTGCATATCTATTGAGCTGCCACACGCCCCCAGTCCGAACTCCTGTTAGGTGTATCTGAATGTAATCAAATCAAGGCAAATGCTACAAATGCCAGCTGCGTCCCCCAGACACACGACACCTTACCAAGGAAATGTAACTGTCTATCTGATGTGGCTGTAAATGTAGCTGTATCTGTAACATTGTGTTCGTGTATCTTTGGCTGTAACAGCTGCACACACCTACGCACAATTTGATTTTATGTTTGCACACGCAGCAACAATTTTCATTGTTTGCAAAATAATTGCAATCCACGGCAGGCAGCTGCGACCCAGCCCAAACGGAAAGGGTGCCCTGTGTGTGTGTGTGTGTGTGTATTGGTAATGGCCAAAATATAAAAAAGCAGTAGCTAGCTAAACTCTTAGGCCAAGTCGCCGCAGCAGCAAATTGGTCAAAAAGCCAAACAATTAGCGCGGAAACAATGGACCCTCAAATGTTCCTCTTGTTGCTGTTGTTGTTGATGGAAGAACAAAAATGGATTATTGCAATGGGCATAAATTTACAGTTGCTTTGCTATTTCCCATTCCCCCTGCCCCATTTTTTATTGCGCTTTTGTCAGCGCCCACAAAACAGCAACTCACATATGGCCAGAAAAACACACTCACCCATTGAACAAGCGCTCTTCATGGAACTCAATATGTATTTGGATTGGTTGTGTATGTGAGCGTGTGTCTCTGTTTGTGTGTGTGTGTGTCGATTTTACACACCGGAAGTTCAGTCCATTTAATGCACGAATTTCGCGCCATTTTACGTTGGTCAACTATATCCCTTTCCCTGAGCCCTCGCTACAGCAATAGAGTTCCAATACGCCGCATAGAAATGTGACAATACAGTAAGGGCAAAAAAAATAGCCATACCGCAAATGATTTTTTTCTTGTACAACAAAAATGCCACTTGAAGCATTTCCGTTTTGAGGCTTGCACTATAAACAAAGCCAAGTGAAGTACAATTGAGCTGAACTCTTAAGCTTTTGTGCGTTTAATATTCCAAATAATTTAAGGATGACATAGAAGAGTTATCTATGGGGATCCTCATGATATAAATTGATAGTAATATAGTTAATCTTAAAACAATGGAGCACAAATTTCAGTAAACTGTTATTCTTAATCTAATTCATTAATTTTTAACATTGGTTTTTATATTATTGAAAATATTTCCAATATGTTTAGTGTAATTCTTTCAAGCTCTTCAAAGTGCTTTAAACTTTAAGTCGAGCGTCACTTAAAGCAACCCCTTTCACGCTGCCTTTTTGAGCGTAATGGCCACCTTAACAATTAAGCGTAATTTGAATAATCAAAAGCCAACAAACAACAACAACTGGCAAATTTCAAGCGCGTGCAATAAAAACTTTGCCAACCATCGAACCTGGCAATAAATTTCAGCCCAACCTAATAAAAGTAGGTCCATAGCCCACAGCCCACAGTCCGCCCACTGCCCGCAGCCCGAAGAGGCGGGGCCGTTTGTAAGAAACTTAATTGAAATAATTTCGGCTGGCGAAAGGATATGAAGCTGAAGCTGAATCTGGAGAGGGTAGAGGGTTCTTCATAAGGTCTTGGAAAAAGTTTTACTTCGCAATCAAAGTACAATTATTTTAAGAATGCGATGAATGGAGGTGGGGCCTTTCCCTAAGCAACTTACCTATGAAATATATGTGTTTCGATACTATTATTATATGCTTCTTGAAGATAATGGAACTGAAAATAAGATCATATTTTAATATTTTATTATATATTATAGATATTTTATAGCATTGCAATATAAGAATTCTAAAATAAAATCTATTACAAATTATTCGATAAGCCTCGCTGCAAAGAAATTGATGCCTGTTTGACTTTAAAGCTTCCTCTTCTCTCGACTCTCTCATCTCTCCTCTCTCCTCTCTCCTCTCTCTTCGCTCATCTCTCATATCTCTTCTCTATTCTCTCTTCTCTCTTCTCTCTTCTCTCTTCTCTCTTCTCTCTTCTCTCATCTCTCATCTCTCATCTCTCATCTCTCCTCTCTCCTCTCTCTCTCATATCTCATCTCTCATCTGTCATCTCGCATCTGTCATCTGTCATCTCGCATCTGTCATCTGTCATCTCTCATCTCTCATCTCTCATCTCTCATATCTCTTCTTTCTTCTCTCCTCTCTCCTCTCTCCTCTCTTCTCTCTTCTCTCTCCTCTCTCTTCGCTCATCTCTCATATCTCTTCTCTCTTCTCTCTTCTCTCATCTCTCATCTCTCATCTCTCCTATCTCCTATCTCCTATCTCCTATCTCCTATCTCCTATCTCCTATCTCCTATCTCCTATCTCCTATCTCCTATCTCCTATCTCCTATCTCCTATCTCCTATCTCCTATCTCCTATCTCCTATCTCCTATCTCCTATCTCCTATCTCCTATCTCCTATCTCCTGTCTCGTGTCTCCTATCTCCTATCTCCTATCTCCTATCTCCTATCTCCTATCTCCTATCTCCTATCTCCTATCTCCTATCTCCTATCTCCTATCTCCTATCTCCTATCTCCTATCTCCTATCTCCTATCTCCTATCTCCTATCTCCTATCTCCTATCTCCTATCTCCTATCTCCTATCTCCTATCTCCTATCTCCTATCTCCTATCTCCTATCTCCTATCTCCTATCTCCTATCTCCTATCTCCTATCTCCCATCTCCTATCTCCTATCTCCTATATCCTATCTCCTATCTCCTATCTCCTCTCTCCTGTCTCCTGTCTCCTGTCTCCTATCTCAATTCCTTTACTTTTTGATACGGCTGTGTACTTCCCCATGTTAATTAATGAGCAAATGAATTGTGTCTCTCAGACTCTCTGTCTGCTTAGATAGCTAAAGTAATTTAAAACACGCCAGATTGCTCACATGTCCTCACATCCTTGCGAAGGGAATGCCGCAACATTTCAAAGCTGGCAAAAACTTTGGTAAATAAAGCGCAGAGCCCGCTGGCTATTTGTGCGCCAAAACTTCAGATACTCTTTATATTCTACAAACATCTATATATATATAAAACTAACTCACCTAAAGATATTTGTTAAACAGATGAATAAGAAGAAGCAGACGAAACAGTTCAAACGCGTTGAAGCACGCCGCGTGCGCTAACGAACTGCCCCAGGCGCTTGTCCAAGTATCTGTATCTGTATCTTTCGACTGTATCTGTATCTCTTTCAGCATGCTCATTAGAATCCATTAGAAATAGTATAGAGACAGATAAATAACCAACACCTGTTTGCCGTTTGCCGTTTGCTTCATTGTCCGGGTTGTATGCAACGGTCCGTATCATATTCCTGGGCACGGATCCCGATTTGTGGCGGCTACGTGAGATAACTGCAGCGGATGTTTCTATTAGTCCGGCCGGCGCTGTAAATGTGGCAGGACTCGCGTTATTTATGCGTCGCGCTGCGATGTCTAATTTATGTCGCAGCTTGGCTGCAATTTGTGGCTGGGTTATTATAACAATTATGAGTAGCTCCGCAATATGCTAATAACCGAACAACGGTTGGCATTAAAGTCTGGCTAAATTAGTTGGAGTTGCAAGGAAGTAGGAGGCGGGCACAGATACAGACGACAGGACTCGCATGGCTTATTTAACTTAAACGCAAGTTAAACAAGCAGCACACAGTTGGGAAAGTCTACGGCAAAGTAAACGATTAAAATATGCACAACACGAGTAAACATATTTTCAAGAAGTAAATATCCTTGAGGAGCAGCCGAAATTCAGGAGCGCATGAAATGTATTTAAAATATGCCAAGTGGCAGACGTTTTGACGCACCCATCGGAGTTGGATTTGGTCTGGGTCTATGCTCCGAGGACAGGAGCTGCACGTAGCCTCGGTGACGACAGCAGCAGCCAAAGGCGAAGCCGAAGACGTTGCACGTGGGCACAAAAGGCGCAAGGTAAATAAATATTGTAGCACAAGAAAAGGACGACAGCCAGGACGAAGAAGAAGAAGAAGACGAAGACGAAGGCGAAGGCGATGGCGCTGTTCATACCGGCAAGTTGAAAGGCAACAGTATTGTTGCCACGCCCCAAGCCTGCACGCGCACACTCAAGTTAAGATACTTACAAGGATTAAAGAGTCACTCAAGTTAAATGCATTGAAAATGAAGTAAAAGAAGCGTAAAAATTGTACCGAAAGTTGAACAAGTCCTAGCTGGGAAGGAAGGCCAGAGCATAGGATGGAGGTAAAGCTGCCTGTATAGGTGTATGTGCCTGTGTGTGTGAGGGTGTGTGTGGGTGTTTGCGTTTGCCTCTGTTACTTTTAATTTTACTCGTAGTTTATTTAATTTTGTGCTTTTTATTCCGGCAACGTCTGCTCGCTGCTCGCTGCGGCTCAATATAAAGTGGCAGTTGTTGATTTAGCGGTATTTAAATTGAAGCAACTTAGTTGGATTACGAACAAGCTGCTTGCGGTTAACCAGATGATGAGACGGCACTCAATGTTGATAACCTCGCAAATACCCAGTAATACATAGGTTACTGAATTGATAAATTTAGCTCAAGTTGCGGCAGATGGCTTGAAAGAGATATTAGATAGATGGTTGAGATTCAGCAGGAATACAGAATCTGGGCGATTCAACAGAAATATGGATATATACAAAGTATGACAAAACATTTACATTGCGAGAGTCGTTAGCACCGAAACAGACTGTCAAACAGACTTGGCTTTATCAAGTCGGTTGTTAATTTTAAACAATTATGCATATTCTATGTGAGATCAGAGAAGTTTTCTTCGAAGCATTTCAATTGCTTTGAGAAATGTAAATTGGGTTTCTTACTTGAATTAGATAAAAGCATAGCTACACACTTATTCATTTTCAGAACTTAAAGATCGTATTGCATTTAACAACACAAAGAAAACTTTATATGCTTTACTAAGGCTTAATGTAACAAAGCCAAGATATTGAATAGGCAATGCAATTTGGACTTCATGTGATGTTCATAAAATAACAGACTAAAGTAAGTTTACATGTGAATCGCAATGTAGGACAATAGAGAAAACTATTCAATTAGCTATGCAATTTACAATATTAGTAAACTGGTATTCGAAAGACAAACAATAGTGGAAAATTCCCAATTATGCGATTCGGATTTAAATTGATAACAATAAGCTGTTACGTAATACCTTTGCAATATCCAGCAAAACGTTAAGCATAGTCCATTTAAGTACCCCAAAGTATTTCAGATTTACCATCGAATGTGGCCATAAATTTCCGCTGAACACTTTATAGGTAAATCTGCAAAAAAAAGATAAAGCACGTGATTTTGAGGCTGTATTTGGAATCAGAGATTTTTAACCTTTTTATGGCGTATCCCTTTAGCGCTTAAGTAGGCGCAATTAAATATGACCCTTTCCTATTGCCAATGCCATTGTCATGTCTGTTCCTGCTGTTGTTGTTGTTGTTGATAAAAGATTGTTCAGTGTTTACACACACACGCGCAGTGACTGCCTTCGCTCAACCCGCTTGCCACACCGTTGCACTCGGTGTTGCAACATTTTCACAGTATGTAATGCAAATTGCGGCCGATGCGGTAATTGCCGCTCATTATGGTCAGGCAAATGCGGCAATGGGCAGCAGGAGGAGCAGTTGGATGCCAGGCCTGGCAATGCCAATGCCAATGCCAGTAGCCTGCTGATAAGACAAATGCACGCCGCTGTTGCCCAACCGAACTCGCCACGCCCACCTAGCGCACTTTGCCAGCCCTTTTAATGCAATTTTTACATGAGCCCCCAGAGCGAACGTATTCCAATTGCAATGCGAGTTCCACTTGGAGCCAGAGCTGGAGCCGGAGCCGGAGCCGCGCCATCACATAAGTCACTTTAATGGGCTTTCAATGAGGTGTGCCCAAAAAAGGGGGCAGCCTGAATATTACACACAACATTACGCAAATGCATTAATGGCATTTTAATGTTGAGGTATTTTACAGGCCCGGCCGCCTGTGTGGACTCCGAGCTTGGCAGCCAGGTAGTGAGTGGGCCAGAAGGTCCGATCTGAATGGCATTTCAACAATGCAAATTAAAAGCGAAAACTATAGCAGAAAGAAAACAACAGATAAAAAACTTTAAATTACTAAAAACCGTTGACAAAACTTTAAACCATCAACCACCGACTATCGGGTGGGTGGGTGATAGCAAAAAGGTAGCAGCAAATGTGGTGACAAGTCAACGTGCCACTTGGTGGGTTACTTGGAGTTGGGTGTGGGACTATTCCAGTGTGAGGGCTGACACCAGCAGGCAACACACACACACACACGAGTTTTCACACAAAATTCAAAGTGAAAATGATAAATTATTTTTGGGGGCACATTCAGAGGCAACCAAAGGCAACGCCGCAAGAATTTTGCTTGCCAAGCTGAAAGTTAAGAAAGCAGTTGGTCCAAGGGATTATGGAACTATTCACATACCTATATACACATGCATATACACATAGTGTGTGTGTGTGTGTTTGTGTCTCGAGTGAAAGTACAAAATTTTAAATCGTTTTTCGTGAGATTTATTGTGGCTCTGGTTAACCGCGCCCTCAGCCTCCGCATTTGAGAAAATTTATGCGCCTGCGTTAGTCATCTCACGCATTTCAACAATTTACACCTCAAAAATATTTATGTCGCCAAGCCAGGCCAGGCAGGCACGGCTTAAAGGTCCTGCGGGCCAAGCACCAAACTTAATTTGCTGGAAAATTTTAGCAATTAAACAAACGTTTGCCACCAGGGGCATTACGCACTCGGACTTCAGCACATATGGACATGGAAATTAATTTCGACTGCCGCTAGACAAAGGAGGGGGCGGAAGCGGGTCGATATGAACTTTGACACCTCATGCAACAATTTTGCGGTTGACAATGAGCCCAGGGTCCAAAAACAGAACCCAGCTCAGCTGGCTTACACACGTTTACACCTAGCCAGAGATGGGCTGTTTGTCTTCTTCTTTTTTTCCATTCTTTCACATTTAATGAGCCCAGACCGATGTCGGCATCAACATTATTATTTCAAATAAAAGCGCATTATGCCGGGATTATCAACTGGACTTTGGCCAAAGCACACACAAAATGAAAAAAAAAGTAAATGGGAGAAAAAAAAGGTGGAAAATGCGAAAACTTAATTTTCAGCTGGTATGCCATGTATGCCGCATCTCGGACAGGGGACACACGGCACGGGATACTTGACCAGCCCAAGCCCCAACCACCCAACCACCCACCACATGGGAAACCCACTCAAGGGTTGCTTAATGAATGTGCGTCCAGCTAGAGCTGGAACCCTTATGTGGACATGTCCGACGACCGCCTTGCAATTAAATGTGAAATGTTGAAAGTAATTTGCATTACGTATGCGCCCCGTCTAACGGCTTATCTCATGCAATTAAGGTAGTTGCCAAAAGTTGACGGTTTATTTGCCGGCATTTGCATACATTTTTGGGAAATTTAATTAGTGCATGGATTTAATTATGTCATCCCACACACACACAGCAGAGTTCACTGTAGATATAGGGAGGGGCTCGCTCCTGTTCTCCTCGTCGCCTTCTGTCATTTAGTTCGTCTGCCCAATTGTTCAATAAGTTGTGCAATTTTTTATTTGCATTCGCAACCAATTTGTTGCTGTTCGAACTTTATTACGCATTCGCACTGTGCCCAAGGACAAAGGACTCAAAACGCCATCTGCACTCAATTTACCTGCATTGTTCGCCACGCAATTTTTTTCATATCCATATATATTTTTACACTTGAGATTTTTGGGTTTTTGTGTTATTTTAAATGCAAAAGCGGCGCTGACAATAAGCGGAAATGAATTATGTTCGAGTGGAGCTGATGGGAGACACCACTGATGCTGGTGCTAATGGTGGCAGCACTCTGACCCACCGCGCTGAGGTGGTGCAACTGCCTGTGGCGGTGCCTGCGCCTGTGTCGGTGCCGGTGCCCACTTTGTGCATTGTGCGAGTGCATTTCGCGTTCACTTTATTGTGTGTTGGCCACGCAGCAGACAAATAAATCAATGACAGCCCGACTTTATTGTTTTGGTCACAAAAATATTGCTTTTATATTATTAAATAGCGCTTCTTCGCCAGCGCACGGCCTATGCCGTCGATCGTGCCGCCCTGATATGTAATAAAAACAAATACCTATAGGGACTGCCAGCAGGAGATGGAGCAGGCGTAGCCAAAGAGGCGAGTATATATACATATACAGACATACATATATATTAAATGTGCTGCGGTCTCTATTGACAAATTTTTGAATGATGCATTGCTCGTTGCGGTGGAAGTGCAATAAAAACGCGTTAATTGTTGTTGCTGCCATTGGCCTGGACTGAGATTGGAGCCGGGCAGTGAAAGCCATAATAAACCATAAATTGTTTGGATTAGCATAAATCTATATATATGTAAGAGTATAGTATATATAATGAATTGACTGCCTGATTGACAATTCAAATTATAATCATGGGCAATAATCGAAGATAGTTCGTTTAATATTATCATTTTCTACACCAACTTTAACTTAAATTTAACACTTTCACTTGCTGAGCATCGGAAATAGCAACATCTCGGCACAAGTTGAAGCCCAAAACATTTGTCGTAGGAGGAGCAGTGGGCAAAACTCGAAAACTAGTTGGCACAAGTTTATGGCTAAACAAATTCGAGAGCTCGAAAACTGAAACTCAATTTTTGCACAACAATGCGTCCATAATTACTGTGGATAGTCAACAGGCAAACGAAATCGAATCAAATCAGAAACTTTAAATCTTGGGGCTAAGTCGAACAGCAGCTGCAGCTAAACAGTGGACGACGGCCGCCCCCACTTTTCTCATTGGCGGACACGAGCTCATTCAATCGTCAGTTCCAGCAATTACACGCATTTTGCGCAATTTAAACCAAATGCTAACGACAGCTAACAACCAGCCGGCAACCGACAACCGACAACCGACAACCAACAAGCAACAGCCAACAACCTTTGCGCTGCACCTTCGACCAGCTGAAGCAAACGGGCGGGCAGGAGTTGGGTCAGCAGCAGCAGGCAGGACCAGCCAGGCGTTTGATGAACAAAAAGTAGCATACTGTAAATCAAAAAGTAACTTGCCGTACGGATGTCATTCGTTGCAGATCGTTCGAGCGCAAAATTTAACAATGACACAAACACAAACTTTGGCCCAGCACCAGCAACAACAACATTGGGCTTGAAAGCTGCGTAGAACATGATGATGACACACACACAGACACACACTCAAACACACACATAAGATAATACCTTACAGCACACACCTACAACATACGCAGAGTTGGGCATTGACTTTGGCTCTTGGCATAGGGGCAAAAGTTGCTCATGCAGAAGCTGTCATGTCCAGCACTCAAATTTCTAATGCTGGCCTAAAGGGCTGTGCGGGCGGATGTGCGTGCGTGTGTGTGTGTGTGTGGTGCGTGTGTTCAGACAACACTTAAAAGTCACACGGGCGTGGCAAGTTAAATGAAATGCACATTGATGTGGCATTTGTGTGTCCTTTTGGCTGCCGCTGCATCTGACAGAGTCGAGGGCAGGGGCTACGATTCGGATACAATGTGTCCTTGTGGCAGGCAGGTAGATCACTGCCATTGACGCCAAGTGAGATAAATTCAAGATAAATCAACAAAAAGCAAGTAAGAATGTTGTAATCAGGTATAGCCGATTAAGAAATACTCGCTCATTCAATTACAAAAGATGCTTATCAACTTACTTCCTTCAGTATTGATATTACACAAGTCAATATTTAGATTTCCAACTCTTCTGCTAAACAGATACTCGGGCTGCAAAGCCAATATACTCTCACTCACATTGTGAACGAGTATAAACAACGCTCAACCTGTGGCAACAAATGGCAGCTGCAGCTGGTGTCGTCTCCGCCACGCAAAGACATCGCCACAAGCAACTCCAACAAAAAATTTCTATCAATAACCGTAACGATAACATTGTCAGCACAAGGATACAATAAACTAGAAGTGAAGGGCATTTTTGGCATGCCGTACTGTGTATACTCTTTATACATTAAAATTTATAATTTAACTATATAACTATATATTTAACTATATTAACTGGAAGCCTGAGTCTAATCGCCTACTGTTTTAATATTGAATTAAAGTTCATTTCATTATTATTTACAATTTATAAGGTGGCGCTCATATTAAATTCTTACGTATTACAAAATAATATTTGCAAGATTGTCAAAATTTATGGATCTAAACATTCGCTATATTTTTCTAGCTTTTATCTCTAGTAATTTTAATACTAAAAAAATAAAAACGCTAGAAAAAAAAATTAAAAAAAAATAGAAAAGAAAAATTTATTTTGAAATAAAAAGATTAATTATTATAAAGATTTCTTAACGTATTTTAAAAATAACAATTTTTTTTTTACGGCTTTTAAAATTTTTAAACTTTTTTAAAGAATTCTTTTAGTTAAATTTACCAGACTCCCTTCAAGGTACAATGGATCATATTAGTTGCTCAGGCAACTATGAGTTTTTTAGCTCTTAATTTATCACTCGTACATACCTAATTACATAGCTATTATACTCTAACAGAAAGTGTAAAGAAATGTTGCAACTCTTTGGCGCGCAATTTCAATAAATTGTGCTGCCTGTTGACAAGCCGCAAAGTATGCTTTAAAAATGGCTTAGCTACCGTCTCTCCGTATGCGCGTGTGTGTGTGTGTGTGTATGGCAGACGAGGACAAGGCGAGGCAAACGCGATTTTTATCGCAATTCAATAGAGTTTCCGTAACATTAGGCCACGGGCTTTGTCTTGGTGCGGAACTAACAGCGACATATTTGTATCCGTTCGACGTGTCAACGTGTATTGCTTCCGTTTGTTGTTTGTTATTGGTTTCGCCTGTGCAGCAGGAGCAGCAGCAGCCGGTGCACCTTGCCAGGAATCCAGACAGACAGACACACACAGGAGACGGAGAAAAGCATTTGGGTTAAACCGTTATTGAAATTTTATGTTGTCTGCGATTTGTGGAGTGGATTTGCGTATTTGCAGCTGATTTATGGCCTGTCGTTTGTAGCGAGAGTTCACTTTAAGCAGCGCTTTAAAGGGTTTGCAGCTAATTACGCACCACAAATAATATTTTCCTTATGCCACCCCTCTCTAAGGGTTGGGCTAGGGCGACGCCAAAGGGTTGGTTTATCTTCGGTCTGGCATTAAAAACTTTTCACTGGTTTTATTTTTCTTTGAGCTCAGAAATTGAATTAACGTGCGCGCTTTGCTGAGATGTCAATTTGGCTGATAGGCAAAGGAATGTCAGAGTCGGGGAAGGGGCACATTCACCTTGAGACAGCTCATTAGAATTCCGTTTCGACTTGGAAGTTGTTTGTCGTTTGTTTACCTTGAAATTAAAAATGCAAAAAATCTACCGCTAGCAGCATCTTGGACCAGACGAAAGGCAGATGCTGCTGCTACTTTTTGGGGCAGCTCGCGAAGATGCAACGTTAAGTGTCTGCCAGGCAGCTGAATTATTTATGGCACTTGCCGCAGCAAGTAACAGTAACAGCAACAGATTACAAGATTAAATTATTGTAACAAGCGCATTACGTAACTGCTTTGCATAATTTACCGCCGGGACCCACAGGCTGGTAAAGATACAGAACGAAGAAAAAACAACATTCATCTTGAGCTTAAGCAGCATTGGGAGCATCGAGAAGTCGCCAGCCAAAACATACAATAGATAGGTAACTCGTGGCCGACCTCGACGTAGGTGACACTGCAGCGTCAAGGGATCGTCCCACCGGGCGTAGACGCAACATTTTTGCTTACCACAATTTGTCACTGTGCCTCCTGCGTCGGTGTCTTGCTCTTTCGCGACTGTCTAATTTGCATTTTAATTTAATTTTTTCCATACCGCAAAATGTCAACAAAATGCCACAGACGCTCGCCGAGTCAGTTGCAGACGTTGCCAACTTCTTGCAACGCAGCTCATCAGCTGAAAAGGGGCTGGCAGGTCGTCTTGTGTTTGTTTGTTTGTCTACAGTTTTTCTGGGCGCACTTTTAATTGAGTCTTGCATATGCATGAGCAGCACCAGCAGCAGCAGCAACTCAATTAAAGCGCTTGCCTCGCCTGAACTTCAACTTCAACCTCGACATCAACTTTTGATGCCACGAACCTTGAGTCGCTGACAAAATCAATGCGAATGCGACATTGAGCTGAATGCGAATCGTAAAACTTTCATCGATTGCCCGAACATAAAATGACGATATTGTCTGACGCATAAAATTATGACAGCCAGACACAACACGCGACGAGAAAATACCCTGGGAACAGAAGTAAAAGCTGCGAAGGTCTTCGGCTCCCAGTCTTAAAGTATTAATCGAATCGCAAATAGTTTGTGCTTTATCTTTCAAGCAGAGAGAAGTGAAAGGTGACATGTAGAGCTCAACGTGTACCTCAAACCAAGTCGTTTTTAGGTTACTAAATCTGAGATGATAATAGACTTTACTAATATTTACTTTAATATACCCATTTTTTGCACTTTTAGAGGGCATCTGCACTTTGAATTGTCATAAAATGCCTTGCGGAAGACAAAAGAAATGCGACAACCTTTAAGCAAATACAAAAAAAACTGAATTTATGACTACAACTTATTGTGGAATGGCCCATACCAGAGCTGAGAGATATATATAGCATAATGTTGAAGGTGGGCAATATGGAAGTGGTCTGACATGCTACCATGCCATTTGCAACGCTGTAAATTCTAAAAAAATGTCAGGCTAACCAATCGTGCAACCGTTATTACCTGTTGGCTGCCCCCAGCGAGCTGCGGAGGTGGCATTGTGGCCATGCCGGTCGCAATGGACGTGCTTCCGCTTAGGAGTCCCATCGTCATGGCTCATAATTCCCTGAATTTATGAACTGTAACCGAGCGTCTAGTCTGACAATGAGCAGCGAACAGACTGCAAATGGTAATATACCAAGCTTAAGCAAATGAAAATGTGGGTATCAAATGAACATGCACGAAAAGCACTGAAATGCAGTAAAGTCTTGGATTGAATAGTAGTATTAGCCTTATCGATATATTTCCTCTCACATCTCTAGTTAAGTAACCATAAATATCTATGAAATGATAAAATTTAATTATATAAGTGATATGATTTCGTAAAAACTTTAATAATCATAGAAACGAAATAGTTCAATAAGCGTTCTATATTCTAAGATATACTTGGGTATTTCTAGCACAACTCTAGCGCAGCTGATAGCACGAGATGCAGTGTAACCAGATTTCTCAATTAAAAATAAGGACAAATAAGAAATCAGCAAGTCTTTAATTCTACAAACAAAGCAAGGTAAGCATAGCTGTACATACATGTCTTAAAGACTTACAGATTATATTGTTATATAGTTGGGTCGGAAAATTCTCGCCGTTAACAGAGCTGTCTTTAAATACACCTCAATGCTGCGTGGCACGTACTCTGATTGAGTTCACGTCGCCAGCCATCTACTCACTCCTGGGCATATCCTTACCTAATTTCAAGACAACACTTAATCTGTACAATGAGATAAATACCTTTTGTGGGCACCCCACCTGCCTGAGTTGTTAAACTGTTATCGAGGCACTTGGCACGCTCCCGAATTGCCACTTCAAGCAAATTGCCCAGACGGCGAAAACCTTGGCGACTTTGGCACGCAATGTCAAAGTGAGTTAACGACAATGGGCTTTATTACCTGACAGCCGACCGACCACGACTCCTCCTCCCACCAGTTCGCAATCTCCCTAAGTTAATGTATTAATTTGAATTATTTTTCATTGCTCTCTCGCCTGCCGCCTTCCTTCTGGCTGCAAATATGTTTGACATGCCAAATTTAGTGGAAAATTGTCGCATGTCATTGGGCAAATATGCAAGTGAAATGCTACGTGACTCCATTGCCAAAATACAAATAGAAAACTCGACAGGTCCTGCCAGCTGCCAGCTACCAGGGGGGTTGGACAATGCGACAAATTGGCCAGTGGCAGTGCCCCCAACCCACTAACTCCCTTCTCCCCCACCCCCCACACACACCGTTGCGTTTTTCATTTTTCTTTCAAGGCTGCTGAAATTTAAAAAACAAATCACACACCTACAAGCACTCCAACCCGCAAGACAAATTTCCGACATATACGTTTTGGGTCGGAAGTGCACACAAGTTGGCTGCGTCTCAAAGGACAACACATACACATAGAGAGAGAGAGTGAGAGAGTGAGAGTGCCCGCCGGTAATGGAGTGGACTTTATTTGTATTGTTGTTGTTGCTGCAACGCATCGGTGGACGGCTACTGCCGGCTGGCACCTTGTGGCACGCTTCAGCAACGCCGACGAACGGTACATTTGTCAGCCTGTACAGTGGGTCCTGCCATGTGCAGTGCATATCAATATAAACGCTGAGCATTTCACTTGACAATGGAATGTTCATGTACCCTGTAGATATTGAGAAATAAAAAGTTTGTTAAAGTCCATAGAGAGATGCACAAACATATACGAAAGTTTTCAGCTCTAGTTTGAACCTTCCCACATATTAATAATTGATTTCATATATACCAACTGGCCAGTCTCTATATAAAATCAGAAACTTTAAAATTTCATGCTTTTACTCGAAAAATCGTAGAGAGTTTTTCCTTGGCACACCAAAAGTAAAGGGTATCTGTAGAGCAGCATAATCAACAAGAGCTCTTTTATTTTCTATTCTTTTTAATCAAAGTCACTTTGTAGTTGTCAGATGTTTTTTGAGCATACGTTCAGTTATTCGTTAAAAGCGTTGGACAAATTCCCAAAAATCAAGTAAACTTTTTCTGGCTAGCTAATTGGCAATCTAACTGACCCATTATGGAATACTTATTGAAAATGGCCGAGATGGTTGATCAGCAATGGAAGGAGCAGCAGGAGGACAACAGTCGTTTCAAGTCCGTCTTCACAATCAATGGCAAGTCCATATTATCGCCCTTGGTAAGTGCTACTCAGTTCTTCGATGCCATTCGAGCAATCTTCAAACTCGTTTCATATGTGCAGATGACGCCTGAGCGCCGCCAGGAGATGCAGAACCTACGACGGGCCGCCATGGCCATAGAGGAGCAAGTGGCGCGTCTGCCCAAGTCGCCAAGTGCTAACAAGATGTGCACGTTGAAGCCAAGGCCCTTAGCAGTCGGCGGTTGCTGTTGCCTTGTGGATGCCAGCACCAATACGGAGCACGGTTCGGAGCTGGCCCAGCAGTCGCTGACTGTCATTGGCCGCATCAAGCAGCAGCTGCAGCTGTCGGAGACGCTGATCTACGACAACAAATGCAATGCCATCATCAAGTTTATCAAACCAATCAAAGTGTCGGTCAAGAGGTCGGAAATGCAGCATATCATCTGCGAGGAATACTCGGAGATCAGGCCACAACAGGCTGTGCTTATAAAACAGCATCTAATGTATGCCGTCATGTCGGTCACCTCGCTGCAAACAGCTGAGCCTACGCCAGCACCTAGGTGCAGCCCTTTGCAGTCGCAGGAGCTGGCGGCGAGCAAATCGCAACCAAACCCCGAACCTGAAGAGTTGAATCAAGGCAGCAAAATACCTACCAGGATTCAGACCATGAGGCAGCTAATGGGCGTCGCTCAGCTGCTGAAGCTCTCAATAAACAAGCGGGAACGCGAGCTGCTGCAGCGTGCTTTAACGAGTCCTGTTCTGCGCTGCTCAGCAGCAGGCAATTTGGAGCCCCGTTGCAGTAGTCCGGATCGCAGCGAGCGACTGCATCCGCAGCTGTGGAAGCGCTATCACTCCTATCCCCTGAACTACAATTTGGGTGTGCGGGAGCGGGGTACGAGTGCCACTACGCCACGCAATTCATCGACAACAGACGCTCTGAATGCGTCCAGCGTGACTCTGTCGCCCACCAAGATCCAGGTGAAGCAGCAGCACTTGACGCCGGATCAGCCTCCAGCTAAGGCCGTCAAGTCCGCACAGCCCAAGCGGGCTACCAGCAGCAAAAGTGGCAAGCGGTCACCACGCGTCCGCAACAATGTCAGCTATGCGGCGCATGCCTCCTCCCATGCCAATGCCGTGCAGCAGAGCAGCGTCGATAACGGCAGGCGCATGAGCACAACCCAACGACGCCTCAGCTATGATCCGCGTGCCACAATCAAGCGTGCCGCCGCACTGAAGAAGGCCGAATCGAGCAGCAGCTGCAGCACTCAGCCCACACCCAAGACATCGCCGTCGAACAGCAGCGTCGTTCAGACAGCTCCAAGCGCCGAGTGCAGCACATCGGACCTGATCAAGCGCAAGCTGCTGGAGAATATGGAGCAGCAGCAGCGTCAACGCTTCCAGCAGTTGGTCGCGCAGCAGGCCGACGAGCAGCAGCGGCTGCAAGCCGAGTTTCTCACTCAGCAGCAGCTGCTGATGGAGCAGATGATCTGTGACATGAGCACCATTACCTACGACAAGGAAGGCCAATCCGATCAGGCCAGCTCCGAGACCAGTTCGATCAACTCACTGCCGCAGAGTCGCCTCGATCGCCTCGATCTCGAGCTCGACGAACCAGAGACGGGCGTGTAAAAAATCTCATTTACATCAAATCCATGAGTGTCTACGTGTGTGTGTGTGTGTGTGCATGCGTATTCAAATTAAATAAAAATCAGAACTACTTGCAAACGTTGCTGCTAATTCACACATCATAAATGCGATTAATCGCAAATGCTGGCGGCGGCGATGCCAAATTTAGCCAACACCATACCATGTTGGCGCACCGTCTCTAATTATGCTCGGCGCAGCCGTCTGCTCGCATGCCACACAAGTTGCCACCAGGCAAGAAGACGGAGCTGCCTGCGCCTGCCCCCGCCCCCGTTGCCGCTCCCTTGCTTCACCTGCGCTGGCAACTCACGTTGATGTCTCTATACGAAATGGGAGCACTTGCTCGCCCATAACTCGGCGTGTTATTAAGTGTAAGAAATTAAAATTTCATAAATTGTTACGCTTTATTTAGAGCTCCAGCCTCTTCTCTTTCTCTCTCTCTCTCTCTCTGCCATCTTTCGTTAATTGCCCGCCCCAACGAACTGGGAGCCGTGAAGGCGGATGCAGTGCGTCGCCGTGGTCGTAGCCGTAGCCTTTAGAGTGATTTGCGTATTTCGGAAACTTGCGATATTTGGTTTAAAGTGGACGTGGACATAATTAAAAGCACTTAAGTTGTCCGCTTCTGCTCGCTTCTGGCGATGGTGGTGGTGGTGCTGGTGGCTCTATTGGAGCACCGCCAAATTGGCAGATCTACTTGCGGATTGTCTTGGTCATTTGCTTGAATGTTGCGTGCGGGCCGATTGTGATCTGGCCAATTGGACTGCCGAGCTGCTGGCCATGGATTAAATGCTTGAAATGATGGAAATTCATAAATATACAGGAGGAGAGGCGTCTTGAGGACAAAAGAGAGTTTCCCTCTTTAAAACGGATATAAAGAATTATAAGTAGAAAAGGGAATGGTACGAATTAATCTAGATATTCCTTCAGTGATTACAAAATTTGATTAAAAGAAATTAAATTAAAAGAACTGAAATGTGAAGGATAATATGGAAAAAGTGTTGATAGGGTTTTGAAAAGGTCTTGAAAAACTAAAAAAGTATTGAGAAGTGGAATAAATTATTGAAAACATATTCCGAATGAGAAATGCTTAAAAATATTTAAAAGTGGTAAAAAAAAAACTATAGCAAGGGGTTCAGTAGTGTTAAAAAGTCATAAAAATGTGATGCAGAAATGAGGAATAGTAAATGTTGAGAAATGTTGAAGAAATTTGAGACACTGCTAAAATATTTATATAAAAAAAAAACTAATTCAAAAATAAATCGAAAAAAAAGTTATGATAAATGCCAAAAATTCTTGAAAATTAATACATTTTAATTATACATATACCATTTGCCAACATTTCTTAAGAACCTTTCTCTTTCCATGGTATAAAGTTTTTGTTTTGAATAAAAAAAATGCAAGGAACTAATACACATATAATATATATAGAATATTAAAAAGCTGAGATATTTCTAGTTCACTTATTCTTATTCTTAGACTTTTATAGAGCTGAGATTCACCTCAGTGCCAAGTATTGCCATAATTTCTATTCACAAGCTAATGAAGTTCTAAATAGTTTTGCCTAATCTCATGTTTTTTCACTTGGCTAATCACAGAAAAGTTGTGAAGCGCAAAAGAGCAATCATAGCCTGGTGAGAATTCAGTGAAAATAATTTCGCGCTTCGTCTACGAGTTTATTAAATGAACGAGAAGTGCACAAGAAACCGGCATTAGGATTTCATGACTAAAGTAAACATAATCAAAGTAATAACTGAGAATCCGAATTCCTTCCTCCCACCCTCCTTAGCCTTCTCAGTAACCGTGCACATGTGAAATTAATCTTGTTTATGCTGCCAGTGGATGGGCCCAAAGGAGGCTCCAAGGACTCGTGTCGAAAGTTGGCGCCCTTAACTTAGCTGCCTTTTTGCAGAAGTTTTGCTCGAGAAAGTTATTTGAGTAAAAATAAATAAAATCGACTGAGTTCACATTTGGCATGGGTATTGATATTGGTAGGTATTTAAACTATAAACATACATAAATATATATGAGTATGTATGTGTAGATAGTTGTGATAATTTAATGTGTGCTCCTTGAGCTGTGCATGTGAACATTTAATTGAAATATTTTCAAGCATTTATAAAAATACGCGAGAAACAACTTTCCATGCAAATGAACAGACAGTGTGTGTGCGTGTGTGTGTGAGCGTGTGCTGTAGGTGTTTCATAGACAAGGCGCAACCCTTGTTGGCTTATCCTGCTGAGCATCGCCGTCGACGTCATCACATAATCTGCTTATTTTGCAACATAAGTGAAAAGTTCTGTCAACAAAATCAAAATCACGAAAAATTTGTTTGCCGTTTAAATTCGATTTTGATCCTATTTATCCTGTAAATTGCAGCAATTGAAAGGATTTACTGTGAGACGGCAAATCGACGACGATAGCTGCCACGAAAAGCGCCCGTCCACAACTTTTTACTCCGCACTTCAACAGACTTTCTTCGTACGCTTTTTTTTTGGGCAAGTGTTTGATTTTGAAATTACCTTTTATTGGTATTGCGTGTGTGTGTGTGAGGGAGTGCTTGTGTGGGTGTCTGATGGGGGCGTGACGTATGACGTGTGCTACTGTAAACAGCTCTAACGGTATTAGCATGCACATCGTATTATTCAAGCCGGGACATGGATATGGCCACAGCTTTAAACAAAGAGCTGACCCCGCTGAGCCAGCCAGAGGATATTGAAATTCAATAGCTGCAGCTGCAAAAACACAGATTGAGAGAGAGAGAGAGAGAGAGAGAAAATAAAAAAAAACAAAAGGAAATCACTTCATAGACGTCGTATACAAAGTAGCAAATGCAAAGGAAACATGAAATGGAAATTGGCGACTGCGACAAATGGAAATCCCCAAGTGCGGGTCAAAGAAAATAAAACTTTATGCAAATGCGCCACTTTGGCCGTAAAATGAAATAGTCCCCGGCCAAATTATACCTGATGCCTGATGAGCTGACTTGCAATTGCCGTGAATTGAAACAAAAGGGACAGTCCCCAGCTCCCCCCACCCACAGCTCATAAAGTTTTGTTTAACAACGGGCGTGGGGTATTGGGAATCAACGCAGGTGACTTTAAGTTGCAAACTTTTGCATTTTACCTACTTTTTGTCCAAGACTCTTTGCCCATTTACATACATACTTGCTTGGCCGGGTGTGCGTCACATTCCGCCACGGAAGTTGTTACGAACACGTTTTGTCGCTGCGGATGTGTTGCCTTTACATTTTTTGGCCACTGCTCTCATTATGATTGTTATTTAAATTTGCTTAGCAGAGGGTATTTTCATTTTGTGACTAAATGTGTAATGCATAGAAGCTGACGTAAGGTAAGTAAGTACCTATACATGCAATTAATCACTTACAGCAAACGAGTTGATATATGTAGCACTTGTCTTTCTTCTAAGCTTATCATAGGAAAACAAGTCTCTATGTCAAAAGCAGTTCCTTTGTTCACTCTGTCAAAAAGGTGACATGTAAGGCATATTCCAGCAATATATTTCGGGTATGAGTATTTTCTTGCTAGTTGCGATTTTTATACCATATAGATCTGTATAATAGCTCTAAAAATAAGTATTTGTAAGAATCATATCTTTAAACATACTCTTATCATATTCATATTGAACTACTCATTATTATTATATTATTTTTAGCTTATATTATTATATAGCTACTATAGAACCAGAGGCATAATAATGTCACATCTAAGCACCATGTCTGCAAGTGTATTTAATCTTCGGCTAGCTTTACAATTTTGTTATATGTAATTATTTTAGGTGTAGTTGCGCTCATTTTGTCGCATTTGCCACACTCATTTTTGACCGGAAACGGAAGCTTGTTATTAATTTGCATTTCCGGCGGCGACGATGGCGACCTTTGGACAGTTCCACGCTAGCAGGTGGTGAGTACCATTCTCTTCTTCTTTCATCAATCTACACACTTTTCTCTGTGTGTGTGTGTGGAGTAGCTAATTAAATTTGCGCATCATGATTCGGAGGCCCTTCTCGTAGCTGCTCTGCTATGCTCTTTCTTGATGTCCTCGCTGTCTTAATTGTGTTTGTGCTGCTCTATTTCAGCAGCGCACTCAAAGACAGCTTCACATTTTTTTTCGGTCTGCCTCTTTCCCCTTCTGCACTCGAAATAAGACCAAAGCATTTATGTCTTTGCTCGAGTTTCGTCCTGTTGGCGCAGCGCAGCGTCTTAGGTGCTGTTTGCGCTAAAATAATTGAATTAATAATTGCTGCGTGTGGTTTTCATGCTTTTCCAGCTAAGAAAACCCCCCCTAAGCCTTAGCCCCAGCCGCAGTCTGAGTAAGTCGTGTGAAACTTTTATCTTTGCCTCTGGCAGCCACTAACCCAACATCCATTCAGCCTGTCCTCCCCCTCCTCTAACGTCCTACTGCATGCCTTTACTTACACACTGATTTAATAAATTAACGTTAATTAGCTGCTGTGGTCGATGGCGGAGAGAGTGAGAGAGCGAGGGGGAGCGCGATGCTGCTGCTGATACACATTCTGTCTTAGCTTAAAGGACAATAACGCAATAACGTCCAACACGCAACGTGGCAACTTTTCCGCTGGTACGTGATTTCCGGCGTTCGTTCAAGATTTGCCAGTTCGATATATGAATTATGAGCTTACGAAGCAGCAAGAAAAACAACAACCGCAACGCTGAGCAGCCCCACAGAACGGTGTCTCATTCTCCACCGATAATTCTTAATTGACTCTGCATTTTTCTTCTTACTTCCGCCATGTGTGGGAAAAGTGTGTTGGAGTTTGTTTGTTCATTCCATTTTAATTAGCCAAATGAATTGAATAACTCTGTTATTTACATAGTAATATATACTATGAATCGATACTTTAATTATAAATCAAAATTATAAATTAGTTTTTACTTGTGAGTCCAAGCTGTGGTCAAAGTAAAGTTATTAATAGAACTTTAGCTAAGTCAAAATTTCAGACTTTTTGTCAACATCTTTTGAGTCTTTCATGCAAAGAATCTGTCATACCTATAGACGATTTTTTCTAAAAATGAGTGAAACACTAGTCTAGGATATATAACACAGCTTCAAAAAGATTTTCCAAGGATATGAATCAGAATGGATTGTTTAAGTTAGGACTGTTGGATCTTGGAATCAAATGTCTTCACTTTAGGATGAGGAAGAAATTCCATGTCATCGATATATTTGTAAATCTTATATGCAGATACAACGATGTGGTAAATTAAAGTCTCAAACATAATAATTTACCAAGCTTTGAACATATATTTATGAGCTTATATATACATGAGAGCTACTGAATAATTAACTGATTGGAGACCAATGCTCATCCATAATAATAAAGTAGATTTTTTTTTTAGAGGCGAAAGTAAGCACAGAAGCTATATTTTCATAATGCGTCTTGAAATTAGAAGGAAACAAACAAGAATATACAAGTCCAAATAACTAGAATGGTTTGCTTGTATATCAACTTTCCTTGTCCTGTCCACTGCAAAGCTTCTTAATTTCATTTTGTTACATATAATAGACCGTTTAGAATTCAAGGAATTGATATAGCCTGCATGCTGTTTATAATTAAATACTATACTCGTAGTAAATGTATGTATAAGTGAATGAATTCATTTGAACTTATCAAAGTATACGACTGGCCGCTGGGTCTTCGATGCTTGTGCAGAGAGAATCTAATTAAAGTCAGCATCGAGAGGCGGAAATGCAGCCTGCAAGACGACTGACTGCCTTTGCGGTCAGAGGTTAGCTCACTGACCGAAAGCTGGCCAAAGGCTGTTTACCAGTTGTAAGCAGGCGCTGTTCCTTAAGACATCTGTTGGCCAAAGGAGTTGGCCACATATCCTGAGCCCGTTCGTGCCAAATGGCAACAAAGAGGCAAGGCAAAGCGCTTGCAGCTAAGGACGTCGTATGTGACAATTGGGCACAAGAAGCAACAGCACAATTGCATGGCAGGGCAAGCATTTAAATTGAAATTAACATCCTGTTGGTCTGCAAGATGGCCTGCAGGAAGCACTTCAGCAATATTCCAGAAAGAACTGCTCCAATTATGGCATCAGAAAGTCAAGTCAAAGGCGTTGCCATCTGATGAAAAACTTGCCCAACAAGTGGCGCGAAAGGCAAAGCAAAAGTGTCAGGCAAACATGAGACTGCCGGCGCCCTAGACAAACACTCACAATACACACACATACACAGACAGAGACTGCCAGATAGACAGACAAAGCGCCAGCCACACACGTAATTAAGAGGCCATTGTTGTTTCGCTGACAAAAGTGAAAGATGTCTTGATGGATAACGTGGTTGCGTTTTCCCCATCCACTTTCGCCGTTGACACTTCAAAGTGCGAATGACTGTGTGTGTGTGTGTGTGTGTGTCTGTCTCTTGTGTCGCATGGCTTTTGATGTAATCAGCTTGCAGCTCTCATTCAGCACTCAGCCTGACACATTATCCCCAATCTTGCAATTATTCTTACCTCAGTCTTTGAAGACAGCAATTAAAAGACTCACACATATGCAAACACACAACGCGACTGACAGCTAATTCGATGTGTGTGTATGGTACTCTCTCTGTCTCTGTGTGTGTGTGCTGATGTATGCATAAATATATAATGTGTTTGCCTTGTTAGTGGCTGGCGGTATCACTTTATTTTGCGGAAGGATTAAATTAATGCCAAACGTGTGCTCTGTTTTGTTGTTTTAGGCAACACACACTTAGCACACACACAGAGACACTCACACACAGACACTCACACACATAGGCAAACAACGTGTGGAAACCGCTACTTACACTAGTTAGCTAATAAAATTAGTTTTATTAACACGTACTACGACAAGTGCCAACAGCAGCTAAACACACACACACACACATACACTCAGTGTGTCTATTGGCTTTAAGTGTTAATTGCATGTAAAACTATTAAATGCTCCATGACTATGAAAGTGCTAGCACAATGTATTTAAAGATCCAGCAAATAGACTTGCAGACAAAATTCGTTGCCTACTTTTGAGCGCAATTGAAGTTAGAAGCATTTGAGATGGAAAAGTTGGAAATGAGTTCAAGGAGACAAGAGTAAATCAAATATTTTTACAATTAAATAAGGCAAAGCAGAGCTCCAATCAGTCATACTTTAAAGAAGCGCTCAAATCGGGAGTACCCGTCTGGGTAATACTCTGCTTCTCATTATTCTATGGAAAATGCGTTAATAGATAACATTGGTGTCTACTAGAGATTGTCCCGAAACAATTTTCGGGCTTGTTGGGAAAGATTCTAAAAAATTCCAGGTCGATCGGATAAGTGCTTGATCCCTACATCAAGGTGGCATGGTAAAAGATTTTAGAGATATGGTTATGAGCAGATGTTGACGTAGGGATCGAAATTTTCGTGTCCCGAGGGTCCCGAACGGGTATCTCTGAAATGACAATTCGGGTCCCGAAAGTCCCGATCCCGACGACCATCTCTTGTGTCTACTACCCGATTTCATTGCATTTTACAGGGTATGATTAAGGCCAAATATGTCTATATGGCCGAAAACTGGAGCACCAAACATTAGTACGAAAAAGATTTCCGACTTTAAGAAGAATGGGGTAGGTATCCATAATGTAAAGTAGATTTAGTTTGTGCATATATTTACTATTTACTATTTAGACGAACATTCTAATTTTCTGACACTAGCTCTATATACTTGATAGATATGTTCAAATAACTGAAACTCGATATCGCTTTTGATCGATTTCATGGAAATTACATTATTTATCGATAATTTGAAACAAACTTGATCTATGCGCTCTGTACGAGAACATGTGTCTACAATTTTAAATTTTTAGCTCTTATAGGTCCCGAAATAGACAGACGTAAGAACAGATGTACCCAACCGACTTATTTGTAGATTCTGATCAAAAAGTTCCCGTTTTCCATTTTGTAATGGGCTTTGAATATCGGAAATCCTGCTGCTAATATAATAATTAACAGGTTTTCAGAAGTAGGTAAGCTGACCAGCATCTCATTTATTCTGAGATACCCTTATTATTTCTTGGACATTCGAAAATTCTAAGTCAGTCATAAGTTTACTATATATAATTAAATGAGAGAAGCTGATTTTACCTATCCACTGACCATGGGCGACTGGCTCACACTGGCTACACTTACAAGGCCAGCTATATGGCATATCTTATATCATCGTGTATTCTATGAGCCATACAAATTGCCAGTTAATTGAAGCGCTGACATCAGCAAAGCCAACCAGATAGCCAGTTCGTTGAAATTCGATGACAATAGCCAACTTAGATGACGGCGTCTCCAATTACCACACGCACACTGACCAACATAATTAATGTTAATAAATAATAAATTTACATATAAAGCTGAGCGGGTGAATCCCTGCCCCAGCCCCAGCCGCAGAAACATGTAATACAAGACAAGTTTTGGGCGAAAGTGAGAGGCATACAAATCTGTGTAATTAAAAGCAGCATTCAGCAACTGAATATTCGGGGGAGGCAATTGAGGGAGGAGGAGGGACGCGATGCCAGCACCAAGATAACATGCAAAAACTTTTGGCCGGAAACGTTTAATTAACTTGTTTGTTTCGTCTGGCCACAATTCATATGCGAAACGTATCGCGCAATTAAAAATGCCAGAGATCTCGTCCAAAACGAAATTGAGAGTAGCCAAAATATAGAAAATCAACATCTAATGTGTGCCATGCGTATGCATAGGCTGTGAGAGATCGGTTATAGATAGACAGCAGATTAGGGACACTTGGAAGGGACATTGCATTAGCCAGAGTACAGTAGCCATACTGAAGGCTCAGACCGCAGCTGTAAACTTGGCAGCAAGTTCCATTTGGCACTTGGCGAAAACTTTCAACAAAATTAACCGCATTTCGAATGCAACAACAACAACAAGAACATTTTTAGAACGAGTATCTTTTGTAACTTGACAAAACATATCTAGTTACATTTATTGAATCGTTTCATGTGTGTTTGATAACTATTCGAGAAAGTGTGTGTGTGTGTGTGTGTGTGTGTGTGTGTGTGCCAGTTTGTATTTGAGTTTGGCAATTTGCACTTATTCAGTTGCTCAGTTTTACTTTGAATCTTTGGCAACATTGCAGCAGCAAAGTTTTTCAATTAGACATGCCAAGACCTAAAACCCATCGCAACGAAGCGGAAGTGTCCAGCCAGCTCAAAGGGTTGTTTTCATTTTCATTTACTTGACTCGGGAACTCCTCTACTCAGCACCCATCAGATCATCCATAATCAATGTGTAGCTCAATCGAAATGCCGCGTAGCTCACGTCAAGCGTAAAGATAAGAAACAGCCGCCTTTCAGCTTAAAATAACAAATTAATTAGCATTCATTGCCGCCCAATTGAGCTTGTAAATATTTAATTAATCGCCGATTTGTGCAAGCGCCCAAAATGCCAATGGCAAAGACGACAAGAAACGCAGGCAATCAATTAAAACTGTTGATGAATGAGCCCAGTCGTGACAGGAAAAGCAAAGAACTGCGACTCTTTAATCTTTATATATTATATGATAAGTTAGTTACGTTTTGATAATTGAGCTAACCTATGCTGCCTGAGAATCACTGAGAGATGCTCTAAAATGTTTGCAAACATAACCTAGAATGCTCCCAAGGCAGCTCGTGTGCTAGCAAACGTCAACATTCAGCTAGCTGCTACAATGCCCCCAAGGACTTTAGCTAAAACAAACACACAACAGCCCGCACACACACACACACACATACTCACACATGAGTCAAGTTTTAATTTGCTCGCTCTCTCATTTCTGAAAACAAAGTCACTTCGACACTCCACAACAAAAGATGCCAATTTAATCTAGTTCTAGTGCCTGCTGGCCACATGGGACACTTAAAACCTCTGGCCACTGGGCAACTGGG
The DNA here is from genome assembly GCA_035045545.1 of Drosophila gaucha. Classification (NCBI taxonomy): domain Eukaryota; kingdom Metazoa; phylum Arthropoda; class Insecta; order Diptera; family Drosophilidae; genus Drosophila; species Drosophila gaucha. Next base: position 10,252,864 of record JAWNOY010000025.1, read on the forward strand.
CAACAGGGCGGCCAGACTCTGCACAGGAAATGACTTCAGTGCCGGCCCAGCTGCTGCTGTGTGTGTGTGTATGTGAGTGTGTGAGAGTGAGGCTGGCGCCAGCAGGTAACTTCCGGCATAGTCAAATTGAAAATGGCATAGCATACCGCAGGGCGCCCAACCACTTGGCCAGCTGCTCCACTTTTGTGGCTAAAGTGTAAAGCTGTGAAGCTCAGAGACATGAGCTGGAAGTTAGAGCTGGAGGTGAACTGAAAGTTGGGCACTCGTAAAGTGTGACAAATTGAATTAATGCCGCTGCAAATGGCAAAGTCTTTTCGAGCTGGTCACCGTAATTGTTTAATACGCATTCTTAATTAAGGCGCGGCTTGGACGACAGTTGGCCAGCAGCTGGGCTAAGCCTCAACCTGAACCCAATGTGAGCTCTTGAACTGCGACCAGCACTTGACTTATGGCACAAAAGCGCAGACACAAATCTTTATGATGTGGTCTCTGCTGTGCATGTGTGTGTGTGTGGCACGGTTAAGTAAGAAAAACTACAGTTTCCACTTAAGGCCGTAAGCCACGTGCGACACACGGACACTTGGCATCGAGTCGCTGCGCTGCAAATGGCAACTGGAGAGTGGACATTGACAAAAACGCAATGTGGCTGCTGGCACTGCAGAGAGCGACTAACTGACGCATTGTTGGGGCCCATAACTCAGGGCCTGGTGACAAAAACCTGTGCAGATTGTTTGTGTGTGTGTGTGTGGCGAGAATCTTAAAGATAAATAAGCAGTCCAAGCGGAGACGTGGCTGAACTTTGACCCCAAAAGACCGGCAATGGCAACCGCAAACACAAACGCAAAGGGCAAAAAACGCTACGAAAATAAAAGACGACAACGATTATGACGCTGCCCAAGCTCAACGAAGCGCAACTGATAAAGCCCACTTAGACGAGGTGTCCCCAACTGGACAGCGGTCAACGCGACGCGCTGGCAACATTTGCCGTTGACAGAGCACAAGCCAAAGAACGAAAGAAAGCAGCAAACAGAAAAAAAAAGACAGCAACGAGCAGCTGTGTGTGTGCACTACTTGGGGTCGTCTGGACAAACATTGCCAGGCCACGACGACGACGACGACGACGACGACGACGACGACGACGACCGGACATGACCAAATGAAAATGTGTAGCCCGGCCTCGAGCCCCGCGGCGCTGTTGACGCCGTCTTCGGCCTGGGATTGGGTCTGCTTTGGAGAACTGGGACTGCACAATTATTACTTCAAGTTTTCATTTGCTTTTGTTGCTGCTGTTGCGGCCATGTCTGGAGGTGCACCAGGATATCAGGATGCTGCCTCTGCCGGCGCGGAGTTTGTAATTTTGCTTCCTGCGTCTCATTTTTCATATTTGGCGCACTTTGAGTGCCATTTGGCAACGGCCACTGCAATGCCACCAGCCAGCCAAAGCCCAACAAGGTAAACAGACAATTTCTCAAGCGACTAATGCTCTGAGTTATTGTTCGAGTCTTCTACTCCAGCACATACGAGACACGGAGAGGTAGAGCTAGAGGCAGAGCCAGAGCCAGCCGAGTGGCAATTGGGAGTGGGTTAAGTGCGCTATTAGAGACTCTCAGCGTTGCCTTGTCGAAACTCTGAGCAACATTTTCTAGAACTACTTATATGATTTATGACTCTCATCTACATTTCAAGGCTGAAAAGTTAAAGTCGAAAAAATATAATTTTAGTTAAGATTGAAATAACTATTACGTTTACAAGCAAAAAGTTAGACCTACAGTATTCCAGCTATGGAAAAGTCAAGTCTTCTTCGTACATTTTTAAGAAACTAAGTTAAAATTATTTAATTATATATTTTATATTACTTTTACACAACAATAATGGTATTTTCTAGCTGATGAATAATCTCAATAATCTTTATGAAAAATAATTTTGGAGTTGTTTTACAGAGTGTTGATAGTCGCTCCTTTAGCGAAAGTTCGCTTCGAATATACTCCTCGAGTATATTGGCTTTAAGCAATATCCCCCGTCGTATAAACCCAATCTATATATTTTGAATATTTATTAATATTTTTATATCTGATAAAATGGTAATTTTCTAATATGCCCATGGCATGAACTACTATATTTTTCGCAATAAAATCGGAACTTGATATCTTTATAGTCGTGCTAGATATAAATATTATATAAATATTATATAAATATTTATATAGCTACAGCCAAATTGGAATTTCTCCACAGGTCGATTAAAAACTGTATAAAAGTCTATTTGGAGAGGTAAAAAATCGACAAAAATAATGTTTTTTTTTCCAGTTTTAGATTTAGAGATTTACATTTGGATCATTGTCGACCTCCTCTATAAGAAGACCTATAACTGATATTGTCCGCCCATTGGGGCGTAGCAAATACGCTGTTAAAATCGATGTTTGAATCAATTTAGCTGTTTGCAGACCAAAAATAAGTGTTATCCCTTCGGTTGCACTGGACTTCAACTCTCTTACCATAATATATATTATAATTTAATATTGTATGTTAAAAATTTACAATTAAAAAGTGCTCATTTAAGAAAATGTTCCAATTCAAATATATTCTTATGAAATATAATTATAATCAGTTAGACTTCGACTTAAATTTTTCATAGAGGAAATATGACGATGAATAAAAGATAATGACCACAGCTCAAGCAAAAGTAATTGTTGATGGGGTCATATATAACCATCTCTACATTCATTTTATGGAATGTTCAAAAATACTTTTAAATGTGTAAAATATATGAATATTTTAATACTATATATGAAAATGCACTCTCCGCAAAGATAAAATATTCGCGTGGTAAAAGCTATGTGTAATTAAAAAGTATTCATTAGGGCAAAATAGTTTTAGTGCCAAAATATTATATATTATATAAATATATTATTATAAATATATTATTATTATGCCTGAATGCTTTTGCTGTATCTTTCTCAAATTTATAATAATATAATGAAATCACTTCAATTTAAAAGCACTTCTGAATTTAATATTACATTTTCCCAAGGGCTTACTGCTTTAAGAAACTGAAGACTAATTTGAAAAATGTTTGCGTTGAACTTGGAAACTTCTCAAAGTGTAAATCCTTTCAATTGTATAAATATAAACAAGAGTTCATTGACAGTCTCGCATGTCGAGCTCAATGTCAAATTGCTGACCTTAGTAAAGTGCAAGTGCAAAAGTTAAATATCATCCGTACGACCTGTTGAAAAGTGACTGTAAAAGTTTTTCCCGGCGCTAAACGTCAGAATTGCAAGCCAAATATCGCAATATTTATACACAAAAACCGCCTACAAGATGACCAAAAGAAATTCGAAAGAAAAACAAAGAAAACCGCTCAGACGAAAGAAAATGAAAAAAAAAAACATAATAAGCACAATGAAAATGAATATATTCAAGATACATATACTTGTGCGTCTGTATGCGAGTATCTATGCCATGAAGGTCATATTAAATTGCTATAAAATGTTATCGATTTTATTTGCAACAAAAGAAAATGCGCTGCGCACAAGCAAGAATCGCCTAACGAGGACACTGACACCACAACAACAACAACAAGACGCAGAACAGCAGAAGAAGAAGACAGAACAGTGAAGCCAGCTGGCAACGTCCGAGGCGCCCAACACAAATGAGAACCTCAAAAACTGAGACTGCGAAAAATATAGAAAAACGGCCAAGAAAAATCCATAAAGAGGCGAAACTTTTTTGCCGCCTATTTCATACACACAAACACACAGACGGCACCCTCCATAGTTGTTGCCAATTTGCAACGTTGGCTAATTAGAAAAGTTCCGTTTATAGCCCCGCCAAAGGGGGGCTGGCTCGACGCTCGACGCTCATAGGTGCGTGCGTTGCGCTGGCGTCGCCATTTTGAAGCGCACGTGGCAGAAGGTGAGCGCCAGAGCTTTGTTAGCCGAATAGCCAACTAACGGTCGTGGCTTAATGTCACACCTACCTCTCCGGCGGCAGAGACGCAACCATTGGCTGGCATAAATCACGTCCCCGTCGCGCACCTACAGCGCTGAGAGCAACAGCCGCACACAGAGACACACCTTCCAGGCAGCCACTGGCTGGCTGGCTGGCTGGCTTGCTGGGTTAGCCAAAGCGCCGCACCTGATGCTCTCCGCTCTCTGTCTCGGCAGCTGCCACTGAGGTGGAGCCACTCGGCAGCGGTCTCATTTGTATTTACCTAAAGACGTGCAGCAGTCGCAGCAGCAGAAGTAAAAAACCAAAGGCAAGGCACAAGCAGGGGGCACAGATACACACGAGAACTAACGAACGACACGAAGCTGCGGCTCTATCTCTGTGTGTGTGTGTGTCTATGTGTGCGAGCACCTAACTGCGCTCAAAAAACCTGCACACCATGGCAGCGACGAGGAGAGCATATCCTCACACACACACACACACACACGTACACCGATAGCTAAGAGCAAGGTGTATGCCGAAAATGAGACGATGACGATGACGACTACGCGAACGAGAACGAAAATATTGCCGTGACGTTGATGAAAGGCCAGACCAGTCGACAGACCAACAGGAGCGCATGTGCTGCCCCAAAAAAGAAAAAACGAAAAAGATGAAAAAAAGTTGATTATTTGCATCGAGCGTCATTTCTTGTATGTCATCAAATGGGCGCTCATGGCGTATGTGTGTTAATATTAAGCATACGACGCGTTTACCAGCCATAAATCAATTTTGTGGCACTGCTCTCGGCCGTCGGTAAATAAAGCCAAGAATAAAAGATGCCACGCTCCACGCTCAGTGAGCAAGCGAACAAGGTGCTTGGCTTTGGTTGGCTGCCAACATTCTGCACACCTTAACGGTAACGGTAAATGTGCGAGCGAGCCAGCAGGCAACAACCTGTCTGTGATGCTATACGTGTGTGCCACTGTGTGTGTGTGTGTGTGTGTATATGTGTGTGAGGAGAGAGCGAGAACGCAAACGCACGAAGCCACAACGAATGAGCAACGGAGGCGCCAAGGCCCGTAACGAATAGGGTGGGGGAAGGGGATCGACTACGTGCACGGGTGCAAATAAACGCAAAACAACTGCCACTTGCGGTTAGGTACCAGTCCGGAGCAGCACCAGCAGCAGCAGCAGCAGCAGAGGCAGCAGCTGCTAAATAAAGCCAAGACTAAACACTGATGCTGACTCTGACTGATGGGCAGCAGGAGCAGCAGCAGCAGCAGAAGAAATAGCTTTTGTAGGTGGTCGAGAGGGGCAGCACACGGCAGGTGGCGCTGGCAAGCAGTGGCGAGAGAGAGAAAGAGAGGCAGCAGCAGTGAGAGAGAGAAAGAGAGAGTGCGATAAAGCCAATGGCACCTACAAAGGCATTTCGTACTGCTCTCACCAAAACGACGTTACGATGCCAAAGACGATGCTGACGATGACGACGAAGACCAACACCTAGAACAGGTACACACACACACACTTACAGAGAGAGGCACAGCTGTACATAGGTTTATGTATGGTTAGCGGGTTGAGGTTCGTTGGGGTGAGCGGCATTTCTTTGCGCAGGTAGATTGGTGGATGCGTAAGGTATATTATATACGCCAAAGCACACACACACACACAGTCGACACGTGGCTGGCAGCAGAGGTGTGAGGCAGGCACATGCGCAGTGCCCAACGAGCGCAAAGTTCGTTGAGAGAGCATTAACAGGCAGTCGGTCAGGCAGAGCTGTTAACTAAAATAGCACTGCTAGCACTTAACATATCTCAGCACTGTAAAAGCGCAGGGTAAATCGTACTGTTAAGCAGCTATGTTAATGCTGCATTTCAGCTACTGTTGCGCTCCATTAAAACGTTTAATCATAAATATTGTTGAGTGCGGACAATGAAATACAACTTCAGAGTGCTCTTTACATATATATATTGTATGTATGTATATCTGTATGTATATATATATGTAGATGCAGTACTTTCCAAGTCAGTTGAACCAGACATTGACCCATAAACGAATTAACATAATTGTTGAGTCTTGCATTTTATTCTTCTGTGCGTTGCTGCAAATACAAATCGATGGAGTGCGAGGCGAAAGTGAAAAGCGTTGGCAGAAATTTAATTAAATTGTATATTTAAAGAGCAGAAAAATGCAAAGAATTTTCGAAAAAGTATTATCAAACAGTTACAAATTCTTGCTTTCAGCGAGTAATATAAAAATATATTAAAATTCTTTAATTTGAATAAACTGTTTAGGAATAAGGAAAACTAAACAAAAAACTTGAATATAAGCTTAAATATAAAAATAAGAAAACTCAATTAGTATTTTTTTTTATATGGCTAAAAACTATATTTGCTATAGAACAAGAGTAATAAATTTCCCACTCTTCAATCTTAAGAAATTCCCTTTTACACTTATGAATACACAGTACTTTATATATATATAATATAGCAGTCTCAGTTTTGGGATTACAGTTATATATAGAGAGTAATTACATTAACTAGATTATAGTACAGAATAAAAAATCTCGAGTTTTGAGAGGATCGTAAAGGTGAATATGGTATGCAGCATGTTCTTGAAAGCTTTCCATACTTTCGAGGCAACAAAGGTATATGATTAAGTAGTTAGAGTTTTAACTAAATGTTTAATGATTGATATTATTATTTTAATTATTATATATGTAAGGCAAATATCACTTCTCAAACTAAATACGTTCATGTACTAGGCTACAATCTAAGTCCGAAACCCCACTGCTTTGAAGGTGGCTTTCATTAAAAGATCATGAGCAATGAGGTGATAAGATTAAAAAATCGAGAAAAACCATGAAGTAAATTAAACTTCAACTCAAAAAAAAAAAACGAAAATTACAATAGCTCGAGAAAACCAAAAAAAAAACGTAAATGATTTAAGAGCTTATCAGACAACAAGGCAGAGAGTGAAAAAAAAACAACTTCGCGACGAAGTTGCAAGCCGCCAGACGAATGGAGCTTAAGTAAAATGCTTGTAGGTGATTATGCAGCATAATTTATGCTCAGGGCCGTTGGCAGCAAGAAAAGACAACGGGAACCGTTGCCAGGACGAACAGGACGAACCTGCGCAACTGAAACTGATTTAATTAAGCAGGTGATTAAAGTTGATGCCGGTTATTTGTAGCAGCCAAAACAGCAACAGGAGTTGCAAGGACTCTTGCTCCTGTTTTGCTGTTGCCCACAAGCGGAAGTCAGCGTGTAAAGAGCGTGAAAAGTTTTGGCGCCGGACAGCCGTAAATTCGGATCCAGCAAATGGCTCTGACCAGGCGGCCAAAGTGCCTGCGGGCGCAACTTTTGCACTTTTTGCATATTTTGCTGTTAATTGAATGTTGTTCATGTTGTTTTGTGTTGTTGGCAAAGGTCGAAAAGCGAAATCAACGGTAATTAAAATTCAATTAGAACAGAGCCAGCAACAACAACAACAACAGCTGTGGGCTATAACTATGCACACTGAACTAATAGCTGCAAAATATTTGTATCTATAATTCTTTTCGAGTCCCACAAAAAACCAATTACAATTGGCCTCAGTTAATTGGAATAGCCTCAGTATTTGCCGTGTTAATGTAATAGCCCACAATTTACGTCAACTTAATGCCCATTTGCTGAGGGAGTATGGGTGTATTACGTGTGTATGTGTATATGGTTGGTGGGTTGCTTCATTTACTGCTCCATTTCTCGCACCACTTTTGCCTAGGTAAGATTTATGTTATAGTGGGCAGTGGGCAGTGGGCAGTGGGCAGTGGGCGGGGCACTGTGTCAATCGCTGCGAGCGGCCTCAAGTGTGCAACGCAATTTAGTGAAAATATCAAATTTCCCACTCACACACACACACCACAAATTCTAGCACACGCAAACACACTTCATTCACTTCTTTCGTTTTTCTTCTTCTTTTCTTTTTTTTTGGCTGGACGTAGAAAAGTAAACAGAAGGTTAATGGATTTGACACACGGTCCAACATCAGGGGCAACATCTACGGCACTTGTGCGTGAAATGGATATGCTTTCAGGCCATACACACACACACACAGGCACATACGCGCACACACGCAACGGTAAAAGATGCTGCATTGAAGCTGAGCCACATTTTGACGCTCAGGTTTCAGCTTATGAGATTCTTTTTGTGGCATTCCAAAACACTTTAACACCAAGCACAGATTGATAACAAAAGTTAACAAGACGTGAAGTCCTTAAGCTTTAATTTAATATGTAGAAAAATATGAAATAAAGCTTATTTATTGAGTTGTTGACAGAGTTATAGACTTGCAGTTAAAATATGACTAGAGGTCATATTGCTGCCTTCTCCCTATAGACATTGATCCAACTGTCAAAATTAGGTTATGTCAGCTAACTAATAAATTGGCAAGTTTATTTTTCTGAGAAAGTTTTTTCTTGCGATTTAAATTAATTAAAAATTGCAATTCTCTATTTCCTATGAGGCAGAACAAGTCCCCTCTTATCCCTTACACTATAAACATGAAGTCGATTTAGCTATCTCCATTTGTCCGTCGAGGGATAAAGAAGGCCGAGACTACCAATATCAAACATAAATCCTTCTTTAGCTTTAACTGATATATATCAATATCAAACTCTACGATTTCGTAGACCTAAAGAGCAAGATTCAACAAATTTATGAGCTTATGAATGTATGTATGTATGCATAGTGAATGTAGAGTATCTACTAGCCGTATACGCTAAAAAAAAAAAAATTAAAGACTAAATATATACTTAAATGAAATCATGCTTGCCAAATATTATCTAAAAACATTATTCATCTCATATAAATTTTTAAAAGAATCTTAATATATTAATATAAAGCTGGTTTTCAAAGTAAGCTAACTTTATTATCTGTGATTCGTCTTTCCTATTCTCTCGATTTCTTCACTGTGTTTCATCAACCATCGATCAATTAGTTAATCAATCAGCTGGTTCTTCTGTTATTCAGAACAAACAGCTTTATCTATAGACTCAAAGTTATATTTTCCAAACATATTCACAGCTCTAAAGCTATGGCTCCCCTATGCCGGAATCAAGGTACATGCGAGTATTCCGGCAAGGGCAATCTTTGCGCTTTTTATTTAAACTTTCACCGCACGTTCGAGCTGGCGCTGGCAAAGGCCAGAAACCAAAGCCAAGTTCCAATCAGACACGCAAGTTGTCTGGCTCTGACTGACAATTGGCCACCGGCTGTGGCAGCGACTCCGACTGCGACTCTGAAAAAAGAAGCAAAGTGCAACTGTTTACAAAATTTTGTGCGCAGTTTTTGCGCCAATTTCTCTACGCCTGTAGCGCTCTGCCCACGGATGCTGCACTGCATCACCGCCGGGGCAAATAAATCATGTGTGAAGGTGTCCTACCACCTACCGCAGGCAATCTGCGCCACTGACAGTTTTAATGCCGCATGAAGTCCTGACTCCTGTTTCGGTTTGCAGCCAAACTTTTATGATTTCCTCCTCCTCCCCCAACTCCTTCTTCTCCTTCTCCTTCTCCCTCTCCGTCTCTGATTCTGATTCTGGTGCTACGTGCGCGGCTCGCACTTGTGGCATATGTGTGACGTTTCAATATCCTGTTGCGTGATTTTTATTTTCATATTTTTTTTTCTCGTTTTTTTTTATGTTGATTTTGCAAGCGCGTGTTGGCTTTTGCCGGCTCTGGTGTGAATGGGGGGCGTTGCCCACGCCCACAGCTACGTGAAGAGTCGCAAGTCACAAATCAAATGCCTGCCCATTGTTTGCTGTTGTTGTTATTGTGGTGATGTTGTTGCTCCTGTTTGGCTACGTTTAGGCCTCTGAGCTGTCTACTTAGCCCCGGCCTAGTTGGGCATGCGAACGGAGTTTGGGGTTGAGCCTCGACAGCAGCCAATAAATCAAAATATGTTCGGTTTTTTTTTGGTCATAACTTGATTTTTATCCTATTTCATGTTAGTTGTTGATTTTGTAATTTATGTCACGGTGTGTATCAGTGGGTGTATAAAAAATAGAAAATGGCAGGAAAATTAAGATTCAGTTATGGTTGTCGATATAATTGTTGCGAATATAAGGTTAATGCTTAAAGTCATAATTTCTTGTATATTTTTTAAGTTATTAACTGACATTTCTTCGATTCCGCCAGGTACTTCCTAGTAGATATAACTTTTGTAAAATTTTGTAAAAGTATATTAAAGCTGAAAATTCTATTAGTTAAATTTTTGACACAATATAATTAATAATATAATGCTAATGATATAATGGCATAATATAATAAACACGTGAAGCTAATTAGTAAAAGTCATTTAGTAAAGCTTAGTATTAAAGCTCAGTAGTAAAACTCAAAAGCACATTAAATAATAAAAAAGCTTAGTTAAACTGAATATTTATATTATAAATGAGATTGTAAAATCTCATCTCACCTAAGCTGAAAGCTTTTTGTATAACTTAAACAATTATATACAACAAATTGGAGTAAATAAACCTACTCAAAGCTCAATAGTGAAGATGGCTATTAAAATATTAGATTGAAGTACTTAAATGGATTAATGGGACAACTGGTGGTTAGCTTTCAAGTAACTATGAGCAACCCGGTGTTGTCAATATTTTAATATCCATTTGGTGTAGATGCTGCAAAAGTTTTCCAATACCATTTACCATAATTCCACTTTGCACATTGACACCTAACCAGAAGAAGTCATTCACAAAAGATGGCAAGACAAGAGCTGTTACCAGCTGAGAAGCTGCTAGTTCCTGCTCTGGCACTGAGTAATAGCCAGTGGAAAAAGAAGAAAAAATTGTAAAAAGCACTCGAATGTTGAACAACACTTTTCGACATGGACACTTAACTGACAATGTCTGACCTTTTCAACAACTGGACGGGCAGCAAAGACAGCGACGACGAAAAGTAAAAGCAAAATTTTGGACAGTAAAAAATAGGAAATAAAAAATAAAGCTATACATACAATATATACATAAACATACATACATATATATATGTGTGTATGTCTAAAGTAAAGTACAAAATAGCAAGAAATAACTAAGAATTGATGCATGCACAAATGTGTAAGTTGATGAGGGGCGAGCGGATGTAAGGTGACTGAAAACCCGCATCTAGTGAAATGCTTACGTGATGTTTAAGTTGTCAGAGTGTGAGTGTGTGCGTGTGTGTGTGTCATGTGCTGAAGGTCGCAGGGAGGGCAGCAACAGAGACAGAGCCAGAGACAAGTCAAGTCAGCGCATTGCTGCATACAAAAAAGGGGCCAGGACACACAGGACAAAGTCTTGCCTTTGTGTCGCCAGAGTTGCCAGAGCTGCCGAGGGTGTCAAACTTTAAACTGTCAAAAGTTATGTTGGGCATACCGGCTGCCAGTCGGTCCGTCCGTCTGTTCTTTGGCCCATCTACGTGAGACTGCGTCGCTGTCAACAGCTGCATAGACACGCGCCGGTTCAATATTGATGGCAACTTTTGAGCCAGCGCCAGGCACAAAGTCAGCGATTAAAAGCGCATTTAAAGGCGTTACACCAACAGCAGCAAGAGCAGAAGGGTCCACCAAAACCGCAAGCTGCAGCAGCAGCAGCTGAATGTGCCCCAACCGCTGTCCGGCGCACAAATTGCCCCCAAATGAGCCGCCAGCCTGAAAGTATGCTACAATAAACTGCAGCAGCCCTAGTGTGTGTATGTGTGAGTGTGCGTGTGTGTGTCCACCGGTTGTTGCGTGTTTACGCAACGTAACCAAAGTCAAAACCTCGATTAGGATTCAATCTGCTGCGGGCCACACTCGCAAACGCTGTTTGTCGTTGTTGTCCTTGTGTCGTAGTCCTTGTTGCCATTGTTGTTGTTGTTGCGCCGCAGGTCAGCAGCAAAGTCAAACCGATTAAAACGCACACATGCACAGTGGTGCGAAGCGAAATGCTTTTGTGTCCATAGGTACAATGTGAGGCGTATTCTTCAAGGGGCAATTAACTGCGACGCGCACGAAAGTATGCAGCAAAAAAGTAACTGGCAAAAAAAATAGTGCCTGTGCGTGTGTGTGTGTGTTGGTGTGTTGGTGTATGCGGCTTGCATAGATTAGATTTTTGCCCCGACCACTGACAAAATATTTAGCACTGGCAGCTGCTGCAAAGGGACCGCAACGCTTGCCCATAAAACAGCCATTAACGCCAGGAATCCTGCCAGAGAGCAAAGTGTTTCCTTATTTTTTTGCTGTTCCTTTAAAGCGCTTAAATTTTGAAAGATTTTGCTTTACTCGCTGCTGTCAGCAACATGCGCATCCAATTGCAATTAGCCAAGGTGCAAGAAAAAGCCAAAGGCAGCCACAAGTGGGCGATGCGAACACGAAACCAATTTAAAGCAGCTGAAGAAAAAAAGAAAAGCAAAACAAACAGCAAAAAAATAATAATAATATACTCAAGGCGTCGACGTGAAGGTCTTGGCGGGCGGACCACGCCCAGCTGCTTGAGCGGCGTCTGCTGCAAATTAATTTGCCGAGTGTCTTTTGCAGCAGCCCGCGGACATGGCCAAGAAGTCCTTGAGAGTCCAGACGTTGACGGCGACGGCGACGGCGACGAAAAGAAAAAGCTGAAGGTGAGCCACCGGGTGGAGATTCGCGCTTCAGTTGAGTCGGGTATCTGCGTATCTAGAAGTGAGTGTATCTCGGCATTACAATTTCAATCTGAAGCGCAAACAATTCATTTAGCGGTACTTTACAAAAGTCTCAATCTCGGCCATCATATTCCTGTTTAAACACAAATTGCGGTGCGGCAGTAAATCGGTTGTGGCAAATAAAATAAATATGAGAAGAGGAAGAGATAAAAAGAATGTAAGCCGCAGCATATCAAATTACCCAAGCAGAGCCAGGCAGATGACAAAGTGCGTGGCATGTGGCATGTGGCATGTGGCATGCGGCATGCGGCAAGGTGTAGCCGGCAAAGTAAGTCAGCTACTTGATAAGTGCCTCCCCTTGGCGAGGGTTGCCTTACGCTGTGCGGTTGACAGTCGCCGCATTTGATGCGATGCTGAAAAATTGTTGCTAATTTTTTAGCACTGACAGCCCAAAGAAGTTATCCGGCCGGGACTATCGCATTGCACGGGGGCTTAAGTGAAAATGGTTGGCATTTTCATTTTATTAGAGCGATGTTGAAGTAGGTAAACTGGGGCACGGATCATGTTGAAAGCCACGCAACAAGCCCAACGCAGCGCAACAAATACAAATAAATGATTGTCAAACAAATCTGTGAATCTCAAAGAGACTTAAGTTGATGGAGTTCGCATGATTGAAATATGCTGTGTGTGCTTTAAATTGTTTTATTTTGTATCGAAGACGAAGGCAGGAACATGCATATTTAAAGCTGTAACAAATCTTTTATTTCTATTGAGATTTATATTTAAATTTGTGAAAAAACTAGTTAAGCTCGTTTATTCCATGTTTAGCTAAAATGTCTATTTAGAACTTTGTTCATGCTTGAACTGCATTTTAAACGTGAACACTTGTTTAAGTACGTTAGAAAACCCGATTTTATGCATGTGCTCAAAAAGGACGACACGATCACAGTCACCCAAACCAAATTGCCATTTCACTCTTGCACATGCGCTGAATGCTCAACTCTGATAACGGGATCGAAAACGCAACTGCCAATCGCGTGCAAGCTAGTGACTTTAATCTCTCATCGTCATGGCCACCCATAGAACGGAATTACAAGCCTCGCTCTCATTCAGATCAGAAGAAAGAGAAATTTGGAATGCGCTGCACTCTTTGCACTTACAGTGGGTAAAGCATGCGTAAGATACACGCTGCTCTCACCCAAGTAAGCTGACACTTCAAAGTTGCCCTCTAGAGTGGACAATAAATGCATGACTCACACACATATATATAACTACTATGCCTTAAGTGAATTTAACTGTAAATGTTGAACATTTGCATTTAAGTCTCTTTCTTGTGATTGCTCTGCCTTATCTTGTATTTACATATCTTTACCTCATTTGTCGCAACCAATAGGCTACAAACATAGGGCAACTCGCACATGCATACGCACACGCACACACACACACACACACACACACCTTTCGAGCTCACAATCATTGTTATTGTTGTTGTTGCTGAAACAGAAGCAACAACTGTTCATTGTCTTGTAAAAGCAGCCGCAACAGCTGCCCCACCCCAACCACAGTGCCACAGTGCAATTTGAGCAGCCACAGAAAAATGTTGCCAACATATTTTGCACAGTGTTTTCTTGTGCACACCCACACACACACACTCACATATACACGGGAACAGACAAGGCAGATGAACGACTTGAGGGATTTTGCTGAAATGACATTTGGCTCCACATGTGACAGGCAGCCAGCCAGGGCAACAACAACAGCAGCAAATAGCTGCAGCCGTTGGCATTGAAAAAAGCAATTTAAGTCAAGTACAGAAGCACACACGCACACACACACTCACAGACACTAGCAGCAATACACCTACACAGAGACATGCAATCACGCACACACGCATGCCAATTGCTTTTGTTGCCAATCCTCCCCTCCTCTCCCCCTTTCCTTCCGCTCACCACACACTCATTCCGCTTGCAAATTTTGATAAATTGCCGCAGTTACCTTTCGTGGAATGACATAGAGTAAAAGAGAGCCAGAGTTGCCAGATGTTGTCTGTTGTCTATTGTCTGCTGCTTTGCACAATGTGACTCAATTTGAAGCGAGGTGAAAGCAAGACTAATGCAACTTAAAATACTCTTTAAGAATAAATTAAAGTCACTAAAGACTTTTCATTGTGGTATAGATTAAAACTAGAATGCTGATCCAACTTCCAGTTTCCAGTGGACTTTAGAAAAACCCTAAAAGGGCTCTCTTGTGCGTTGTTTGCTAATCAAACAGAAATTTATTTATTAGCTTAAAACTAAAACTCAAAATTATACTTCTATTCAGGTAATTTTATTGCAACTTAAATTTTACAAACAGCTGCAATCAATATAAATTGAAATCAAAATCGAAATCGAACACGAAGTCATAAAACTTTGCAGTTCCGCAAACTTTGTCGGCCAAATCCAAAAAACAAGTCAAGTCGCCAGCCAAACGATAAATCTATGAAATTATTAGCAGCACCCGAGGAAATCAAAGTGAATAGTTGGAGGAGTCCGAGAAGGAGCAACAGGAACAGGAGCAGGAGTCCTGATGAATGGAGCTGAGTGTGTGGGGCTAATTGAATTTAATTGCCCACTTAATGGTGCAATGAGCTGAGTGCAAGTACACCAAAAGAAAGTAAAGAAAGTAAATCTTGTGCAAACGACGTTTTCCCATTTCGATAAACCTGGCTGCAAACCCAACAACAATTTTTGGTAAGTGGCTCTGCGCCTCGAAACGATGTCTGATGAGTTTTTAATATTACCCTTTAACGCGATTCGCATTTCAGTTAATTTTTCGTGATTTTCAGGCTTTGAGTAGAATTGTTGATGCCGCACAGAGCAGGAGAATCAGTAGGAGACGCTAGAAAAGTAGCAGGACTGGAATCAGACGAACTCTCACCCTGAATATTTACTTACTCTCTCTCTCTCGTTGTCTCTCACTCGCTCTCTCTCTCTCTATCTCTCTCTCTTTTTTTTCTCTCTCTGTCTCTCTTGCTCTCTCGTCTCTTTGTCTGTCTCTCTTTTTCTCTCTCTCTCTCTCTTCTCTCTCTGTCTCGCCTTTTTGTCTGTGTGTCTTTCTATCTCTCTCTCTCTGTCTCTCTCTCTCTCTCTCTCGCTCTCTCTCTCTCTCTCTCTCTCTCTCTCTCTCTCTCTCTCTCTCTCTCTCTCTCTCTCTCTCTCTCCCTCTCTCTCTCCCTCTCTCTCTTTCTCCCTCTCTGTCTCTCTCTCTCTCTCTCTCTCTCTCTGTCTCTCTCTCGCTGTATCTCTCTTGCTGTCTCTCTCGTTTCTTTTTCTATGTGTCTTTCTCTCTCTCTCTCTCTCTCTCTCTCTCTCTCTCTCTCTTTCTCTTGTTTTTCCTCTCTTTCTCGTTCTCGCAATCTCTCGTTCTCTCGTTCTCTCTCCCTCTCGCTTTCTCTCTCTCTCTCTCTCTCTCTCTCTTACCCTTGATCTCCCCTCCTTCTCTTTTTTCGTCAATGAAGTTTACAGTGGATGTCGGTCTAGCGGTGGCTGCAAACAAGGCTTCACAAACATTTGATCCCACTCGTAGATCCACTGGCTGATTGCTAAAATGAAAATAATCTTGGAACACACATATTAATAACGATTTAATGCTTTTACCTATCTTTTGACCAATCAGAACGGGGCAAGCTCCGTGATAAGAGCGCGGTTCAAAGTCGAATGAATTAGGCTTCATGTTGTACCAGTGGAGCACCTTGCCCCGTTCTGGCTGCACCACCAGCTGCAAGTCAGGATAGATTGTGGTACCACCTCGAGCCACATCATTGAGCTGAATAACAAGACAGTAAGTTGATAGTTTAGGAAAGGGAAGATCATCACCTACATAAATTAGGAAGGTTGCAAAACGATCGCCAGAGATCAAATGTTTGCTGATATTGAAATAGTCCACATGAAGAGAATAGTGTCCGCCAAAGTCATATTTAAGATATTGTATGTCTACCCTACTGATGTTCTCCAGCCGTAGCTCCGACATATCCTTCAAGCGCTGCTGTATACGAACCACCAGTTCAGCATCCTGCTGGGATAATCTCTTATCGTTTAGCCATGCGCCGCTCACAGTCCGCAACTTTGACACGGCTTTCATGTCTTCATCGTTCTTAATTGAGGATCGGAGGAGTAAGGGCTCAGACATACGTTCCAGATCCCTAATCTCCGACTCGTAGACTACATCGTGAAAGACGACTATGTATGGATCCTCGGACAACTGTTCCATTTTGAATGGAGCGAGACGCAAGAACTCAGATGGATTCCTCTTGTAGGAGCAAACAAATCGAGTTGGTTTCGGCTTGTAAGAGGAGCTACAAAGTTCCATAAAACTTTTGTCTAACTCCGCTATATATAGATCGTCCACATTTTGCGGAATAGCATAGTTCCTATAATCCGAAAGCAACTCCTCAGCTTGAGCTCTCAATGCGGACTCATTCAACAATGCAGCGCGAGCTTCCTCGAACTTACCTAAGCGAATTCAAAAGAATGTGATGTTTATACTACTTAGTTGAAGTTTAGTTACCTTCTGCCGTAAGAGATCTGGCTAAAAGTGAGGATATATTGCAGCGGGTGATATTCATCAGTGTAGGAAGTGCAGTCAGGGATTCATTCCACAATTCCTTGGCCACTTTCAACCATTTTGATGCATCGGCAAACTGTGAGACTTCAAACAAATTCGATCCCATCTCATAGCAGTCCAGAATTGAAAGGTTTGTACTATCAAAGGGAAGTTTATACAAAAATTAATTCGATTAATCATTCCAATACACACCTGAGCTGCACTCCGTCTAACAATCCTTTGGCCATGTCGGCAGGTTCCAGTTTGTAGGCCTGCTGTACTCGATACATGGCTGCCGTCGCCTCCTTTACATCCCTGAGTACCGGCAGCTCCTGCTGCATTTCTTTGGCAAGATCAATTTGATCTACTTATCAATAAAGATTAAATAAAATTGAGTATAGCCAGGTGAGCAGGAACTCACCTTGACCCACTGGCTGCTGCATGAACCTTTCTAGGTGTGGCCAATCGGCGTGCAAGTGACGTATGAGCGAATAGCTGTGCAAGGGGTTGGCGAGGAACTCCTGCTCGCGGTCCTTGGCAAGCAGCAAAGGACTTCCCAACTCCTGGCAAAGGCTGTAAGAATTCCTTGCTATATTGATTTTAAACTGATTAGCTTAACGTTACCTTCTTAGCATATCTAACTTCTCCTGCAACCTGTTCGTATATTCATTGATATTCTCTACAAGTTTTCTGTTTAACTCTAGTAAATGAAGTCTTTCAGTCAAGGATGTTACATCGCTTTTCGCTTGACTGGGTTTTATACACTGAGTTAACATTCCCAATACAAGTAAGAAAGCGACATTCACAAGTCTTCGACATACTCTTAACTGCATCTTTAAAGTAACTCTTCATTCGATGTTGCATTATAAAAGAATTCTGTTTTGGTTGTTGTTCGGAACGAATTAAGAAGATTTTCTATGGTTTATGGTAGATTAAATAGTCTAAAAACTGGAAAGATTTAAATTATATGAAAAACAATCTTATTCTAATAGAATTGCTTCTTCTTTTTTAGTTTCTCACATTTCAAACTTTCCATACGTTTTCTAAGACTGAAGCAAAATTCGATTTTATTTGGTAGAGTGAAAACCAAAAGTAGATAAAATAATATAATTATAATTTTGAATTCTTGATTGAGAATCAATACCACTGATCTCTAGACTATGGTATTCAGCTTAGCCTAAGGAAGGCTAAGGAACTTCATTCCCATTGTTTCGTTTGCATTTTTATAAATTTTCTCTCTATATATATATACTTAAAATACATTTCTCATTGCAATTGGGTTTTTTTAGGTGCTCCTGATCAAATTATCTGTTGCGAAAGGAATAAATCATCAAAGAACCTTTTTCAAAAGTAAAGACTAAGCACTCAGTTAGATTTGCATTCTATTTGCAGATTCTTATACTTTAAAAACTTTAAACAGTTTCAACGTGGAATACAATATTATATTTATATTTGTGAAGAACAGCTCATTCGTCATTGGTCAGGAACTTGATGAGAACTGTAAGCAAAGAGAGTGATTAAAACAAGGAGTAGTTAAGAAGAATTGAAGGCTTACCCAGTCTATTGCCCAACACATTGGGACACAGTTTGATCTTAAACTCGTTTTCATGGACGAAAATCAATGTGTCGCCGCGATGTGGAAAGACGGCTAGGTCATAATTTCCCATGGTAATACCACCACCCAAAGTCATATCGTTGAGCTAGCAAATGGATGAGACGAGATTAAGAGCAGCAAGCTATACTTCCAGGCAGACTTACAAACAACATGGCTGTGGCATCAACATTTTGCCCATTGACATTCAGGAACTGGTGATGAAAGAGATCTTAAAAGATTGGTCAATCATCTACTAACCTTATAGGTACCTTATGGAGGTCTTGCAGACTGAATGGATCCCGCGGACTGTACTCGAGCATAAAGAACTGATTCATGTGGAGGTTGAAGCCCGTCATGTCGACCAACCGATCCATCAATTTGATTGCACTGAAGCTGTATCGATGCGAAATGGAGCAGACCTTGGTGCCCGGAATGGTCTTCAGGGTCGAGCTGGATGGACAACGCTCGAAGGCAGTCCTCAGGTGCAATATCTCGCGCTCATTGATGCTATTCCTGTAGAGTACTACATAGGGATCGTTGAATAGCTCCTCCAGACGCAGTGGCGCCAGTTGCAGAAAAGGCGTCACTCCGTTGTTCAGTTCACAAATCAATTGTGAATCTCTCTCAAAGTTCCCTCTGCATTGTTGTTGCAGTTGGCTGACCAGCTCGACAGGTGCTGGCCGGGAGCCATCCTCCTCCAGACACTCATCGAGTGACGCATCACTCTCACCTGCCGAGGATTCACTGGATTAGATGCGCTTCATATTTTATCACTTAGCTTACTTAGCTTCCGAACCACCTTGTACTTCATTTCGGTTACCTGCCCAATTGCCACGCCCAGGAGCTTATTATGGGGCGAGGAGGTGAAGTTCTTCTCTGCTACGGCCAGCCACTTGACTGCGTCATGGTATTTCTGCTGCTCGTACAGCTCCCGACCCATGTGATAGCAATCCAATGGAGTTAGCCTGTTTGCTTTAAAATTTACAGGGTATTAAAAGTCTTATCAAAGTCTCACCTCACGTGCTTCTTGCTGTCCATCAGAAAGACATCGGGCGCATAATTGTAGAATTGAAACAGCGACTCCAGGCTCTGAGCCGCTCTCTTGTGGGCGTGGCGCGTGGGTAGGAGCGAAAGGAGACGCCGCTGCAGCCCCATCTCTTCTCTGCCTGGCAGGTGCAGCATCTGCTGCTGCCACGCCGGCCAATCATGGCGCATGTGACTCATCAGCCGAAAGGCAAAGATCGGATTTGACATATACAAATCGGGATTCCGATCAACCTGCTTTATAAGTGTGCTATAGTCGGCAATAGCGCTAAGGGGTGAGAGAGAGAGAGAAAGAGAGAGAGAGAGAGTGAAAATAAAAGATAAGTGGAATAGAAGAACAAGCAAAAGAAGACTAGAGGGACAGAAAGAAGAAGAAAAGAGAAAGGAAAGAGAAGAATAAATAAGTGAAAGATATACGAAGAGAAGATAATCGAGGATAAGTAGAAGAGAAAAGAATATACATAAGAGAAATTAACAGAGCAGACGAGATGAAAAGTGTAGAAGAGCTAAAGTGAAAAAGAAGAGAAATTTTAGAGTTTACAAAAGACTAGAGAAAATTAGAGAGGAACAGAAACTAAAGAAAAAGACAAGATAAGCGCATAAGAAGTGGCAAAGAAGAATTGCAAGTTAAGAGAACACAAGAAATTCTATTGATTCTAGTTAATTCTATATGTCTGTGAACGAATTTACATTCGCTTCAAGCTTACCCATTGATTATGCGGAGTTTCTCTGCCAACGCTTTGGCATAGTTGCGAAAATTATGCAATAGTTCGCGTTCAAGTTTCATAATGTTATTCAGCTCATCCACACGAATATTTTCGCTATGTGCTGCAGCAACTAGCACAGAGAACAGGCACAGAATTCCAACCATTTTTTCTGAGGTTTACCTGTCGAATGAATCCAGTGACGCGCACCTGGGTTTCACCTTGACTAACCCAATATATAAATCAAATGGAATTTAGTTCATCTACCACATCCAATTAAATTATGCATTAGAGTGGACCCAATTAGGAAACAGTTGATATTAAAACAATAACTTGAAATGTTTTCCATTGAAATTTCGCATTTTTTTAATATCTTAAATATTACAGTTTTGGTAGCATTGCGCCGCCCGTTACAGTTATAGTAGCACTGTTAATACTCTGCAAGCAGTAAACACAAAGCAGTGCACGGCTTCTGTGGACTGCTTTTATTTTACCGTATATCGATATATGCAAGTAGTGTACACGATACTATCGATATTATTACGCGCAAGTATCAACCGCCTATCGTTACATTTGAATATATTTATGGGTGCCTGTTTAATTATATACTTTATAATTATTGTAAACAATAAAGTTTTTAACAAATTGTGCCCGCTTTTCCGCCAGTCTTATCATCTTCAAACTCAAAAGCAATAAGCTCAACCGGCTCTCTGTGCAAAATTTCCTTCGTATCGAATGGCGTCTAACTCTTGTAACAGATGTTGTGGAGGGGGCAGCAGAGCACTGTTAAATGACTAACTAGCCGTAAAATTGACATTGTGACGTCACATTTTGTAAGAAAATGAAACGACGTTAGCTCGTTAAAGCAATTGAACCAACGAAAAACTCAATGTTCGGGAAACTCATAGTTGCATTTAGACAATTAGATTTGAATATATTTGACTAGTATAAAATGATTTATTGATTTTTTGTTTGTTTTAGCTGATTTCCATGCAGTTACACATCACTCAACGGCTCTAACGTTTTTTATTTTTGTACTGCATAACTTTTACTTTAATTGGCTGTAATTTGCAAAGCCAAACAGTCTTAGAAAGCAGTATTTGTTTTCCATGTATCCCCATCAGTTTATTTACAAAT
Organism: Drosophila gaucha; assembly: GCA_035045545.1. Classification (NCBI taxonomy): domain Eukaryota; kingdom Metazoa; phylum Arthropoda; class Insecta; order Diptera; family Drosophilidae; genus Drosophila; species Drosophila gaucha. The sequence goes on from JAWNOY010000025.1 coordinate 10,274,486, forward strand.
TCTCATACCTTATCCACTTTGGGCGTATGCTTGCTGCTGCCGTAGGCCACAGAGTTCCAATCATTAATTATTTAGTTGGGAGCTTAAAATAAGCCTAAATAATGAATTGACCACATGCATCGCATAGTTAATTTTCGAAACGCAAACATGTTAACAGTGCATAATCTGAAGTTGTGACGTCGCAACACAACTGTTAGTTAACATTCATGATTGAGTAATACTAGGATATGCAAAGCGGTCTGTTGAAAGTGTGACGTCACACTCTCACAGTTTGCGCGCGCACTTTAAATTTGTATGAAAATGAAGCAATTTTGACCCTGTTATTGGTCTGTTAGTCAACATTAGATTTAACATTATTAGTAACATAAATATAATTTTTATAGTTGAGCGCGGGTAAGGGTGAAAACGAAGTTAAGTGGCAGCTATCGCACAAATATTTTGAGCTGGCTAGTGCGGCAAAACAGTTGTTCAACTTAATTCATGCTATCGAAATTTTTGTGTTAGCGCAGTTAGTTCACGGTAGCTGTAAACCCGATAATAAATACAATCGAAACTGCGCGCGTTTCAAGCTTTTCAAAAGGGTTTCATCCACATAAAAATATGTCTTTGGCTAAATAAACATATAATATTCCAGAACTAAATCTGAAATGGACCAGTATGATTAGTAAATTCATCATATGATATGCTATCATTTGTTCCCAGCTAATATTTGTTATTCACTGGAAAGTAATCTAAAATTAAAATAATAAAGCACTTAAGTGCCTAATTTCACTATTCCAAATCGCTTTTAGATACTGAATTGCGCTGCAGTTAGTCAAAGTGATTAGCTTCAATTTTATCCTTATCAAGTATTTGAGAGTGATAACAATTCAGTGAATGGGCATGAAAGCGATAAGGCCTCCTCTATTGCCTTTCCAAACCTATAAATTGAAGTTCAGGTGGGTCAGATTTTCAGTGGATCAGTAAATGCCATGAAGTGTTTACTTGTGTTGTTGTGCGGACTTATTGCCGCAACAGCGGTTAACCTTCCAGGAGTGCCAGTCGATTTCGACTTGGACGATAAGGTGCTCTCTGCCATTGTAGACGATGTGGCTGGACGTTTGGAGCAGGAGTACTACACTTTTTTGAAAACCGGTGTAGAGACTCCAGCGTTTAAAAAACTTACCCATCAACTGGCTAAGGCGCATACCAAAAAGGACATATTTACCAAAAATCTACCCGACCTGGAGCCGCGCGATGGCTTTGTGACCTGCACAGTTTGTCGATCCATTACGAACGTCTTAATACGCACCGTTCGTGAAGAGGGCGGTGAGTTAAATGGAGAGGACAGCGCTGTGATAATGAAAAAAGTTGCAATGGACGTGTGTAGCCGGCTGGAACTTCAAACGAAGGAGGTGTGCGAGGGATTGATCGACTTCTTTCTTCCAACTGTGGATTACATAATGCGCAACTCGGAAATGGACTCAAATACCTTCTGCTCGCTCTTCATGGGCATCAGCTTCTGCTACAAGGACACTAACCCAGGCTACAACTGGACACTGCCGGTGGACAACAAAGGCGCTGAACTAAATGGCCCCAAGTCGGATACACCCGCCCACAGCGACAAGGACATCAAAATCTGCCAATTCAGCGATATTCACCACGATCCGCTATACGAGCCGGGCAGTCTTGCCGCCTGCGCCGAGCCGATGTGCTGTCAGCGCGACAAGATCACAGCGGAGGGCACCAGCGATGCAGCAGGCTTCTGGGGCGATTATCGGGATTGCGATTTGCCCTGGCGTTCATTTGAGTCGGCTCTCGACCATGCTGCCAAGACTGTGGACTGCACCTACATCTATCAAACTGGCGATGTTGTTGATCACATGGTCTGGGCAACGTCCGTGAAGAAGAATACTGAAGTTCTAACCAAGGTTGCCGATCAGTTTGCCAAAGTCTTCCCCACGGTGAAAGTATTTCCCTGCATTGGCAATCATGAGCCACATCCACTCAATCTGTAAGTGAGCCCATTCGAAACTCTAGAGTCTAGATCTTAACTTAACAAAATTCCGTACAGCTTCAGTCCCGAAGGCGTGCCGGAAGCAATCAACACTAAGTGGCTGTACGAGCACCTGTACAATGACTGGTCCAAGTGGCTGCCAGTGGAGACCAAGGAGACCATTTTGAAGGGGGGCTATTACACGTACTCGCCGGAGAAGGGATTCCGCATCATTGCTCTGAATGGCAATGACTGCTATACGGACAACTTTTGGCTGTATCACAGTGGCAACAACAAGATTCCGCAGCTGCAGTGGTTCCACGACACCTTGCTGGCCGCCGAGGCTGCCGGTGAACATGTGCACGTCCTGAACCATATACCCTCGGGCGACGGCACCTGTTGGTCGGTGTGGGCTAGGGAGTATAATCGCTGTGTTACGCGCTTCCATAAGACGATCAGTGGCATTTTTAATGGCCACTCGCACAAGGATGAGCTGGCGGTGCACTATTCGGATAAGGGTCACGCTACGGCGGTGGCTTGGAATGGCGGTGCACTGACCACATTCAGCTACAAGAACCCCAACTACAGGGTATACTCTGTGAATCCAGAGACCTACGACGTCACCAACCATCAGACCTATATTTTCGACTTGAACGAAGCTAACAAGAAGCCCAATGAGCAGCCCAATTGGTTCCTAGAGTATGAGTTCGTTAAGGAATTCACCGAGGATCTCAGTCCTGCGGGCATCGACAAATTACTGGATAAATTGGCTGACAATCCAGATCTCATGCGCAAGGTTTTTACTAACTAAGGCTTATCTAAGTATTTTATATATTTATGTTCTTCAATCTCGTTTCAGTATTGGCGCTTTAGGGTCACCTCGGCGGAACCCCAGGTGACGGGCGGCTGTGATCGCAATTGCTTGGCCGGTTCGCTTTGCCGTGCCGCAGTCACGGTGAACAATCAGCGTGAACGTTGCGAGGAGCTCAAGCAGCGTCTCTTTGCAGCTGTAAGTTGTTCAATCCCTAATTATTCAATCGGATTTAGTTAAATGAAATCTTATGAACCCCACAGTTGGACAAGGAGACGGAAAATAAGGATGATGGAGCTGCAGCGCTTAGCGTTCTGAGTATTACCTCACTGTTGGCCTTGGTCCTCTCCATGAGAATTGGCTTCTAGAGACTTTTATCTGTAGTATACTAATAATAAGTTATATAATCGCACATGCCATTATTTTAGTATCATGATTAAGTGCAAAATCCAAAATACATTCCCATACATAAACATACACACGCAATCTATCTACATGCGTTTGTTAATCTGTTATTTTGTACCACTTATCGACTGCCACAGAATGTACGTGTGGGGCATGTGTCCGGGGAAAACTATGGGTTAACTGATTAGGCTTAGCATCATATTAGCAAAAAATTAGCCAATAAAGCCATAAAGCCACAGCCGATGTCATATATTACGAATGTATTTATATGAATGGATATTTTATTGCGAAAGTCTTGGCTGATCGTATCGCTTTCAGTATTTCACGTGTAAAACTTTTTTGACGATAATCTACATATGTTTGTTTGTATTTTATTTCGAGTGCTAATCAGTTTGACTTATATCAGATCAAATTTTGAAGTGGCCAAGTCGTTTAAGGAATTACTAGTATATGAGGTACCTTTTGTATTCAGACTTAATAGACAGGGAATGAACTCTGTTAAGGTAGCAGTAGCTTTGCTACTTGTTTATTGGACTTACCATAAAAATCTCTTGTACAATTGTATCAATCATGTTTTTACGGCCATAACAATTAAAGCCGTACGATAGGCTGATTGATAAGAGTCTGTTTGCTATAAATATGACTTGTTTATAGTGGCAAGGTTTAGTTTTAGCCGAATTGCCTTTTCGCAATGGTCTGCAAGTGGAGTGTTGTGCTGCTGCTGGCCACAGCTTGCCTGTTCACCTGCGGCCAGGCTTTAAACCTGTCAGGTGTGCCGAGTGGTTTCACCTCCGAGGAGCTTTTCACAGCTGCCATTTCAGGTGCGCATTCTATCGAATTGTTATCGCATTGACATATTCAAGTGCAGCAGTTGAACATCAAGATACTATTCACTCGTCTTTTCATTTGCAGCCAACATGGCGGATGAGATTAGCCGTGAATTTGTGAAGTACCTGAAAACAGGCATCGAATCACCGAGATTGAAAATTTTGGGCGCTGAATTGCGCACGTCACACAGTCAGAAGGATATCTTCACGGAGCCCCTTGTGGACCTGAGCGCTGCCGATCAGATGTTCGCGTGCACCATGTGCCGCGCCACGGTCAATGTGATTGGGCGCACCTTTACGGGCCCGAATGGCGAGCTCACTGGACCCAATCGCGATCAGAATGCCAAGAAGACACTGCTGACCATCTGCGACTACTTCAACATTCAGACGCAAGAGGTGTGCTCCGGCCTATTCGATCTGAACTGGCCGATTATCGACTATATCTTCAATGAGACGCTTGCCGAGTCGAACAGCATTTGCGCCATGCTGCCTATCAAAATATGCCAGCTGCAGCAGCCGGAGTTCAAGCTAAACGTAACCATTGTCGGCGAGACGCCCACCGAATCCAACTCCGAGTGCCCAGAGCGCAGTGCCAATGACTATCAAGTGCTCCACTTGACCGATATCCACTACGATCCGGAATACGTGAGCGGCAGCCTGGCGGCGTGTCCGGAGCCCATGTGCTGCCGGGATGCCCTGCCCGCAGATGCCAACACCACAGGCGCTGGCTACTGGAGTGACTATCGCAACTGCGACACACCCAAGCACCTGATCGTGAATGCCTTCGAGCACATAAAGAAGGAGCACAAACTGGATTGGATCTATCACACGGGCGATGTGCCGCCACACAATGTGTGGTCCACCACGCGGCAAGGGAACATCGATATGCTCACGGAGATTGATAACTTGCTTACGGAACACTTTCCCAAAATTCCAGTCTATCCATGTCTTGGCAACCACGAACCCCATCCAGCTAATGTGTAAATAGCCCTAGAGAAAAGTCCTCATCAGATTCATTATATGTAATTGATATATTCCTCGCAGATTTGGCAACGATGAGATTCCGGACGCTCTAAGAGTTGATTGGCTGTACGAGCATATTTGGAGCTTGTGGTCCAAGTGGCTGCCCAAAGAAGCTGAGACTACGATCCGTCGCGGTGGCTACTACACGCTCCCCCTCAGAGACGGACAGCGTATCGTCGCGCTGAACAGCATGGATTGCTATCTGTTTAACTGGTGGATTTTCCACAATGGCTCCATTGTGCTGGAGCAGCTGCAGTGGTTCCACGACACTCTGCTCGCCGCTGAGGAGGCCGGCGAGCGTGTGCAGGTACTGAGTCATATACCCTCTGGCGACAGCGACTGCTGGACGGAGTGGTCCCGGGAGTACAATCGCATCGTGGCTCGCTTCAGCAAAGTCATCACAGGCATCTTCAACGGGCACACGCACAAGGATGAAATGAACGTCCACTACACGGACGCCGGCCTGGCCATGGCTGTCTCCTGGAATGGTGGCAGTCTGACTAGCTACTCCTACAAGAACCCCAACTATCGAGTGTATGAACTGCATTCGAAGACACTACAAGTGCTGGAGCATCACACCTACACAATCAATCTGACCGAGGCAAATCTAAAGCCCAACGAGCCGCCCACCTGGAAAAAGGAATACGAATTTAGGGAACAGTTCACCGCAGACACAAGTCCCGCTGGCGTTGACAAACTGCTGGAGGATATGGCTAGGAAGCCTAATATACTCCGCGACTTCTGGCGCTTCAAGATGACCGAGGCGGATCCAAAACTGGAAGCCGGCTGCGATGAGAGCTGCCTGAGCACAACAATCTGCCGCCTGGCCACAAGCACCTACAATGAGAAACAGCGATGCCGGGAGCTGCAGGCCATACTGGCGGAGAGCGTAAGTTGAGCTGGCGTCGATCGTAAGATTCTCTTTCTCAACAACTTTTCTTGCAGCTGGAGAAGGAGAAGGACCCCGAGGACGATGGTGCAGCTGCATTGACGGCCTACAGCCTGACCAGTTTGCTGGGTCTGCTGTGTGTGGCGCGATATTTGCTTTAATTGAAATTGAATAATCCATTGGCTTATCTTTGTTGGTTACAGTTGGTTATTTATAGCATATCGTTATTAATTAGTTCGATTAGCTGAGCGTCCATAAACTGCGCCATAAACTACGGCCAATAACTGCGGAACATAAAGCTAACACACAGCCAGAGGCACCCTCACGCAGCCACAGAAAGAAATATAAAAACCAATTTGTAGTTTTAACATTCAGAATTTTTGATATACACATATATAATTACATAAAATGTACCTTTTGGGGCTTTCGCTAGTTTAGTTTGGCATGTGAATAGTTTGTGCTTGGATTGGATAAAGCGCTACAATAATGTCCAAGCTAAATGGGTTTTTTGGTTGGGGTTGTGGTTGGGGTTGCTGTCTCCTGGTGCCTTTGTTCATACACATCACACCACATACATATTTACAAACATGGAATTGTAATCATTGTGCCGGCCGCATCCCTCTCATCGTCTGTTCAATTAGCCGCTTAAAGCGCGCAGACGAGCGTGGCTAAGTCCAGGTCGTGCTCGTCGGCCTTGCGTATGATGACGGCTGCTTGGTTTTGGTAGCGGCCCGTGGACACCAAACGGACGTTGGTTACGCCACAGAAGACAGCCTGCTCGGGTCCCAGTTCGGCGGTGGCACCGCAAACGGCGCTAGCCACCTCCATGGCGGTGGTGTCGAGACCAGCGGAGCCACCTATATCTAAACGATCCTCGAATTGGTGGCACTAAAGCCAAAGAGCCAATTGATAAAAGCTAATATTACATCACTTTAGCCTACTCACATCATAGTTGACCTTCTCCTGGGCACGCACGTTCTTGCTGCCAATGCGAACAGATCCCAAGGAAACGGCGGCCGGAAAGAGAGCAGAGAGTGTGCAATTGCGAGCGTGTCCAAAGTTCGACATCTGGTAAACGGCGGCGGTGTCCTGGACAAGTATGTTGCAAGCTAACACCAAATCGAAGCAGGTTAACAAAAGTCTTAACTGAATCTATATATTTCCCAAACTTACGCTGGGAAATCTTGTGGAAGCGCACATTGGCCACAAAGGAGCCACGTGTGGGTATGCGGTACTGCAGCAAGGCAGCATTCTGGCTGGAGCGGAAGAATTTCTTGTTGCTGAAACGTGGCCTGCAAGGAATTCCAATTAGTTTAAGGAAACTCTTTCGAGTTGTTGAGTATATTTTCCTACCACTGCTTGTTGTTGTTGCAGAACTCAAAGACGCGATCCTCGAGCACACGATGATGGTCCTTCACTGCCGGAAAGTACTCTCCATTTAGCTCCCAGCCATCGACAAACTGCAACCAGAATGACATACACACACACATGCATACATGCATACATTCATATATATATATATATATATTTATGTATATAAACAGTTTGATAACTCACCGCCATTAGACCGCCCGACTCGCAATTGACGTCATAGTGTTTCATGGTTATCTCCACCATTGTGTCTGGTTCGCCAATCACATAGAGACCACAGACGGACTCTGCGGCAGCAGCAGCAGCAGCAGCCACCTCCAACTGCTCACCGGTAGCTGCCTCTAGCTCCAGCAGCGACGAGTCCCGGTTGAAATTGAGCGCGGTCAATGGAGCCGGCGGCGACGATGCGGCTGACTTCTTGAAAATGTAATCACCTGGCTCTGAGGCTACATGCATGCAATCTGCAACGGGATTGCGTGGGTTTCGATTAGAACGCTCTCTCTCTTTCTCTCTCTCTCTCTCTCTCTCTCTCTCTCTCTTTCTAACTGTGCCTGCAGGGCATTCGAAGCCAATTTAACCAACTGTGTAAGTTGCAACAATTTGAGGCAGAAGCTCAAATGGATTGCTCTGCTCATTGTTTGTGCGTATGCGTGTGTGGCTGTGTGTGTGTGTTTGTGTGTGTGTGTGTGTGTGTGTTGAAGCTCTAATTGAAATCCACTTGGCTTTCAAGGCACACATGCAAATTGCAGCCACGTTTTGACCCGTGCCCGTAGCCTGGCATCAAGCAATTAATTTATCATACACAGACCTGCAGGCTGCTGTCCAGCTAAGGCCACTTAATACCCTGGCTATGGTTACTCTCGCCTGATTTATGGCGCGCATTATTAGCTCGATTTTGGTAACCCACACACAAAAACATACCCACACAATCGCAAACACACACACACACACACACAATCTACTCTACGCTGCCTTTTTATTACTGTGCTCCCTGGCCAAAAACAATTAAACTATAGTCTGACTTTGACTTTTTCGCATGCCTGTCACACACGCAACTGTTGCGGGGGTGTGTCTGTGTGTGTTTAGTCTGAATGTACTAACAGAATGGCCATCAAATGGCTTACTGTGCGGACGGTACTTTGTTTTTACATACCATAGTTTAGCATACTCTACTTTAGGTTAAATATACTTTGTTTTTGTGAATATATTTGTATACACAACTTGTATTAATAGATGAATATTTCAATTATATATATTCAATTATATATATATGTTCTTATATAAAGTATATATCACTTTTGGTTATTATCCGGACCAAAGAATTTTTTTTTTTTTATGGATCAAATTTAAAAATAAATTTGACTTGTTTTTCTTTTCTTCATATTTAACATATTTGAAAATAATTAAATAATAATAAAGTATATGAATTTACTTATAAAATTCATACTATGAATATTGGATTCGTATAACGATATCTTAAGCCCATTGAAAATACGAATTCAGTTTTGTTGAAATATATATAACAGGCAAAAGGAGGCGTGGCTGTCCCCATATACAGTGAAAGCTCCCCTGGGCGGACAGCCACGGTTCCAATATTTGTTGTCCACCTGCGGGAGATGTCAAAGAATTGGCTGTACAATAATCTCTTCATCTGAATCGCTTGGTTCAATATCACTTTGACAAGTAATATTAATTTCAATGCTGTTGTCGTCTGTGGGTAAAGAGCTATTTACTTTTAAAAAATATTCCAATTTTTTTTCCAAATTTTGAAGTTAAACTTAATTATGATCTATTTAAAAGTGTTTTTTGTCCGCCTGCGAGAGACTTTTGTATAAAAATGTTCCAAATAATCGTGTCCGCGTCCGGCCCGGATTTTGTATGCAAATCATGCTAAAAATCTTGGGACTATAAAATTCGCCCGGTTACGGGAGACGTCCGCCTGCGGGAGCTGTCCGCGACTAGAGCTTTCACTGTATATATATATATTCGTGATAAGGGCTGCCGAGGTCTGTACGTCGTCTACCTGTCTATATATATTTGAACGCATCGATGTCAAAGAGAATAAGAGTCGAGCCTTGGAAAAAATATATATATAGTATTAATACATATATTCAATTTTTTATAAATAACTAATAGCTTTCTAATATCATGATATCGATTAGATAAAGTCTTTCAATTTGGTTTACAAATTTTACTTAAGTAGAAACATAAAACAACTCTTTTAATTATTTAGATATATCGGTCTTTTTAAAATCGAAAACATAATTTTGAAAGATATTTTTGCTGAATTCGTCCCTTGAAAATTTGAATAAGATCGGAGTCCTTAATATTGTGTATAAATACCGAGTTGCAGGTTATTTTTGATTTTGATTTGATTTATATGTTGTGTAAGGGTATTTACTGTTCCTCATGCTAAAGAGAGAGCTTCACATAGTACATATGTATGTACATTTGCAAAAGTATTTGGGAAAGCCCACAGGCTTTTAAGTGCGTGCGTGAGGGATTTAGGACATTTGTCGCCTAATTGTTTATTGTGTTGCTTAATTGCATTAAGTTGTCACAATATGCGCGTTTTAATAATTCAATTGAATGCGCTTAGTAATTACGGCAACATTATGCATAATTGATAAATAACTACTGAAGTTGAATTTGCAATAAATGTATTAATTTATGCTAATTGTCATTAGATTTAGTATTGACTATGAAAATCACAATTGAATGATAAAGCAAAGAGGCCCCCAGTGGAGACTGATATATCCCGTACTCTCCACAGCTGTGTAAATTATGTCTTTCTGCACTCTGTGATTTATTATGGTATATTAAATGAGATGTATAATAGCAATCAAGGCTACATCTCATAACCAAATTAAATTGCTTTTACCTTTGACTTTGTCTTAAAAAATGGCATACATATAAGATTGAAGTTCAGATTGGATAAGCTGTCAAAACTTTTCTTACAGGTTGTAGTATTAAGATATCAAAGTAATCGTTTTTTAATTACATTGGTGTCAATGGTTCAGTGAACACTAATCTGTCGAGGACTCCTGAGATTGCCCTCAAATATTCTTAGTGTAATATTTCTACTCTCTCTCTCTTTGCATAATTAATTATTTTAATGCTGAAACGATAAGATGATGTCATCTATGAATAAATTATCGCGCCATCTCAGTTGCTACTTGTTTACTTGTCGGTTGCCCAGCAGAAGGCGAAAAAATGGCAATTATAAATAAAGAGAATAAAGACAAAAAACTAAGATTTCTCCAGCCACATTTTGATTACTTGTGGAAAATGGCCAAGGCTCTCTTGCTGCTGCGGTTGCCTTGCCAATTGGCTGGCTTGTGGCCAGCAAAGCTGGGTTATATTTATAGATGCTGTCAGATGGATTTACAGTTAGTTTTCCGTTGGTTAGCTTACTGGGAAAATTTCATTGGAATTCCATTTTTAATTTAATGGTCTTCGAAGTGGTCACAGATTTGTTTATTACCCTGACAATCAAATATTGATGAATATTTCGCATAGATTTCGACTGAAGTGCAATTTTGTTTTGTGTTTACCCGAATGCCTTGCATGGACATTCAATTTTGCAACTCTTGTGCAAATAAATTACGTATACGCCACTGCGGCTAAAGTGGTTAAAAGAAAAACACTTGACAACATACGAGCAAAAGCAATTTGAAAGACAATTTTGCCTTGCCGCAAATATTTTGTAAGGACTACACTAAGAAAAATTGAAGTTTGTCAATTGAATGCTATGAACACTTGACCTTAAGCTAACAGTTGAGCTTTTGAGTATTTCTCATTTCTGATCTTAAGTTCAAATTAAATAAAACAACTTAGCTTAACTTAATAAATTTCCAAATATAAGTTTCCCGATGGACTCTTGACTTGTTCTTCGTTTTTCTTAGTGTATAGAGTCTGTACGCCCGCTAAAGTGCATCTCAGCCGAAGGCACTTGACTAAAAGTTTTACCTACCAATTCGTTAGCTCATTTTACAACCACCCACCCACTCCCTTTATATATACATATATGTATATATTGTACATAAATAAAGGTGCGTTATTCGTTTGCATTTGTGTGCCCTGAATCCTTACCTGCAATTCTGTGCTCGTTGTAGGGCATCGCTGCGCCTGGGTACAGCTCAAAGGAGCGCTTCACTGTGGGCCAAGCCTGTGCAAAAGATGAAAAGTGTGAAACAAAAATAGATGTTCTTATGAATAGCCTCTTTGACGGCATCGACCGTCATTGAGGCGATGGAAAAGAAATGCAGTAAAAATGGGCCACAAATGTTGTTGACAAGAGCCAAACGCGAATGCGATAAAAATCAGCAGGCTGTCGAGCTAATAACAGCTTTTCACTAACCAACAAAAACCACAACAGCACAGCAATGCCAACAAAAAACTAACAGCAGACCCCCTGGCCAGCAGCGACCCGAGGAGGGGGCAGGTCAACGGGCCAACATAGCTGTTGAGACTCAATGCAGCTGTTGATGCTTGACAATCGGATTTTTTTAATTAAACAGCGAGCCACTAGTTGACCCACTGGTTGACCCACTAGTGGCACAATTCAATAACCACACACGACGCGTAACTTGCAGCTGGCGTTCGACTTGGACGACAGGTCAAAAAAAGGAAACTTGAGTGCTTTGCGTTCTGAATTTTAAGCATAAATAATTTTTTGCTTAAAACTCAAAAACTTTATAAATAGCCACGGACACAAGCTCAAGGGAAAACAATGTCCCTCGAGATGGGGTCGAAATCAAATCATTCAGCTTATGATTTGCTTTTTGGCTACATATTAAATACCCTGTATTTTTTTAATGTGGGGATCGAGTTTATGTTTAACTTTGTATCTTTTATATTCATAAATTTATATTGTACTCAGAATTTGTTTAATTTAAGAAAATATTACCCAAAGTAAAGATATATTTAAGATATTTGCAGCATTCAATTAGAAACGAATCAAGATCTATATTCAATATTATTTTAAGCTAAATTTATGAAAAATTTAAGTACAGTAAATAATTTGATGAATTGAGCTAAATGCACGTCCCGAATCTAAAGGCGAGGCTCTGTACGGTCATAGCACTCCCAGCGAAGCACTTTATACTCTGACTGTGCACTTTTTATTCACTTTTTCTATAATTTTTCAATCATTTTCGCATTATTTTTTGCTCGCTCCTAATTGATAAAAGGTTGCGTTCGGGGCGCTAATTGAAATTGATTTTGGGGCTAGCGAACAGCGATAGAAGCGGCGCTTAAATTGATGAATGCGCATTCGTAACTCCAACCCTCTGGGCTCTAGCAAAATAATTGTATTTGTGGCTAAGTTTGGCAAATTGTTTGCGCAACACTCGAAAAGCCGACGCGCTTTTGGTCTATAACGAGCTGGGCATGGTGAGGCGTATGCTTATGAAACTGTCAATTAGTGGCGGCTTTGCTGGTCTAACTTTAAGCTTCATAGCGCTCCATGATACTCACACTCACACACTCTCCCAGAAATACACCTACACATGATTTGTATACCCCAGTGACGTCATTAATCTTTGACGCGCGCAGAAGCAAATTGCAAAGTCAATCGAGAGGCTGTTCAGCAATTCGCAGCATTCGTCAAAAGCTGATGACAGCCAGTAAATAAATGATAAATATGATCCCTTTGAAAACACTCGACGCAAGTTCATTTGCATAATAACATTGTCGCTGCTGAATGGGATTCGGTGTGCCAGCGAGAGAGCCCCAACTGCAGGATAACAGCTGCCTACACTGGCTGTCGGAGGATTCTTTTGTGAAAGTTGAGGGATTGCTGGTGAGTTTAGCTGGCGGCAGCTGGTCAGAGTTATTCATAAAATTATTATTGGTTGTCAACGACACCTATATCGATATACTATACACCCACACACACATGCATATTCAAGTCGGTCCAATCTGAGCTCTGTAAAGTTTTCTGCGTTATTTTACTGCTGACTTTAAAATGATTTTTGATTTATGCACACGGCTCTTGGAGCGTGCAAAGCCACGCGCATATATTAATGACCTTATTATGCATTCGAAATTCATTTAGAATAATTCATTGGCACTTTAAAAGCATTCACTGACTTGCTGTAATAATCAAAATCAGCGTCAGCTGTTGTCTGAAATATTTCTTTTATTTCAATTTTTCAGCTCTAATTGGATACAAGTATGCGTGTCATGCAGGTCTCGCAATTTTCTGTCTCTGCTCCAGAATGATTTAATTAAAACGCCACCAACGTCAGCAGCCACAACAACAACAACAACAACAACAACTTGACAACTACGCCCACTACGAGGCGGAAATGCGTTAAAAGGTATTCGGCAGACCGTTCAAATATTTATTTTACACGGGCAAAGCCGAAAGATTTTCGCACTAAGCCGTGAGTTATTCCAAATATTTACATTCTCTCTCAAATATAACAATTCCCATAGTAGGAGCGTATCCTGACTTAATCATGAGATAGCAGTTAAAGCTTGTAAAATACGTACAAGCAAATACAGGCTTTCAAAGGATTTGACCAGCAACAGGCGACGTCCTTATTTGCTATAAAACACTTTTTTCTGCCTCGGTATTTTGAAGCTCATCAAATATTAAGTAAAAATTTGTTGGCTTCGTTGCGCTCTTGCATAATATGAATACTAATAAGCTGTCCGTAAAGGATTGCAGCTAATCTTTCATTGAAATTTATAACTTCTGCCGAACGGAAGCCAACTTTTGCTTTTCAATTACTTTATTGCCCTTCCATGCGATTCTCATGAATACAAGTTAGATGTTGGCTTGATTAGATTATAAATTGTATATTGAGTGTGAAAGTTTTTGGAACAAGATCTCTTTGCAATCTAATCAACTTTATTGTCTAGATTTCAATCTCATTTTCTCACCAAATAGAGGAAATTTATTGAACATAATAATTAAATTTTAATGGCAAAGTTTGCTAAAATCTTTTTTATAACTGACTTTCTTTTGCGCGAACAAAAAACTGCTACATATTTGGAAAAATAAAATCTTTTTCAGTCTCAAGCATAATAAATTTGTAATAATGAAATCGAGCTTCAGTAAAGTTGAACATTTTAAATGAAAAGCTTTATTAACGGAGATATTTTTCCACATTCGCTCATTGATACAATAATGAACTGTAAACCTACAAAGGTCGTTCAAACGCAAACATTTATAGCTTATTAAAAGTTAATTTTATTACGCATACGCCCTACTGGCTAAGGGTTTTAATTGCGTAGGCGTAGGCAGCCAACGCTGACACATATAAAAAAAATATTAAATGAATTTATGCAAAAGTCAAATGAACAGCGAGTTGCAGCTGCAGTAGATGGCCCTAGAGCACGCATTCAAATGCAACTACAACTGCGGTTCTACGTGGGTTGAACTAATTGCAGCAAAGGGCACTCCACAAGTTCCTCAGCCCCAAGTTGTTGTTGGGGCTTAATTAACTTTATGTCACGTCTGTAACACGCAGAAATGGCTTAGTCGTGTGACCCGTAGCACAGTTTCCCGCTGGGTTTTTAAGTGTCGTTGCGAGAAATTCTATTAGTAGCCGGAAATTAGTTGCACATAGAACACAGCCACAGACTGCTTCTCGGAATTTATTGAACATGATGCAACGGATTTTATGCAAAGTGCGCACTCCCTGCCTCATATTTCATGTGGCAGCATCGAGTTTTTGGCATAAATTTGCGTAGGAAATGTTACCAGCTGCTCCTGCTCAAGACTAAGAGATATTGAATTTATTGGGTGTGTGGGGGCGGGGGCAGCTCCAGCTTTTGGCAGCGACGCAGTTGACAAATGCGTGTCGATTAAAAGTTTGTTCCCTTCCAACAGCAACAACTTGGCTAAAAATTACTTTCATACACTTTTCGAGTAGAACAATGACAAATAAGCGGTAATTAACAAACTTTTCTTTGTGCACTTATTACAAAGAAAGACAATAATGCTGGCATATATATATATATATAGATATAGATATAGATATCTGCAGGTGTTACTGCAAATGCTGTATATACCAATTAGGACTTTGAGTGCACATCAACTTATTTTAATTGGCCCAAGGCACATGTGTACGGTAAATGTCACACATTGAGTAGGAGGCGGAGGCGGAGGTGATACATTGAGACAAGCTTTCCCTCTCTGTTGCTGCGCTGCTCGTTAAGGGCCAAAGTGTTGCTAATGCTGTTAACATGCGGCATTAAGCGAGCATCAAGTGCAGGCTCAAGCGGAGCGTCATCTCCGGCTGCCGTTTGAGTGAGTGACCAGCTTGACTACAATGGCCGAGAATGTGGACGAGCGTGCATTGGCCGGACCCGCTCTCCATGGACACAATGAATGGCCATCATTTGCAGTACACACTTACCCTTCCCGGCCACTTTCCTGTTGGCTGAGTGTTGACTTTGCCCACATAGTTGACGTGGCCCCAGTGTCATGTTTGACTTGCCTTAACACAGTTAAATTGCAGCTGACAAAATTTACATTTCTTCTCCTCTTGGTTTCACTCGAGGCGATTGGGTCTCTTCAATGGGATTTATTGTGATTTTAGTAGCAGGCATCAACAGCAAAGAGGAATGTCACACCTAAGCAAACATATCGTTGCAAATGGTATTATAGATGGCATAATGGTCAAAGGTGCATCTTCAACCAAGCTTCCATTTCCATGCAGGTATCTTATCTATCTGCTTCTTCACACATTTTGAAACGTCTCACGGAGATTATAATTAGATTAGAGCTGTTTGTGCATTCAGCTTGTTGTTTTGCATTAACGAACTCTAACCTTTAGCTGCAGCAGGCCGAATGAAATTTCATCAGCAAGTGCAAAGCCTATGTTCGTTAATTACTAAATTTATGCTTTCAGCTATATATATATATATATATATATTCTAATATGTCTGAGATTTAACCAGTGTTTGCTCAGATTAATATCTTAATCTGGTAATTATGAACTTCTACTTTCAATTTACAAGCAAAAGACTCTGCTTATCTGAGCTTAAAGAATAGCTATATATTATTTTCTATCTGTCTATGTATGTATATAGCAAGAGCGGACTTCACAGACCTATTAGGTATCTGAATATCGCCTGTGTTGTAATAGTAAATAGATAACCCATTTGTAGTTAAGCATAATATAATTGTATGCTCTTTAATTGATTTCGTTTTACTAATTAACTATTAGCCAATTAAGTAATGTTCAGATTAGAGATTGAAAATATTATACATTATAAAGCTATATTACAATCTAAATTACAAATAAATTGAATTGCTTTCTTGTGTGTGTGCACAAAAATTTATATATACTAAGAATTATGCTAAAGAAAAACATTCAAAGAAATGAATTATTTAAGAACTTTATTTTGTTTTAGAAGACTGATTGCCTTCATTATACATACATGCATTTTTAGATAGTTTTAAATAGTTGTTCGCTAGATTTGTTTCGGTCACACAGTTTAGAGAGCTTCTAAACTAAAAGACAGAGCTGTCCTTGTTTTGGTTTACAGTTCAACTCAGCTTCTTGGTTATATCTAAGATAAATGCTCATTAGATCTCTAAACAAAATCTACGCTTTTAAAAATATATTCAAGTTCAATTTAATTCAATTAATTTAATTGTTTTACAGGTAGATAAAAAATTAAATTGTAATTCGTGAATTCTATATTACCAAAACGAATTCGCATATTTAATTTATTTTTAAATAAAATCTTTTAGTCATTTAAAGAAACAGATTTTGGTTAAACAAGTCAGTATTTGTATCAAATTTAGTCAAACTAGTCTATTATAATCCCACTTGGTAAATACGTATATGAGTGCTTTCTGAATAATTTACAAAGCTAACATTAAAAGAACAGCACAAAACAATTTGATTAGGGCAACTGTCGCTTAGCTTAAGAAAACCATGTCTCTTTTTATGAATTACAGCTGTCGCCGGGCCAAAAAAACAAATTTAATAAAACGTGTAATAAAAGATGAAATTCGAGTCAGATCCCTCTAATCTAGCACATGACCAAAACTTGTTCATATAATTTGAGACTAATGAAAGCAATCGGCTCCAACGCACAAACAATGATAAATCAACTAACAAAAAGCCAAGAAAAAGTTAAATGTTTCCAAAACTTTGCTCATAAAATTCGACCCATCAATCGCTCGGCAGCAAATCCCTGACAGAGCGAAATGAATTCAAAAGATTGAAAGACAAGAGTTGAATTTGAAACAAACGTAAAAGCCAACTTGTTGATCTAAATCGAATTACAGTGAAGCCACCGACTGCCAACCACCAACCACCGACTTACCTGCACGCCCAGCACAATCATGGACAAATAGAAATAAACCACGAGCTTCATTCCGTCGGAGTTTTTCGTCTTCCGCTGCACTGAACCGGACCGTGAAATTGTCAATTGTCGCCGTAAACGTTGCCTAGTCCTGACTTTCAATTAACCGACGGCCAAAAATAATTTGATTCGCACGAACGTCAAAAAGTTAGCTATGTCCGGTTTGCTCTCTTAGACGTGCTAGCTAGCGCTAAGAGCTAAGCTGATAAAAAGGATTTGCGGCGAATGGTAACACGCAACCAATAATTTTATTAGAGCGACAGAAATTGACAACAATGGAGCGACGGACAAAGTCACGTAATTCGCTTTTGGTTCGAGACTAAAACTAAGAGCGTTTTGAATGCCAGAGAAACCGTTACGCGAGACTCAAAAGGATACAAGGATATAAAGCGGAGCACTCTAAAAGGTATTGCAATGCGCGACTTCCGTTCGCAGGCGACACGAGATGTCAAAGCTGCCGCAACCGACGACAGAATGTTGGTCCTTATCAGCGGCGCATTTCCTTTTATAGTCCTCGCATCGCCACCAGACATCCACCCACACTGCCCCAGCCGCCTCGTCCTGCTGTTCGCTGTCGTTTGCGTCGTCCTTTCGTGGCATGCAGCGCGCAACATTTTGAAGTTTGCTTTAAGTACACAACTTTTTGATCACATCAAAAACTTATACTTATACTTATATGCAGGCATTCTTAGCCTGCTCATAAACTACTTTCTTTGTTTTCTTTTTCGCATAAATATTTATTTTCTTTTTATTTATGTGCTGTGCTCTTTGCATTGTACGTTTTGAAATATGGGAAACTCAACACAGCAGAAAGCTTTTTGTTGCACGCTTGCAAGCAGCTCTGCCAACTTGCCACAAAAAGCATATGAAAAGCTGAAAAGCTTCGAAACGAACGTTGCTTAAAAAGAAAACTACGTTTATTTGAACTATCTATAGACTACAATTGTTGACTGGAGACCTCTCGTACTTTCTAATCCCAACTATGTTTCTCTCTCTCTTTCGCTCTCCCTCGTTTACTTCAAGCCCATGTCCAGTGAAGGCGCCATGCCCATGGGTATGGGCACATTGCGGGGGTGGTTTAAGTCGCCGCGGTCGTAGTAGCCGCTCAGATGCTCGCCAGGCACATGGTATAGGCCATAATGGAGTCCTGTATTGGCCACCTATCAAAGAAAATGCTCTGCATTTAATACAAAAGCTCTTTTTTAAGGGACAGAAGGGTTACTCAAACTCACCCGCTTTAGACCATTGATGGAGGCTAGCAGTAAAGCCATTTTGGCCAACAACAGCGCCTTGCCACTGACAATCGATAGCATTTGGAAGCCCATTGGCACCAGCACAGCCCCGAGAGCTGTGACACCAAACATCATGGTGATAATCATGTTGAAACGATGTCGGCGAACACGAGCGCTGCCCACTTCATCCGCTTTGCTCTCTGGTCCATCTGTAGATATTATATATTTTAAAATTGATGGCTTGATCTATGGTTGAAGGCGACCCACCGTTGCCCAAATATCGTTCCGTGAGCTTGGCCAGATTGATTTGCAGCGTGTGCGTGGTTAGACCCTTGGCCAAGCTAACAGCCAGTTGATCAAACCACGTCAAGTGCTTCAGGTCCTTGCGCTCATCAGCCGCTTTTATGGTATTCGGCGCTGCCATCAGGTGTACGCCCTCATAAAGTGGAATATCATCCGCAGACATGATGTCGTCGAAGATTTGCAAGCTACGCGACCGAAAACATGCCCACAGACCCCTGCCCGAACGGAAGCAGGTGCCCAGCTGTTGGCGCAACTGCAATAATTGGGCTATCCACGAGATGCGCGTATCCTTTTGCATTGGCCTCACTGTTGCATTGACTTCACCTGCCACAAGTTGCTGCAGCAGCAAACACACAGCCAACAGGCAAACACTTTTCATCAATTTCACTTGCATACTGCACAAGAGTTCGCGTCAAGGTTCGGATCGAAACTGCGGCTGGTCGCCCTAGCAGCTGCAGCTTTTTATGTGCCACCAGAGCTGGTCACTGAATGGAAACGCATTTTGTTAATGCAACCACTCATTAGATGCACAGAAGGCCAGAATTGAATGCCTAACGGTCATGGTCGGCGGTCGCTAGTCCAGTGGGTGGGACGCCAGTTCCAGTAAACCACATTGCCATATAAAACTGTTGAATTCGAAATTGAATTTATTGTCGATTGACTGACCTGAAAACTACTTTGCTGGGCAGCAAATTACCTTGTCAACGCATTTGGTCAAATGCCACTGTATTCTAATCGCATGTGCCACATGACTGCTAACTGTTGCAGATAGGCATGTGTAAAGCGTTTCATTGCACTGGGCTGTGCCTGAAGGGCAGTCCCAGTACTTTCCAATTCGATAAAGCGGGAAAAGTTGTGACAGAAGATTGAACCATATATTCAGTTATATACTTTCTAGTTGTTGGTTAGACTTCTGAGTAAGATATCTATGTATTTCAAGTTGGCTTTATGATGCCTTTTGATTAATACCCGAGAAATTCAACGCGGTTGAGTTTCATGCAAAACTAGTTAATGATAAATGCAAAATATCGACATGAAGTAAGAAAAAGAAGAATCTTCACATATATTTAAGACTATTTATAGCATCTTTGACTATAACGTTGTTTTTTTTTTGCCCACCAGGACTTAAGGAAAAATTGTTCGAAAATTAGGCTGTTCATTAAAATAGGAAAGGCTACTAAAAAGTTTAAAAAATTCAAAAATAATTTTCAAATTTAACTAAAATTAAAAATGTTATCTGCTATATCCCAATATTTTGTTTGAAGACCCTAATTGGTTCAAATGCTAAGCCCAGGCTAATTTAACGGGATGTTTTAGGCTATTAGATGTTAGAATGTCAACTTCAAAAACTGTTAACACTTCTTCAGTTTCAAAGTCAGACTTTGTACAAAACGATCTTTTTATGATATATGAAAACGAGTTCCAAATATGGAATTGGATCTCAATTCAATTTAAAGAGCCTTAGATAGCAGAGTAGAGTAGAGTGAAATTATTTTTATCATCTTCTCATTCAATTGACTGATTGACTGCTTAACTTCACATTTGCCGAATTTTAAGACAACAAGTCCGATAGTAATCAGGTCAGATTTGATAGATAACGTTTTCTCTGATTTGCCAAGAAGAGATCAAGATTAATAGATCTTAAGGAAAGGTTAACAGTATCTTTCTTTCTAAATTTGGATGATCTAGCTCTTAAACTGTAGAATATATAGTTTCACCCGATTTGCCACGCTCTCAAAAGGCGTAGCTATATATACTATATATTTTTGTATGGGTGTGGGATACATGAGTATATAATAAAAATTTCAGATCTTAGATTTCAATAACGCCATACTTTCCATACCAAAACATTTTTTAAAACCGATCTGTCCTATGAGAGCTATAGGATATAGTTATAGGATATGCCTGCAGCAGAATGACGCCTATGTGCCTGTAGTTGCAGTTCTGTATCTTTATAGTGTCGGAGGAGGTTGCGTTGATCCAGACAGACAGATAGACAGACATATGGACAGATAGACAGACATATGGACAGATAGACAGACAGACAGACAGACAGACGGACATGGATATATCAACTCAGCTCGTCTTGCTGATCAAGAATATATACTTAATATAGTCGGAGATACTTCCTTCTGTGCGTTGCAAACGTCTGAACATAATTAATATAAACTTTTTGGAAGGTTCTAAAAAGAAAAAAGAAACAGCTCAGATTAGATGCCGAAGGAACTGGACCAATTCGTCAGCTCATCTACAAAGGACTTCATGACAAACTAGTCAAAGTAATATAATCCACTGATCCTCTAGATATTAAGAAAAATTAAAAATGTATATTTTTCTTCAATTTTTGTACATTTATTTTAATTATATTCATTTGACATTTATTAGCTAAGAGGTAATTCATTGCATTTTTCCTTTATAACTGTTGAACAAGTTCGTACTAAATTTAAAAGGATTTACGCTTAAATGTTTGAGTGCAATAAGAGACGTTCAGTGATTTCCTTTGTTTTGTTTCGTTTTAGACTTTAAACTATGCATCTAGTTAAAAAAGATCACAAAGAACAGTTACAGTTTCTTCTTCATGTGTCGGTTAAACAGTTGCGTTCAATTGTGTGCCATAAATGTTTGCTATATCTTATATATACATATATATTTATATTTATAACGATTTCTATTCAATATTATATATGTTTCAAAAGTTTTGTTACGTTTATTACAACATGTTGATGGTAAGAAAAGATTACTCTAGAATAGACCAGATGCATTGAACTGTTTCCATTTGTGAAAATTGTATAAACGCGTCCTAGCAAAAATTAGACATTTGATCTTTAGCTGATCTAAGCCGACATCAACTTTCTGCCTATATATATATACATATATATGGCTACAACTGTACAACTTTAGACCTAACTGACGCATGGCAGGCGATGCCGCCAATACAATCATGAGCCCGCAGCCGTCCCAGACGCGGCAGAGGCGGTTGCGCCACGCCCAAAACGAGGCAGGTACAGACCAAACTTGGACTCAATGCCGGTGAGCAGCGGCACAGCCGCATGATAGCCACCGATGTGATCGGGCTTGGGCTGTACTCCGCCCAGCGTGCCATCCAGCGGCAGACCGGGCTTGGTGCCTTGCGAGCCCTTGGGCTGATTGCCACCAAAGTCCACGTAGAACAGACGCTGCAGCAGCTCGTAGGTGACCAAGGTG
Organism: Drosophila gaucha; assembly: GCA_035045545.1. Taxonomy (NCBI): domain Eukaryota; kingdom Metazoa; phylum Arthropoda; class Insecta; order Diptera; family Drosophilidae; genus Drosophila; species Drosophila gaucha. The sequence continues at coordinate 10,296,861 of JAWNOY010000025.1, forward strand.
ACACCAAATTGAGGCGATGAGCGGCAGACACGAGCTAAACAAAAGAGAGAATGAGATTAGTCCTTAGATGTAGGCTGGTTGCCTATGACTACTCACCGGCTGTGCCCTTCCAGAAGGCTCGAGGTCCCTCTTCCGCCATAATCTTTTTGGTGGCATCCCAAACACCCGTGTATGTGGTCTGCCCCGTGCGAGCGGCCACCTGCAGTCGCGTCTTGATCACATCCGCAGGCGTCACCAGCGAAGCGGCAGGCACACCGGCAATGGCGCCAGCTGCCAGCAGAGATAGCGGATGATTGTAGCCATCTTTGTCCGCCAGAGCCGCCTTGGTGTGCGCATAGGTCGGGAAGTAGATGGCCGAAAAGTTTACATCGCGCAGCAGACACGCCCTGGCGCCCTTGTACAGTCCAAGGAAGCCCAGTTCGCGGACAACGGACAAAGCACTTATCTTGGAGCCGCCAGCAATCTCTCCAGCCACCTGCAGTCGAATTTTGACGATCTCCAGCGGATTGGTGAAGATAACCTGGGCAGCACCACCACAGGCGCCGGCCGCAACCTCGCCCCAGACGGGAATATTGCCACGCTTGTCCGTCAGATTGTCGCGCACAAAATCATTGACCGTCAGCTTGATGGCCTTCTCCGGAGCCACGCCCATCAGCTGGGGCAGGAGGCCGCGATAAAGACCGAGGATGCCTTCGTGGCGAATGACCTGGTGCATAACAGACATGGATTGCAATCATGCAGCAATAATACAAAATTTCACACATTTTGTACCTTCTTGAAACAGTCCCAAGAGTTTCTATAAGCAACCTCACCAATCATGGAGCCAGTGCGTTGGTTCTGCATGCGCGTCTTGACGAGATCAATAGGATAGACCACCGTTGCGCCAGTAGCTAAAGAAGACAGAGAATATTTATACTTTGATAAATAAATATTTAATAAACGCTTTTTATTAGCTTACCGCCCGCAAAGGAGGCCAGGGTAAAGCGATAGGTGGCCTCCAGCACTTGGATCAAGGCCGATCGATCGTTGGGACTGTCAACAGCCTTGATCTCCGCCAGACGGTGAGTGATATGCTTCGTATAGTGCTCTGGACCGATGTTGCTCAGGTCGCTGTAGTCGATGCGGCTGTTGGAACAAACGATTTGGGCATAAGGTTAGTCGAAGGATCGGCATGCGAAGATACCCACACATAACTATCTAAAACGAAATCACACCGAAAGGGTGATGCATGGCGATAGAGACTTTTGTTTGTCTTATCGTTTAATGTTTGTGTTTTTGTGCGAGCGAAAGGAATACCATGTCTTAATAACGTTTTTCTTTTCTTTTTTTGTTTTAGGTACAACAACACTTGCCTACTTGGAGAAATCTTTTTGCGTTTCCACCAGCCTCTAATATTGTGATAAATACAATAAAGTAAACAATTTTGTATGCAATTTGATTTGTATGAGTGGGAGAGAGAGAGAGAGAGCAGGGGAGAGAGAGAAAGAAAAGATACAAAATTTCAACAGTTATTACAAACGGAGAGACAAACACAAGGATGGGACTTGATTAGTTTTTAACGGAGAATGTTTCTGCCTATAAATGAAATTGTTCTTGCTGTTGTTGTTGTTGCTGTTTTTGGAGAAGGGATCATTAGGCAGATCTCTGAAGTACTTACCCCGGCTGATTAACAGCGCCCGTCAGCTGGAACAATATGTCAATTTCCAGCGGAGTAATTTGGCTCATGGTCTGCGCCGCATAGAGCAGCTCATCCTTGGTGACCATCTCGGTGCGACTGCCCTTGGTGGCATACAGGTAGACTTGTTTGATCAGCTCCATGTTGTTGAGCAGCGATGTAAATGCGATGAAATACGGAAAGCTAACTCTGTGACCCTCAGTGACCTATGGAATTGATTGATTGATTGAATATACATAATTATGCCTTCACATATATCTTCTATAGAAGACTTCCAATCACTTACCGCCACCAAGTTATCCTTGACATCGGGCGTGAGTAAATGCCGCTTAACCTTAACGATTATATCCTGAAAGTCTAGGGGGGATATAAATCCAGTGCCAGCTGGATCTTTGCTACGGAATGCCTCCATTGCGTGCTCCTCGTGAAAGTCGTGAAGCAGTTGCGTAAATTCAGCATAGTTGATAAGACGTTGCTTCTTCTACATATAAATATATATATGAGATACTGTGCAAAAGTTAACAGTAAACCTATTTCCATTCACGTACATCACCAAAGTAGCGTTTGATAAATGTGCCATCTAAACTAAAAGGTATCTTTGAGTGCAGTTCAGTTTTTTGTACGACATCAGCGAAATCAGCTGTAAGAATATAGATAAAACCAGTTTATGACAATATATTATATGTATATATAGAGATAACTACCATATGAAACAGTGCCGTTGCCTTGGCGGTCAAACAGCTGAAAGGCAGTTCTGTAGAGAGCGTCGGGGGCGCAGAGCAAACCCTCGAATGCCTGGAACTCTGAGAATGATATGAGACCATCTTTGCTCGTGTCCGCGATTCCGGCGAGAAGTCGCACCGATTCCTGAAAAAGCAAGGTTCAATATTTTAATCAGGTATTAGACCTTTGCTTAATTAGTGATTAGCTAAAATAAAGACTTTATCACAAATCCGAAACTGAGGAAAAGTACAATCCACAGACTTCGGCCCGGACGCACCTGGAAATCAATTCCAGCTGCGCGACCAGCCAAACAATTGATAACGAGCCACCAATTTAAATGCCGTGACGTCGACAGACTTTGGCACGAGGTCGCCAAGTGATTGCGAGTGCGAACGAGTGCACTATGAATCAGTTCTCTAAATGAGATAAATACTTCAAAATGCATGGCACCCACATTTTATGCTGGTGCTTTACACAGGTAAACGTTATCTCTTCTATGCTGATAAGAGCTGCTCTGAGTATAGGGTTAGGCCACTGCCGCTGTTGCTGCTGTTGATTGCTTATCACACAGCAAGACTGTGTATGACCTTGCAATGACCCAATGATGCGCCGATGTCTGTGACACGGGTTTTGTTCGTCACGATGTCGCCGCTGCTGTTGCTACTTACATCATTGAACGCCGAATCTGTGAACAGGCCGAGAAACTTGCGCACGAAATCCTCGCTGGTCATGTAATGGTCGCCATCCTTTTGCAGCGAGGCGTACTTCAGGAAGACTTCGCGCAGTTTATCAGTGCCGGCGCGCTTCAGCAACGAGGGTGTCTGCAAGAAAACAATCAGATAAACAGATCAATAATCGCACATAGTCACAAATACACGCGCACATCTCGCTCTCGGTCTTCCTCTCCCTCTCTCTGTCTGTCTCTATCTCTTTAAATGGCAAACAAAAGCAACACGTGTCATAAATACACAATGTGCGTAAGCGCTCTCTCCCTCTCTCTCTCTCTCTCTCTCTCTCGCTGTAGAACTTTACTCACAGTGGCGGCTATTGGCATTTTGTTGATATTTGTAATTATTTAACTTATAAGTAGTTTTTGTTTTTTCTTTTCAATGACCAAATGCTGCTGGCATCAATTAGTGCATCGACGTGCGGCAGATCCAAACTGAACTGAATCGAACCCGTTGCCCAACTGAATGCCAGAAATCGGCTCACTTCATTCTATTGCATGGCAAAACTTGCTGAGAGAGCGCGCAAATTTTCTCTTCTTGCTTTTTGTTTTATCTTGCGCCTAACAGCGGCCGATCGTTCTGTCGCTCTTAAGCTCGACGCTCTTTCATATTTGTTTGCTCTTTGACATTTTTGCTTATTTGTTGACATCATAAATTAGGCAATTTTTATGGTTTGTTTGCAAACAGTTTTCTAATTGCGTGAAAAGTAAAAATTTGCAAGGGCAAGTACTGTTTATTATTTATTGGAATTCTCTTCGATTTTTATGCAGGGCCCAATGGGGGTCAACGCTGTTGCAATTCCGTCAACAGCGAACGAATCGCTTTAAACTCGCTCACATTTATCAATTAATCCATTGACGTAATACGATTATCATGTGTTGAAATTGCCATTTGCTCTTTTTTCATAGAGCGCCATTTACATGCAAATATATTTATGCATGTGTATGTGTGCACGCAGGTGATATGACAGCGAAAAACAATAACAAGAGCAATTTATTGCTTCGAAGTCAACAGAAAAAGCATTTGATAGAGTCCTGTATTGATTTCAAGGCTTATCAGCTTGTTTATTATTTGTGAAGTGTCGCTGTCGTTGTTTTTATTGTGTAAATATGGTTGAATATGAAATCTGGATAGTTTGGTAGCAAACAACTGGAATGTGGGCATAAATAATAAATTAAATTTATGAGCAAATTTTATACGCTGCCAGAGAGTATATTGTTTATTTAAGGAGAAATGATGAAGTCGAGAAATATTATAAATATAATGAAATATTGCAAAGTTTGGTTCGTTTTGAAGGTGTAGCTACAGGGATGGGCTTACTTCGACCATGCCGAAGTTTGGTAATACACTTGTAATTGTAAAAATATAAATATTGTTTTTCTGATTGACGTATTTACTACTTTTTGATCTATATGTCAAATTTTCGGGGTTCAGCTGTACAACTTTAGAATATATAGTTTCAAAGACGCGGATGTATATAATTTTTTTCAATTTTGTCGAAGCACTTGAGCTTAAAGTAAGCTATATAAGCTATATGTTTTTGTATGGGGGTGGCTCATACAAATTATGTTTTAAGTTTCAAGACTCAGGCTCTAACAGATCCCAAAATATTAGAGGATTTATGATAAGCACTAGATAAACTTCCCGATTTGCCGCGCCCCTAGTGGGCGTGGATATATAACTTTTTGATTTATCTTAAGGAAAGCTCGACAGTAGCCTACTTGCTTAATTTGAACGTTCTAGCTCTTAAACTGTAGAATATATAGTTTTACGCGCTTTTCCAAGTCTCCAATTGAAATAGCTCCATATACTATTTATTTTTGTATAGAGGTAAGATAAGTTCACATTTCTCGGAGGAGATTGCGTTGATCCAAACAGACGGTTAGTGCTATACCAACTCAGCTCTTCGTGCTGATCAAGAATATATATATTTTGTATGGTCGGAGAAACTTCTGACCAAAATTAATATAACCTTTTTACAAGGGTATAAAAAAATCCTATGGGTCGCGTTCTTCTGTAGTATGAAAGTAGAGCATGTATAAATTGGATCAATTTTCATAAACTTTAAATGTTAACTTTTTGCTATCATTGAAAACTGTGAACAAAAGATATCACAAAATCAAACTATAATTTGTTTAACGATGTTTTAAATTCTGTTTAACTTATTTTAGATATTGCAAAAAATCAAGTGAAAATTTATTACTTTATTTTTATTTATTTCATAAAATGTTGACTTAACATGTGCAACAGAAAGTAACAAAAAAAAAGAAAAATGTGTAAGAAAAATATGATCTAATAATTAAATAGCCTATATAAAATTACATCAACAACAATAATTACAAAATTACCAAAGTATTGAGAAGAGTGTGCTGAGTGCTGTCTAAATAAAATGGATTTTGCTTCTTCAACAGTTTATCAAACTAATGTTTGATGCAAACGGAAGAAAGTGTAAAATATAAATATTTTTCAATTATAATTTAATTTAGATTACTTATTTAGAGCCACATATCTGTTGCTTTTGCTTTCGAAAAGCGTCGGGCTTCGCACATAATCTTACAAACTGATGGCATTTTACAGACAGACACAATTGCAATTACTTGTATTCCTCCATCTGCTTGGCAAAGTAAATAAAGCCCCAGATAATCCACTTGCTGAAAGGATCATCATCAACCTGAAACCAACAGCTTGAGCTCAGCGTTTGAGTAATCAAAGGAAACCTTGTTACCAGCTGTTATGTTAAGTACAGAGCTCCACGCAATTGCACATTGAACTTGAAATCCGTGAAACGAACACAAACACAACACAAAAGCACTGACACACACACACATATATACACACCCACGAAGTAAGTTTGGGCTTTGTATGCAGCGCCAAAGAGGCGGAAAATATTGCACATACGCCATGTGTGCCAGTGCATGTGTGTTGTATGGCGACCTCTGTTTCTCTGTTGTTGTCGGTGTTTGGCTACAAAATTATAATGAGGTCGTTTGTCTGCCTGTCTGTTGCACGGCAAAGTCAAAGTTCGCTGAGGGGCGAAGTGGTTCACCTGCAGCAGGCGTCACGTGTTACTGTCTACGTTTCTTATATATATATATATATATATATATATATATATATATTTGGTTTGTATTTGTGTCTCTATGCAAACGTTGTGCCCCTGACAACAAACAAACTTTTTGCAATTCCTGTCAAGGTCAGTCGTGCTGTTCATTATCGCCATTTTGCTAGAGTCATGAATAACGGGAAGACACGGTCTGCCCCAAGCAGCAGTTGGAACCATGATGAAAAAAAATAAAACAAATCAAAATCAAATCGAAAGTCAAAGCATTTGTTAGAGTTGGAATTAAAAGCAAATACATTTATGATAACTGTCACTTAAAAGCCTGAACTTTGCTTTTAATTCAACTACAGTTAATTGAACTAAGCCTCATTATCACGAGTCGAAACAAACTTTAATGTGCAAGTGGCTGATTACGTATACGCAAGGGCGGTCAGAACATCATGGCAAAAAAACAATATAATTTAAACTACAGAGAGAGAATGTGTAGAAAAAGAGATATATTAGTATAATAGAGAGAAACAGAAAGAGAAACTGGGAGAGAGAGAGAGAGAGGAAGTGGCATATGACTCCGATTCTCTGTTCCTGTTTATATAAATAATTAAAAACAGCTTTAACAAATGCATTATAAATAAAACAAAAAAAATAAACAAAGGCAAACACAGTTTCCAGTGAAAATTGAGATAGCGTTGAGCTAATTCAGCTTTTCCCCGAAGGTGATTTTGCTGTTGTTTGATATTAAAGTGGAGACCGAGAGACGGCCGTCAAAAAACATATGATGCGTCGGCGAGCTTTTTCCGTAAAGATCATATGAATGTGAATTGTCGTTTATAATTATTTTTTGTCTCTTTTCTATATATAAATATATGTATATATATATGTACATATATGAATAGTGTTCAAAATATTGACAGACAGTCGCAATTGTCTGTCAGAGCTTTTGGAATAACATTGCAAATATATTTCGTTTGTTATGAGAGATATTTATTTTATTGATAAGCCATATTAAATAAGCATAAGATGAGATATGCAGAGATTTGATTATAATATTCACTTTCTTATTAAAAATAAAGCAAATTAATTGCTTTTTTGTTATCCATTCAATAAGTTAAATATGAGATAAAGCAGTTCCGTCAGATGGTCATTCCAGGAAGCATATAAATATTGCTGCAGATTGTTTATATGTGTGGAAATAATTGATTATCGCCAAACTTTTAATTCTTTGAATAAATTATTATAAGTTCAAGGTGTGCGCCTGTAATAGAATTATATAACTAGCCGAGAAATTATATTTATATCTCTATATGTTCATGATTGTTTATGCTATCCATACGAAATACTTTAAACCGATTCTAGATAGATTCTGAAAGTCTCCGTGGGAACATTTTAACTTGTTTTTAATGCTCCAACAACATTTTAATGTAATTTATTTATATTCAGTTTCATTAAAGTATTTACCTCTTCCATTTTTAAAGATTAATAAGTCTTTCGAACACTTTTACGGCAAAACACTTGAAAATTCAGTGATATTTTGTGTAATAATGTAGCTATTATTATTTCAATTAAGCTGCCGCAACTTTTGCATTTGTTCTCTAATATTTGCTGGGATATCGCGTAGCTTAGCTAATTTATTCGCTTGTTTTTTGTTTACAACGCCAACGGCTCGACGGGCCAACTGTTGCCGCGAGTGCACAATTGCTGCTGTTGATAATGGCAATGGGTTTCCAGATTCACAGATTACTTTGAATTTTCACTCTCGCTCTATTTCTCTCTCTCTGTTTTCGCATATATTTTTATTATATTATATAGATGTATTTTCACTTATGTACGAATTTTATTTGAATTTATCGCGCGATTCACGCCTCTTTGGCTAGGTTCGTGCGTTTGCGACGCTTCACTTTTCCGTTCTGAATCAAAATCTGAGGTACTGGCAAAAAGCTTTTCCCAGTAACATTTTACCCCAGCGTCGACGTTGGCGTCTACGTCAACATCAACGTCGACTGCAGCAGCGAATGGCAATCGACGGGGGCTTACATCTATGCATTAGTATTTGTTATTATTATTGTTGCTTTTGCTTTTGTTTACTGATTTTCGTGGTTTGTGTGCGTCATTTTTGATTTTCTATTGCAATACATGTTGTTTGCATGTGTATTTGTGTTTGTATAAATGTACTTGCATTTGGTTTCCAGTTCATTTCATGAGCCACAACAACAACATCATGAAAGAGCTTTACAATTTGTTTACTTATGGGGTGCAACATTTTAAATACAATTAAAAGCAGTGCAGTCTACGTGTTTGTGTGTGTGTGTGTTTGGCTGTCTAACAACAACAACCACCTGTGGAGCATATGCATATTGGAAACAGGAAATCGCTGCACTTCTCTACATTCGCCTTGAATGACGGAGCTTTCCTGGGTGCATTTTTCGATGGCATATTCCAAGCAATGCAAAAAAGCTTTGCCCTCGCTCAACAGCTTCTAGACCGGGAGCACAGCTCAAGCAATGAGTTACCAGGCACATAGACCAGCCAGACAAAAAGTATTTATAGAAATACATAACGCAACAGGCACAGATTATGTGATTTTCATTTAAAGGTCAAAGTCACAGTTTCCACTAAGGAATCCATAGACAGGTTAAGTAAATAGTTGGATATTTAGATTACAGCTCCGTCCACGAAAGATAAAACTTATTTTAAGATGTTTAATGCTCGAATCAGAAGTGCTTGACTGGGAGATATCCTAGGTTTTTTAACCGCCACCGACTGAGTGATACTCTGTTCCTGTTAAAGGAGTGTAGCATTTCCCGATATGCCACGCCCCTTTGCGTATCGGAAAAATAATTAAACTAGATCTAACTCGGATAAACACGAGTATTCCAAATTACAAGTCTCTAGCTTCTATGGTGACGGACAGACGGTCAGACAGCAAGACGGACTTTGCACAAATCCAATATACTCTTTTTCCCTTTGGGAACAGAGTATAAAAACTTCCAGTGGAGCACACTATGGGAAAAGGTGTCAAATAAGCATTTACATATGAATGTATGTGTCAAATATGAAAATATTCATAGTCTGTGTATTCGTCATGAGAGACTTTATACCAAATTTGATACCCGTAGCTCTTGTAATTCTCAAGCATTGCCTAAACATCCAACTCACAAACTCGATTTTGAAAATGGGAGGAGATATCTTTGAAAAAGATAAGCTCGTTCAGCATAAGGTGTACGAGCTCTCTAGCATCTGTAAAGAACGGTCCATTCATACAGGCGGAAAGAAGATTGGAGGGATACAATCAATCAATCAATCAATATATATACTTTCTCTGATGACATATAATACTTATTTTCCTCAACTACATACATTCGGACCAAAAATGGGTATTCTTTTCACTGGTTTTACATGGGAATAATATCTGAAGATAATCCCTTTTCAAATTTCTGAATCATAGCAGTTATAATTGGATATTTGCAAACATTTTCTTATAAATAATATTTAATTATAAAACATTTCATGCCATTTTAAACACATTGTGAGTGATTGCTTTTTGACGTGACCTTGAGTCAAGTAGCTTCATAGCTTAACTAAAATGCCAATTACTTATCAACTTGTTATATACTAAAATCTATTTGTAATCACTAGGGAACGGCAATTAGCTGTTGTCAGCACGTGCACCATTCCACAAATGCAACGGCTAAGGCCCACATTGCGTATACGTCCCATTGAATGGCGCATGGCTGTTATAAAAATAGTCAGAGACAAGTAGAAAAACAACACACAAAAAAAATGGCATGGATAAATATAAAGAAAAGAGCACGGCGCACAGACAGTGGAAGCACGTAAATAAGTACATATATCTCAGCGTGCTGACAGGGCCCAATGGCTGAGCTAACAAGAAAAGAGAGCTGCATGCAATTCGTTAAATAAAATCAACTGCAATTATGGCTGGAACACGACACTGCACAATAACTCAAGTTCCCTGCCCTGGGAGCCGTTCGATGCCTTTCAAATATCAACGTGGAAAGCTCTAACTGCGTGCGACCTCCAGCAGCTGATTAAGTCAGCTGACGGACGTCTATTCGTGTCCTTTTGGGCGCCAGGCACGAGTCGGGACGAACAGCAGTCCCGCTTAACGGCAGACAGTGAAAACTCACTTGAGTGGACAGCAAGGAGACAACTCTGCTTAAAAACATATTCTACTACTACTCCACTACTATTCTGCTACAATTCTACTACTTTTTTTGTTATATGCAAGATTATCCGATTTTAAGTGCGGTTCAGTAATCAGTAACGCTGCTCAAAAACATATTCTACTACTACTCCACTACTATTCTGCTACAATTCTACTACTATTTTTGTTATATGCAAGATTATCCGATTTTAAGTGCGGTTCAGTAATCAGCAGCGCTGCTTAAAAACATATTTTACTACTATTCTGCTACTATTTTTGTTATATACAAGATAAGGCGATTTTAAGTGTTACTATTTAACTACTATTATACTACTATTATACTACTATTCTACTACTATTCTACTACTATTTTTGTGTTATGCAAGATAATCCGATTTTAAGTACGGTAAAGTTATCAACAGCGCTTCTTGTCCGTTAACAGAGCTTTCACTGTATTTCCCTTGCACCTTGTTAGCCATTTCCTTGCTAGCCATAAAAAGGCTAAGGATTGGCCTTTCAAACATTTCATTTAACGACAAGATAAAAGGTACGGAATCAACTCTAGTGTGAAAGCCACCTCTGTTAACAATGCAAATAAGTAATTAGACTATTTAGCTTTTAGCTGATTAAGGTGCGCTTATCAGCGTTTATCTAGCACGAGAATATGATTAACATATTGTGACAATTGCTTTTTCACACAACTATTTTCATACAATATAGAAATGAATTTCAGGACAGCGGCTATTGAAGCTTTAATTTCTGTTAAGCTTTAACTTTTTTACACACGCACACACTCGCATGTTGTTTGTGCTGATTAAAAGCTTTAATTAACACATATTGTCTATTACTTACTTCTTGACATTGAACATTTTCCTGTCCTGGTATCCAATTAATATTGCTCGTTTCGAGCATTGGCATTATATAGAATGTTATATCTGATAGTTAAGGGGGGCGACAGGGGAAGGGCAATGCCCAGTTGCGGTGCCGGTGCACGAAACTGAATTGGACAACTAGAACAACAACAGTATGAGTAAAACTCGATTTTGTATGGAACGTGGCGATTCTTTCCTACTGCAATGTTTAATCAAGGGCAAGGGACACACGGCAACAGCAACGGCAGGCGTACCCCTCCCCTTTGCTTTTGGATGGTTCGTTTGATGCGCTCGCTTATGCTGCGTGCTGCTCTCTTATCGATTATTATTCACACCACAAATATATATAACTTGTTTTTTATCGTAAGGCAATGCTTTGTAATTAAATTATTTTTAGCCTTTTTGCGGCTGTAGAATTCCGGGTCTAGCTATATAACCTGGACAGACCGCACGAGTCGAGAAAACACGCAAAACTGTGGGCGGGAAATGTAAGCGCAAAGGGCTATGATGCTAGTAGGGAAATTTTAACATAGCTATCGAATAACATTGCACCTAACTAACACTTTTATTGGTTCAAATTTTAAGAAAGGGACATTTCCTGAAATGTAAACAAATAATTAAGACGCGCAAAAAAAAAACTTAAGACTTAACATAAGTTTTGCAGAATGATGTTAAGTTAACAGTTCCATTCATGTTAACATTTGAATTGAATTTCTATCATTTTATCCTAAGTATAAAAACACTGTGTATTAAAATAATGTACACATTTATTGATTTAAGCAATTTAGTAAGCATTTATAACACGATTACCACTTAGAGGTTTTTCATCAAACAACATGTTATTGCATAGTTATAATCTTTTGTTTCTTTTAGCAATATTAGGTAAATATACATATATAAATATCAATATTATTTTAACATTTTGCATTAGTTGCTTTAGTAGCGGTGTGTGTAGAGTGTAGAATTGATTGAAATACATAATAAATACATGCATAAATAAAAACAGTTGTAACTAAAAAAATAAGCCACAATTGTAAATCACATTAATGAATTTTTATAAAAGCAGATCCTAAATATACGAATTAATTGCCATGTTTGAACTGAAAGCTAATAATGTAATGCGATTTTCATCTTTTCTAAATTGTCACATCGATGAATTGCCTGCAAAAGTACAGCTATATATATAGATTCGCAAAATATGATGTATCTGTAGTTGTCTCTTTGAAATCTCTGTTTTCTTTTCACGTACTTCTAAGATCATTAATCACTATAGTGTTTGTTTGTTTGTCCGATTTGTAGATCGAACCTTAACTTCGGTAACTGCAAGCGGCCGCGCTTTTGTTGTTTGTGTTGTTGTTTTTGTATAGCATTTGTTAAATTCGCTGCTTTTTCATCCAGTGGTTGGACCAATGTACTATTAGCTGGTAGAGTTTTGTTGCTGCTGCTGCTGCTGCTGATGCCTTAGACCGAAAATTCAGCATATTATCTGCGCAGATCGATGACCTTGATCTTCGACTGGGCATCCGTTTTGATGTGCTGTGCTTCCATGAATAGCGGTGGATCATTCGGATGGGGATGAAAGCCGCTTTGCCGGCACTGTGCAATGTAGTCCAGCCCATATTGGGGCGTGAGTATGAAGAAACCAGTTCTAAAAATAGAAATCATACAAATTGTTCACAATCTGATTCATTTGGACAGACAGACCCAAATGGAGAAAGAAGTGTGACTCACGTGTTGTACTTGGGCGCACAGACGATGGCAATAGCCTCCGGCATCATCATCTGATAGGAGCAGTGCGTGTGCAAGTCAACGGAGGACAGAAAAGCAGTTTGACTGGGATGTGTCTGCAACGAATAAGGCAGAGTGAATCATTAGCTATGTTTATGACCACATTCATTGCCACTTACATGTATCCAGCCAAGCGTAATGAGCTGCATTTGATCTTGGACATCGAAGATCTGCTCCTCGTGCATGGTATTGCAGCTGTCGGGCGTGCCTTGCTGCTGGGGCGCAATAATGTGCGTAATATAGAGTTCATTATGGGCCAGATGGCCGGCCAGGACACCGCAAGTCTCGATGTTATTGGAGGTATTGGCGTGTGCCAGCTTCAGGAACACTTCCATGGTGTCGCCGGGCACATTGACGGCACGCAATGAGCCTGCCAGCAGCGAGTCAGTGCGGTTAAACTGCGGCTTCCGGCTGCGATCAAAGGCGGGCTTCGATGACGAACTGGAATACGAATCAAGTTAATAATGGGACAGAAGTAAGCTGAGGATTCGCTCACTTGGCTGCAGCACCAGCATCAGCTGCCATGGGCAGCAGCAGACCCGAACTGGGCAAGTTGGAGCGATTGGTGCCTGTGGGGAAATCATTTGGATAGACCACCTGGTCAAGGAGACCCAGGTCGGGTGCCGTTGGCTGGCTGCTCGGATCCATTTGCACATGCAGATTGGCGGGTATGAGGGATGGGACAGAGGCTGCTTTCTTGTTGGCCATCTGTTGCTGACGCTCCCGTTCCTGTTCTCGCATACGCTCCGCCTCCTTGTTGGCCAGAAATTGCTCATATTCACGCTGATACTGGGCCAGCAGCTTGTTGCGCAGCTTCTCCGTCGTGGGCATGATCTCGTCCTTAATTGTTTTATTGATGGCCTTCACATCGGCCTTGACGCTGGCGTAGTCGGGATGCTGGCGTATCTTCTCAATGAACAGCGTCATGTAGCGCATGTACAGTATAAATGCGTTTTCATGGTCACCCTCATTCAAATAGACGTTGGCCATGCGCAGGATCTCCGTTCCGGAGCGGTAGTACCTATGGAGTAGAAGGAAACAATTCAGGTGCCGAAAATAAGTCAGGCATATTATAAATATTGTTATTGTTGTTGTTGTAGTTGTTGTCGTTGGCAATGCCATGCAGTTGGCTGCTCAAAGAACTCGCAATAAGATACCCACACACGTATACATGTGCATTCGCACGCTTGTGTGTGTGTGTGCTCGTGTGCACATACATAGGAGAATATCCTTCAAAAGACAAATGCACATCCAAGGTCTTCACTTGCGAAGTGTGGGTTGGCATAGGCGTAGGATTCGCACTTGGCGCCACAACTGTGGAGCTTAAGATATTTCGACTTACCGCGACACTTTCATATTCTTGTCCACATCGATGAGATTGCCGCAATGGGACAAGTTTTTTATGCGTTCCTGTGGCTCCACAACGGCCATGTTCATGTTATTCACGGCCTTCGACATGTTTTATTCTATTTTTTGTTGTATATTTTTTTTTTTTTTTTGATTTTAATTTTGTTTTGTTAGGTTCTGCTTGTTGTTGTGTTTGCACTCCAGCTTAGCTTTATACTGTATTTTTGGTTTAGTTTTCATCTGTGGAATTGCCCTTGCCAAGGATTTGATTATTTTGTAACAATTGAAAGCGAATTACTCATTACGCAGGTGGTGGTTGTGATGGCGTCTCTTGAAAACTGCGAAAACAGCTGTACGTAAAAAAAATGGAATATATCCCTTTAACAGCTGCTTTAACAGCTGTTGATATGGACTGTTATCGATAGCCTTTTAATTTCGATAGCTTGAAATAAATGCTTTCAGCAACTGTTAACGCAAAATTGAGCAGTCTGTTAATATTTGAAATGCAATAAACATACATAATACGAATTAGTTTGCTAACACTTGCAAACTTTTGTTTATATACAAGACTGGGCGTTCGCACATACCAATAATCCTTATCGCTCTTAAAATTATAGCTTGGCTAATCTTCAAAAAACATGATCGTACATATAACTAGTTATCAGTTATTATTTTTAAAGACCCCCACTTGAGCAAACTTTAACAATTGCTTGTGTACTATAACTAGTTAGTTATAGAGCCTGCTGCCTGTGACTTGTAGTGTGAGGAGCTGCATATTTGGCCAATATTTAGAAGTAAGTCAAATTAGCTTATGGCTATATTATATCTGATATGGTAGCTTATAATTTATTATATCCTGAGTGTAAATTTCAAGTGGCTAAACGCGTTTTTATTAATAGTAGTAACTTAGCTAATCTTTAGTTTGATCTGCTATGATAAGCTATCAAAGCAGATGAATGTTGCCAACAATCGGTAGAAATGAGCGATCAATCTGAGCATACCCAAAGCCCCTGAGAGACAAAGGGCAACTGAGCACAGGCACAAACAAAGCCGCGCGCAATGGACGACGCGGTTGGCGGGTAGACCACGTCCCAGGCTTTAGCTCTATCTATAGCTGTGATAATGCACAGCAATTGAGCAAGTGAACAAATGACTGCATGAGCGGATGAGTGGCTTACGAATGACTAACTGAGCGCTGGATGGCAATCAATGTAAAGCAAAAAACGAAATGCCATTCAAAACACAGGCCAAATAATATAAATAAATAAACAAAACCCAAGCCCAAACCACACACACACACACACACACACGCACACATACACAGAGCGGGAGAGCAATAGAGAGCGAGAGAGAGAGAGTGATCGCGCTTCCATCTTGGTCAGCCAGTGGCCCAGTCGCCGAACAGTCGAGTGCCAGATTGGGCGCATAGCGGGCGTCATTTACAAAATCTCCAGCGCGACGAAAGAAACACAAAAAAAAACTAAAAAAAAACGCGACTTCGAGCCGAAAATCGGTTTCAGTTTCGTTTTCTTGACATTATTTGTTGCGGGGGGCGTGGCAGGCGGGGGCAAAGTCTCTTGCATGCGCAGATCAATCTACATATACAAAAACATATATGTACATACATACATACATATGTCTGTATATCCATCCCATCGATGCGGCGCGTTTCGAAATCTTTTTGGCATTTCGCAATCAATTGAATACCCCATTTCCAGCAAATGAATAACTGCATGGAAAACAAGTGTTTAACGTGTTACGCCGCTAATCGCGATCAGTTGTGCTATATAATTAAGGAATTAATTATTGGGGTGTGCGTGAGATAAGCCAAGTCCGACTGAAACGAGCAGCGCCCCATGGAGTGGAGCTCGCTGACAGTTTTTAATTAGTGCTGCTCGACTATTCGTCGCATTACTAACTAAATTTGAAAGTAATTGCTATACAGTTTCGGCCTCCTCGAAATCCAATATAATCAGTGCCAAGGCAAAGGAGCTCGTTGCATAAGCTAACTAAGTGCCGCGTTTAACCTCGAAAATTGAACGACAAGCGGACATTGGGTAAACAAGAAAAAAAGAAAAAAAAAGTAAAAAAAGTGAAAAAAGTGTATGAAAAGGCTCATTAGCTCGCGGCTTTAGCGCCCATATGAACCGAAATCTTCTGTAATTCGCTCAATTGGATGCCAGCGGCGACGCCGACGCCGACGTCGACGACACGAGTGTCCAGGAGATACATTTGAATCTTTTTGTAAGTGGTGCACACAATGGACTTCCAACTGAAATTGTCCGAATTAAAATCAGATAAAAACCAATTTGAAATTTGGATAAAAGCGGAATTGACACAAGAAATGCAAAAATATTTGCAATTATATAAAACTGCGGGTAATAATCAATAAACATTATATCAGAGCAGCATAAATGCGAAAAAGTCAAATGACCAAAACAAAACTATAATAAAGAAGAAGCTGCATAGTAAATTCATGAATTACAAGTTTTGGACTTGTATCTGTATATCTGCGCTTTGGCCCTGCAGCTGTTATCGTTGTGCCTTGATTTCTTATACCCTTCCGGCGGGTATTTCAATTATGTCACATCACTTGTACCGCATAGCATAACACATATATGAACTTGCTCATCGTCAATAGTTGATTCGATATAGTAATATCTGCCTAATTCATATATCTTCCATAGTAATGATTGGTGAAAAGAAAAGATCTTGTTTTTGTTGACGTTTCCAATTTTTTTATTACTCTATATATCCAAATTTTGACAGTAATTAGTTTAACCATGCGTTGTTATCAATGAAGACTAACAAAATTAAGAGATACTTAAAAATTTTTTTAGATTTATTTATTTTCACTATTAATACTATAAGAATAGGCTAAATACTAGACCTTTTCTATTTGGATATTAATTTACAATAATAGTATATGAAATAGACAAATGACTTTTGATTTTAAGGAGAAAAACTATAATGAAAAACCCCGAATGAAAAACAACTAGATATTTCAAATATATAGCTATGTTTACTCTATAAAATTTACAATAATAGTATATGAAATAGACAAATGACTTTTGGTTTTAAGGAGAAAAACTATAATGAAAAGCCCCGAATGAACAACAACTAGATATTTCAAATATATAGCTATGTTTACTCTATAAAGACGTCGTTATAGATCAATTTGTAGACATGTAAACTTGATTCTTTTCTTACGTTATAACATAAATTTTATATATTTAATATCGAGTCGATGACCCTAAAAGCTAGTGCTCGTTAAACTTTCATTAAGCTAGTTACTAAAAACTAGATTAATCTACATATATACCTAAATATATATACCAAAAATATAAGATTCTAAAATAAACTCTTACATGCAGATATGTACATAGTTCTGATGCCTTTTGTAAGAGTATTTACAATTCGAATAGTTGGTTGAATTTGATTCTTTTTTTTTGTGTTTTGCTGCCATTGCCCGCTGTTTTGGTCTTCGGCTTTTGTGTTGTTTAGGCCAGCGGCATATGAGTATGTATTTATTCATTTAATTTTCGTTTTCAATGTCGGCCTGTCGACTGAATTATGCAAAGCGCGCGACAATCTCGATTGTTGCTGTGATGGGGGGCAGCCCGAGGGGTTGAGGGGGAGGGTGTCACATGGAGTGGCATACAAAACAATTACTCACACTCGATTTCCTATTTAACGCCCGCTAAATAAAAGTTGTTCTTTTGTATGAAACGTGGCCCGCATTCAACAGAGAAAATAAATATATACAGAGATCTATCTGAAAAGCTTATGGAAGCAGAAGGCGTCTAAAAACCCAACTACTTTTGATTTTAAATCAGCATTGGCCGCTGGCCAACTGTTACAGCAGCAGCAGCAGCAGCAGCAGCAGCAGCAGCAGCAGCAGCAGCAGCAGCAGCAGCAGCAGTAGCAGCAGCAGCAGCAGCAGCAGCAGCAGTAGCATTGGCAGCAGAAGAAGAAGGTTGACGATTTCGCAAGCTGATAAAAACAGGTTTCAGCTACGAGTCGCAGTTGATAGCTGATAAGAGTGCTGTGATTGGTAACTGTTGTTGTTGTTATTGTTGTCCTTGTTGTTTGTTTTTGAGTTAATACGCACAATCATTCATTGGATGCAACTGTCGAAGGCCAATGCGATTACAGACGCCTCAACAAATTAGCATTTGTCGCTGGCCGACGACCGCATTATCCATATAAATGTAAATATATTATATGTATATATATTTATATATTTTTACATATATGTATGTCTATATAGATATCCATTATATATCTATTTGATGGGCTGTCTGGCCTGGAGGGCTTTTGTTTTTATTGTTTAACAATTTTGCAATCATATATGGCCAATATTTGCCAACTACTTAAGTCCTCTTCATTGATGGACAGCAAAATTGGCAAATTTCTTTTCGTTGTGATAAGGTTTTTACTTTTATGTTGTCATAGATAAGCTTTGCTAGTAATAATCTAATCATTTACTTGGAGTGATGTAAATTTTAATCAGTTAACAAACTGTTTATAACGCCTTACGTTAATTTAAAATTGTTATACGACTTCAGTTTTATATAGGCTGTTGGCGGGAAGAATTTGATACCTGTTCGGAAATTAATATATATTGAATTTAACTAAATTGTAAAGATAAAACACATTAAGTGTGAGTATTAGAATGAGTTACTTCAATTAAATAAATGTGATTAAAAGCTAAGATTAACTTTTGGAAAATTTCATTCTAATGAAAATCAAAATATTTTAATTTCATTTTAAAGGACTTGCAGGAAAAATCCTTTTGACAGTTTACGAACAGTTTACAATTGCGGAATAAAGATTACTTTTTGTTCGATTAAACAGTTGTTTTGGTTTGTTTAACTATATATTGAATACCTCAACTATTGACAAAATTTGGGAAATTTCATTCCGCTTTGGAATCTTTCTGTTTATCATGCAAAAAAATATTTTCAAAAAATGTTGAGAAATTTCTTCAATTTGTTATAATATTATTTATTACTATATGACATGCATTTCACTTAAAACTTTATTTAAATATAATATATGTGCTTAAATATAATAATTTATACATATGTTTGTTGTACTTTATTCATAATAATTTAAGCCTTTTAATCGGCCTGCAAACTTAATAAATGTTCTTAGTAATAAATCAAGTAGAAAGGATATTGGGCTGTTGCTTCTATCTCTATCTCTGTGTCTCCGAGTATTTAATAATATACACTTTTGAATTTGGTTTCTAGGTACAATTTTATTTCAATTAAAAAGCCAGCTTCCGCTAAGAATGGCTAATTGGAAACTTGGCCTTGTCACGCTCTTCGTGCTTTGCGGGCTCAGCAGCCTGGCAGGTGCCTATAGAGTGGGAGTGGGTCGCGCCGACATTACCGGACCGCCGGTGGAGATAAATTTCGTAAGTTTCTGACAGCCAGTTGAGGAGCAGCTGAATTACCTGCCATCTCCCCTACACAGATGGGCTATGCGAACATCAAGCAGATTGGCCGCGGCCTGCACACGCGCACCTTTGCACGCGCCTTCGTCGTGGAGGACGAGAAGGGCGGCCGTGTGGCCTTCATCAGCGCCGACTGCGGCATGATGGGCTATGGCGTCAAGCGGGAGGTGGTGAAGCGGCTGCAGGCGCGCTACGGCAACATTTACACCGATGACAATGTTGCCATCAGCGGCACCCACACGCACGGTGCACCTGGCGGCTTCTTGATGCACTTGCTCTATGACATTTCCATTCTGGGCTTTGTGCCCCAAACCTTTGATGTGATGACCCAAGGACTGTACCTGGTAGGACCCTAACCGGAAAGTAATGAATAATTTCTTAATGCTCTGCCATCTGTTTAGAGCATCAAGCGGGCCACGGACAATTTGGTGGATGGTCGCATCTATTTCTCCAAGACTGAGGTGCTGAATGTGAACATCAATCGGTCACCGACATCGTATCTGCTCAATCCCGAGCAGGAGCGTGCCCAGTACACCTATGACACGGACAAGACGCTGTCGCAGCTGCGCTTTGTGGACAAGGAGAACAATCTGCTGGGCGCCTTCAACTGGTATGCCGTGCACGCCACCTCGATGAACAATACCAATAAGCTGGTGACCAGCGACAACATGGGCTACGCTGCGCTCCTGCTCGAGAAGGAGTACAATCCCAATAAGATGCCCGGCAAGGGCAAGTTTGTGGGCGCCTTCTGCTCCTCGAATTTGGGCGATGTGTCGCCCAACATTATGGGACCGAAGTGCTCCATTTCGGGCAACAAGTGCGATTTGCTCAGCTCCCACTGTCCGAAAGGCGAGGGAGAGTGCTTTGCCTCCGGCCCAGGACGCGACATGTTCGAGAGCACACAGATTATTGGACAGCGTCTGGCTGAGGGAGCGCTGAAATTGTTGAACGAGCAGAGCCAGGAGACGACGGCTCGTGAGGTAACTGGAGATGTTCGGTTCATCCATCAGTTTGTCGATATGCCCAACTACAATGGCAGCAGCTACGATCCCCTCACGCGCAAGCTGGACAAGATCAGGGGCTGCCAGCCCGCCATGGGCTACAGCTTTGCTGCAGGCACCACCGACGGACCTGGTGCTTTTAGTTTCGAGCAGGGCACCACCTCAGACAATCCCATGTGGAACCTAGTGCGCGACTTCATAGTGCCGCCCACCCAGGAAGACATCAAGTGCCACGCACCGAAGCCCATTCTGCTGGCCACGGGTCGAGTAAGTGTCAAAGTTATATAAGCGTACAGTGAAGGAATCAATCAGTTGTTCTCCCTCTTAGGCAACCTTCCCGTACGAGTGGCAGCCGAAGATTGTATCCAATCAAATCCTAAAGATCGGAGACGTGCTCATCGCCGCCGTTCCATGCGAATTCACGACCATGGCAGGCCGTCGCTTGCGCACTCAGATTCAAGCCGCTGCCTCGGCTGCTGGTGGCATTGACACGGAGGTCATCATTGCCGGCCTGACCAACATCTACTCCAGTTACACTGTCACTCCGGAGGAGTACCAGGCGCAGCGTTATGAGGCTGCCTCCACAATATTTGGCCCGCACACGCACACGATTTACATGGACATCTTTAAGCGCTTGACCAAGGCGCTGATGAGCAACGAGACCGTCGACACCGGACCCAGACCCCCATACATGAACGATGTGATGCTGTCACTGAACACTGGCGTCCTCTTCGACGGCCATCCCATTGGGACCGACTTTGGCTATGTGTTAACTCAGCCGAATAAGCAATATGGCATTAATGACACCGTCAGAGTCACCTATATCTCGGGCAATCCGCGCAATAATCTCTTCACAGAGAAGACCTATTTTTCGGTGGAGCGTAAGATCAACGAGGATCGTTGGAAGATCACCTACACAGATGCCAGCTGGGAGACAAAGTGAGCATCATAATATCCAACCATATGGCATAGACTCTAATTGTTCATTTACAGAATGATCTGGCATCGAACTAACACAATTCTGGGCTTTAGCGAGGTGGAGATCTATTGGAACATCAGCCCTCAGACGCTACCTGGCGAGTATCGCATACGTCATTCTGGTGAATACAAGTATATACTCGGTGGAAAGTATCCCTACGAGGGTCTGACGCGTTCCTTTACTGTCACTGAGGATTAGTTGTGATGTTGATCAGCCAAAACCAATCCACGTATTTATTTACCATTCATATATGATGATGAAAAGCTTTATATTTTAAACACAAATAAGATGAATGCCAAATTTGTTAGAACTTAAATAAAGTCAATTGGAAAAGAAGTACCACACAGTATATATCTAAATTTGGGATGAATTTTAAGAATTTTATTATATATATATTTGAAACATAAGAATTGCATGTGCTTTATTTGATATGTTATCGTCGTTGTAGTTCAAATCTCGCGCCAACAAGAAAACGTTTTACAAACAGCTGTTTCAATGGGATCCACTTTTGCTCACAGTTCACTGGAACCTGTTTTAGTTATGCTTGGATTGTATCTCACAACGAAACATAACTCAAAACAAACGAGAGAAAATGAGCTGTTGCTCTCCCTCTCGCTCTCTCGCTCACTAGCTCTTGCTTATGGAATGTATCCACATGCGGCTAAGGCGGCAATAATATCGCTTTCAGTTCCATTCTGTGGTGCTGAGCGCGCGGACGCATTGTAAACGGGGTCCACACATCAGCCAGAAGCGAATACAAAACAAAGGCAAAACCAAATATAAATCAGGACTGTCTAAAAACCAAATACATTCATTACATTTCTGTTTGTTTGTGCGAGTGCATTTGTTTTATTAGTTGCTTCAACAAATTTGCCAATTAAAGTTGTCGTGTAACACCAAAGTTTCATACGATTGCGGTCAGTGCGGGCGTGAAAGAAACTCGATTAGCTGTAAACAAAAGGTGAAGAGACAACGCTCAGTAACAATAACAGAGGAAAGAACAAGAAAAGCGACGCCTACGCATCCAGATACTTTTACCGTACCAACAGAGCGACTGGCACATCGTTTAAGGGCAACAAGTTCCCAGGAAACCAGAAATCATAGACAGGGTAAGTGCGGGCGGGCGAGTGGTCACTCGAGCAGAGGAGAGGCTGACGTGTTCTATGGAAGATCGTCTTGTCGGCGTCCAGCTTCCGTCCTGCACTGATAAGCGTCTTGTCTCCCTCTCGCCCGCTTTATGGACGGACCCCTTGATAAAATGTGGGTCAATTCGAAATTGAATTTATTTTGATTAGAAAGAAATTTCCAGAGAGTCTCGGCCTACGTCATAACAGAAATATGAGTTCCTCATTTCTAAAGTTAGTTCACTTATTCTATATATGCATTTAAATATTGTCGCTCTGTTGCGCTATCTCCGTCTCTATCGTTGTCGCTGTTGCCCACCATGTGTAGAAGCAATTGAAATGATGCCGCTGCCGCTGCCGCTGCCGCTGACCGTCGCACGCGTCAAATGCTCCCAGTTATGCGATAAGTAAAGTATCTCGAATCGAAAAATTATGTGTGCGGGCTGCTGCGGAGGAACGGAATCGAAGGGGCAATTGAAGGCAGCCTCCCAGTCACGTAGTCAATTGCCTGCGTTTGTTTTGCTATGCTTTCTACTTCTTCATGTTTGCCTTTGGCCGCACTTCGTTTGTGTTTATGTTCCGTGTTCACTGGAAACCCACCCCTACATAAGGCCAGACTGGAATGGAACCAGAACTGGAACAATGCATTGCCACTGATGCAGCGTTGCCAACTACTTTAACAATTTGAATGAGAATTTGAAAGTGAGCGCCTGTTTTCATTCTAAGTTTCTAACTGGAAGACGAAGATGAAGTAAAATAAATATTTAATAATTAATATTTATATTTGAAATACTGATACTAATTAAGTGAAGCAGAGTTACTAACTATCACATAACTGTGATTTAAGATCACGTTCCATTTATCTTATACGCTTCCAATTAGAATATCTTCATTAGCGTCTCATTAGAATATATAACTCATATTTGTTATATTTTAATAGATCTACATATATATATGTGTTTAAAAATACACTCCCAGTTTTATGAATACCTATGGCGTCAATTAAACGACGATTTGTTCAAATTTATTAATTTTAATAACTGGCTTTCAGGTTTGTTGCACCCCGTCGCAAGGGAATTTGCGCATATTTCGTATAAGTCGATTTGGCTAATGTTAAGCTGTAATTGTTTCTGTTGGCGTTTGCAATTTGCAAGCGTCGGTTCCCCTACTAGTTAGGCAAATTAATTTGCTAAGCAATCATGTCATCAGGCATAAACAGGTACACAACATTTGAATTGTAAATAAATCGTGAAGCCCTTGAGCTGACAATTGTTTTTGTTTGAGTATTTTTCCAACTATTCACTTAGTAAATGTCGAGTACATCTTTTAAAAACGAAAGCAATTCAAAGGCCAAACGAAATCAAACGAAATGAAAGCAAATGAAATGAAAGTGGTGCCCTGATTGTTGCCCCACTCGGGCCACCTGCCCCACTCAGTGTCGTCCATGCCAATGCGAGGCTAGCAAAAACCACTTCCTAGCAAGTGTGTCCCCACTTGCACTTCCACTTCCATTTTCAATTCCCACTTCAGCTCCATCACGAGTTCGTTGTGTAATTAGCTTCAGCTTTTGCCAAAGTTGTAAGCTGCATTTGCAGGTATTTTTTTTTATCTTGCGCATCTTTTAATACCCTGTTCCATAGAAACTGCAAAACGGGGTAGAGTCGACTCGAGCAAATGAATAACTGTAACTGGCAGAAAATAAAATTGTTTTTCCCGAACTTTGTCCGACCGATCTACTAAGAAAACTTTCTACATATAAATGTTATGTGCCATTGAGCTCAGAATTGATAGAATGTAGATATGGTTTCTTATATCTTTGATGTTATAGTCATCACTAGCTATCCCTATAAGCATTAAAACCTGAAATATGAAAATATCTAGAAGAACTTTTCGAATTATCGAGATATTTTTATATATCATATATGAACACGAAATGACATTTGTATCGTAATATAATGATATTACTATGTAAACTACATGGCATATGAAAATCACGTTTTTTTTGCATTTTTTACCACACACAATTAATATTGGGTTCTTTTAATATATCGCTTAAATGTTTTTTTAAATTAATGCAATTGGTCTTTAAAGGTGACAGAACCTCAGAAAATACAGTTGTTAACTTTTGCAATGCATTCTAGCTATTCATAAAAATCTTCCCAATATAAAATGAAGTAAAATAATCAATTAAATTCAATTGAATTAGTCAAACTTAATATATGCATATAGGGTATCTCTTAGTCAGGCAGTTAAGCTTGGGTATTTCTTATGCTTTTACTCGGCTATTTGAACCGGTTTAGATGCGACTACCAACCGGGTATTTATGGTGCTTATGTTTACAGCTCTCAAGGTGATTTGGTTGGCGATGTAAAATTTATGCACTCAGCATATTTGATTCAACAATTTGTCATTTTATAATTAGCAAACTTGCTGGATGCACTTGAAACAGTTGGCCATTAGAAACCGGATCTCGCAAAAATATAAAATTTCATTAATACTTAATGCCCACAAGACTTTTCCGCATTGAGTTGGGTTCAAGTTCATGACAGATACTGTCGCATTTGTGGCAGTTAATTAAGCCCGGTCTAATTGAAAACTTTTGTCAGTCAACAGAAAATGCGACAAATATTCATATATATATTATGTATAGATATGTAATTGCATGTACCGTTCGTACGAACTTCTTTAACGGACAGTTAAATTGTTTTGGCTCACATAGGGCGTATCTAACAAACGACAAAATAATTGAAGCAGCTGCCAATTTGATTTTAATTATGCATGCGCTTTGCCCAAAAAGTCAGCAGCAATTGGCCCGGCCACGATCGCGCAGCCAACTGGAGTTCGAAATTGGCCAACTCGAGTTACAGTCAGCTGGGCAACCGGCATAAGGTCAGACGGTGTTCGAAGCTTTCTGTCAAGTGCTGTTTTTTTTTCTTTCGACTGCCATTAAATGCCAGGGCATCTGTGTGCCAAAAACAAAGACTTGCCAGAAATGTCAACAGCGGCAGCAACTGCCGGCTCCCCAAATTGAGCGCCACATAAATGTCAGAGCTACTGAGTTAAGACTCAACGAGCAACTGGCAACTAGCAACTTGCCTTGTGGCAGTTGTAACAACAACTGCAACATGACAATTCCAGGCACAATACCATTCGCATGACATTTGCACCTGAATAACAATGGCGCAGCTTCGCTTGAAATTCTCTGATTGCACTCACAGCGAGAGCTTAAAACAAAAAAACTGTTTTTCCATTTAAAATAGCTATGAGCTGAGTTTAAAGCAGGACGAGGTCCTGTTTATACTAAATGTTTCAATGAAATATTTCATATAAACTCTATTCGAGAACAGAAAAGATTAAAATTTCGCCATTCTTGTGAAAGTTAAAATTAAATAAATTATTTCATTGAAAAATAAATAAATAAAATTAATACAGCTGCCAAAAATATGGTTGAATATTTCTTTAAATTTAGTAAATTGTCTGTTTTCTTTAAAGTAGGTATTAAGTAAATGTTATTAAATAATTTAGTTATATACTTAAATATTTAAATACATTTTATCAGCGAATCAGCTTCCCGTCTTTAAGTTAATTTTATGTTTATTGATTCCTACATTTAGTTACTTCAATTTTGATGTCACTTTTAGAGTTCTTAAATGACAATTAGATTATTTATTTATTTTTGCAAAATAAACGGATCGATTAAAACAATTGAACGTAAAGATTTTGTTTTTGAATTGGATTTCTTATCAAAATTAATTCAGATAATTTGTAAAAATTAATTGAAGGCCTAAGTATTTATAATTTAATGCTGCTTCTTCCACGAAAGATTTGTTTAAAGAAATAAAATGAATATTTTAATTTGAGATTGATTTAAAAAATTATTTTTCCATGATTTTTTTATATTTGATTTTCTGATTTTTATTTTTTAAATTCCTTTTTTTTGACAAATATTTCTATTAGAAAGAAATAACTCTTAAAGTATTTTTATTGAGTCGAGTTAAAAAATCGTTAATCCATGTTCTGCAAAGTCTACTAAATTTAAAAAAAGTATAGTTTTAATAGTATTTCCATGATCTAGTAAAAATGTTCTAATAGAATCAGTCTAATTTCCGTTTGTAATTAATTAGCTTTGTTTCTTTTTGCAAGCGAAGCTAAAAGAAACCTTTGACAAAGATAATCATCTGTTGCGAGCGTCTACTGTACTTGATTTTTTTGCTTGCTGGCAGTTTCATTGAAGTTGGCTGACAGCACTGAGAACTCAAAGAGTCAACTGGAAACAGGCAACCAACCACCTGCTGGCTGTTTGTGATAAGAGTTGCAGTGCGCTGTCAAGTCGTCTCTGTATGTGTGTGTGTGTGTGAATGGGTGTGGGTGATGTTGTTCAAAGCTAAAGGAAGCATTAACATTAAAAGTGCTAGGTTACCATGGTTGCGTCTAGGGCTAAGACTACGTAGCGCCTGTCAACCACAACGGACACACTGAGCCCGGCGGCTGAGCTGCAGCTGCACCTGCTGCTGCTGCTGCTGCTGGCACAGATAATTTCTGCATTTTAAACAACTTTGCGCAAAGGTTCGCACTTATTTTATGTGTAAATAATATAATAAAAAGACAGACAGTCTGTTTGTCAGTTTGTCAGTGGGCCAATCGCTTCGTTTAGCTAATGTGCTCAGTCAGCACAAAAAATTGCATTTCATAACTGAATTGCAACAAAGAAAAAACATTGTAATTTTTTAGCTGCTTGTGGGCAATTGCAAGAAAGAAGAAGCGACTGTAAGCAGTAAAAATTGTTTGTTGCATAAACAAACGCATTGGCAGCTAAGCAACAACAACAGCAACAACTGCAACGCGAGATGTAATAATAGCACGCAAGCGAATTCGCTGAGGCAACGTTGCAGGCAAAATGGGGCGTGGCACTTGCCTCAAAAAAGTGCTATTGGATGTTGAAAGTAAATTTAATTATGCCTGAAAACAAATACACTTAGTTTACAACGGTAATTGCATAGGACACTAATTTCATTTCATTGTATAACAAAATATCCCGATTTTCACTGACATGAATAACTAATTAATTAAATTGAATTACCTTGATTAAGAGTGCTATATTGCTATGCGTCTGTTTAGATATGAAAAAAAAACGTAAAATAGCAGAGTTAATCATTCAAAACGTTGCAGTCGAGTTGTTAATACTCGTCCACGGACCAAATCAGGAAATATTTTTGATTTATGATCTATCTGGAGAGTATGTCAACAGTGATATATATTTCATTCTAACTATAAGACTGTATAAGATATACATTTTTCCGGCTAGTCACACCTCTAAGAATCGTGTATATATAATTTTTAGTCAATTTATTGAGGAAGGAACCAATAACTTACTTGTCAAATTCTAAGAGTTTTAGCGACAAAATTGTAGAAGATACAGTTTGTTTTGAGAAACCTCGCCCCAGTGATATGTTTTTGTGACGCTGCTCTATATATTCGGTATTTATCTAAAATTTCTCTAGTCACAGTTAATTTTTTGTCTGCGAAAGAAGTCAACAAAAACCCACTTGCCCTATTTTGCAGTAGAGATGGGCGTCGGGATCGGGATTTTCAAGAATGGCATCGGGCGGTATGGGAAACATTTTGAAAAAGCTTGGGACGGTCGGGATAAGTGCTTGATCCCAAAACTCTGGCGAGGCCCGATAAGCAAATTGAGAATCGATCAAATTACTTGTATTTATTAAAGAACAATAATGATATTGATGAGGAAATTAATTCTAAAATAAAACATTTTAAATTTAAGAGAAGTTCAAATTTTTTAGTTTTTTGACAGCAATGAAAAGCTACGCAAATAATTGATGTTCCAAATTATTTGTCTACGAATGAGAAGGATTATTTTAAACACGACTTATATTAGAACATTTTGAGAAAATATTACTTTGAAATAAAATGACTATCTATAATGAGAGTTCTAAATGTTGATAAAAAAGTCGGAAACTTTTAAAACGTTTTCGGGACAATCGGGCGAGAAAAGCCGAATTGATTTTGGGACGGAATACGTCGGGAACCAATTTCTTTCCCGTTCCCATCTCTATTTTGGAGTTATATGGCTGTATATATTTATTTCAACTTTCTTACGGATTGATGAGCGAACAATAATACAGACATTGCATTAATTGAATATACTCTGTTCACTTCGTGTGCGAGTATTGTAATTAATTTATGAAATAATTAGTAAACCAAATAATAAATTATTAATAAAAAATCAGAATGATAGATTTAAGGTCAATTAAGAAAAGAACAGTTAGCTGGTAAAGTAAGCAAAACAAATAAAAGCTAGGGGAACTTTAGCATTTTAAACTTGATTAAAAACAAATACAAAAGTTTATTTTCATACAAACCTCATTATAATAAATATATATATTTATCAATTGAAACAAACGCCGATTTAAGAACCAAAAATATGAGTAACATAATCCGCAATCTTTAGTCTATATATCGCTTGTATATTGCCATGTTTACTTTATTGTTGGCATATTAACATAATTTGACTGTCAAGTATTTTATAATCATTCTGTGGCATTCATTTGCATATTAGACTTTAACAAATTCAACTTTCATCGACTGCACTGTATTATTTATCTACACATTTTGGCATTTCAAGCCATTCAAACAAAAGTCTATGATAATATTCAGCTTGACATTCGAGTTAAGCCTGGATTGTGCAATTTATTTGTTTTAATCTTCAATTTATACAGTTCTAGAATACAAAGGATTTTATTTAAATAGTCTAATACAGGTCATAAACTTTTATAAGCAATGCACCATTTTTTCTGCTGCTTGACTCTGAGATGCCCTGGAAAGTTTATTTATTGCAATTGTATTTATGTTAATATAGAGTAAGTTGTATGTGCTTTAGCTCTTAGAACATTCTGGAAAAAGATGATTTCTAGCCTGCAAACTTTAGTCTGAATATCGATACATATACATTATATATGTACTTTATATGGTCGGAGCAGCCATCTTCTGCTTTTTCAATACATTTGCCCCAAGCCCAAAAGTTTTGGCTAAAAGAAAAATTATACTTTTCTCTTGTTTTTGTTTCTTTGACTGCGAAATGAAATGAGAAAATAGAACTGGGCAAAATTCTTGCTGTTTCAAGCATAAATTCTTTATGCCCTACATTTATTTCCCAGCAAAAAACTTTTTTGCCTTCAATTTTTGCCCAAAAAAGTTACCTTTGTTCTTCTTTTTCTTCTTCTTCGTGTGGAAAAAGATGCGAAGGTGCAAGTTTAAAACATTTGGTCAGCGCCGCAAAAGCAAAGGCCAAAAGAAGAAGAAAAATAGCCACCAACAGTTCAGTGAACTCGTTCAAAGTAAACATTCCACACGTGTTTCATTCAATTTCTGCAACAACTGCAAACAAGCCTCTGGGGCACGGCCATCTATACAATAATATTTGCATTTCAATAAATATATGTGTGTTGGGCAGCATGCTGGCGAGTACCGTTAATGATTTAAGTGTTTCATTGTAAAAAACAAAACAAAACAACCTGCAGCATCAGCCACGCGTATCCATCAGATACATTTGCATATAAATGCGACTAGCAAAGTTCTTTGAACTCCAATTTTGTGTTTTATGCTGCAATCGAGACAAAAGGAAAACACATCAAAATCGATGTTGTCATTAGAACATTTTAACTGCCGAAATAATCCGTTGCTGCATCCATTAGTTGTCCCACATTCCGCTTTCTGTTGCTCTTTGTGCTGACAATTCTAATCAGATGAACATATGGATCCCAACCAGCATTTTATGCTAAACCGGTTTGACGCTCAAAACTGAACATAATTTTCCTTTATTTCTGTTGTCTAACAGTGGCTGAAGACTTTGAAAATCTGTCGCAAATCTGATCAATTTTATATATATTTACAGTACTCATAAATATATACCATACTCTTAAATATATATGTATTTCTAACAAACTTAGTTTTCTGCCTAAATTCTTACAAACCTGAAAACTCATAAAAAAATAAACATCAATAGAAGTTTTTTTGAATAAATTATTTTATATAACATTTGTGAAGTGCCTTAAAATATATTTTTTATTTAAGTCTATAAGATGTCTGTCTATATGTATGTATATAAATTTTTATAAAGAAGCTCAACAGTGAACAGTCATCCTTTTACTCCTTAAACTGTGGAATATAAATATTTTAATATAAACAGATTATACACAAGTAAATTCTTTCAATTTAAGTTGTATAAAATACTTGTTTTCAAGCAGACAGACAGACAAACAGCAACACACTGAATATACTCTTTTCATGTTGTGAACGAGTATAAGGAATTTGTATTGTAGAGCATTTTTGGCGCTTAGCGCAGTTTCATTAAGTAGCGCAAAATAATTTATATTATCTAAAGATCGTGTGAGGCGGCCATAAAAACCCGTCGCTTTTTTGGTGAATTCTTTGCCGCTTTATTTTTGTCTTTTTTACTGCGGCAGCCGGTTTAACACAACGTCCGAGCTAGACGTATCTTCGGTTTGATATTTGTCAACTGCCGCAAATTTGCCAATGATTTATGCGACCAAATAACAACCGACTGCAAGTGTAATATGTTGCCATGCTGACTAGTGTGCGGTCTCCTCGGTATTGTGTGTGTGTGTGTGTCTGTGGTGTCTTTGTGAGGTGCTTGATGTGTGGCATGCGGCAAACCAAAAGACGAACTAATTAATTCAGATTAATTAAATGGCATTTCCGATGCCTGCGATGCCAGTGCGTGCAGGCAAGCAGAAACTCCCTTCGGACTAACGGACGGAAACTGTCTCTTTATGGAAGCTTTAAATGCAAATTAAATCTTATTGGACTATCATAAAGCATATTTAAAGGTATATTAATCTTAAATATGTGATTAAACAACTTGCTAATTAATCCCAATATTAAATTTATCTACACACAAACTGAAGAAACAAGGTTTAGCAGCTCATCCACTAATTACCGTTAATTTAAAACGGGATCTGATCGTATGAAAAAACAAGCTAAAAAGCTCGTACCTATAACTGATTTTACTTGAAATATGTATCTTATTTCAATTTGTGCATAGATAAAATCGGGTTGGGTTGTGCCATTATAAGCATTTGTTTAGGCGATAAACAATGTGTGAGATCTATAAGTAAATAAGAGTAAGAGTGCACCGACTTGGAGATACCCTTTGCTCTGTATCAAGAATATTTCCAGCTTCTATCTGTCTATCCACAAGTGGAAGGAGGTTTGCAAAGAGTTAAGTACTTTAGGAAATCCTATATATTTTGTGGTCGGTTTCGTCTCCTACAAGTTACATGCATTTTAACAAACCCATTTTAGCCTGAATTCCAAAGTTTAAATCAATTAAGGGTATAATATAATTTGCAGCAATAAATTAACTTGCTTCATATATACAGGGTGTCTACTAATTGCATAAGTTATTATAATAACAGCACATGCAGGACGACGAGCAGGTTTTTAAAAATATAAAAAATGTTTTATTGAAAATTTTGGTATTGTTTTTTCTTTTATATTATTATTGATATCTTATTATCTTGGTGTATTTATGTATAAATGCAAACTAGAACAAACCTTCAGTCAGGCAGTCCCGTTGTTACTTGTTTTTAACTATATATGTATATATAATTGTATGTACTATATATTATTTACAGATACATCATCAGGGCATCTTATTTCCCAAGTTAGCAAGAGACTTCAGTCATTGCTACTCCTCTGTGGAATTTATATTTTCAATTTTTCATCTTTAACTTTTAACAGTTTATTACTTTAAAAGCATTTCAGACGTATGCACAGGGTGTTTCATAGTCGTCTTTTACCTTCTCACTCTCACTGTTATTGACTTTACTTCGCTGGTTGTTACGAAAAAAAAAAGCAATAAACCTAATATCATAAAACAAATACGTTAGCCAAATTAAAGAAAAAGAAAATCTCATTAAAGCAAATTACAAAGGCAATTTCTGAAATACGCTGGGAGTGCGAGGAAGCGTCAGAGTCAGCTGGGGAGCTGGATATTAATCAATACGAAAGCTGATTTGGAGTTCTTTGAGTTTCCCACCGAGAACAGGGTCCATCACATTAGGTTGCTTTTCGAATGGCTAATGCAAAATCGATAGCCAAATCAGCTGCCCGGTCCGTGGCGTTGCATTTAGTCGAATATAAACATTATGCAAATTAACGAGATACTACACGTTTATTGGATCCACTTACATGGAATGCACTTGCCTTAACTATTTGTCCTTGCTTTCCTTTGCAGGCTGCACGATGTCGTCCTGTCTGCGTCTGCAGTTGGCGCTCGGCGTCCTTGTGCTCGCCCTGAGTGCGGTGGCGGTGCGCGGGGAGCTGTACACGGCGCTGGCGGAGATGGAGGAACTGCTTGAGACTGAATCTGTATTGATAAGCAATTTAGAGGGCTACATTCGCGTGCAGGAGGACAGACTGAGCTATCTGAAGAAGTGAGTACCAAGCAAAACTTTACTACTGCATGCGCGCATGTCAATTATCTTTAGCTAAATTAAGTATGCATCAAGTGTCTTAAAGTCAGTTTTGCATGCATTTAAATTACTTATATATATATTTAAGTTGCTGAAAGCTCTAGGTTTGAGTTACCCTACCACAGAAAATGATGGGATTAGTATATATTATGTTTGACTTACAATAAGTAAGGAGATAGGAGAAAAATCCTCTGACTCCTAAAGTAAATACATACATACATATGTCATATAAACGTGACATGTGTAAGACCCTATGGGCTATAAGCTTTTGGTATTGTGATAATAGCTGAACAGAGAAACATAACTATAGTGACTTAAATTGCCAGTTTTACTATATGCAGTCGTGTCTGGCATATACCTATACACCTCGATATAGTGAACACCAAAATTTTAACATGAAGTACTCAAAAGTCACTTTATGAACGCAAGAATCAAACTTCAACTTGGACAATTCTTTCAGTAAGCATACATTTATGTTTTCTCTAGAATTTATATACCTAAAATGTAACAGTGATATTGTGAGCAACCTCAATACTGTGAATAGGCCTTGCAAAAGTTCACTATATTCAGATACGACTGTATATATTATATATTATATACATTGCGTAAATAATTAAAAAAATATATTGATTGTGATTTTTGGTATATGCACAAGCTTTGGCATATTTAAAGTTGAAAGTATTTATAAATATCATACTTGACATAAGTTCTTTAAGAAGTAATTTTGTATACCTTAACGTTAGGTGCAGTAAAAACCATGAGAAAGGGGTTGTATTTGTTTGAATGTATATGTAATATTGTATCAACCTATTACCATAATGAACTAGCTACAAAATATCCTGAAGTCAAGCGCTCTCACTAAATAAATCTTGCTTGTTTCATGTGACGTTTATGTAAATTGATAACGAGTAAGCTAGGCATAGCTAGGCAGGTGAGACTGTAAGGTATTTGAGCCAGCATGCTCATAACTACAGTGCCTGTTCGTAGTATTTTAGCCACGTGCGTGCGGCAGCTGTTGCATATGCACAAAAGAGGCGGCTACATAAACGTGTATTGTACATACATGCATGCATGTTCGCATGTTGGTTTCTAGCTATGCGGCGCCAAACACACACCGAGCGTTATTTACTCTGCATATCTTAAGCTACCCCTGGCACATATTGCTATATACTTGAGCATGTTTGTGTGGTAAATGGCTGCGTGCAGCGGAAGGACGTAGATGCAGGATAAAGGACACAGCGGATGCGGTAGGGCAACTCCCCTAATCAAATATGCCAAGAGACGGCAAAACAAGCCAGAACCGGGAGCCCAAGCAGGATCTATCTTATTTACTTGATCCGCTTCCCCCGTCAACCCTCAACCCTCTACCCTCAATTTCAGCGTCTGCCTCAACATAAAGTACGTAAAGAAAACAGCTGTCAGCTGTTGTTGAAGATCTGTTGTGTCATTGCACCGCAGTCGCATCCTTGCAGCTCTTTGCTCTCTCAATGCTGCCGCATGTGGCGCGTGCCATGAACTGCTGGCTGCTTCTGCCGCTGTCTGCTGCCCGATACAAATTAAAATTTAATGTCGAGCTAAATTTTTCCATTTGGCAGCAGTTGAATTCGCCAGCATTTCACAGAGCTGCGTCTCGTTGTGTTTCATTGTTAATGATGAGCGCTTGCTAGATCCTTTGACTGAATGGCAATGCATAAATTTGAGAATAGCCAGAAGTGGGGCTTGTGGACCATTGGGGTATCTGTCAGTTGTACTGACAGCATCAAAATTTGATTTGATTTGTTGTTGTGTGCGTTTGTCTTTGTAGGGCTGTCGCTGCCTCTGTGTCAAAATCCAATTAAGTTGGCCAATGTAGATAAACCAGACGACCTGGTGGGTGTATTGGTGCACACTATTGACTCTCGATAAGCGCACCACAAATGTAACGGTCGCTTGAGCCAGGGAAGTTTTCAACATATATGTATAACGTGTAGATAGCTTTGTATATGCATACATATATATATATAGTCGACCGTATAAAACCGTCGCCTATTTCCCTGTTATGAATTGAGTAAATATAAATTCAAAATGCTGATAAAAACGCTTGCAACACCGGCTGCGGCATGGCTGAAATTCGTTTCAACCCTCATGAGCAGCCGCTGTGGCAGCAGCAGGAACAGGAGCAGATGTTTCCATCGCAACGGAACGCGCCAAACGACGCCTGCCGCTAGCTGCTGCTGCTGTTGTTGTTGTTCCTCAGTCGTCTTGAGCTCAATTATTATGTGTGTGTATGTATGTATATAAGCCAAGTAAATGGTTATATTTTATTCGAAGGGGGGTCAAAGCAACGCACGCGTCGCTGCCGTCGCAGCCGATCCACTCGACTGCGCGCCGGCGCAGGAAATTGCTAGTCGAGGAGCGACTGGCAGCCAGCGTCGCAGTTCAGTCGAGACGCAGTTGTCGTGCCGTGCGGATCAGTCAACCAAGGGCGATCCCAGTGACCCAGTGAATACTTTTCGAGACAAACATTGCCAAGTACAGTGCGCGGTCATGTCCAGGCATAACTATACGAATCCGGCCTTCTGCCAGAACAGCGAGTTCTATCCGGCTAGCCCCAGCAATTGCGTTGAGTCCATATACAATCGCAGTCTGCAGCTTAACTTTAATGCAGTGTCCCGCTCCGGTCAGGTGCCGGTTGCACCCTGTCGCGATCCGCGCGAGGGGCCGCTGCGCATGCAGCGTAGCATGTCGACGCGTTCGGTGACGCGGAAACAGTACCAACAGCAACAGCAACAGCAGCAACAGCAACAGCAGCAGCAACATCAGAAACAACAACAAAAGCAGCAGGAGCCGCAGTCATCCAGTGGCCGGTATGCCTTGGTGCCGCTTGAGGATCTGGGCGCCGTGGCTAGTCGCTATGCCATTGTGCCGGGCCAGGCGGCACAGCGCTTGGCCCGTTCGCAGGATAACCTGGATAGATATGGCTCACGGCAGGGGCTTCAGTCAGACGAGGAGCCGCACTCCTTTCACGAGGAGCCGCACCAGCAGCAGGAGACTCAGTTCGCCAGCCTGCCGCCCACATTGAATGCGCTGCCGCCGAAGCCGGCGCCCAAAATCAAACACGCATTCTCCAGCGACTTTGGCAGCAAGACTTTCCTCATTGTGGACAAGAACAGCAATCAGCGCTATCAGATGGTGCCCACAGCGGAGGATGAGGAGCTTGTCGACGAAAACCAGGAGATCATACAGATGCACAATGGACGCGCACATCGCTATGCGGTCATACCCACGGAGGCAGATGATGACTATCTGGCGGAGGACCCGGCGCACACACAGCAGGAGACCTGCTTGAGCCACACAGAGCTCAGCCAACAGTTCAACATGCGCACATCGACCCCGCAGCAGCGTAATGCGGCAGCTGCCACGCGAGCGTTGCACGAACTGCTTACCACACCCCGCAAAATGCAACCACCACCGCGCCTGGCGCACTCCACACCCCGCAACGCAGCCCACCACGAGCAGCTGCAGCGCGAGCGTCAACTGCAGCTCTACCAGAGCCAGCAGCACATCAGCCTGCACCAACAGGCCACCGTCTCAGTGGCGCCGCTGCGTCAGCAGCGACTCTCGCCGCAGCGACTGCACTATGAGACTGTGAAGCCGGCACCACCGGCAGGCCAACAGCAGCTGACCGGCGATCGCAGCATGGCGGTGATAAGTCCACGTGTGCAGGGCCAGGAGCAGGATCTGAGCAGCCTGCACGGCAAGTCGAATGCGAACAACAACTCGTATCCGCAGAAGCTGGCCAATGCCACCATTACGCTGGCCATTGTCTCCCTGATGCTTGTCCTGGGCAGCACCATGAATGCCGGCCTCATCATCTACATGATTGCTCACGTGAGTGTGCCTCTCCACTCCTCAATCCTCGTATATCCTTGACTAACTGGCATTCTCTTTACTTTAGTTCGGCAAGTCCTTTTACCTGCAGTTCGGACTGGTTGCCTCGTTTTGCGGCATGGGTCTGGGCTTTCTTGGCTTTCGCTCGCGCCACTGCGAGTGGCTGCCGAACCGCAGCTACACCTCCGGCTACATCTTGGTCACCATCTTCTGCCTGTTCAAGTGCTGCGGCCTGCTGCTCATTCTGGTGCTGGATCCGTTCCCAGGACTGCCGCTACACGATGTTACCACGGGCGTCATTTTGGGCTTGTCTACCTTTACCATGTTCTTCATTGGCCTCGGCGTCGTCGGCAGCCTCTGGTGCTATCGCCCGCCTCCTGACAACCGCGTCAATGTGGTCTAGGAGCCGTTATTGTAGCCTTAACCTAGTACATAATTAATTTTAGTCTTAGTTTCTGTTTTCTTTTTAGCGAGCGGCATCCGTAACGGCTAGGAGACCAAAAAAAAGTATTTGTAATTGGAGAAGCGCACGAAATTCCCGCAGCGAATTTCGTTTTCAAGACTGTAAATATTTAATCATGGGGCACATCTTGAGAAATATGGGTTGTAATTAGCTATAAGGCATCTATCATTGTTGTAAGCAAACGTATAAATTATTATTATTTTAAATTATTGTTCGAAACTTTGCTTAGGAATTGCTCTTACAATAAAGTTATTCAACGGACGAATTATTGTTTTACTTCATGTACTTTACTTTTTTAATGTAATGTGATTTTATGTCAATTATTTATTGACAGGTGCAGCAAGCTCCACTTGAGCCTAGTTTTAGATAGATAAATTCATTTAATTATTTTAAAACGTTTTTTTTTCTCTTTCTATATCGAACTCTCATTCATTTTGTGTCTCCCTCTGCTGCCTCTAGCTTAAGAACATTTTTATTTTATCTACATTTGACTCTCTTTCTCTTTTACTATGTCTTTCTCTGACTATATATATATTGCATATGTCTAAATTCGTGAAACAATTGCCAAAGTTTGGTAAACTTGACAGACTGACATAAGGACAGACGGACATGGCTACATTAACTCAGCTCGTCCTGCTGATCAAGAATATATATTCTTTATATGGTCTCTCGGTGCGTTGCAAACTTCTGACCAAAATTTATAAACCCTTTTGCAAGGGTATTTATAAAAGTCACAACTTTCAATTCAATTAAATTGCATGAACAAGATTGGTTCCGCATTTATTTTCAATTTGAAAAATTGAATTCATTGAAAAGTTATATTGAATTTTAACAAAAGCTTAAACAAAAATCTATTTTTTGAATAAATTGCAAATTTCCATTGACACCAAAAAAAGTGTCTATTGTTCTGCTTTCAATGATTCCCTTCGAGCTTCAAAATTCTCTTTGATTTGTCATAAAACAATGCAATTTTTATATTGCAAGTCTCAATCAACCAATTATGAATGAAAATTTTCAGGGATTTTATGATGCATCCCCCGCAGAAGCTTTAAGTTTTAAATCAAACCATTTTTAAAGTTAAATATTGGTTGGGTTTCAGTTCGGGCTTTTATGAACTGGTGTTGAGTTTCATTCATGGGGAAACGAATTTAACACCCAAAGCCAGTTTGTGGACTTGCCTGCATTCAATATTCACATAATTAAAAAAACTTTCAAAGTAACCTCGGCTTTAATTTGGTTAATTATAAATTAAACGAAC
The DNA here is from genome assembly GCA_035045545.1 of Drosophila gaucha. Lineage (NCBI taxonomy): Eukaryota > Metazoa > Arthropoda > Insecta > Diptera > Drosophilidae > Drosophila > Drosophila gaucha. The sequence continues at coordinate 10,335,887 of JAWNOY010000025.1, forward strand.
ATTTTGCTAGCATTAAGTTTTCGTAGTCTGCTTCGTTTACTTCTGGGCTGAACTTTAGTTTGTTGAAATTTTGCTGCCAAGTTAAGCAGCACATGTACTCGTAATTGAGTTTGTAGTTGCTTAAATGTAATTGAATTGTCTATTAAACTGTTTGTAAAACTTTGAACCTTTAACTTTCAGCAAAATGGATGAATACCAAAGAGAGCATGCGGATGCAGCTAGCGATATAACCGCCTACGTATCGAACCCCATCAATGCATATTTGTTGACCAAGCGTCTGACCACGGATTGGCGGCAAGTGGAGAATCTCATGGGCCACGAAGTGGGTACAGGTAGGATTACGTCTGCTCTCAAACTAAACTAAACTTTGTAATCCGATTTAAATGGTTTTTGCTTTTTGTACTTTGCACAGACTTTGTGCAAAATCTCACGCAATATCGCAATGTGTTGAAGTTCCCCTCGGACGAGGACCTCAATGGGGCGGCTGTGGCGCTGCTCCGCCTACAGGACACTTACCAGCTGGACACGTCCAGTGTCGCACGTGGCAAGCTGAACGGCATACAGTACAGGTGAGTGCATGCAAATAGCTTAGCTGCCATAAGATTGGACGGGGACTAAGCTGCCTGGGGCATAAACTACTACGCAGCACGGCAATGTCATCGGATGACTGCTTCGAGCTGGGGCGACAGTCGTATGTTAATAGGGACTACTACCATACGGTGCTCTGGATGAACGAGGCGATGGTCCGAATGCTGGAGGAACCGCACAATCAGACGCAAAGCTTCACGCGTGCCGATGTCCTCGAATACCTCGCCTTCTCCACCTACAAACAGGGTAAGTACACAAAACTACGTGCCCATCTGTTAATGCCCATTTCGGTGTTCTTGCCAACAGTCATTTGTGGGGGTGTTTACTGTTGTTCTTATGTTGTGTCTCGGCTCGTTTGCATGACACTTTCGACACCCCCTTGACAGCAGTGCTACTTGTGCCTTTCTTGCCTGCATCTCTTTGCCACCTGGCCATTTGGCTGCAGGAAATTGCACTTTTGCTGGCCCCTTGCCAGGTGCGCCGGGCCAAGCAACACTTCTCCGGCGATTAAGCCGGGCGCTCGTTAAGTGCGAAAAATTGTAGCCTGTCTGTAGAGGCAATGACAATATTGTGACTGGCTTAGTGCTAAGCCGGAGCCGTGCATCTTTAGGATATATACAGAATCACGTAGCTTTTGCACCCCAGCAAGTGCACGTAATTGCGCAAACAGAAGTGCGGTTTATTAATGCCACATTGCCCCACCTTACCTCTCCACCTCGCCCATTTGTCGCACCGAGTATTCAATGTATCTGTATCTGTACCTATATCAGAATCGTTCTCTGCCTTAATGGCTGCTGTGAGCTCCGTTTGCTATATACTCTGTTCTAAATGGTTAGACGAGTATATTGTGCGGGTGCAATGATGTTTCTAAAATTCTTATATAAACAAAGTTATATAACTCAAACTGACTAGGATGGATCTGAATGTCTCTAGTAATTTTTTTGACTTGTCCACAACAAACGTTGCCTCTTTAAACAGAGTATCACATTGTCATAAGCATTAGCTTTTGTTGACTTTTTATGTGTTATCCTCCGCTGTTCGTGCGCTGCGTAAAAAAAGTGACTCTGCAATATTTATGTGCGGGCTTCGGTAAGCGGAATTGCCGCTACACTGCGAAAAATGCTACTATGTCACACCCACTCACCAGCCCCGTCCCTGCTAGCTGACACAGAAAAGCCGTCGCCTTCGATCAGGCGAGGGCACATGTGTCGGAATGCCTGACATTGGCATGCAAAATGCAAATTTAAGCTCGCAGCCAGGTCGGGATTGCAGGCAACCGAAATTTCATTGAAATTAAGTGCCCCGCTTAAAGTGTCCGGCAAACTAATTAAGGCGAAAAGTAAAAGGACTCGCCACTGAGCACTACCAAGGCAAACGCAAATAATTTCAATGTCAATGCTGAAAGTTTTACAAGAAAACCAACAAGAACAAGTCCAGGTTGCAAGGTTTCTAAAAAGTTTTTCTTTGCTGCTTTTCCGCCAAGGCAAATAAGAAAGTTGAACTTATTCGTTGGCCATTTTACCATACGCTGTGTGGGGCTATGGGGGACAGTGTGCCACCTATGAATAATTTATATTGCATTTAACATTTGTCAAGCAGCGATGGGAGCGCTAAAGCTTCATATATTATTAATGTCAGTCTGAAAATTCAGCCAAGTATGAGTCAACGAGGCATTGCATACTTTTGTGCGCCGCACCCAAAGTACACATACAGAATGAATTTAAAATGTTCATTTGTTTCTGATTTACGTGTGTTCACTGTACGCTCATTGTTAAGAACTTTTGATTAAATGTGAGCAATTAAGAGCCAAGGTCAGTTGAGAAAAAGCTCTTGACTGCTTTTAGGGAGTAATTAATTCAGTCTTCTCTCTCTCTCTCCCTCTCTCTCTCTCTCTCTCTCTTACCTTCCACTCGACAATGGAACCTGAATTGGAATACGGACGAGCAGGCAATGTGGAGAACGCACTTACAATGACTAACGAGCTCCTGCAATTGCTGCCCAACCACGAGCGAGCCAATGGCAACAAGAAGTTCTACGAGAAGGAAATTGCGCACCTCAAGGAGATGCGCAAAATGAAGGGCGACGATGGCTCCGACGAAATGCCCATTTCCGATCTGGTATTTACTTTATAGCTATTTTCAGTTAGTGCTTTAATTATCCTCTCTATGTTGCTAGCCCGTGGCCAAGAGCGATCCCGGCGTCTTCGATATGTCCGAACGCAAGTCCTACGAAATGCTCTGTCGCGGGGAGCTGAAGCCTTCTGCATCTGACCTTCGTCCGCTGCGCTGTCGTTATGTCACCAACAATGTGGCGTTTTTAAGGCTGGCACCGCTTAAGCTGGAAGAGGCTTTCATGGATCCCTACATTGTAATTTACCACGACGCCATGTACGACAGCGAGATTGAGGTACTTAAGCGCATGGCTCGTCCTCGTTTCCGCCGCGCCACCGTCCAGAACTCGGTGACGGGCGCCTTGGAAACGGCCAACTACCGCATCAGCAAATCCGCCTGGCTCAAGACCGCCGAGCATCGTGTGATTGGCACAGTGGTGCAGCGCACCGCTGACATGAGTGGCCTTGACATGGACTCCGCAGAGGAGTTGCAAGTTGTTAACTACGGCATTGGCGGCCATTACGAGCCCCACTTTGATTTTGCGCGAGTATGTTCTACTAATATTTGACACCTGTGCGAAATGTGCTTAATGTTTCCTTTACTTTTATTTTATAGCGTGAGGAGAAACGCGCCTTCGAGGGTCTCAATCTGGGTAATCGTATTGCCACCATGTTGTTCTATGTGAGTTACGAGCTATATATTTTCAAACTGAGCTCCATTTTATGTGTTTATTATTTTGGCTTTGCAGATGAGCGATGTGGAGCAGGGTGGTGCAACAGTCTTCACCTCGCTGTATGCGGCTCTGTGGCCCAAGAAGGTATATCTAGTTTAATTTGTTTAGTTTACCTTGAGTATATGACTTTGATGTTATTTCTAGGGTACGGCTGCATTTTGGATGAATCTGCATCGCTCCGGCGAAGGAGATGTGCGAACGCGTCATGCGGCGTGTCCCGTACTCACAGGCAGCAAGTGGGGTAGGTTGCAAGTAGTGTTTGTGCATTTATTTCCCAGCTGAATACCTTTTTTTCAGTGTCTAATAAGTGGATACACGAGCGTGGCCAGGAGTTCAGGAGACCCTGCGACCTGACTGCGGATCATGGTGATTTTGCCATCTAGTGAAACGTTCAACAAGGAAACTGAAGCTGTTGCTGGAATCTCATTTACCAGCTGCCTACTTACTACTTCTAATACTTCTACTTACTTTGCGTTCGAACATATCTCTAAGGCCTTGCAAGCCGGATATCACAAATTCTATTCCTATTGTAAATACTCAACTACAACATCTAAAGTTTGGAAGCCCGGCTGCTGGCAACACACACTTTTTTTCAACTACATACCATTACTTGGCATTAGTTTTATTTTAGGCATGCTATTAATAAATTTATCAATTTTTGTACAAAAAAAAAATGCTAGAAAATAATCACAATTAAAAGGAGCTAATGATGCGATCAATGAGAATACGAAAAAATTAATAAATATTTTTATTTCAACATTAGGAATACTCCACTGGGAACTTGTTCGCGTGGTGGTCATTTTTGGTTTCTTGTTTCTCTTTGTATTGTCAATGTATATGTTGGATATAGAATTGGGTACTTTTTTGAGGCGAATTGCGCAGTGTTGTGTTAATGCATAACTTGGGTGAAGTTGTACAGCACTAAAAAAGTGCGACTACACTATGGGCTGTCGTCGAGTGTGGCTCTGTGGTAAGTTGAGTGAGAGAGACAAAAATGAGGATAAATGTGGTTGTTGTAGAGAAGCATCTAGGAAATAGTGCAGTTACACGCTGAGACTCGCTGAAAGTACAACCGCTGAACCTTTCTCAACTTGAAAATCTTATTAACTCGCGTATAAAACGCAAATATTCCAGAACATATTTTTTAAATAAATAAATATTAAAATTTTTTGATGCAACAATAGTGGCATCTGGCATCTATGCATTATTAATAGCAAATATCTTAGATAGAAAATTAATTTAAGTTTCGCTTTGCCCTTTGCCAATATGCTTTAATAAACTATCAATAACATATCGAGCTTTAATTTTAATTATTTTATTTTATCCTTTCATATTTTTAAAATCATTATCAATACTGCAGAGTCTTCATTTTTAATTTATCGCAAACTGATTATAAACTCAATTTATTTTGTGTTTTTCTGGGTGTGGACAATGAAAACACGCTGCAGTCCGCTCTTGACTGGTACGACGGGTGAATTATCTTGCGGCGTGATTCGTTGTCAGCCTTATTAAAGTTTGTAAAGCGACGCAAATACTCCTATTTTGCCGTCATACACGAGTTAAATACATGGATGTAAGTGGGCGTGGTTGCGGTGGTGTTGCTCGTTGTGCGTTGCATACTTTTCAGAGCATGCGGCAAATTCAATTTACGCGTTAGCACAGTGCAGTCTTGTGGCTATTGGCCGTGGCAACAGCACGCAGCGCAGCGCGGTTAACAGGATGATGCATCTGATTTATTGCATTCCGCACAACCAGAGAGCAACTTCACACCATCGCCCATTGGATACCACATTTTCGCAATTCATTCATGCTGTTCAAATAAAAAAGTTTACATAGTTGGAAAGACGCATTTTTGTTTGTTTAGCTACCTAACAACAGCTGTTCACATTTTAACGTATTTTCTGGATTCGTGACAGCTTCAGATAGAAGTCTGAAACATATTTGGGCCAATAGAAAGACAAACAATCAGCATAAGCTTGGAAAGTTCCATCGAAATGTGTTCATTTGTCAACGGTTCGTTGGTCCGATATAGTCTTATATAATGTCAGATCAGAGAAGTTTTATATTTGTGTGCCTGGTGCTGTCTGGTCTCATCTGCATCCCTGTGAATGGCGAGTACTACTCTTCCATTGACAGCTTGCAGGCCCTAGGGGAAGTGGAACCCGAACTGGTGTTTGCCACGCGTCTCTATTTGTCCGAGAGGCAGCAGCAGCTCGACGTGTTGCACAGGTAAAAGCAGTACAATAAAAAGCTTTTTGAAGCGACTGTATCTTGTTGATTGATCGATTGGCAGTTTCGTGGACCGAGTGAAGCGAGAGCATTCAATAATCCGGCAAAAATTGGTGAAGGATGATGAGTACTTGGAGCAGCCGCTGCAGTCTTTCAGGCTGATCAAGCGATTGGTCGTAGACTGGCAAGAACTACATCAGCTACTGGCGGCCAAGCAGCCTAAAGATAGTGTGTATAGCTCCAGGAATATAATATGCACATATATATTCATATATATATTTACCTACTTTAGAATATCGGCAGGCAGTGAAAGATGTGTTGGCAGACGTCGTCCTACCAAATCAAGAGGAACTACAGGGCGCAGCCAAAGGCTTACAGCGACTGCAGCGCGTGTACAATCTAACAGCCAACGAACTGGCCGACGGCGTGCTCAATGGCATCTCGACGGACAGTGCGTTGCGCTGGGAGGACTGCTTTGAGATTGGCGTGCAGCTCTATGACCTGACCGAGTACCGCAGCGCTCTCGAGTGGCTGCTGGTGGCAGCCAATTTGCTCCACGAAGTCAATGACGACAACGCGCTGCGACAGACCGCAGAGGTCTACGAGTATTTGGCTTTGACCTACGTCGAGCTGGGTGAAAAGGAGCAAGCAGTCGAAACATTGGAAGAGTTGCTTTCTTGGTTTTCGCCACAAACACCTCATCCAGCGCGCTACACGCTCGACTACTTGAAGAACAATATGCCAAAGTGTCACAAAGAGTCAGACATGCTGAGCCGGTTTCAGAACTACTCGCGACTCTGCCAGGGCAACAGATTGCCCGAGCTGCAGCCGAGTGGTAGATCATTACACTGTTATTTGGACTTTGACAGGCATGCACGCTTCATGCTAGCGCCGCTGAAAGTGGAGCAGGCCCATCTGAATCCAGACATACATGTCTACTACGACTTGCTCAACGACAACCAGATAGATGCCATCTTCGAAGTGTCTGATCAATTGAAGAGCTTTCGCTCCGCGGTATTCAGTTCGGGGGTCACGGATTTGCGCGTTAGCCAACAGGTTTGGGTCAACTACAGCAGCCCCATTCTGAGCTCCGTCAGCAAATTGGTCAGCGCCATTTCTGGCTTAAATATGAGCAATGCCGAGGAAATGCAGGTGGCCAATTATGGCATTGGCGGCCAATATGCGCCCCACTTGGATTATCTGTCACATCTGTCTGATCAGTATAAGCCTAGAGGCAATCGCTTGTCTACAAATATGTTCTATGTTAGTGTTGGCAACTGTAATCCGCAGACTTAAAAAACTTAACTCGACAATATTTCAGTTCTCGGATGTGGCTCAGGGCGGCTATACGGTCTTTCCGCAACTCAATGTATTTCTGAAGCCTGCGAAAGGCGCCTTGGTAGTTTGGCATAATCTATATCGCTCCCTGAACTTCGATAGGCGCACCATACATGCTGGCTGCCCCGTACTGGAGGGAACCAAGCGCAGTAAGCTTAAGATCCGAGAATTTATTCAACAATGTTTTAAATATTTTTTATAGTTGGCAACATTTGGATTCATTCGGCTCATCAGGAGTTTCGTCATCCCTGCACGCTGAATTCTAAGGAGTAAAGTATGGTCCTGACCTGAGATGCAAATGAATGAATGACATTGGCGGAAACAAGTAGATTATAACTTAAATTCTTCTTAAATACAAAAAACAGTTTGGCTATTAGAAACGTTTTTCAAAGCTTGATGCATCATGATTTTGATTGAATCAAATTATAATTTATTAATAGCCAATTCAATAATCTGATTAATACCTATCACAAATGGCAAACAAATATGATTGAGTTTGAAATTAATAACTGTTACTTGATGTCCAAATAGGGTAAAGAGATCTCATGATCCCGCTGTAGTTCGCAGGGTCTTACGTGGTCCTGATTGCTCAAACGTATCCACACATTGGCAACTGGAAGCAAAAGGATGATTCATGATTAATCGAGACTTTTCAAATTACTTTCTACTCACTCCATTTACTGCCCTGCAGCACTGGGCAGCCAGCATGCTTGGTGCGATAGTCCGAATCCCCGGAGCGATGTAAATTGTACCAAAAAAGCAGGCTGCCCCGCTCTGGTGCGACGAAGAGCGGCAGAAAGGGAAATGCCGTTCCTCCGCCCGCTTCCACATTGGATAGCTGAGTAGATAAGATAATTTTTAAAAACATCTTTAAGGATATGCCGTACTCACATAAAAGATGCCCGTGGCTAGGCGATTGGTTTTAAATATATTCAAACTGTAGTTGAAGGAGTCTGGAAAACTGTCCATGTGCGGCTCATAGTGGCCCCCAATGCCGTAGTTGGCTATTTGCAGTGGCTCCGCCGAGCTCATGTCCAAAGCGGATATCATGGTCATGTGCTGGCTCAGTTTTTCCATGATGGGATGCTCGTCATATTCAAAGGTTGTGCCTTGGCTAGTGCGAAAGTTGGCTGAGATTTGCGTGTTAGTTGGGCTATAAACTTGTGAGCGCTGCAGTTCTGGCCGGGCCAAGCGCTGCAGCTCAACAGTCTCCTTGGCACCGATGACGTCATGCACCTGTATGATAAAAGGATCCTGATGCAGCTCCTCCAACTTGTACAGCAGATAGCTTGGCCCTCGCCCATTGCCACTGTAGTAGCGACAATGCAAGTCTCGTTGCGCAGCAGGTGTAGGCTTCAGCTCCTCGCGACACACCTGCTGATAGGTGAGATATTCCCGACTGATGTGGTAGTCATCTGGACTGCGAGCGACCTCGTGCATTAGGCCGCGCTTGACACCGTCTAAAACAAGTTGTTCCAAGTACGCGCGCGTCTCCAGCAGGTGGAGACGCTGCTCCGGCTGCACGCTCAGTACATGATTGATCAGATTGAGTGCATTTTGGTAGTCTCCCATCGACTCGTGGTAGCCAATGACTGTTTCCATGAAATCCAAGGAGGCCGGCTCATCGCTGTAGCTCTGCTTTACCAGCAGCTGCATCGACTGCTCCAGCCAGGGCGCAGTGTTATTAAAGTCGCGCATCGAGTATAGATGCTGGCCCAGTACAAAGCAGTCCTGCCACGACATAGCCGCGCTGTAACGAGCTGTCGAGTGTGATTTGTGATTGCCACTTGCCACGCCCTCGGCCGCCATCACTCACCCGTACTTGACACCATTCAGCATGCCACTCGCCAGCTCGCCCACGTCCAGCTGGTAGGTCTGCTGCAGTCGCGTCATCGCCAGAGTCGTGCCCACAAAGTCCTCCATCGTAGGGAAGCTCAAGTTCTCTCTGTGGCCCGCCATAGCCTCGAGGTAATCTATTGTGTTGCAGCAGCAGCAGAAGAAGAAGAATGGCAAATGGAAAGCGTGTTAGGCAAATAGATAATGATAACATTTTTCGCTGTGGCATATGAGTGATGCTCAGTTCTGATACTAACTTGTGCGGCTGGGCTCCCTCTCCACGCTGCTCTCGAAGGTCTCCCAGTCGGTGTGCAGTCGCTTTATCAATCGGAACGCATTTACCGGATTGTTGAGATAGCCCTCAATGCTACTCACGGCGCTCAGATGCTCCGCTTTAATTGCATCAATTTCTCTGCAACACAAATTGTTAATAAATTCAACAAATATTCCTTTTGGCCTTTGCATAGTTGGTGTATTTAGCATTAATCAGATTTTAAATTGTTTCATATTTTTCAATTTGCATTTATCGTAAATTTACATATTTAAGTTATTTGTTAGGCTATGTGGACATTTAAGTGTTGCTGTTGTGACAACCGATTTATAAGCACTTTAATACAGTGTCACTATCCAATTAATCAAAACTTAAATCAACGTTGCACTGGGGTACAAACAAATGCGAGATACTCTATTCACAATGGTTGTTAGTATGAATAAGTATGGTGGGGGGATGTATGTATGTATATGTATTTGTGTTTGTGTTTAAGTGTATGTGCACATGTGTAAGTATTTTATCGTATACCAATCACATCCACGTTAACTTCCCGTTGTGCTGCCCTTCTTTGCGATTCTCACGAGCTCATTAAAGACTTTCAGCTTTAATTATGATTTGTGTTAGAAATCTAATTTTTGCTCATGCTCTCACTTAATTTACATACTAACTGTTCTTCAATTTTAATTGTATTTCTTATTTCGAAAAAAAACTGTTGCATATATTTTTAAAAATTTATAATACTTGCCGCAAGAGTATTATAAATTTATAAATAAGCTGCGCCCACTTTAAATAAATAATGAATTTGTTTTTACGCTTGTATTTATCTTCTGTTTTTTAATGTTGTTCTTCATTTATCGGGAATTAAATGCCACCATAACTTTAAACGGCAATGCCGCAGAGTCTGTCAACTAGATTGTATCCGATTTTTATCGAGCTATTCATTAGGTAGTAGCACTCGTTTGTTCCCAACAATCCCGAGCCATAAATAACAATAATAAATGTTTTTGTTTGAAACCAATTTCTCTATTTTATAACGTGTGCTACAAATTGCAAAGTTCTATCATGGTGTAAACGGAACTGAAACGTGTTTTGTTGTTGCGGTCGGAATTAAAATCTAATTTCAATTCGATGCGGAATATAATATATATATTTCGAAATTTCGTAACGGTTCTTTTTTTATTATTAAATACTAATTTCTTGCAATATATGTAGCTTACTGAGCCGGTTTGCAAATACAACAATTAAGCAAATAAATTAAAAAGATTTCTAAAGATACTGCGGCGACATTTGATATACATATACAAAAGGCTGACAAGTCGTTGACACTAAACAGCAGCAAGTGTGGATCACGCAGGCAACAAGCGATGGTATTAGATTATAAAATTATTAAAAAACAAACATCAAAAAACTGCCGAAACAGTAAACTAAGTATAGATAAGGTAAATGACTAGATATATTAGCAGTTCATAAATTGAATACAACGAAGCGTTAAAAGTATTAACAAAAGTATATAAAATTGCAAATGACAAAAAAAAAATATAGAAAATAAAAACACTTTTGCTTGTGTATGTATATTGCGTTGTATCTGTGTACTTGTAGTCTTCCCTTAGGCCAGGCGCTTTAATGTGAACCGGTTAAGTGGGAATGCGAAAATGAATTGTAATTAAAAGAAATAAAAATAAATATTGCCAAAGGCGAATGCTGAGCTAAGACATCCAAAGCTCAGCTAACAAAAGTTACTTTCAGATTCCACTGCGGCTCGACAATCAGTAGCTTTCGATGAACAAGAATATAAATACCAAACAAACATTTTATGTGGGCTGCCTCTTCATGCGTGGGCATACAACATTTGATTATTAATTTTTAATTATTCATAAGGTCAAGTATTCATAAGCTGCCTAATGAGTCTTAGCTTTGAGAACATGAATGAAGATGAAATTGTAGTCTGGTGCTAAAGTCTAATTGAACATGAAAAAAGATCGGCTTAAGCATCTATTGTAAATCAAATCAAATGATAAACCAGACTGGTGTGAGATATATCTGAATCACTGCACAGCCCACTACTTAATATTCCATTAGCTGGATTGGCTGACTTTATTGTTAAGACCATAAAAAAGCCGACTTGAATAAAAATAAAATTTAGCCGGTCTTTTTTCTGGCGAGAGGAGGCCACTTACCCCTGTAGTATCTCCGCATGTTCCCTTATATCGTTCACATATATCTGAAGCTCTGTCATCAATATGACCTCCGTGCGCAGGAGTTGTTCCAGGCCACTAGTTGAGCTAAAATATTCCGCATTGGATGCCAGGACTTGAAGTCCCAATAATAAAGCTGTAACCACCGCCGATAGCTTCATTACAATTGATCGTGTAAGAGAAATTTCTTGTATCAAAATTCGAATGTCTTGAGTCTTAAAGCTCGTGCTGTCTTTGCTTCGGCGCTTCGCTAAGAACTGTTCGGACTCGATCTGCTTTCAAGACATCAGTTCGCTAGTCTACCGAAAGCTCGCTGCGTTGGTGGTGCTTCTGAGCTTAAGCTTTTGCCGTGGCTGTTGGTCAAATTGGCATTTCTAGCTGTGGTCAAAGAACTGCCCTCGAGGCTCCACCGTCAGGCATGATTGGGGCAAGATACCAGGCACTAAAGAGTGTACGAGTTCAATAAACTAATAAGTGTTAAAATTTCAGTACACAGAGGTCTTAATTATTTATTTTATTATCGGACTGCCCATCAGAGAAAGAGAGAGAGAGAGAGAGAGAGAGCTATTATCTCAGCAATTCACTTAAAATTCAATATTCATCACAACTTTTCTCTTTGCCAATTACTTTCACTTTGCTGTTCACTCAGAGAGTCTTCATTTTGTCATTCCGCGCTGCTAACATGCAAATGAGCCGCTAAAACTTTGCCCGTGAACTTGTTTATGCAAATTACCGGCAAAGCTGAGCTCGACTCAATCGCGTCTTTGACTTGCGGTTTGTTTTGAGTAAAATTCATAGCACACAGCAGCTCAAAACTCAGATTTTAACCCTATAAATACATTGGCTATCATTTGGGAAGTTAGTATAACGTCTTTTAATATTATACGCTTTTTACTTATTCTCAAATATTTTTCAACAACTGAGATTGTCCATAGAAGAAGAAAAAACATAATAGCAGATTAATTCCAAATCAACAAGTTTATTTAATAATATCATAGCCCAGGGAAACTTCATTATCCCGAAATAGATGGCAAGGCCGAGCAAATGTTTGTGTAGCCTCATGTATCCAAATGTTGGCAACTGTTAAGAGTAAATGAAATATAAAGCGACAATGAAAATTGAATAAAATTGATCTTAACTAAAAATTAAAGCTGTTCAGTATATCAGATTATCGAAATAAAAGAAATCTTAAACATGCATAATTTTAAAATTCAATAATTTACAACAGAAAAAATCTTGAGCTAAGGTTTTATCGATAGACCAGGTAGACAACTGAAAGTCTATTTAAACAGATATCTGAAATATTGAAAAATTTATGCATCCTCAACTACAGTTATAAGAATTCCTGCACTTAATTTATATTTATAATGCGGAGCCCATAGAAATAACAAACAAATTTTCCAGTAAGCATCTGTTAAAGGCAGAACGAGGCGTTTGTGGTCTATAAAGTTTATATATATTCAACTATGCAGAACTAGTCTATAATTATTAGTGTTTTCTTTAATTTATAGGCTTCAAGCATAGCTCGGATAATTTCTGATCAGCTATCCTCTTTAAAATTAGAGAACATTTCAAAGGATAGTGTTTGGTTTATAATAGAGATGGGCTTCGGGATCTGGATGTTCGGAACCCGAAATTGTCCCGAAACGAACTTAGGTATCGGGCGGGTTGGGAAATATTCTAAAAGAGTCCGGGACGATCGGATAAGTGTTTTGCCATGAGATCATGGTGAGAGATTCTAGAGATATGCTCTGAGACGGCGGCATTCCACAGATACCTGTTCGGGTCCCGCGGGTCTCGAAAATCGCGTTACCGACGCCCATCTCTGTTCATAAGCATATCTCTAGCATCTCTTACTATGCCACCTTGATGTAGAGATGAAGCACTCATCCGACCGTCCTGCACTTTTAAAGAATCTTTCCCAGCCAGCGCGTAAATTGTTTTGGGACAATTTCGGGTCCCAAAAATCTCTAGTTTATATCTTAAACATATATAGCTGTCATAGTCATTCATTGAAAATTTCATAAGAAACAGACTGAATTGCATCAGAGCAGTCTTATTTGTATTATCTGTTCAGCTGTCATAAAAGCTGAAGACTATTCATATATTTTTTAAAGTCTTAGATTATAGCTAGGACAAAGGTGGATAACCAGGTTGCTTAGGGTTCATTTCTATGTTCTTCAGAAATATACAACAGTTGTATACTTGATTTGAATGGAATTAAAATTTTTAATTTCGAAAACTTGAATTCGCCCATAAAAGTTTGTGTAAGATGTATGAATTTCAGATAAGCCAAAATGTTTGAGTTTTGAAAGCATATCATATTCAGTATAATTTGCGTAATAACCTCATTAAAGGTAAATAGTGTTGCAAATTGTGACATCTTTTTATTAGCGCTGCTAAAATACTCACTCCACTTGCTGCCTTTTAGAACCGGACAGCCCGCGTGCTTGGTGCGATAGTCCTTGTCTGTGGAGCGATGCAAATTGTACCAAAACAAAATGTTGCCTAGCTGCGGGCGCACTCCGAAGTTGAGAAAGGGAAAGGCTGTCGCACCACCCTGCTCCACATCCGAGAGCTGCATAAAAGTTGATAAACGTAACATTTTGTGCATGAGGTTAGCTCAGTGTGGCTTATGCTGTGATGTCAACTCACATAAAATATGGCCGTGGCGATGCGATTGCCCTCGGCGGCGGGATAGTGCCGCGAATCACGGAAGAAGTCCCAGTGGGGCTCATAGTGCCCGCCTACGCCGTAATTGGCCACCTGCAGTTGCTCACAGTAGGTCATGTCCAGGCCGGTGGCATCAGCCACATCACGCAACATCCGCCCCATCGTTGGGTGCGTGCTGTATGGCAGCCACGCGTTTTTGCTCACGCGGAATGCGGACTTCATACGTTGGCCGCCGGGCAGTGGATTAACCGTGGAGCGTTGCATGTGCGGCACGGCCATTTCTCGCAGCTCGCCAATTTGCTGTGGGCTCAGCATGTCGTGGTAAGTGACCACCAATGGGTCGAGGCTGTGCTCCTCCAGCTTAAGTGGTGCCAGCAGCCGATAGGCGTGCCGCCCACGAGTATAGCGGCAGCGCAGGGGACGCTGCTGGGCAGCAGAGGGGCCAACCTCGCCGCGGCACACCTTCTCGTAGTGGGCGAACTCCTGTGAGAGCTGCGGTTCGAAGTCCAAAATTAGTCACATAACTACAAAGAAAAATCGTGACGGAGGTCTCTCACTCTGTAGCCAGCTGCTTGCCTTGGCTGCGCCCCATCCTCGCCTTCGTCGTGCACCAGGTTGGCGGCCTTATCACCCAGATGCCAATTCCGTATGCGCGATGGATCGAGCTCTAGCACGCGCTGGCTCAGCTCGTATGCCGTGTCGAAGTCGCCTAAAAATCGCTTGGTAAATATGAATGCAAGTTGGCAAATGGCCAAGCGGGGCTGCTCACCCATACGGAATAAACTCTGTGCCACCATTTCCATGTTGTTCAGCATGGCGGGCTCGGGGGTGCTCGGCTCTGGCTGATGGCGCCGCAATCGCTCCATGGACTCGCGCAGCCACACTTTCGTGTTGTTGTAGTCCTCCATTTCAAAGAGTTGTTGACCCAACACAAAGCAATCCTGCCAGCTCATGTCCGTGCTAAAAATATAAAAATAAAGCCAGCACAAAAATCGAAATGAATATGACTGGCGCTTAGCTCGGCAACGACACACGATTCTACACAACTAAAACCAGTGCAGGGGCGGATTAAGTAGAAACCAGCTACATTATTACCTGAGTTATTATTTATACAATATTCTGCATGATTAAATGTCTTTAATAAAGTCATTTGGTGAACGGCACGTTACCCGCAACAAAGACAATCCGCCCCTGGACTCAGTTAAATAGTGTGAGTATATATTAATGTGTGTGTGTATGTGTGTGTGTGTAGTACTCCCGTATTTTAAGCCTGACTGGTTATTGCTTATTTGGGTTACGCCCCTCACCCGCACTCACCCGTATTTGATGCCATTCAATATGCCGGCGGCCACTTGAGCAACATCCAATTTATAGGTGCTCTGCAGGCGAACTAATGCCAGGGCTGCTCCGTCCACATCCTCCTGGCTGGGAAAGTCGAGGCCATAGTGTTGTGTTATATTAAAGCCTAAAATAATTCATTTGAGTTGACTCTTATAGCGTTACAATGGAACAGGCATCTGCCTGCTGGGATACCCACGTAGTTGTGTGCTCATTTTTTGGACCCGATTATCCAATTGTTGCCAGTCCGTATGTAGGCGCTTCATGAGGCGATAAATATTGACCGGATTGGTCAGATAGTTCTCTAAGCCTTTCGCAGCCAGCGCATGCTCCAACTTGATGGCCGACAGCTCCCTGTGGATCAGGTTGTGGATATCAGCTTAGACGAGTTTAAAACTCTAATCATAAATCGAAAGCTACCAGTTTGGACGATTTGTGGGCTTTGTCGTCATAGAGTTTAGAAGCCCAAACGTTAAGACAACTCAACTTAATTAATTCTAATTTATTTGCGATTCTACGTGATTCTAAACACAAAACTTTTTCTACGATCAAAGCCATAAAATGCAAACGAAAGCGAAATGCTAAATGTGAAACTGAAAGAGTTTGTCAATAGTTTTTTGAGCGGAAAATTCTTTATGAATAATTTATAGTAGACTATACAATATTTTTATGGATAGTATATGTTAAATTTGGATTATTGAACAATAAAAGGCCAATTAAAAATGGAAGCAAAATGGCATTTAGATAACCTGAAGCTGATCAATATTAAATGCTCAGGCATAATAATAGGTGAACTTAAGCTATACTAAATATGTAAGAACATCAATTAATTAATAATACTCAGTAATTAAGAATTCTAGTTTGTTTAAACTGTTTATATACCTTATATTCTCACCTTTCTAACTGTAGCAGTGCTAATCTGGTCGCATCCAACTGTGAACTCAATTCATTCATCAAAGTGTGCTCCGTCTGCAGCAACTGCTCCAGTCCTGTAATAGATGAGAAATAATCCGTGGCCAGGCAATAGCTCAGGCTGGCCAGCATCAATAGGGCCAGCAGTCCGCACTTGACCCGCATCTTAGCTTCCAGATGTACTATATAGTATGTATATATATAGCAGCCAAACTATGTTAGGCGTCTGCAGCGCGTCGCGTCTCACAATAAACTGATCGCCATGAGTTGCCGCAGCTCGGACCGAACATCCCCATGAGAGATCAGTGAATAAAACCAGTGATGACAGACACTTTGGCACACGGCGATTAGGAGATCGGATACCCGCGACCAGGTGCTAACTACATACTACAGTATTTGCATAACCAATTGATGTCTGCCTATGTCTATGTCTATGTCGGCGGGTATGAAAAATAGGTATGGCTTTATGAGCTACTCTAATGAAGAGCATACGAGTTTCGTGGCGATTAAGCATGTTTTATGGCTTTGCCGAAGCTGATTTAGTGATGCTTATCATTAGCTCGTTTTCGTTTTCGCTGTTGACCAGCCCCAAGTTCTAGTTCTCTCTACTCACCACTGCCGCGGCATATCGTCGCCTTATTCGATAGCTTATTAATTCTGGCTAATTAAGAACGCGTTGTTTGTTTGATATTTAATAATGCAGTCGATGATACTACAGTGTTGGAAAGCGTCGCTCTGGCTATTAAATAATAATAAATATACCCTGTAATTTTTTATAATTTCTATATACATTTTTAAAATATATTTGTTGCAATTTCTGTAAATTGTAATGAGGAATAAAATCGAATTTTTGGGGAAGTATTAAAATCATTTATCTATACAAACATATGGTATATGGTATTTGAAAGGCAATTTACTACTTTTATTGAATAGAAACATTTTCTTATTATTATGTATTTTACTATTTAATAATTTAAAATAGTTGAAAATTAGCAGAGTAAAATTCCTTTGTTTTTAATAAAAACAGGGTATGTTGTTTAGTTAGTTTTTTTTGTTGAATATATTTATTGACGAGCAAGTAACATTCATTATAGGTGCTATTGTTTGTTTTAATTGACATTTGATTTACACAGAAATCTAGAACGCTTAAGATTCAAGTTTGTATTTTTGCTTGGCTTTTACGATTTTTTAATATTGACTTTAACTATTTCCTGCTGGCAGTTGCCAAAAAGCATTTGACCAAAAGCCGACAAATGCCCACCTCGAATGTTCATTAAGAGATGCTGTGATGCAGAAATATTTAAATTTGCTTGCTCTTTAATTAGACAGCGGGCCACGCCCGACAAACGGGCATTCATTCAGTAAATCGTCAACATTTCAGTTTTTATTTTCATTTGCACCAATTAGTAAAAGATTAAAAGGCACATCAAGCAGCAATATTCCGTTCCTCTGAAATATAATGAGGTATTACCTGAGCTTCGTCCAAGCCGCTGCGAAAAAGGAAAAGGAAAACAAGCAGATCCGTAGAGTGCATATATCGAAGTCGTCTTTGCTGCTCTACTTACACAACTGTGCGCCCAGTACCACCGGACAGACCAGCTGGCGACTTCGGTAATCCGACCGCGGCGGAGCTGGATGCTCATTTTGGTTGCGTGTGCTCCAGTAGAGCAGCGAGCCCCTTGGGACGCACACGCTGAGCTCCAGTTGGGGAAAGACAATGGCGCCGCCCAACCTGGCCTCTTTCAGCTAATTGATGGAGTGAGACGATAATAGACAAATTAGTGTCTTATTAGTTAATCATTGCATTTAAATGACGCACATTGAGCAGCGCACGTGCTACATGCTCCGATGTGTCTGATGGCTCCTCTGGTGGTGTCACGTGCTCGTGGCTATGTCGACGTGCCTGCCACAGCTCTGGCTCAGTGCCGACAATACCCAGTTGATTATGGATCCTACGCATCCTTCGCTGAGCCAACTTGCTAAACTCCAGCGTATCGAAAGCCACGTTTTGGAACTCCTGCTGCTGCTGCACCTCATCCAGCATTCCAATTAGAATTTCAGTCTGCTGGGAGCTGAGCACATCATGATACAGCATAATATGAGGATCCTCGCTAAGTTGCTCCAAGCGTAGCATGCGAAGATTTGTTACATCTTGGCGGCACTCCGTAAAGCGACTTCCTGTTGAGGGATGCTCTGCGGCTGAGCGACAGAGCTCGTCAATAATCAGCTGTTCAACGGGTTTTCGTAACTTGAAACATATATTAGAATGTGTTCATTAGATTTGAAAAAAGTATATGTATTGATTGCCTTCTAGCTATTGGTATTCCAATTAAGCCTATGGGCAACATTAACTGTAGTTCAATTTAATATTCCCTTTCAGAATTGTCTTTGATTTTTTTTACATTTTCTTTACTTGTAAGACTTATGGTAAAGTTTCAAAATGTTTTGTTATTCAAGATATAAATCAATATATATGTATGTTTAATTCGATATATGTATATACATCTATATGTATATATACATAATAACTACATCTTTAACTGATCGTTCAATGATATATATGATATAAGTGTTCGATATGGTATTCTAAAATGTGGTTGGCTATATTGATTACAAGAGACATGTAAGACATGTTTTCATCAATGCTTTGCATATTAAGAAACTGATTATAATTTTTAAAAAATGTAATAAATATACTATATCAAATTTTGGATACGTCTCTTAAGTTTTCACTAAAATAGCTGAAGGATAAAAAGTAATTCACAATTTACTTAAAGAGATGAAAAATATTATGCAAAGCTATTTTGCAGTTTTCAATCAAAGTTCAGAGCATCTGTTAGTCGCCTACATTCAAACAAAGTATAGCTAAGTGATTATTAAGCGGATTATTGTTTGTTTGTTGCATAACATTAGCAAAGTAGCATTTACCTTTGGCTTTGGCTTTCTGTTTGCCATAAACTTCTCTGGACTTCCATTTATAGCTTGTTCGATTTTGGCTTTAGCTTTTTGAGCATTTTTGCTGGCGGGACGCAGGAGCAACAGTTCTTTGGCTGTTGTGAGTGCGCTTAAAAATTCACCTGATGTTGATGGGGAATTAGTAGAAAAATACGAAAAGATTTCTGAATTTGAAAGAGATGCACCTGCACGGTAATCCATACTGAGAGATGCCTCCAGTATTTTGACTTTGCCCCGTTCCTGCTCACTGACCGATGTTGTGGCATTATGCTCAGCTGTCAATTTTCCCAGCGCCGTCTCCAGCCAGTGTTTGGCCACGCTATGGTCACCATTTCGATCCGAGTTGCGTGCGATTTCGAGACAGTCACTCCATGACATGGCCGAGCTGTTAGAATACATAATGTGATTTGCATTTGTTTGCATTTCGAGCATTTTGAGCAAACTTACCCCACCTTGAGGCCATGGACTATGCCCATGGAGAGGGTGGCTGGATTCAGGTCGTAGACTGATTGCAGGTGGAGTAAATTGAGCAATGATGCCTCATATTCGTGCTCGCTGGGCAGCTGCAACTCCGTCTCATAGTCCGGAAGACCTGTGGCCAGATTGTGAGTGGCAATTGCTTGCTGCTCGAGCTGAGGCCACACGCTCTGGAATCGCTTCAGTATGGTGAGCACATTCAGTGGATTGCCCATATGCTTCTTTACTCGTTTGCCCACCAGCTTATGTATCTGCTCGATAGTCGCAATCTCGCTTTTAATTGCCTCCAGTTGCTGATCTAAGCCATCAATGTACTCTCGGAGCGTGTCGATGAGCGAGGTTTCAGTGGTCAGCAGCCCCCGTAGGTGCTCTTCACTGCTGCTAGTTATAGCTCTTGGCCACATCAAAGCAAGCCAAAGTAGCCACAGCAATCGCTCTGCTGCTGGCATTTGCATAATTAGCTGTGTTTTTTGTGTTGTGGCTTTAGTGTTGTTTTTACTCCAGTCCGGGTCAATGCCTGTTGAGTTCTTTATTCTAAGTTGATATTGCTTGTCGTAAAGCTTTTTTTTTGTATTTATTATTCATTCGCTAAAAAATATGTCTGCTTCTTGGTGCCAAAGATCTTATGCTACAACGATTGACCAAGCTGCTTGGCTGTTGTGGCTAAACTGAAAGTTAGAAATTCTGCACGGATGTGAGAAAGATGAAATAGGCAACTTGTCTAATGAACTTCTTCTTTAGCATTTTTTTTGTATTCTCAGTTGCTTTTCAGATAGTTCTTTTCTTTTTATTCCTGTTTACTGAATTTATTGTAGATGGAAATCAACATAAAGATGAGCTAAAGAAGCGAATATATGTTATATGTATATACTTTCCCTACAATGCTTGGATCATAAATTTTGAGCTACTTTCCAACTTCTTAAAGTTCATGTACGACCCCAAGAAAAAATAGAACAGCTTCTCATATGCCATGGCAAGCTCTTTATATATTCTGCAGCTATTACTTAATGCCATTTAAGCTTATGACACCACTTGGAATTGTCACTTTAATAAAACATCTAAATCGTCTAACGTCAAATAAGTTCTTAAACACTGCTTGAGTTCTGGCTACTTAATTTTTATTTCTTGCTCAAATTCCGAACCAGCTTGGCAGCAGCTGACACAGATCATAAGCACTACGCAGAGTAGTTTGATAAATATTTAAGCAGTTGGTTTAATTTTGTGAATTTCTTTAATCGCAATTTACAAAGAGCTTATTACGAATTCCGATTTGAAATACAACATTTCCATCAAGCTGGTAATGATAATATTGCGTAAGGCAAAGTAATTCTAAGTTTCACACTAAAAGTTTACATAGTATTTAAATTTGTTATTCATTTCTCTGTGTATCTCGCATTAATGTAAGCGTGTTTACATAATCACATTTACTGTATATAATCACTGTTACGTTCAATCATGCCTGTAACAACAATGGCTGCTGCCATGGATACGCAAAATGCCAAAGAAGCTGCAGGCGATTACAGGAGCAGTTGATTGGCTTTGCTGATTTGGCTAATTACCTGAAAGTGGTAATGATTAAATTAATTTCAAGAAACTGCTTTCCTCTGGCACTGATTCAACGGTTCCTTTGTGAATCATTTTCAAATCAGGCTTTAACAAAAGCAATTAGTCCTTATGTCACCTTTTGAGTTCCATTTCATTAAGGTACATTACCTGCACAAATCAAATCCCGATGTTATGCACAAGAACTCCTTCTCGCACTTACTTATCTATGTGCGTCTCTGTAACTTTAATGCGTGGATAACATGGCTAATGAAGTTCATTATCGTTTACAGTATACAAAGATGACTATGCTTCAATATATATTTGAGTTCGTATTCTACCAGCTGTAGATGTATTCCATTGATTGAAAATGAGCGATTAAATAACAGTTTGAACCGAACGTGTTTATTGAATCTGTAATACCATTTCATTTTTGTGAAATATGGTCAAAACTTGGATATCGATTAAAGTATCGCAATCGATAGTAGGAATCTGTACTAGACAAAATATATTTATCATTCGACAATGTTACTTTATTTACCCGAGTTGCAGTGAAAGAAATTTCAGAAAGTCTTTTTTCTGAATCCTTAATTGTATGCATAAAAATCATTGGGCAATATGCAGCATAATTTGGCAGTTGAAGAAGAAGTTGTGGGTAGCTCAAAGAGTGCTCTGGTCAAATATAGGAATTCAATAACTTGATTGTAGATCGATAGTAGGGATCCGTACGAGACAAAAATATATGTCAATAAAAATATTAATTATTTAACGCGAAATAAAGTCACTGAAATCTCATATATTCATTTTCAAAGTCCAGTTTGCCGACTTATTTATGCAACTAGGATCACCAAATTTTTCAAGATCACTGTCTGTCTGCTCCACTGATTGACCAATAATTGATTTTGTACGTTTATACCGACTGGAATAATAAACTTTAGCTCTGCTGAAACACCCACGTTTATTAGGCTTAAAATATTTAAAGGAACAAAAACATTTAATGGATAATAAGCTAATAAGTATGTTCGCAATGTATATTATTGTTGACTTATGAAAGAAAGCAATTGTCTTCAACACTCAAAACTTTTGGCTTCTGTTCCACTGTTCTGTTCTACTGTATCTACTTTGAGATTTGCTATGCTTATCCTGTCGAGTACCAGTTCCGTTTGTAACATCATTTTATTATTGAGGGCTGCCGCATGAGTTGGCTCAAGCTTCAGAATTTCGTTGTTTAGCTTGCTTGCGAGCTTGTTGTTGCCCAGCTCTTCTAGTGCCGGAGCCAGGTGTTCCAGAATACGTATTTGACTGACATTGGGAAATGTGACTGCCTCGAGAGATGCACGTTGTCGCGCCTGCAGTAGCCACTCGGTTGCATATTCATATTGGTGCAACTGATGCAGATTGCGTCCGATGATATAGCAATCGCTGGCGCCTAAAATCTCATTCTTGCCACGTTTTATATCCGTGAGAACAACTTCGTTAGCCAACTCTGATGTGGCCCGTAGGAGATCCTCTTCCGTGGGCCCCTCAAGTTTATGATTATCCAGCTCGCTGCTTAGATTCTCAATATATTCCAGATACGTTTCGTTGGAAGACAACACATCAAGGATCTCATGCTTCCAGTTGTTTGCAAACCGACTGATGGTCATGAAAGCGTTGAGTGGATTACCAAAGTACTCCTCCATGTCATCTATGTCTTCATGCAAATTGTCTACATAGTTCAAATAACTATGAAATATATATCAAATAAGTTTATTTTCTGCATCGCATTTGGTATCTTTTGCACCTACCTTAAAATTGTGTCTCGCTCCTTCTCCACTTTGTCTACGTAGGACTCAAACTGACTTATTAAAATTGCCTCCACGTCCAGAAAACTTTGTATTCCGTTCTTGGACTCAACGCATTTGGAACAAAAGGCGCCTAAACTAAAGCATCCCAATCCGAACATCAACAGAACCGCACTCATTCGAATCATTTCAACATTAGCAAGTACCAATCGTTACTGTCTGCTTTTCTATTGCTATCAGTTGAGGGGGCTACCAAACTGAGTCTACAGAAGTCTAAGCAAACATTTACACAGTTGCCTGGAAGAATATCATAAGAGCAGTCGACATATTTTATAACATCGAAGTTTTCTGCTTT
Source organism: Drosophila gaucha (assembly GCA_035045545.1). Taxonomy (NCBI): domain Eukaryota; kingdom Metazoa; phylum Arthropoda; class Insecta; order Diptera; family Drosophilidae; genus Drosophila; species Drosophila gaucha. The sequence continues at coordinate 10,359,224 of JAWNOY010000025.1, forward strand.
AGATCAAAGTCAGTTGAGAGAGCTCTAAACAAGTGCAGACATGCTCAAAAGCACAAAAGACAAAACAGCTGCCATTTTTCCTCAGCTGAATATCATTAATAATTAGTTCTTATATAACTTTAAAATTTATTGTGCGATTTCTATGAAATTGTGAAGATCTAAAGTGGGTATATCCTAAAAAAGGATTAACGTTTTGTTTTTAGTTTTAGAGGTATGTTCTGCTGTGTACACTTACAATAATGGTATATTATATCATAACAAGAAATATTTATCTAACAATGTGAGATAAGCCACACAGTATATAATGCCGGCTAGAACTGAGATACAAAAACCAGTTCGTAAGCACAATGAACCCAGACTTTCTTACAAAACAGGTTTTGCTTAATTAGTTATAGCCGACTGAGTTAGGGCTTTAAGAACTTATGTAATATATGTATAGAAACCATGACCATGCATAAGCTATCGATCGACTCCTCAGCAGACGGGGTCAATTGGCAAAATCAGTTGACCGCGAGTCGTGCTAGAGAGTAGAGACACTGCTTAAAATGTATTTTTTGGGCTCTCAATGGAAGCTGAGCGCGTGGCTGGCTGTGCTGCCATTGCTTGCCTGTTACGGGGACACGACTGAGTTTTATTCGTCCGTTAGTGCGATGTCCAAGGTGTTTGGCTATGAGCAGCAAATGCTGCAGCATATGCAAAAATTTATAGCTGATAATGAGAGCAAATTGGATTTTCTGAGAGCGTAAGTTGACTCTGGGCTGGCACTAATTTAATTTGATGCAATTTAATCTGCACTGACAGCCGGCTGGATGAATTCGAGCGCGAGCGCAATGAGGCGGAGCAATGGGGCGTGGCGTACTTCGAAAGTCCGTTAAACAAATATTTGCTGAACAAACGCCTGACGCTGGACTGGCAGCACATTGCAAATCTCATGGCAGCCACAACCGGAGCGAGTGGGTGTCCAATTCACTTATGCTCAAACTTCATTACGTATACGCTCTGTGTACACTCCAATTACAGAGCCACTGGGTCGCCTGCAGCGATTGCGCCAGCGAGAGAACATGCCAAACGCTCGGGAACTGGAGGGCGCCATCGATGGATTGCTGCGTCTGCAGTTCATTTACAGGTTGCAGACCAAGCATGTGGCTGCTGGAGTACTTGATGGCATTGACTACGGGTGAGCTAAATTGGAAATATAAAGAGTAAGAAACTAAAATCACTTGTCTCACTTACCTCACGTTATCTTCGTTCAAGTACTCAACTAAGCGCCCAACACTGCTTGGATATTGGCCAACAGGCGGAGCGGGACGAACATCTGCGGCAGGCACAGGCCTGGCTCCTGGAGGCGAACAATCGTTTATCAAGCAGGGATCGAGCAGAGCTGCAACCACTTATTTTAAGGCAGCTAGCGAAACTCAAAGCTAGATTTAGTGATTATAGGGGCGTAAATAATACCCTGCAAGTCCTTAGGGACAGCGAGAGGCCCTTGAATAACAAAGATTTTCTGCAAGACCAGCTTGATGAACTGATAACCGCCAATCCAGTCGAGGAGCTTGACGTAAGTATACAAAAGCAGTACGCCGACTTAATTTATATTTCCTTTGCTGTGCAACGTAGCCCCTGCCCGCGGATCTCACAAATCTAAGTGATTTCGATATGTACCGTTACACCTGCAGTGGTCATATAAAGCCAACGCCGGCAGAGCTGCGCCAGTTGCGTTGTGGTTACATGACCGAGACGCATCCCTTTCTGCTACTGGCACCCCTAAAGGTCGAGGAGCTGAGTCACGATCCGCTGCTTGTGCTCTACCATGACGTCATCTATCAGAGCGAAATCGATACGCTGGCCATGCTATCCGGAAATAGTATTCAGCGTGCAACGGTAGTGGGCAACAGCTCGTCCACTGTGTCCAACGCGCGCACAAGCCAATTCACCTTCCTTCCGAAAACGCGCCACAAAGTGCTGAGCACCATCGATCGACGTGTGGCTGATATGACCGATCTGAACATGGGTAAGCTAAAGTTGATGCAGTGGTTATACATATACATATATATATGATATGATTTTCAATTGTAGTATATGCGGAGGATCATCAGCTGTCCAACTACGGCACAGGCGGGCACTATGCTCAGCATTTCGACTGGTTCACAAAGCAAGCCGTAAGTTAGCTACGTAGTGTAGATGTTTTTACCTTATAACAGTTAAGGTCTGCTAATCCCTTTGTCAGTTTGAAACTAAACAAGTCGGCAGCCCAGAAATGGGCAATCGCATCGCCACCGTCTTATTCTATGTGAGTCTTTTTAAGCTGTGCCTAGTGAACCCAATCAAAGAGAAACATACTTCTTTACTACACAGCTCACCGATGTGGAACAGGGTGGTGGCACCGCATTTCCCGTTATGAAGCAATTACTGAAGCCTAAGAAATATGCTGGTACGTGCAGAACGAACTAGAGTTAGGGCTATGTAATGGCTTTTATGACGTCACGAGAGTATAAACCATAATAGATTTTAATATGGTTGGAGGTTATTTAATTCGTGAGTGTTGAAGTACCACAAACAATTAAGTGAGCTAAATTATCTCTCTTATTTCTGTAAGCTACCCCAGCTACCCCAAAAGTAGTTGAGAAATTCCATGTATATCATCTTATTATCAGATTTATGATTATATATTTATAATTATAATTATATATGTATTTTTAGCCGCCTTTTGGTACAACCTACATGCATCAGGCGTGGGCGATGTGAGGACCATGCATGGCGCCTGTCCCATTATAGCTGGTTCCAAGTGGGGTAAGTTGGGAATTGTGTGTAGAATTGTAGCTCTCTTTGTATTACGAACACACTTTATTATTATATAGTACTTAATCGCTGGATACGTGAGTTTGTGCAATCGGATCACCGACCCTGTTACCTGTGGGATGACTCAGTGGCCACGCTTAGTCAACTTTTAAAGCTGAGTGCAAATGAATTAGAGTAAATTATATTTTATTATGAATAAATTAAAATGCATGTTTTTTTTCTGAAGCCTCTTCAAATGAAGAAACTTCTTTAAATAGTTGACTTTATTTGTATTATTTGTTGTTTTCCACTTATACATTCATAGTTCAGCTAAATTAAATTCAACATTTATGTATTTGCATAATTGCTAGTTTGAAGCTTCGACTTATGCGTTTCATACGCCGTGTGGGCCCACAAAAATAATTGTCTTTGGCTTGCAGCTGCTAGTGCTTGCTCTAAAAGATTCTGTTTCAGTTACGAACGGTTAAGACTTTGCTAGCGTCTTAATTTCAATCATGCTGTTCAATAATATGTGTGTATTTGAGTAAATTCCATATGATTTAAAACCAACATTTATATAATGTACCTTTATGACGGCAAACTTTAATTTTCGCTCATATTTATTTTGATATTCATTTGTATAACATTAAAGAATTGCATCACACATCGATATTTAAAACAACAATGCATCAAAACATCTATTTTTGTATTTTTCTTATTATTCATTTTCAAGCAAGTCTTTGAGTGACTCTTTTTTTTTCATAAATAAAATAGTTTAGTTATTTAGTTTTTTTTGCAAAACTTAGATTCGCATTTTAAAGGACACCAAGTGAAAATTATTTCATATAGTTTTTTTTTTTTTTTTTGACTATGCAGTTTGTCTTGTGTATATAGTTGTTAAATTCGCTTTTGTTGTAGGGTTTTTTTTTTAATTTTTTCTCATTAGATAAGTTTTTATATGTGGTGGGCATTTTGATGCTAGGTTTAGTTTAAAGTTATCAATTTTTTTTCCAGTGCACTGGTAAACACTTCCAAAGGGATTGTCTTTTAGGGGGCACATGTTACATACATCAATATACAAATAGTTGTAGATAAATATATTCATAATATAGTGTGTGCTTGTATATATGAGTCAGTTAGACATTTACCACTGAAATACACATTTAAAATTTGACTAATTTCTTTTAAATGTTTTCCTTAAGCTTAACTTTAACCTCTTGCCGCTTTCAAGCCACCTTTGTTTATTGAAATTACAGTTTCTTCAATATATATAATTACCATTTTTCATATTTTTTTTGTACACCTATAAACATTTATATAATTTGCAACGCTTTAATTTCACATCAATATATGTATGTACTATGCCTGTATATAGAACATGTACTTCCTTATATGTGTATATAATATATATGTGTGTAAGTAGAGTTGATTATTAATATTTTGTATTTTGTATTTTGCGTCACTTCGCTTTTCAATGCTCAATGCTCCTTTGATATATAAGTTTTCTCTTATGTCTTGTATTTGTTTTGTTCATTTTGGAATAATTTGTTTATAATTGGAATACGTGTTGTTCAAACTCACATCAAGATATATTGCCCTTTGAGGGGCTATAAATATGCATAAAATTACTCTCTTCGACTCTTTTTAATTTGATCTCATAGCATCGATAATCATCAATTCTACTTTCTCTACTTTATTTGAATGCCGCTTAGATCTCGTAATTACGAAATTTATTGGCCACATCGGTGTTCTCAGCGCCCCACTCGGCCTTGCGGTTGCCGTAGTAGAGAGCGGCTCCTCCCTCGGAGGCGCGTCGATGTGCCGGATTCGGGGAGGCGGCTGTGAGCCCGCCGCTGCTGCAGCTAGCCCCGGCCGGGCCGGCTCCTGCTTCGGTCTCCGGTAGCATACGGTCCTTGGTCTTAGGTGTGGCCCAATGCATGGACTTTGATTGGATGTAAAAGACAATTGGCCATTAATTGAGCTGTCCTCTGCAGTTACGCAACTACTGTCAGAGCCAATGCATTTGATTTGATGTACGTGTATTTACATTGGAAATTCAATTTGAATTTGTGCTCTAATCGGAAACTCAGATGCATTGGCTCCTCATTTGCATGCACGGCGTACACTTAAAACACTTTGGATGAAGAGGCACATTGAAAAAATACCATAAAATACGTAAAAACTGGAGGTGCTCGGGCGACCAGAGTAAGGCTTTAGACTGGGAGTTTAAATCAAAGTTTGTTACGAATTAAATTTAGTGTCACATTTTCAGTTTTAATAGACTTGAGGTCTGCTTTTCCTGTGTGCCGTTCACCGAAAGCAAAAGCAAAATTTGAAATCTTCCTTGGAAATTGCAATCTAATTCGAAATATTGCAGTCAAATGGAAATCCAACCACATTTGCCAGACAAGTGCATTTGGCCTAAAACCAAATGCCAAATTACCAACTCGGGCCCAAAGTGGTTGCAACCGCAAAACCAAAATGCAACCAGTGCACGCTGTTGCCACAGCCGACTACACAAAGCCAATTTATGACAGCTCCCATCATCATCTTACTACAGCAAATTACCCAGCCAGGACATAGCGCCCTGTCAACTTTGATGAATGCGCGACAATTTCCTATGGAAATTGGCATAAAGCAAGCCTGCAACGCGTCAATTAATCAAATTAAATATGCGACAATGCGAATGCGAATGCAAATGCTCTCGCATCGAATTACTCATTCCAGTATCAGAGGAAAGACAAAACCCTCTATTGTTCGCGTGTGCAAACAAATTAGCATGGATATCTAACAGAGTAGATAAAAGTTAGCAGTAATTAGATTTGAATTCATTTTTAATGTACCGAGTACGGAAAATCGAAACTAAATCGATTTTAAGAAGAGCTTTAAGTAATCAGATTATTTTCATAGAAAACTATCAAATAAGTTTAGTCAATATGATATACAAGTTTAAGCTTGAAATTTTAAACTGGCTAAGTTTTCTCTGTCAGCTACCGAGCATCTCTACTGCTTCTCTACTGCAATAATATATTCGGCTCTGTTGCTTTTTAATATATGAAAAGAAATGTCTCCTTCTAGATCATTAAATATACATAAGTTACTTATTTTATCATACCCATTATTGTCTCTGGCAGTGGAAATCGTTTGAAAAGACAACAGACAGACGAGTGATGCTGCAGCTAGTCACATACAATTGAAATAACTGTAATTTACAGACTTTATAAATAAAACAAACACAAACGGCACACTGGAAAAAGACAGCGACTCAGTTCTCTACAGTTTCTTTTGGGGATTGGAGTTTACTTCTCTGTTTCGCTATATTCCTGGCGCATACGCATACCTCTTTATCCACTTTCTCGGCAATTGTGTATCTTCTCACCTGGCCGACGTGCTCCTTCATGCCCAGCCACTGCTTGTAGCTCATTGAGATGCCGCTGTTGCGCCACTTGTCGTACACGGCACGCTTCTCCGGATCGCACAGAGTCTCCTTGGCCTCCTGCAAACGGAAAAGTTTCGAAAATACTTTCGTGTTTATTTACATCGCCCGATTGAAGTCAAATTTGTTAAAGCCCAAAACAAATAGCACTTTCGCTCTTCTGTTCTTATATTTGGCTACGGCTTTAACCATCGCCTTTTGCCTTTGCTTGCAAAATAATCAATTTATGTAGTATACTTATTAGCATGACTGTGATAAACAAACACACGCACACACACACATGAGAATTACACGCTCAAGTGGCTTTGATAGCCTATCTAGGTTGATACCAGTATATATATGTAAAGCATCTACAATTTGTATGCCAAAGCTGCCTGCTGGCGTTTCATACATAAACAAAGACCTCAAACACACACACAATCAAGATGACACATGCTGTGCTTCTGAGATTTTATTGCTATGATTCCTACGTGATAATCAATTATTTTACTACTCATTGACTATGTGGGTCAGCAAGCAACGATTCAGAGTTTCTCTGCTATCCAGCAGCTGCCTGCTGGCTTATTCTCTTCAATTAATTTTACCCAATATTTATATTTGTTATTGGCAACAAAGAATGAAAGTATTCTTTGACTTGAACATGCCAGAAACTTGTCAAAAAAGCGGAGATTCTTACTACAAAATCAAATGAAAATATATATTATATTGTTGAGCTTTTATACCTTACCTGAAATTCATTTTGGGTTTGGAACTTGTAACTTAAGCAGCTTACATATTGTCAGTGCACAATCAGACATGAATTGGAGAGATGTACACACAAGTGAATAACATATTTAAATGCTATTAAGGAAAAGACGTAAGCTACTACTTTAGTATAAAATGTTTTATTGATACAATAAAAATTACTAGAATATACTTGAAAGGATTGAATATGTAAGCTTTTTGGCAAATGTATAGTATATATAGTATATTAATATGCAGAATAGTCAGTTTTTCAAAGGGCTTTTCTTTATTTTTCAAAAATAATGTTCATTTAAGTTAGAACACTTGACAATATTTATAGCATATGCCCTTAAATTAATTTAAAAAGTATACGAAACATGTTGAAAGCAAATTTGTGCTCATTTGAATCTCCGCATTTCACTTCAAATGCTTTATAGCTGCCATCAGCGTTTGTTTTATGGCTTTAACGTTATAGCAGCCATAAAAAAGGCTCCCAACCTAACTGCAAAGGAAGACAAACAGGGACACACACATACACACACACACACAGACAAAAATACAGAGAGGGAACCTTACTAGCTGCAAATTTTATTTGCCTTTTATGGCAAGCTCGAGCTCTGGACCCAGTTTCACAACTATCATGCATAGAAGAAGACTTCCGCTCGACTTGTGGCCGTTGTTGTTGCCCAAATGCGTAACAAGTTTTATTGTCGCTGTCGCTGACAGGACTCTAATGAGCAGCGGCAGAACAAGGACGAGCGAACGGCAACTGTTTGGTTAACTTGATATAGTTCCCATTCGACGAGGGCGGCTAACAATAGCCGCATACATACATGCATACATAAACATATGTATGTTTGTATGCTTATGATGCTATGCTGTTTTGCTCTGGCAGAGCAGAAAATCAATAATCCGTTTCAAAATAGTCGCCGTATACATAGAGTATATGTAATTTATTTTATCTACTTTCAAAGTGCTCGCGATCTGTGAAGCTTTTTGTTATGTGTAAAATTCAATTTGAGGTTGAGTGTAAATGAGTGCGCTACTGGCTATTCAATTCTGTGTGTGTGTGTGTGTGTGTGTGTGTGTGTGGTTATAAGTGTGCTTGTGTGCGTTTGCATGTTAGTTCTTTGTTCCATGTGGTTTTAAGCATTTGCCAACTGACAGGCAACCATTTTGCATGCCCCACGCACATTTTTCTTCCTTAAGTGTGTTTGTGTGTGTGTGGGAGTATAGTATTTTATTACGCTAACTGAGGGGTTATGTTTTTATAATTTATGTGAACAGTGAGAGTAGATCAACAATGCTTTTCGCTCTCTAAATGCAAAAAAACAACTCGAGTCGAAGCTTTCAACTTAAATAAATTACCCTCGGGGCGCGCTAGTCCTCAGCCTCCCCTCGCCGTCTACTTCAGAGCCCACCTGACGGCACTTTATTAAATATGTAAAATGCTCAACGTTTGCATTTTGGTTGTCAGGCAAATTTTTCTTTTGTTGCTGCTTACCTTTAGCTGCTGGAACTTGGCCTCCGCCTCCTTGTCGCCGCTGTTCTTATCGGGATGATACTGAAGCGCCAGCGCCTTGTACTCGGCCTGGATTTGCTCCGGCTGGGGAAAGGTACAAAATGGCGCAAATTAAGTAAATTGCAATGAAAAATTCTCTTTTGCCCCAAATTAACTAAGCATTTTGTGGCATCAATCTTGAAAAAAGGTCTCGCGTGTAACACACACATATTACATAATATCAAATTGTTGTGACATGCAGATTTTATGCTATTCCCAAGATGAGCATAGAGATGAGGATGAAGATAAAGATGAACACGGCGATATGTCGATACGAAGCCAACGCAAAGTGAACAAGCCACGTCCACAAGGACAGGTGTAGCAGGACGCAAAGCAACTGTAACCGCACGACAGGTAAAGCTGTCAAGAGCAGGTGAAGCTTCAAATGACAGCGCATTAGAATTGAAGCGTCAGCAAATGGGGCGGAAGCGATAAGTCCCAACAAACAATAACAAGCAAACATATACGTGAGGTGAACGCTGGGAAATTGTTAGCCGGAAAATTGCGTGTGAAAATGAAAACCACTGAGTGTAATAGCCTCGCCGTGGCATAAGACTTGCTCAATGGTTTGAAACTCGACCCGAATTGCGACAAAATTGAGATGGAAAAAAATACATTTATCTCAAAGGATGGCAGACACTTTTGACACCACGACAACCTTGACAACTGATTCCGCCTACATCCGACATTAGCTTCAGGACTGTGCGAGCAATTGAAATTAATTAAGCCAAAGTGTTTGCAGTGACAGCCTCAAGCAACAAGTTGTTGTCGGGCAATAACATGCAGCAGGCGCCATTTTCCCAACTGCTGTTGACCGACTTTGGCGGCTGACAGGACTCGACAGTTGTCATCGCAACCCAGGCAACAAAAGCGCATTATCCTTTGAATGGAATGACGGTCGAGCGGTGCCAGGACTCTCAATTTCCAAAACAAAAGCCTCTTGTTTTTCCTTGTATTTCTCTGTTGTTGATGAAAATGGCTTTACATGGACAATAAACAAACGCCCACAATGAATGCAGATGCCACAGACCACCAGCGGCACCAGCTTAGTCAGTTCCCCACTGAGCCAGTCAGCTAGTCAGCCATTCATAATGGCATTAGTTTCCCCTTGCTATTCACGTTCATTGCTTATAAAATACTATATATATGCTGAACAATTTCTTGTCAGCATTGCTTGCTATTAAAATAATTTATTATTTATTTGCGTACACTGAATTTTCTATGTTAAGCCAACGTTAACGAGGCATATAATTAATTTCAACTCAATTTATATTACTCATGCGCTAGACTGCAGTGGCAAAAAAAAACACGCAAAAACAAATGCTATTTACGCAGCAGACAAGGACACTACACTTGTACACACATGCATACAGACATGCGTACACATACGCCCACAATTAACTAAATGAATCTCTAGCATACTTTCACATCTGGTTATGCTTACATGCGCGCGCTATGTCTGGCTGGGGTGAATTTGTGTGGGTGCGATAGTGTAAACATGTGTTTGTGTGCGAATGTGAATGTGCGTATGTGTTTGCTGCTAACGAGTCTTGGCATTTCCACCAATCATGGCAACTTGATACCAAATACCTAAACACACACTAGCGCACACACACACACAAATGTAGATGTGCCACAAAATGATATGTTGACATTTTGTTATGTTTGGCAGCCCATTCAAAATTTAGAGGCTTTATCAAAACAATTCGCAACAGTGGCACAATAGACGACCTATCAGCCCTATTCAAAACTTCTCTCTCGTCGTTTTCAGTTACAATAGTAATGGAAATATCATCAGTTTCAATGAGTCACAAATGGAATATGCAAATAGAATAACCATTGAAATGTGTTAGACTTCTCTACTGCAATTGAGTCTGTGAATTGCATAATGCAATTAAACTGGACCAATTAAAAGTGAATTGATCAATTACTTTGCATTGCCATGGAACATTAACTGTATCCATTTGATTATTCCGCACCTCGTTGGGCAGAAATGCAAATGCGTTTCAAGATCTCAGCCCAATTGTTCTCCACAAAGACAATAAATATGCATATATTTTATTTATGTTTGTGTGAGTACATATATATATATAGACTAAAATATGTCTGCGACATATGCATAAGAGCATTGTCTGGGCTTATCTGAACCAATGATCAGCATAGCTTTATGAGAATAGCAACGACCTAGCTTGGATCTCAACTTTGATCTCAACAGCAGACTCATCAATTCATTTGCGGAGCGCACAATTCATCCATTAATCCACTACGATTACTATCTCAGAATAGAATTACTTTATAAGAATTACTTTATTAACAATAAAGTATAGCTGATTTGAATTAAAAAGCGAGGAAATCGTTCTAAAAGAGAACCTAAAACATAGAAACTGTCTTCGGAGAGCTAACATCAAGTAATAAAATCTGATTGAAAGACAAACAAAAATTGTTCATTTTTAACGTCTCTGCTTACATACTTTTTTTTATAAACGTAACCTCAAGTCCGTCTTACGTAAATTCTGCAAAATACTTTCATTTAACTGCTTGAAGCATATTGCTGTAGATTGCAAAACAAAGTCTTTGCTATTCTTCTTAATCTTAATTTACATAAGTTTGTAATCACGCCAGATAGTAGAACTTATAGTAAAAGTGGACTTTCACTTTGTAAAAAGTAGGAAAACAATTGTCTTTGATCTCATAACTAAACAGCTGAGTCGTTGTATGCATACTCTTCTGTTCTAAGTGTATCTGAGTTGAAAATCTTTTTTAGTATCGGAATCGGTCGACTCATCGGTCCCATATATCATAATATATCATATATCGTAAACATATATCATATCGATCAATAATCCTTCCTGAACTAGCTTGTATGTCAGCTGTACTAAAATTTGTTGATTCAATTAAAAAAAATTTTAACCTTGTAAATAATTTTTAACCTCGTAAAATAAGTCCACAATTTTCCAAAAATATTACTTTTATAAAATCAGTAATACTTAAATGGGAAATCAAAGAAAATGTTTAATTATGAATAAAATGTTCTCGGTCATTGAAATCGGATTTTTTTCTCCAAAGATATGAGTCATTAAAATTTATTAGGAGCTTCTAATCTGGAACTTTCAACTTTGTAAAAAGTAGGAAACAAATCAAATTTGATCTCATAACTTAACATCCGAGTTGTTTAATAAATAGTCTTTTTTCCTGTAAAAGTATATCTCTGCTGAACTCAACTAGATATATTATATCTTTTAATTTCTTCGATATATTAATTAAATTTAATATGGATCGACCTAATAAGAAGAATTCGTCGTAAATGAAATATGATAAGTCAATCTGCCTTAAACATATTTTAGTGCATTTGAAATATAAAATCTACAAATAATTTTTTTTTTAGGCTAATATAATAACAATTTTTCTAATAATAATTATTTTTAACACGTATTGGTTAAATCTAAAATGCTCCGCATTTAAGCTGTGGAAAGGGCTCAGTAATTAAGGCATCAACAAGACTATGACTTAGAATAAAAGTAACGCGATTATCTTAAGGTCATAACAGGGAATTCCATTTCTGAATCCAGATTATCGGACTTAATTTATTAAAAATAACAATAAAAATATTCAAGTTCTAAATATCAAATATTGAAAATGGATTCTTGAAGTTTAAATGTTCTCCATACGATTCAGCTTACGTAACTAGATCTGATTTCGTTTCTCAAACAACCTTTTTATTGTACAAAAAAAAAACTAAACATTTTCATATTAATGAGAATCGTTTCCCAGTAGACATTTTGCTATTTACGCCCGCAGAGTCACCCTCATCACGAGTGATGCTTAGTGAGGGAGCTCGTGCATAATTCAATAGATGGCTCAACATGATGCAATCGACAGCTTGAAAAATTGCCAACATTAAAATGTTTACAGGTGGAAAATTGCGGCAACGTCAAAACATTTTTCATGCCATTGAATTTGATTAAGCCGAAGTCTAAGAAGAAGACGCTCCAGGTTATGTGGATGCGTGCTCATAATTTTGTTATTGAAAATTTGCGAGCTAGAAAATTTGATAACCCCAAGCGAATGCCATGCAAGTGCCAAGGTATCCATATAGATATTTTACAGCTGAATTCCATTAAGCTGGTCGGAGATTTTGAGGCAGCAGAGAGGTAAAAGCATGTTGTTACTATATGATTAAAAGTGTTTCTGTGTCAAAAAAAGCAGACCCGACATTTCAACATTTAATACGAGTAAGCCTAATGATAAAGCTCTTGTCAGCCAGCTGACAGTTCGGAGAATTCAAAATAATTGTCAGGCTTAAGTCAAGCAAGTACTCACACACACACACAAGCTACTTTTGTTCAAAGTAATTTAAGGACTCGGACTGTCAGCAGAAAGTTACTTCACATGACATTCGGCAACAGTTTCTAGCCAGTTACAGACAATTTCCAACAGCCATCCATTTGCTTGACTGTTTAATTGGCTAGTGGCAGCTACTAAGTTGTATCTCAAAGCTGTTGCCGCAGTCAGTTCTTTTAATCTGGCACGATTCTGAGTCTGAGTGCGAATGCGAGGCGTAATTGAAACTAATTCTCAAAGTAAATGCCCCGACGAGCTCAAAGCCAAGTCGGCAAACGTCAACTTGTATTTGATTTCGTTTATATATATGTATCTTTATCTAGCTTTATTTATCTTAAGCTGTTTGCCTGGGAACTGGAAAGCGTTGCCATTGTGGCTGTTAGCTTCATCATCGCTCCTCGGCTCGTGCAAAAGTTCTCGCACTTAAATCAATTAAGTCGAAATTTAATTTTTGGCCAAAGTTTAACGTTGCCGGCTAATGGGGATGATGTGCCTGGTAAATATTTGGATTTGCTGCTCAGCTCATTATGAACTTAGTTAATTATTGGTCTTAATTAAACTTTCGACTTACCGATGAGGTCTCATCGCAGTGGAGGAGAGCGTAAAAGTCCTCATTGGGATTGCGTTTATAGTTGATGATGGCGTCTACAGCACTCATTTTGCGGAGTTTTATGCGGCGAGGTGCAGTTAAACTGAGTGTTAAAATTAAATTAATTATGCATACAATTAAAACAGCAAATATGTGGAATTTGTTATGGAATTTGTTAAAATTCTTTATAGTTTGTAGTTTGTAATTTATAGTTTTTAGATATATATAGTTAGAGTTTCTGTCACACAGCTTTCTCATTTGTTTACTAGGAACTTTATTTGCTCCAAATATTTATCACTCTGATTCATAGGCAAACAATAACAATAACAAATAGAGCATGCATTCTGTTTTTAAATCGTTTTGCCTCTCAAAACACGTTTAAAAAATTAAAACCACAACAGCTGACCTTCGAGTCGAAACAAATAACTTAAGATCAATTAACAGCTAAAGCAAGTTGAATAAAATATCGAAATTCTGTGTACATAATATCGGCCTTCTTTTGGTTTGTCTTAATTTCAATAAAATTGTAACTTTCACTTAGCACCGAGATGTTTAACACTTGACTACGCCACACCAAGAAGACCGTAATACAGTTTTTGTTTCTTGCTTCTTGCTTCGCGCTCTCACAATCAAAACAATTCTATAGAGTAGCATTAAATGGCGCTGCGGGGCTAAGAGGTGCGTCAAAGGTGTGATTGTCACTACACATAAAGCTCTCACTCTGTCACTCTCACTCTCTCTCTCTCTTTCTCTCTCTCACACACACACTCTGTTTCTTTCTCTTTCAGTTGACTGTTATTTAGCTGGCTGTATTTAATTGTGTTTGTTACATTTGATAGCGCTCACGATGTTGCTGGCAACACGTCGAAATCCAAACTGACTCGACTGCCAGCGGCTGGGGCTTTGTTTGGGTCGGCTCGGCTTGGCTTGGCTTGGCCTACGCACTGGAAGAGCTTGTATCTGTCGCAGCTGAGAGGCAGCCTCTCAGTAGCTTGTGCTCACCAAAAGTTGCAGATACGCAGGCACCCAGCAAACTTGAAAGCACCTTTGACTTTTTGGCCGCCTTCCATGTGTTGATAAGCGCGCTTTTCTTTTTTCAAACAAAAGACAGTCAGTGGTCGAGAACTGGTTAATTATAGACGTCGGGCTATACCCAATCGAGAACTGAGTCAGCGCAGTGGGTAATGTACCCAGCAGCGTTAAAACCCCAATTGCTTCTCAGGGTAAAAAACAATCTTGGGCAGTGTTTGCATTCGCTAAGCTTTCAAGTTTGGACACTTCCAGTAGCGCAGCTTTCGCATAACCGTATGCATGCTGTGTGCTTTGCTAAGTTATAAAAGCTACGCTGGGCTTTTGCCATAAACGGTGATTTATAGCATTTTAAATTGTTAACGGCAACTTGTTGATTTGCTCTTGACTGCCACAAAACACACAAAGTAATCAAATTATACACTTCCAAATTGTCAAACACGTCTTCTCATTCGGAAATGACACATTTTCAGCTCTGCCAATGCTAGTTAAGACCCATCAATCTGCGGTCATCGCAATACGTAGGCTGCTGGGAGTTCCATTCGAATGACAGCAAATCGCTTTTCAAATTAAAAGATGCAGCCAAGTGTAGAAAATGCGAAGAGATCTGTGCGGCAAACGGAATTGAAAATGTAAACTGTTGCATGCTTTTAGGAGGCTGGCAAAAGGCCGTTAGCAAAAGTTTTAATAGACTAGACTTTTCGTAGCTGTCGCCCCAATCCAACGGGCTGGCCCAAAAAATAATTTCCGCCCATAAATCATCATAATGGTTTGGCAAAGGCCCAGCATATGGACGCAAGGTGGCAGGCAAACGAAATGAAGATGAAACAGTTTGACAGCCAGCATAGAATTCAGGACTTGACTGTTACCCACGCACGTACCCGAGCTTACTCTGTACGTGTGCATATATATGTATGTGTGAGTGTGTGTGTATGACATCCACAAATTGAACTGGCCAGAATACACACGCAAACGCACACTCAGAGATAGAGAAAGTAGAAGACAGAGTGAGAGAGAGAGAAAGTAAGACTAAACGAAACGTTTTAATTAGACAAAAGAGCTAGGCAACTATTTATTTCCATTTCTGTTTGCCCGGCTAGCTAGCAACATAGCCTCAGGCAAAGATACACAGACATCCGACCGAGGCACCAGCCAAATCCAGAACACAGAGCCTTCTCCTGAAAGCTGGCTGGCACTGTGCTGTGTGCATTTGTATTGAAATTGGAATCTGTTGCTAACTGCAATGCGTTTCAGTTAAAAGCAAAATCGCAACTCAAACAATTTGACCGGCCACGAAACTGTTTTTCAATTTGAGCAGCATATTTGTTTGCCAATTGGATGTGTGTCTTTCAAACAGAACTGAACGCCGCTCGTGCAGTTCGAATTTAAGTTTCTGCAACTGTTGCTTACTTTAAAAATCTTTTAAATTAATTGCCCCAACACTAAAAGTGGAAGGTGAGGTTCGAACTGTATGAAAAGTCAACAGGAACTCACAAGCTATCCATTATCGAAGAAAATATTCAAGTTTTTCAATTTGTTTTTGATACGAACAGTCGAATGGAATGCAAAACGGGAAAATTCGCAAAGCCAATATACTCTTTTCACTTTGTTATTATGCATGCAGTATTATGCATGAATGTGAAACTTCATAAAACTTTCTTATATAACTTCCATTTCTGTGCACTATCGAAACGAAAAAATCCTGTTATTTCTCAAATACAAACCATAAGTGGACAAACATGATTTGCTCTCTGTTTTGCATCTTTCAATTCAATTGGCAAACGATTTTATTTCTGGAAAATTGGCATTGGGAAGGGAACACATGAGTCTAACAAAGCTACTGGCAAGGCAAGGCAAGGCATTAAGATGCCAGCTGCTTGTCTGACTGTGTCTGTTCTTTATATCATCTTGGTCTTGGTCTGTTCCTTGGTGCTCCTAGGTCAGCGCAAGTCAACGACACTTCCCAGAAACAGAGCGTGAGAGAGAGAGGGAGGGGGAGACTGCTTGTTGTTTTTATAATAAAAAGTACTTCAATTACTTTGTGCAATTTACAACTGTGTAACTGCGTGAGATAAACAGAACAAGACAGGGCCAAGGGGTGCATGGGGTGGGAGGAAACTCTTGCATTCTCCACATGAGCGAGTTTTTCTTTATGGCTTTTCTTCATTTTTCTTTCTTTCTTTTTTTTTGTTTTTGCGACTGTCTTCGCTTTGTTTTATTACCCATTTTGCCTTCCCCTCGCTGACTGCCCTATAATTTACTTATGCATGTGTTTTATTATTAAAGATTTTCCATATAATTTTCGAATATGACGCATTGAGATTGGCGTCAATCCACAACCCGCAGCGAATTGTTGACAAAGAAATTACTTATTAATCATATTTGGGCGCTGACCTTACGTCATTGTAGAATTACCAGCTGTTAACGGACTCTTCGTATCCTTTATCATCATCCTCTGCCTGTTGCTCTGTAATCTGCCGAAATGCTGTCGCTTTGACAGACTTCCGCACAATGCAGCCCGTACAATTACAACTGCTCGAGACGAGTACTATAATCAGCGATGTATCTACTTACACATACAAGCAGCTGTATCTGTATCTGTATCTGTATCTGTTTCCACATATATGCACATACATATTTGTGCCGTCTTGTGTTGCTTGGGCTTCTTCGACCAAAAAGACATTTGTCGAGCATTAATTTTAGAATATTTCATGTCATGCGTTTATTCGGCGCTTTGTTTGCACAGCACAGCACAGCGCAGCATAGCACTTGTCTTTCATATATCTTTCAGTCGATTTTACAGGAAGTTGTTGTATAAAAATGATGCTCCACGCGATAGTTTTGCCAGACGCCCAGACACCCTGTATGCAGGTCGTTGCCAAATGCAACTTAGCTCAGCTGTCGAACGCCAGGCAAAGCAAATGCCGCTGGGCCAAACGGCCAGACAGCCAAAGACCATAAAAACGACTGCCGCAGCAGGAGAGAGCGCGGAGTAGAGCATCGACATACGCAAGCAGTCCCAGTTCCAATCCCCCAGCAGGCTGTTTATAACATGTAGTTTTAGCTTTAAATATTCTAGTTTAATTCTAAAAAACTTATTTTTGGAAACTCTATATATGGAGCAAAGCTGCATATTTAATCAGAAACCGTAATTTCATTAAAGGAATAAAATATTTTTGGACTATATATTTCTCTGTTTAAATTAATTGAATAATTGAATTGGTCTATTTGGACATCTTAAACACCTTTTTCAACAACTTTATAAAGCCAAATACTAAAGATCGGATCTATTTGAAATGCTCAACTAGTTGAAATCGCAATATATATATATATATATAACTTATTTCATTTGTTGCTATTGAACTTAAAGTTTTTTGGAATTAAATTATACAATCTATCTTATTTGTTAATTAAGTAAACACTTCAGGGTATTTATGAGTCTGCACTCTCGCACATGCTCTCTTTTCTGGTGGTTTGTATTGTTTAGAAGAGAGGGCGGGGGTGCGTACCGAAATAGCGCCAACAACGCACGTCGAATGGGGGGACCAGTTACAGATTTGACATGCGTCACGGCTCACGCCTCGGCCAGCGGCACTAATTGCAGCCCGTTGAGCATTCAGAATTTTCAAATTTCTTTTCTGATTCGGCTTTAGCACTTGCAGCAGTCAAACAATTAGCAAACGGCCGAACGGCAGCTGCTCGCCCAAAATATTGAATTGAACGTCAACATTCAAATCAAAATTCAGAGCGACCCGCCGCAGCAGCGTCAGCAGCGGCAGCAAACGTCAGAGATGCCAAAGAGCGGACATTAACTATAGCCGTCCCGCTCGCACTTGGGCCTGGCTGCGACTATTTTGGTAATCCCGACAAGTTGGCCATCTCGCTCGCCGGGAAAAGCACCAAATACACACACACACACACACGCTCATGTATATTAATATACACATAGATGCAGACACATAGACAGTTCATGTCCAACTAGTCGTATGTATTGTATTTGGTATTTTGGTCGCTCTCCGGCAACGGCAACGGCAACGGCGACGGCGACGGTTCCGGTGGCAGGCCAGACGGCGAGCAGTGCCATCGATCGGGACAGAAGCCTCAGAATCGTGTAATTTGCCTCGTGCGTTGTCGCTGGGCGCTGCTCGCTGATTATTTTCAATTTATTGCTGCACAAGTGAAACAAACTGAATTTTCTCGAATTATGCGTTTTTAATTGTACAAGATATTCATTTTGTTTCATTTGTGCAATTTGTCTCGCGTCCGTTTGTCACTTGACGTTGTTGTCACCACCTCTGTCTCTGTTGTCGTTGTCGTTTTCTTCCTTATCCGTTGTTCGTTGTTCGTTGTTCGATGTTCGTTGTTGTCGCGACTTTCGTTGTCGCTGGCTGAGCGTTCACTCTCACAGTGTTAAGCACAGCCAGCGCCAGTGATCATCTCAAGGAGCACTAAAGTTCTCAATATAAGAATCACACTCAAGATTCCCAGTTCCCAATACAAGTAACGTTTTCGTGTCGTAATCCCGATTCTGATCGTGATCGTGATCGTGATCGTGTACGTGATAGTGAACGTTAACAGTGATTGTTGAATGAAAAAATTTCTGTTGTTTATATAATAACCCAGAGCGGGCCACAAGCACATACAAGAAAAAAAGAAAATATTCATTTCTGCTTGTTTTTTTTTCAGGCAAAACAAGTTGAGAAATTCTCTATTGTGTGTCTGTGCTGCCCTAGTGTGCGTGTTGGTGGGCCGCTATAGTCGCAAGAGTTCAAAAATTGAGTGAGCAAGCGCCGAGCCAAGTGAAAGTGACCCTAAAACAAAACCCAAAAGATACTGAAAACAAGTGAAAACCTTTAAGATAAACACAATCAATTAGCAAACATGTCGGACAATGAGGATGTTGTTGGTGCCTCCGAGGAGCAGACCAAGACTAGCCCCGATTCGGTGCCCGCTGCCGATGACGAGAGCAAAACCAGCGTCGTCACCGAGCGTACCGAGGAGGTGATACCCGGCGAGACCGAGAAAATGGTCACCGAAGCCATCGATGAGGATGGCGACGTGGTTGAGGAGACAACTGAAGTAACCCGCAAAACCGTTAAGCGTACCATGAAAATAACTGAGGTGAGTGATCGAAAATGTTGCTTGAGGACTGGGTCAGTGTGAGGAATAACCAAAACATGTCAAAATTATTTATTTACTTATATATCTGAAATCATTTTTCACTGTGTGCGTCTTAACAAATTGTTTATTTAGCCGTAGAAATGCCATAAATCAACATATATATTATATGGGTATATAAGTTATATATATACATATATAAGCGATGCATGTATATATTATGCTGATCTGTATGTGTGCACAGTATATGCTATATATCTGGTTCAGACACACTTTATATAGGCGACGACGCCTGGCACAAAATCACAAATTTTGCAGCTGTTTGATTTCGGCGCAAATTACGAGTATCAAAAAAAACAAAAATTATTGTTAAGCACAAATCACTTAATGCGCTGTGAAAGCTGCCAAGAACGAAAAAAAGCTATAATAAAAATTAAAAGCAAATTACAAAAAATATGAACAGAAAACTGCAAAAAAATGTATTCAAATGAAATGCAATAAATTTATGCGTTGCCTAGGAAAGTCGCAAAAAAAAATTGAGGTTTCCGTGTCTTGCGGTCTGGCGCACAAGCAACAAGAGTTGGAGGCGAGCAGGGGAATTGCAATTAATTGCAACAAATTTTGTTGCACAAATTACAAATTGCATTTCCGGTTTGGCGCGGCAGCGACGCGTGCGGCCGTTGCGACGCTATCTTGACGCTATATAGGCCGCCACAATTGTTTTCAGTTGTTGTTGTTGGGCCAAACTCTGTCGCCGTTTTATGATCGTCTGTCTGTGCGTTATTTTTGTTCAATTTTACGAGGTCCAAATTAAATTTGCATTGCGATTGCGATTTTGTTTAGGGGCTGATTTGACAATTTGTCCTTTGACATTTCATGTCAAATGTTAAACGAAATTAAAAAAGGGATGCGTAACGCATATGCTTTTTTGACTTCGACAGCCCGCATGACGCAATGACACGAGCTGAAAGTTACATTTCAGCTCAAATTGTGTATATCATTAATAGATTAAACATCGTATTGAAAATCTTGGTAAATTTTTGTTTCTTAACCTTTCAAGTCTTAAGTTAATTGCTGTTCCTCACTTAAAGTTCTTCAAATAGTATTTTTTTAAAGCACTTTAACTTCTATTCAAAAAATAATGTTTCACTTTAGCTTCAGCTTAATCACTTTAGAAGCTTGAGTGCTGATAAAACTTTTGATGGAATTTTTTACTTAAGAACAGCTCATTTTCTATGTAAGGACATGTTATCTCGTCATATACATTAAGTGTCATAAGTGAAACGTATGTGTGTGTCTGTATCTGTCTGTGTTGAGCAAGCCACAGGTCAGCTAATTGTGTTACGTGTGTCCGTTTCCGAGCGTGCTGCTGAGCATGTCCTTAATGAGGGACGTGGTATTTTTGTCATTTTTATACTTGACCGCAGGCGTCTACGCCACATGGGTACGTGACTGTGGCCGAGCTCAAATTGAGAATGCAAAATGTGTTTAATGGGCAGCATCAGAGATTTGACACATGCCATAAATTTTACAGTTGACTTGGCTGTAGTTTGTTGACCGTATTATTGCTGTTGATTTTGCTAATTCGCTAATGGATTTATGCAGTTAACAAAATAGATGTTTATGCAGTTAGCAAAATAGATTAGTTTGTTTCGTCGACACGAACGGGGTCAGCAAATGAGCCATGCCAATTAGTGCAACAAGGCGTGAACGAGCACACACAATTACACAAAGCCATGATGATAGAGATACGCACATATTTGGTGAAACACATTAATGGAATATCGATGGCTCAAAGCTGAACCACATCAAATATGTGGGTAATGTGTGGTTAGGTTAGTGCATTGCGTGACTGGATTTCGGTGTTATAGGGCCGGAATTTGCTGTGAAACCCCTATAGTGCCTGACCTTAACCCAATCCTGGGCCGTAGCCCTGTGCGTCAGTCGCATTGACAGCTGTCAACGATGCTGGCGCCTCGAAAGAGACCACACAAAATAATTCACACGCGTCATCACACACACACACATATATATAATTACATATGATGTACGCATATTTATGTGGTATGTATTTTTCACATGGTTATGGCATTTAGGTGTGACAAAACGAGTCAAAAACAATTCAATGTCATGCTTCGGCCACTTGATTTTCATTCATTTGTTGCAGCTCTCCCAAGGCAGCCGCCTCCCATTGCGTATACGACGCGTTGGCCCAGCCAGCTCCAAGCGCTGCCCGCTCGGTTCTATTTGGTTTTTGGTCAGCTATTTATGCGCTTGGCGTTTGTTTTTCGTTTCGTTTCATGGCGTTCGTTCCTTTGAATTTATTTATTTGGTTGCTTTTTGCTGAGCAAACAATTTATAATTTTAATGCACACACGCACAACATATGTGACTGCGCATAAGTGTGTGTGTGTGTGTGTGTTAACTGAATATAATCTAAATATGTTTATATAATTGAAAAGCAAACGCGAAAACATCAAGCAAAACATAGCCATAGTCTAAGTATGCCAGTGCGTCAGGGCGAGGCGGACCGGACAGGGGGCGTGACATATACAAACTGTTCATATGCTCATCAGTATATATACATATATATGATTGCGTGTGTGGCTGTGTGTGCGTGTTTGTGGTATATAAATACTGCTGCCAAATTGTTGAACGCACTGGGCCCACTGGGCGTATGATAAACGTGCCATTTATTTTGGCAGTCGGCCGCTGTTTAACTTTTGAGCATCGCAATTTTAGAGCGATATGCGTCGAACGTGAGCATTGTTTGTTGCTATTGTACTTGGCATAAATCAGTTTTATGAGTGGCATATCTCTTGTAATTTACAGGCACTTTTCATAGGCTGCCTGTGCCCCACTCAGATTTATTTGCTAATGCCTGAAAGAAAATCTCAGCAATTCTTTTGATTTTGACCTGCCGCAACGGAAACTTTGCCACAAAGAGTTTACTTTGCAAGTTGAAGAGGAGAGCAAGAAGAAGAACCACAACAACAACAACTGGCCAAACAAATAATTTCATTGCCTGCCATAAACTTCCGCCGCCCGCTGGCGGATATTCAATTGATATTTACTTATTTCAATTACATTCTGTGGGCGGCGCATAAAACTCAAAGTACAAATTCAATTTACAAAATGCTTTGCGTAGTTTTGCAAGTTGCCAACCGCTCAACCCACCTTCCGCCCGGCCGCCCTGCCGCCCTGCCGCCCTGCCGTTTAAGCTACATGTATCAATCCCATACCTCTAAGCAGAAACCCACAGACTTACCAAACTGGCATAAGCCAGCTGCAGATGGGACATTGCAACCCTCCGCCCTCGGTTTTCGGTTTTCGGTCCACAGTGTTCGGTGTTCGGTCTGTTGTCTGTTGTCTGCCCTCGTCATCGTTGTCTATTTGGCAAATCAATGAGGAAATTTGCCAATTTGGTAACGCATTGTAGGCAACAGCTCGGCCTGCCAGCTGTGCCTGTTGTCTGTTGAACATGTCTGACAATGGCAAATGCAAATGGGTTGAAACGCAATTAGCTAATCCCCGTCCGAAAACAGGAGAAACAGCTTAGACTCGACACTTCCAAAAAGCCAAATGGAAACGGAAATTGTCCAAATGTGCACGAAGAGCATTGAAATAGGCAAGAATTAACAAATGGTTAGTCCAAATTATAGTGAGCTACCACAGCTAACGAACCGACTATGCAATGCACTCTACTGGGTCAATAAAGTGAGCACAAAACTTTAGTTTCAATTAAAATAAAACCATTTGTTAACAAAAAATAATTACTTCTTACTGACCTAATTATTTTCATTGAAATGCTATTTTGCCATAAAAAATATTTATCATTTTAAACATTATATTTGCCAATCAATCAAATTTGTCTAGAAGTTTCACTTTATTTTCCCTTTCTATGATACTTTTTATTTAATAAAAATGAATTAAAATAACCTATTTGAAAGCAAATTAAATATGCTTTTAAAATTACGTAAGTTGCTTTCTCTTCAATTAACCCGTATTACAGATATTTGTCAGCAAAAATAGAGGAATGGAACAGTTGAAGCAATTGTTGATTAAATTAAAATTTTAATTTTCATAAAATAGTAAAGTTAATTAAAATAAGCAAATCAAATTTACACTTTAAATTTCGACTTGCGCATAGTACGCAATATTTGCTTGCTTCATTAATTATTTGCAGTATGTTTTTGGCCAGGTTTTGTTGTTGATTACACACAGCAACCATTTGCATAACCCAATTAATAATTTAAAGCTAACGGACAGCTGTTTATTTACACAAAGCAATGCGTGATTTGCTGCCCGGCACATCGTAAATAAATAATCTCCATTAATATTCATATTCGCAGCTTTTGCGCTCCGCGGAGGCTCCTGCAATCGACATTTAATCCAGCTCATAATTCAGCTTGGCACTTGACACTTCCCGCTTGAAATGTGGGCCACGATTCCCGTCATGCCACGCGTTATTCGTCTCTTCTTTTTACAGCTTCAAATTCGGTTCGTCTGTTCGGGTTTTTTTTCTGTGCAGCTTATTAACTGAAGAGCAAGAACGATAACGTCACTTGTCAGTGTCAGGTGAAAGCGTTTTTTTAACGTTATTTTGATACCCTAAGCGGATATGAAAAGTTGTCTTCCAACCTAAAATAGTTTAACATTCAGTTAATGTTTTATAATTCATTTTGAATATACCTTTGCGATTGGCTGTTGGAACTGGTTTTTCACATTCTTAAATGATAAATATCTGGAATAAAAATATCTTAATTTGATTATCTATCTCTTAATAGAATACATCATTACAATTCTGCAAATTGGATCGAATTGACATTTCTAAGCATTTACTTTCTCAACATTTACTTTTCCAAGTCAGAGACATGATGTCCGTCTAAACATCTGGTTATTAGCATGTCCATCTAGATTGAATCAATTTTAGAGACAGACCTGGATCCTTACTTTTCCTGAGAGTATCCTTATTCCCAATCCTTATTTTTCTTCAATCATAATTATATTCCCAACTATGTATATCTCTGACCACCTCCGACCTAAAGAGCTAGTCGCGGTTAACGTAAAATATAATAGATTGTGAATGTTCGACTGTTCTAAAACTTCCATCTTTCACACAAGCACTACACTACACTACTCTAAACACTACATTTTTTCACTTCAACATCATTTTTTAAAACATTTCTATACCACGAAAACAACTTAGCTTTTAACCCTTTTAACTACTACACACATGAGAAGACTGAAACGACTTCACCCTCTGGATCTTCCATTCAGAGCATTTTAATACATTCATATATACTCTTCAATAATCCGCTATAATCCACCACACTCTACATTCACGAACAGTTCACACTGATACATAACTCTGACTTCCAATCAATCCCTTGATGTCTCTAAGACAAATAAAATAAAGACAACATAATATAAAAAAGTTTCTTTGCATACTCTTCCTTATGCACCCCGCCTATGGTTTATTATTATTGTAAAGTCAATGGCATTTTATTCATTTATTTGCCACATCAAATATGCTAAGCAGCTGCCGCAAATATTAACAGATATCCCAAAAATTTGTCAGCACCAAGACAAAGCAATCGAAATCGAAAGTAGTGATGCACTTGGCCGATTCCCAGGCCCCCCAGCTCCCAACCCCCTCAAATATATGTTTATGTATGCAAATGTCTAAGAGCATTCGAATGTTCTTTTGTAATGCGCATTGCAATTTATTTGGCTACACATCCCGAAAAGAACAAAAGGCACTCGAAAGCAGAAATGTTGATTGAACTGCAGCACTTTGATTGCATTTCGATGTTGCCTCAATTTCAGTTGCATTACAAGACTCAAAAACAAAAGGCGTAGCGCGAACCAAATAAGCAAATAAACCAAGTAAACCCGAACGTATTCAAAAGCTATTGATTTATTGCTGGAATGGCACTAATGGAGGCGGGCCAGTCAGCTAAATAAATAGATTAGTTTTTATGCGAATTTTCTGTGCGCATTTTACGTAGTTTGTGACGCGCGACCAACTAAATCTCCCCACTCGAAACCCCTCGAATTGGTTACCGTGTGTGTGTGTGTACGTATGTGTGTGTGTGCATTGGTGAAGAACCAAAAAAATATTGTAAAATTACAATACAAGAATAAATAAATAATCCGATTTATATTTGCCATCGATCGTGAATTGCGCAACAACTGACAACTGGGAATCTTTTTTGCTAAAGCGGATTAGGCAAAGTTCCAGTGGCAATTGAGAGACATGGCTATACTAGATGGAAAGGTAAGCTGCACATCTTGTTATACAAATTGAAATCCCAATAAGCTGGTGTCGGGTCTATAACAACAGTTTTGCACTGATCCCCCAGAAATAAGCAAACAATTTTGCAAAACTGTTTCTTCTGTGTCCCAAGGACGGTCTTCATATCAAAAATCCATTGTTGTTTCTCCCGTTTACGAGTGTGTGTGTGTGTGCGTGTGTGTAGGTGTAGGTGTGAAAATCACTTGTCAATCTTTTATGTAAAAAGCTGACGGCTACGTATCTGTCACCTGCTCCGCTCGTAAAATTTTGTCGCATGCTTCCGTTTTCTTTGCACTTAATTGTGTCTGCTGCTCAGTCGCAGTCGCTGCTGACGTTGTTGCCGCTGCGGTTGTTGTGCGTGTGTGGTTCAAGGTGAATTGGCGTCGACGTCAACGTCGAAGTCGCTGCCAACACTTCAACGCATCTTTCAATCGGTTTTGCCCGCAACCCGTCGAGGGAAATAAAGAAACAAGCAAAAAGTTAACAAAAAAATAAAGTAGAACAACTGCGCATGTTGTTCGACTAGTGGATGCTCTATAAATAAAAAAATATAATAAATTTCTCGTTGTACAAACTGAAAATAATCTGTATGGAAACTCGAATAAATATGTTGTACTACGTGTCGAATACGTAATAAGCTTGCTAATCTAAATTTTTATTACTGCTCCGCTCTTTTTATGTAGTCGCATAAAACCCAAAATACCCTTACTTACCCCTTTCGATTCTTGGGTATAAATACAAGTTTCGCCACTGCCAAGGACTTGTGTCGCCTTCGCTTTGACTTTGCCTTCAGCATGGGCTCTGCCTGCTCTGGTTTTTGTTGTTGTTGTTGCTTTTTGTTTCGCTGCGGGTTATTTTCTGCTACGTATTTTTCACTTAATAAAATTGTTTCATTCGCTGCGCTTGCCTTTCAGCTGATTTTCAATATGGTTAAAAATAAACAATAGCATCCCACCCTCAACCCCCCACTCACCCGATCCGACCCGTCGAGCCGATTTCATTGTGCTTAAACTGCAATCGATACACTTTTATCTCCTGACTATCTGGCTTCTGTTGTTGTAGCTTTTGGTGTTTTTGCTTTGCCTGTGGCTTATTAGCAATGCGTATTTGAATATATCGTTTAAGCCGCTTCTGATTCTGCTGATATTGCAGGCCACCCCAAATCCGGTCTGATGGCCCCAACTAATTGTTTTCCGGCTAAGCAGCTTAGCCGCATGCTGTTCACGTCAATTCCACACTGAAAGCAGCTAGCTGAATGCATTGTTGTTACTGTTAAAATTAATTTAGATAAATATTAATTTAATCTATTTATCTTTTGTCTCTGACTTTTACTATGAGTTTAAGCGTCTGTCGGAAGTAATAATTTGATGTGTGCATTCGATATGTCTGTTGGCTATTGACAACCAGCTGTAGTTGTCAGAAACATTATGCAACTATTTAAAACATGTACTGCGCTATTTCCCCATTGTCTGCTGCACTCGTGTAATCAATCAGAATGTGGCTCAACAAAGAAAAACAGAAAAGCAAACAACACGACACGACACGATGCTGACATCTGCTGCAGAGTTGCGCTCGCAGGCAAAACACAAAACAAATCAGAGTAAATGCTAGCACGCAAAGCAAACTACACAAACACACATACATACATATGCATATGCATATGTACGCACACACACGCAATACATCAAACCATGTTCCAAAGACTTTCAATTTATTTTCACTAAAGCGTTTTTGTGTGCTGCCGCCTCCGCTTTGCGCTGATGCTGTTCTTGTTGGCTTTGCAAAGGCCAACGAAAACAAAATATTGTTCGACTAACATGGCGTATGCGCAACAAACTGAAATCCAATGAAATGACCCAGCAACTGCAACGTGAATTGATGGCCACATGCATCTGTAATTAGTTGACTGGCCCACGGAACATGTCCACAACACGATGAGAAACGACAGCGGACAGCGGACAGCGGACAGCTAACAGCTGTCGGGGAGCTAATCCCGGAAGTGCGCACCGACATTTAAATCGAAATGCGAGCGACTGCCTGCACTTTGATTGCTTAATCTGCCCAACTGGCTCTCGCGTTGATGTGGCGCTATTCTGGGTAACTCGAGCGCTTAACACTGCGTATGATTAATATGCAGCTTGTATGCCCATCGGCCTCTCACACTATTAGCCGGGGCGCCCCATTAGAAATGCATATAAATTGAGGCCCACATAAAAATGTCGTGCGGCCAAGTCGATCCGTAAATCAACGGCCCATTAGAAACAGCAACTACAGCAACAGCAACAGCAACAACAACAGCAACAGCAGCCAGCCAAGTTGTTAGATATTAATTTATACCATTTAATATCTAGTAGATACATATGTATCTAATATGTATTTGGGTGCATCAACAGTAAAAGGCAGCCTATACTAGATCATAAAATTTCAAATTGAACAACATTTTTATGATTCCAGTTTTTAAACTTTTTTAATTTTATTGCAAAGCATTTTACAATTTTTTTTTTTTTTTTAAATATTTTATTTTTATGAATATTAAAATTTTTTTAAGCTATTTATATTTTTGTTTGACATTATTATTTTATAACTGTCTAGATACTTTCTATGCATATCAATCGAAATATATATATTTATTTACTTAAATTTTTTACTTAAATTTTCTTGTCTTTAGTGATATAACTCCTCTAAATGGATTTGCTTGTCCTCAAATGGTTCATCTATTTGCCTGCATTCGCCCTCAACTCACTCGCTTGTTTGTTTGCCTTAGCATATAGAAACGTCTTGACAACATTTTCTATAAATACATATTTCATATCTGTATTTTTTCTGTATTTCTCTGTATATTTCAAATGGCGACCCCAGTCGAGGCGAAATTCTTTCGAACCATTTCTTTTTCTGTGTTTTGCTTCATTTTTTCTGTTTGGCTGGTATTTGATGTTTTGATGAGATGCCCACTCTCTTTGGTTATTTAAATTATAACCTACATAATGTTAATGGCTAAGAAAGAAATATATAATTAAATAATATTTATGGGGCGTGGACAGGCACATGGCCAAACATACGCTAGGAGCTGAATGTAAAGGGGGATGGGGAGTGGGCCAAATCCTTTGTGATAGAATGCATGGCATTAAATGAACTGAAATAGTTGTGCTTTTTCATTTCAAATGTAAAACAAAAGATTGTGTTGTTTTTTTTAAAAGTCACTTCTCCATGCAGCGTGAAACTAATTGCAGTGTAATTTTGCCTCTCCATTTTATCAATTTATGATGTATTGCAATTAAAAATATATCAATATTTTTTAATGTTGACAATCATACAATAAATTACATAAAACAGCTTTCAATAATGCAGATAAATCAGACATATTTGATTTGTATTTCACAGCTTTTAATTGCATACTATTTATAACAATTTCCATTTATATAAAAGTTTTTAATAACACTCTTGGAAAATTACCTTGAAAGCAGCGCCGCCATTCAAAATAAAACCATGAATAAGACGAGTCGGTCGAGAAGAACAAAATGTAATGCCAAAAAGTCGGCAAATGCTAACGAAACAACAAGCAAAAACAAGAGCAGCAAACAGTTTTCTCACTCTTCCATTAGCCACTCGGGGAGCAGCAGGTGTGTGTGTGTGTTAGTGTGTTGGTGTGTCTGTGTGTCAAAGAGCTAATTAGCGCACTGGGAAGAGCAATTCTGAAACTGAGGTGCTCTTAGCTGCCGCCACCTGTAAGAGCACCTGTGAGGTGTCTCACTGTGTGTGTGTGTTAGTTGCTGTATTGGTGTAAAACACCTTCAGCGCGACAATGTCAATGATCATTTCTGACATGAACGCGTGGGCGTGGCGCAGCTGCCTGCCAAGAGAACCGAAACTCACCTCACCACTCGACATCCAGTGACTGTCAAACAGTGCGGTTTCTATTGGACTGCGCAGGTATATGCACAGGTAAATTAGATAAAATGATATAGTCACAGTGCTCAGGCAGCGCAGACGAGGTCAAAGTACTTTCGTTCCCCGTCTGCATCTGTTTACAAACAACTATTTTTACAACAACTCACAGCAGGCGGAAGGGGCAGCCGGAGGCATCGATGGATGCCGTTGCCCTCGGGCCGGATACGCCAATAAATGGAAAAGAAAACTTTGTTCATCGCTGGATATTAACGCTAGCGGGCAATTCTTGTTGTTTCTGAATGCAACTCAGGCGCAAATACGTTGGCATATCGATCTGTACCAGTTTCTAGTGACCCCAAAATAGATGTGAGACTGCTTTAGGCTATCTTGTGCCAGACTATCAGATACCATTTGTTTATCTAAAAAAGAATTTAAGGTTTGTTTTTTGCAAATGCAGTTGAAATTGGATTTGAAAGGGAGAACAAATATTTCTATTGCATATTTTGTTTGAGGATACATTTTATATACCCTGTGAAAATAGAAAATGTAAATATGAATTTTCCCTGACTGCTTTATACATAATTATCCGCTGAACTCGAATGCAGAGGCAGCAATTGCTGCGAGCAGTATTCAAATTCCAAAATATTTCAACGCGCAACGATTTTGTATATGAGTTGTTTCTGTTGCTGCTGCTGCTGCTGCTTTGTTGCTTTGTTGCTTTGGCTATAAATAATATTTTATTTCTTTCTTTTTTTGGAACAATTTTGAACGCGTTATATTTAGCAGGCGTTGAGCCTACAATTCGTTTGTTGTTGTTTATTTTTGTGCACCAGCTGGTAAGAAGAGCAGAGAGGAGCTGCCCGCAGAGGGTGTTAACTTTGCCATTCATTCTCCCGACTCGAGATGAAACTTTTGTGTAAACTTGGCGAGCGAAAATAAACAATTAATTATACGGCTTTAGGGACAGCCAGCCCATGGATTTAGGGTTTCAGTCTAGCTTTGTCAACGCAATTTCAAATTTTTACTAATTAAAAAACAACAACTCGTTATAAATAATTTAGCAGGCATTAGCAAAATCACAAAGCAACAATAATTGAATTAATTATTATTAAAAAGAGTCAACACAATAATAAATACAAATTCAGTTGGATAGAAATTGTTTGACATCTGTTTCGAACTCAGTTAATTTAATTAAAATTAAGGAACTATTTAGCTTCAAGCAATGAAAAGCAATTTCACGTTCGAACAGCTTTGCTTGAAAACAAAGTCTGCCTATGAGACAATCGAAACACCTTCAATTGAGATTTTTGTGGTTGTTTCCTGGGGCAAAGATAAACCAATTTACTTTTATAATAATCAAAATGTGTCAAATTGTGAAAGAGTAAAGTTTAATATGTTTTAATTGGTTTTCTTGCTGTGGCTTTTGTGATTTTGCAAGGCAAAAACGCTGACAGCTTGACAAGCATCCGCATCCGCAGCGCCTGCAGTTGGGTGGGTGGGTTGTTTGGCCATGGCAGATTTACAAGCCAAATCGATGGGAACAATTAGCGCTGAGCAATGACCAGACGACGACTGGCCACGAGCTGCAACGCAAATTGTCAGCAATTAGAACGATTTACGGGTGCCCCATGGGAATTGGCAGTATGTGATAATTATGGAGACAGCTATAGCTTATAGCTGTTAGATATACATACATATATATATATATGCAGGTATATACGTGTGCAGATATAGGTGAATGTGGACCGTGAGCAAATGATTTGTTCTATAATTAGAGCGTGGGACAAATAGCAATGCTCGCAACGCAATAAACTGTTCACGCGACAAGGTTGTCCGCGTGATTTACTTACAACAAAGCAGCCAGCAATGACCACAAAAACAACATCGAATATATATTTACGCAGAATCTGCTTACCGCGCTGTGCACACAAAGGTGAGAGACAAAGGCCAAGAACAACGCAGCTAGCGGCCAGCTGCATGCCAGAGGCGACCCGGGCCAGGAGCTGGAAGCTGCAAGCGACAGCCAAATCCTAGCGTCAGTTCAGTTCATTTCGGATCAGTTCAGTTGAGTGCCACGCGCAGCACATAGCGCACGGAGCCGATGGCAGGCGAGTCTTTGCGGCTAGACAAATAAAATCACAATCACAATTTTTTATATATTTCTTTTTTTAATACCCGTCGAAATTTGTTTTTCATGTTTTTGCGCTCGGCCAAGAAAAAGAAAATGTTGAGGAATTCGCTATAATTTTTCAAGCGAGTGTGGTCAACAAATATTCACCTGTTCTCGTATTCGCAAGTTCGTTGAAAGCCAATTTCTTTTATTTTCGCGCTCTCGCACCAGCAGCAGCCATCGCCCTAGCTGAATACAAACGTTCACATTACGCATACGTCGCGTTGACGGCCTGCAAAAAAACAAAAACAAAAAGAAAAGAAAGAAAATAAGAAAACGAATAATAATAATATAAAGAAGAACTCAAAATGTAAAGCGGCAAATATTTTTGCGCACACATTTTCAAAAGTGTATAATTTAAAGTGGCCATACACTCACACACTCATATATAAATATATAAATGCGTGTATGTGTGTGTGTGTGTGTCTTTGCGAAGCATTTCATTTTAAAGATTATGAGCAAATTGTGTTAGTCTGCCGCTGCGTCCCCGCGGCAACATTAAGTGTTGATTGTGTGCGCCGCTCTATTAGCGTCTGCCTCTCGCCAGGCCCCAGCCTCCACACTCTCACACGTCCCCACCCTGGTTGGTCCTCGGGCTGGCTGCTTGGTTGGCTGACTGCCTCGGCTGAAAATCAAGCAAACTCAGTTCGTTGCGAGCGCGAGCGCGTCTGCTGCTGCCACTGCTACTACTACTGTGGACTGCCTGCCAGCCAGCCTGATGGCCAAGTTGAATTTTTAGCATTTCAAATTTGCATGCATATGAAGGCGATAAAACCACACAATAACACTGCATATACTCTACTGGTATACAACAAAACAAAAAAAGACAAACGCCCACGCGTTATCAAAAAAAATGCTAAAAACAAAAATCCAAAATACACGTACAAAAAACTACAACAACAAGTGCAATTCAACAACAACAATGAAACACAAACGCAAAAAAAAACTAAAAAAACAACATTTACATATACAAACATATATATATATATATATATATACATAAAAAATACAGTGCACAACAACAAAAAACTGAAACAACATTTAACAATGATATCAAACGTTAAATGAAAAATCATAAAAAAATGCATTTGAAGCTGGTCAGCAAAAAGCATTTAACAATTTCATTTTGAAAAACACACAAAACAACACAATGGCAGACGTGTATCTACATTTTACAACACAATTTTGAAAGTTTTTATTTATTTGTTTTTTGTTGCACTTCTCTATACTCCTTTTAATCTGCCTGTCGAGTTCATTTGGCCACCTGCTCGCCTGTCTTTTATTTTTGGCCAACTTTGTGAGTTGGACGCACATAAATAGTTTTGCGACTTAAATGCCAAATGGGAATTTCGCAAATAGAAATTGCTCTCAACTATTGAAGGAGTGTGTGTGTGTGCGTATGTGCGTGCGTGTGTGTGCGTCGTGAACCACAATGTCCGGTGCTTCTTAAGTAGCACTCAGCAGCTCCCAATGGGCTGTGGGTTGCTTTGATTTGGTTTAAACTTGGCCATAAACTTGTCCAGACCGCAAGCTCCATACAATTAAATTAATATTTTTATTGAACGGGAGCAAGCTTTGTGGCAGTGGATTTGCCTATTTATAGAAATATTTTTATACATTTTTTATACATTTTTCATGTGCTGATTTTTGACGTAAATAATTATTTTATTACTGCCCAAATAAATTTAAAATTCAATTGGCAAGCAGGGTTTATTTATATTTTCTTTCCATACTTTCATTAATTATATTTATGCATATTATGCAAACAATTCGTTTTCATTTAACAACAAAACAAATTGTTAGACAAAATACGCTCAAGGCAGCTGCAACAATAAATTAAAGTTGAATAAAAATGCGTTTTATTTTTAATATATATATATATATATATATAAATACATGTATATGTTAAAAAAATATCACATCAAATTTAAATCATAATGTGTTTCCAGTGAAAATGAGTGAAAATGAAATGAAGAAAGTGTCCATGTGATTTGATCAAATATTATAAGAGAAGAAAGAAAGTTGTTGTTCGTGTTCAAGTGCCAAAGAAATTCCTAAGAGCCATGAAATAAACTCGCAAATTAACAAAAGCACGCAAACAAACGCATATTCGGAAGGATAAGGATAAGGATAAGGGATAACACTTGTCACCTCTCAGGATTAAAACACAAACATAAACACTCTACAATATGGCAGACACTGCCAATGACAACAGCGTCAACGACAATGACGTCATCGAGGAAGAGGAGACAACAACAACGAAGAAAACTTCGCAATGGCGCAAAACGCGCACCACGAAGGTGAGGAGAGTCGCAAAATGCGAGGGCCGCTCAAGAAATGTGTGTGTGTGTGATTTGTATGAAAAACTAAAAGTTTACTAAGCTTATTGACAATGAGTCTCATAGGTGATACTGCATATAAAGGTATCTTAGAGACCTTAGAACTTTAGGGACTTTTGCTATGCTAAAGCTGTTGTTAATTGAGACTTTTCTTTAAACTTTTTGAATGATCTCAATATGTTAACAAATCGACAGATTTTCTTTACTTTCCCTCGCTGTTTGATGCGTGTGTGCGTCAGCTGTGAGTAGCTATTTGAAAGGCGGTCGCATGACCAGCGTACGCCCACTTCACTCAACATTTGAAGCTGACAAATGCGACAGATTGAAAGTTGCCAAATGGACGACCGACAAAGATGTCGAAAGCGACGTCTCTTGATTTGCTGTTGGCGGCCAAACAAACAAAGGCGAAACAGCGTAGAATTTTGTCGATTTTTGCCAAAATAAAAATAATATATATATATACTATATATATTATATGTATGAATACGTTGAGGAAAAATATCGCGATTCGCGCAGACACAGATTTTGAAAGATAATTTTTGGAAACTTCTGCTAATTAACCGAAGCATTTTGTTGTGCTTTGCACTTGATTAACTTTTAATGCGACTAAAAATAAACAGCGCGCTTTGGACATTAATCAATTGGTGTGGGACAGCTCACAGCGCACAGCTCACAGAGCGAACTATGTTAAATGTGGCTGGCGGGCATACTTCCAATGCTATGCACATACATTCGTGCCAGCACAAAAGGGTTTCGTCCTTAAAGAGAAAAAAAATACTGACGCCCTTAAAACACTTTTAGCTGTAGCTTGGCCAACAGCAGAGCTAAAGCAAACGGCGTTAGAAAGTTTCCAGGTCAGTGAGTTTCCATTGCAAACTGAGGCGGTTCGCCCGAGTCGAAGCCGGATCTGGAGCTGTAGCTATAGCTAAAGGATAAACATAAGCGCACAATGGCCGGGCGGCACATTGATTATATTCAGCCACATGGGACCCAATCTGTGGTGGTAGCTGCTATACGACGCATAAATTACTTTGACTAACAAGAGCAAGAGCAAGAGCAAGAGCAGCAGGAGCAACAGCAACAGCAACAGCATCAGCTACTTAAGCATCCTTAAGCCGCACTCACCTGTCGCAGGCTGGCGCACCTGCAATCAATCAAGCTGTAAAGTATTTATTAAACGTTATTATGAGGTTTACCAGCAGATATTGCTTATATACATACTTATTCGCACACACACACACGTATTTTTTAATAGCTTCATTGTTTCTCTTAACAGGATTTCATTTCACTTAATATACCAACACAGGGGCATGCATTACGTTTAAGCGCCAGCACACACACATAGATATATACACACATATACTATATATACATCTATAAAAGCTACAGCTGCCAGTTGGCATTACCTGCCCTTAATGCCTACCCTTACCCTCCCCGCACCTGGCCATCTGTATCATTACTGGCTTTTATTGTTGTTGCTGCTGGGGCACACTTGTTAACCCGACGTTTGGCTTTGCCCGGCGGCATTTTGGCGCTGCCTTCAAATGAAGCCAGAGAAAACGTTGACGTCCCTGGCCTCAACAACAGCCAGGTAGTTCAGTTTTCGCACACGGATTTTTCATGGCAGCAATCAAGGCGGCTACAAAGGCTATCACAGTGCAGAGTTTCCGCACCGGCGCCCCATTTCCCGTTCCGCCTTCACTTTTCTTTCACTTTTTTCTTTTTTACCCCAGCTTTTCTTTCTCCTGCATTTGCTCTTGTTCCTGTCATGTGCTCCTACTTCAGCTGAAACTCTGACTTTTAGCTGTTTTCATTTTTTTTTGTTAATTTCATTGCCAGTTTTATTATTTCATGCGATTTGAGAGTCGTTATTTCAGTCTTTCTCTCTCTGTCTCTATGTCTCTTTCTGGCTCTGTTGCACGTTTTCTGTAGTTTAATGTGTGTTAGGCAATTTTATCTTTTAATTAAAACTGACGCGTCTGCTCCTTTTACTTTTTTCACTCTAACACACACACACACACACACACACACACACATAGGCACATTAATTAAGCATTGTATTTTTCACATGCCACATGCCAAGGCCGGCGAAAAAGTTAAAACCTCAACATTTGTTTTATTTGGCTGACTCGCATAAAATATTCGCTGCCCTCAAGTGGTTCAAGAGCACAAGAAGGGGCGTGGCAATGCCACTCATTTTGCACAATTAAGTTGCCAAAGGCTGCTCAACGGCCACAAGCAGCATGCCGCGGGGCTCAGGGTTCAGCAAAAGGCTAATTGATTTGAAGCTTTTTGGCCTTTGCATGCGAATTGGGTGCCAGCTGATGCGAATTGCGGCAATGAAGCAAGCAATCAGTGGTTAATTTGACCATATTAAAGATGTTCTCAAAGATAGAGCACAGCATTCCGGGAAGATTTTTAAAGTTTTTTTTCTATATACAGGCATTCAGCCCCATTGAAAGTTAGATTATGTTGAAACAGAAACTAGTTAATATTATATAAACAATAATTATAGTTATTATTATTACTTAGAATTATTAATTTATATGCTTTTAGATGCTGGGAAATGTTTACGTTATTTTAAATTAAAATTATTTTAGTTAAAATTTAATTTATTGTCTTACAAATTAATTTTTATAAGTAACGTAGAATATGGAACTATATTTATTGATTTATCATACACTTGCTAAGCTTTAAATTAATTTAATGAAATTCAGTAATAATCAAAATACAACTAATATTATGCACATTTTTGTTTAGTTCCGTGTGGAAATAAATTCTATATAAACAGAAATTTTTTTTTAAAATAATTTCCTCATAGAATGGATCATTGTGGATAAGTTATGTCAAATCGTAAATGCTCTGTCACTGACTAATTACATTTAAGGCCTTTAAAACAGCCAGATTAAAAAATTACAAAATTCGTTATGAGAACCTAATTTTATTTTTCTTTATAAAGAATATGTACAGATGCGGGATTGTGAATCATATATCTTCAATATTTCATTTGCCAATAAATCAAATAATTAAATTTTGATCAAGGTATATGTTCGCACTATTTATATAGTGTATATAGATCTAAATACATATTTTTGTTAAATTTTACCAATTAATTTTTCGTTCCTCTCTTCTCTTTTCTTCTTTTAGGTAAGCAATCCAATTGATAAGTACACCCACTCTGCTTCTACCTCGATTCCCAGTAAGTAATTCGCTATATCTTTTCAATTCCACCAACAATATGCTGTGTGCTCTTTGTTCCAACATAATTTGCTCTTTATTGTAAATATTACTTTATTTTTCGTTTTGTATTTACTTGTCAAGTTAACGACCATAGAAGAGAGCAAATAGATCGAAAATACTACACACAGATACGTATACGCACGTGTGTGTGTGTGTGCTTGTGTATGAACAAGCAGTTATAAATAATTTCTGGCAAAAAATCAGCAAATTTTCCGTTGATCTCCAAGTATAGCGCGTTGGCACTTAGCCAAAGCGAATTGCGCATACGCCGTGTGGCTCGCGCGAACATTTGTATGTGTAGCTGCATAGTTGTGTGCGTGAGCGTATTGGTATTGGTGCTCAATTGCGCTTGATGGGGCTGGCGCTCTGGAGCGTGCTGCTCTTTCTCTTAAGAGTGCGTGCCGAAAGAGAAATAGAAAATAAACAAAATGATTTTCTTCCTCTTTGTGGCATGTTCGCAGCTTATTTATTATTTTGCTGCTAGTGTGGCCAAAAGGTTTGTTGCATCTTCGAAGGCTTTTCGCGTGTCGTC
This sequence comes from Drosophila gaucha, assembly GCA_035045545.1. Lineage (NCBI taxonomy): Eukaryota > Metazoa > Arthropoda > Insecta > Diptera > Drosophilidae > Drosophila > Drosophila gaucha. The sequence continues at coordinate 10,397,266 of JAWNOY010000025.1, forward strand.
AACAACATCGATGGCGGCGACAGCCTTGTGCATTAAATCAAAATTTCACAAGCTAATGCCGCTGCTCAGTTGCCCAAGCTGTCCAAGCTGCCAAATTGTTTTGTCACATTTTCATCAGCTGTGTGTGTCTCTCTCTCTCTGCCAGTCTTTCTCTCTCATTAATTTACGTCTAATTAGTTATGATTTTCGGGATGGTTTCAATTGTGCGCAAAACAACAAGGACGTGACTTTGGCAAAGAACTTGCCCGTCACAGATCAAAGTGAAAATGTCACCAAATCAACGAGCGCAAATAAATATTAGAAATTCATTTGTATTATATATATAAGTATATATGTATATATATATATATATATATATGTGTCTGTATATATATTGATAATTAGTTTGTTTTCCGTACTCTTCATGCATTTACAGCTGCTGCGGCAGTGAAAAATTGACTGTCAGGCACTTTAAGTGATTTTCAATTACACAATTACACATACACATACACAAAAACTATATATATATATATATATATATATATATATATATATATGTATAAATACACATTTTTCGGCGCTCACGTCTTGACCAAATTTGGTAAAGATGTGGAAGCGAGGCGAATCGTCGCCCTGGCAGCGTCTCCGGCCGTGCAGTTCAACTTGATGCAATAAACACAAAATGCGCAGAACAATAACAAAAAAGCCATTTGGCGGCATTACAGCGATGGTTGTTGTTGTTGTTGTTGTACTTTTAAAGCTCAGACAGCTTGATATAATAAAAACAAAGCAAGACATGGTCGAACTAGCAGCAGAGGCAACTGCCAAAAAGGGCTTGGGGAGAGGACTGCGGAGGACTGCGGGAGACGGAGCAGAGTTCGCTTGTTGCACAGTTTTCTTTGCATTTGGCCCAGTGCCAAAAGTTACCACGACGGTTGGACTTTTAGCACGGACCATGCTCTGGCTGTGACACAAAGGCGTCGGACTGTGGCCCCTTTGCTTGTTGTGCCCAATTTAAGACCGCTTGTGCCACAACTGCTAAATGGAAAATTTACTGAACTGCTGTCGTTGTGGTTAAAGGCCTTTAACACGTCACTTTGAATGCAAGGCGCAAATAATGCGACGAGCCATGGTATTTATGGAATGGCCGAGAAATGATTGAAAACTGCATCGAGTTTTTTATAACGAGGTCATTGACGGTTTAACAGCACTCGGACTGATTTTTCTGATAGGCCATTAAACCACAAAATATTCAACAATGGCTGTCAATCCAGAGAGCTTTCTTCTGGCATCCATTGAGCAAAGTTATTGAAGCTTGACATCGGCTTTAACTTTTTGAAAGTATTTAATACATATTTTCTCCTTTTTAAATTAAATTCAATAATTTTTGATTTTTTTGTTGTTTGCAGTGGCTAACGACGCCTCGACTAACAATTTGAGCAAATTTTATTTTGTGAAATATTTTCATTATTAATTTTAATGAAGCCATATAATTTTCATTGAATATGTTGCAAGCATGATAAAAATTGAATATACCTTATACGTTAGACTACATTTGAGTCTAGCAATCGTGGCTAAATAGATTTTAGGATGGGTTTCCTATTTCAAACTGCACCGTTTTTATATACTCAACTCCTTAAAATCAGATAGCAAGGATATAATGTTTTTTAGGACTCGTATGAAACAGGCAGAAGGATACATTCAACGATTTATAAAGTTGGAGTATATATGTTCTTGATAGTTCTAGTTTTCAATGCAGAAACTGGATGAGTATTAGATCTAGAGACAACCAATTTAATTTGCAGATAAATACTTAGAGATTATAAATATTTTACTTATTAACTTACCATCATCTACTAGCTTTGTGTATTTATATATTTTTGGAGCAATAAGTTAAAATCTTTAAGGCAGCAGCTTTCCACTTGGCTTAGGGTAAATTCTAGTCGAGCATTCTCAACTAGAAACTTACCTGCCTTTTTTCTATATTTTTAATTTTTTCACTGTATAAGTTGTTAACATGCCACAAATGGTTTCATTTTACAAAATTCTGTGATGCATTTTGCATCAGTGCGGCTGAAGTTGCTAGCACTTAAAAGGCAGCAAGCCGAAAACCTGGCCGCAGAGCAAACTTTACAAATAAATTATAAAAGGTGCAGAAAATGATTTTAAATTAACTCAATTAAGAGATGTAAGGCAAAAAATAAATATAATAAATGCTATGATATTTTTTGATAAAAACAGTTTCACTTGATAATTTTGATGAGACCAAACATTTGAAATAAAACTTTTTTTGTTTTGGAATTGTTTAACATTTATTTGATTCATATGTAATTCGGTATTGTTTCGTTAATCGTTTAAGTAATTTGATTTTCATTGTTCAGCACTAGCTACACATGCAGTAAATGTTGTTGCATGTCTTTCATTAATTCCTATTTACTAACATTATTCCATTTATAGATACTAAAAGTTGTATACGATAGCTAAAACTATTATTGTTCGAATGTATGTGTTATGTAATAATAATTGAATACAATTCAATAAAGTGTTCGATATCTTTTTGTCTTTTTGTTTTGCTCGGTTAATACGGTTTTGATTATTCAGTAGTATCATTTGAAATGTTCTTACGATATGAATATGAAGTTTGCCAACTGCCAAACTATAAATCCTCCTGGTTATGTTTTATGTAAGTGAAATGAAAATAAATTCAGTTTGAGCGAATACTGAGAATGCACTTGACTTGCGAAAATGCAATTAAGTTTAATTGAAAAGTTTTCGAAAAACTTTGATCATATTAAAATTTATAAATTTCTTGGCCAGCAGATGAAACTTTAATTCCATTTGGCCAAACAGACAGCTATCAATTAGACACACACACACATACACACTCACACAAAATATTATAAAAATGTTGCAACATTTTTGAAGTTTTTGAAGTGAAACCCTGGGCCAACCCTTGGCCATGTCAATTTAAATGTTTGCCTAGCCAAGGCCCCCATTTGCGCCCACTGGGCGAGCCTATTGTAATGTCTTTCAGCGAATGGGGTCAAGTGTGTATATGGCGCTCAAGTGCTCAAGGCGGCATGAACAGCTCGGCACCAACTGCCAGCCGAACGGGCTCAAGCGGCCAAAAGAAAACAATAAACTGTTCTAACCCGAAAAAAAAGAAACAAAAAAACAAGAGTAAAGTACTAAAAAGATATGAAAGGAGGCGAAGAGTGTGAGCTGGAAATCAATACAGACTAAATCCGTTTGCCACGCCCCAATGCATTTGTGTCGGCCCATTGCCGCTGCTGCACTAGGCCGAGTCGCACGCTGAAAAGTAGGCAACGAAATGCTGAAAGCGCTCGCTTAAATTAATAATTATTGCATTATCTTCAGTTGCCATAGCGAGTGAAAAATGAATCCGTTTCTCTTTTTGTTTCAATGCAGCGCAAACTTTGCCTGTGCGTTGCTCACATTTAGCGCAGCTCCAACGCCGCCTTGTTGTGTCGCACAGTTTCATTGTGCTGGAGTGTATTGTGCATTCGTGACAGCGCTCCCAAGACTACCGTTACTAATTAGCGCGCAACCTAGTTTATCAGCTCTTGCCGGAGCATTATCCCCGGCCCAGTGGGGGGAACGGGATTGTTCAGAGTTTTCTTTGATTTCAAGCTTTAAGTTTTTTGTTAGAGTGGCGCTCATTAAATGCCAACTGGCATTGCTTGACTTGTGGCTTTGCGGACCCCTAGACAAATATAATCTCATTGCGCTCGGCCCTCTGGGCGGGCGTTGGCTGGCGCTGGAAAGCGTAAACGTTGACGATTAACTGCGCCATGAATATAAAGCAAAATAAAACGATTAGAACTAAATATAGAAAGATATCTCGCAACATGGCGGGCCCCAAGCAGTCGCTGTGTGGTCTAAGCAATACCACAACCCTTGGCGTCGTCCCGTATCTCTCGTTCCTTCGTCTGTTGAGCTACTGAGCTACTGAGCCACTGAGGCTGCCTCAAGCGGCTGTTTGGCCTCTGTGCTATTAGAGAGCTATGCGGCACTCAGCCAAGAAGCGAACTCTTCAGATTGCATCTGCCCGCTGTTGGTGGCGTTGGTTGCTGTGGTTGTGGTGGTGGACTTGGTCGTCTCATTGCCTCATTGCCGTGCATGTTGCCGGTGCCCAGGGCAGCAGCTGCAAGACGAGATGGGGAAAGAAAAAAAAACTGAAATATTAGTATGTATGTATGTATATAAGTCAGAATCTCACACACTAGAGACTGCATTCAGAGAGCTTGTCTGTCTGTGAAACCAAATCTTTCATACCTTAAAACATGCACACACATGTGTCTACCCAGCATCTTCAGCAGTTACCCACTCCCTGCACATTGCGTATACGCCATGTTAACTGTCAGACTATACCAGGGCGAGGGACGAATGGGGAATTTACATACACATCGTGAACGGACAAGACAGCTGGCAACAAAAAATCATCAGCATGGCAAAGATTTCTGACATGCAGCCGCGCACACATGTTGCATAATTGCGTTTCATGTTGCCAGCTGAAGCCGCATTTATAGTCGCATTTGTGCTGCAAGTTGCTCAATATGTTCCACAGTAAAAAGTTCTTCAACTTCAGCCAGCGAAATGGGGCTGGAATACTTTTTGTTGATGCGCCAACAATGAGTAACAAAGAACACATGCAAAAATGCATCAGGACGAATGGAAGTCATAAAGAAAATATATACAAATGAAATTTAATACACATACAATTGCGGTAACATGACTTCGAGCGAGAAAAAAGAATTGCATTCAAGTCAAAAGCGATTGCTCACTTTTTTAATGAAAGTGTATTCGGAACGTGAAGGCAAGAAGAAAAATTGAAATTTTGTATGAAAATGGGAAAAATGTTCATTTTGCCATTTTGTTGCGATAAAAAAAAATATTCTTCGACATGGTTACAAGACAACAATTTTAAATAAAATTTATAAAACTCGCTTCGCTTTTAATTGAATAACTTTTCCGGGTACAATGCATCAATTAAGTAACTTGCCATTTGTAAGGATTATGTTAATATTTAGTTTAAATCTGTAACTTTTTGAGATTATTATATTATATTATATTTATACTCGTTAAAGAAGTGTGTAAGAGTATATTGGCTATGTCCGTCTAGCTGTCCGTCCGCCTGTCCGTCAAACCATTTTTACGCTAACACGCAATGGTTTCTTCGCATATCGGAAATATTTATATCTTTTGACACATTAACACTATTATTTTTGCAAAATTTAAGCTGGAGACTGGGAATCTGAAGTATATACTCGTGTGTTCCACTCTCAGACCAGAATGTATTGCATATGATATGAGCGTAGCTATTAAGAACTATATTCTCTTTAAAGTTCTACCTTGAATGTGCAAATTTAAGTAACTGAAGACCTCCTTAGGCGTGGCAAACCGGAAAAACCCTATATATTTCTATTCTTTTTAGCTTGAATTAGGAACGTTTTTGTAGTTGAATTGCTTGCCTGAAAAACCTATAATTATATATAATTATATTATATATATATATTATAATTATATATATATTATAATATAGTCCGTTTATTAACGCATGTCAAATCTAAGAAAATCTATATAATTTAACTTAACTTTATCTGAATGCAGTTAGTTTCGACCGACCCAGTTGCTTTTACTTGTCAATAAAATTTTTTTATTTATATTATATCATTTATTTTTATTATTTTTATATTTCTTTTTTAGCTAATATAAAGACAAATCTAGATATTGTCAAGTTTTTATTTTCAGCAAAATTGGGCAGTAATTAAAAAGATAATCTACAAAAATGAATATGTTTTTCCTTTCAACAAATTATTTCAATACATTTATTCATCTTTTTGCAAGTCGATTTCATTTACTGAAATTCTAATTGAATTACATGCATAGCTGACTGGGAGATTGTGTTTTCTATTCAATATAAATTGAGTGAATATCTTTTTTGCAATTGTATTTAAAGTCGATGCAATTGCAAAAGTAATTAATTGTTTTTACCTTCAGCAGCACTAAATTTATCAAATGCTTTAAATGACAAGTGCAGTCAAATGGTTTTGTAATTAAATGCTCTTTGGATATTTCAACTGCAATTGGAAACTGTGGGGCAAACTAAGGGGCAGGTGGAGGACTGGAGGGATAGAGGAACCTGTATTAAACGGTCTGCGCTCAAAAGCGCTATTAAAATCACTGCACTGCATTCATATTAAAAACATCAACGAGTTCTTTCAAATTTATTTGAGCGTATGCGCTGAAGGGACGAACGAGCAAAGGGCATAGGAGCCAGCCCCTTCACCATATGGATATCAGTTGTCAGCCATGCGTTAGCTGTGGCAACCCGCCGCCCCGGCCACTATACAAATGGCTTTCTATATAGAAATTCAATCAGGCGCTCGGCTGAGCAGCTTTCAATTAAACGCTTATCGCGCCCGCTGCAGTTGCAGCTGCTGGCCATTAAAAGGCCTCGGGCAGGAAAGAGGGGATCATGGCAGAGACATATAGTGGGGCCAGAGTTAGGCATCATTAGAAGTGAGCGTGAAAGGCACAGGCAACATTATGAAAACTCATTAAAAAAGTTTTTCGGCAACATATTTTACAGACCTTCAACTTTTGCACAAGTTGCAGTGCCAAAATGCTGAAGGACTCGAAGTGTGCAGCTGATGGCTTGCAAAGTATGCCTGACATTTTAAGAAGAAGAAAAAACATTACAATAAGTAAAATGTGAGGAAAAAAGGATATAAAGGCCAAAAGCAAATAGAGCGTGTCATAAGAACAGCCTGACTCGTGTCTGGGCTGCTAAAAACATTCATAAATTGGATGTCAAAGCCCTGGCTTTGGCAACAATAATAAACACACAAATACACCCCAAGCACACACGCACACATACACATTTGCTAGACATATGTAGAAAAGGGTCAAAAGTGAAAATAACACACAGCTGATCCGAGTCAAATGTGAGCGATTGGCAAGCAGAAGTTGTTGCCAATCTATTAACAAATTATTTTTTGTTTGGCCCGAACTAAATAAATTGCCGGTCGGAGTTGTTGGCCATCAATTCTGGCTCGGTTAGCGCGCACATGCAAATGAAAGTTAAATGTTTGACTGCCCAAAATTGAGTGTCCACAAAAGTCAATGGAACGTTTAATATCCTGCAGCGTTGACAGCCAAATTTTACATATGCTGCCAGCTTATTGCCACACTCTTTTTTTTTGCAGTCGCTTGTTTTATTTTCTTCACACACACACACACACATTTATAATTAAAGCAACAATGACAGCAGAACTCGCAGCATGAGCATAAATCTCTGACAGACATCCAACTGGCGTGGAGGGTCAAGTTGTGCCCCAAAACAACGACATCAACTCATTACAACTTGACTCAACTCGCATTCATTCATGGCGCGCATTTTCATTCATACGCACCGTTGTACGTGGACGCCACATGGCTGCTTGGGCCCGTTGCCTTTTTTTGTTTTTGGTATTGTGGTCGCTGCTGCTGTATAAATATTACGCACTTTTATGGCCAGCTATCTGTGGACTGTCCGTATTTTGCGCCCGACTGCGTTCACTGCGAACCGTAAAAGTGAAAGGAATTTCACTAACAAGCTTTTTGTCGATTTGCGGCAAGTGTTTTGCGGCACTTGTGGCGTATGCGTAATGTTCGATGTTGCGGCACGTTGCGTCTGCCTCAACGTTGCTGGCGCGACTCAGCTCGTGCGTTGCCTGCGCTCCTTTCTTATAGTCCTGCCGCTGTTGCTGCCTTTGCTTCGGCTGCGCATTCGCCTCGGCCATCGGCCGCTGCAGTGCGTCGGCTGCGCCCGTCCGTTTTGTCGGCTTTTTGAATCTCTGCCATTTGCCATTTGTTTGTGTGTCAAATGGCGCCTGCATGCGGAAATTGTTGTTCTGCCGACTGCACAGAATGTTGTTGCTTAACGCTTAAACTGACAACACAACATTCTCACACACACACACACACACACACACACATTGGTTTATCGACAGCCTGTGGCCGTGTTGTGCTTGTCACATCATAATGCAAATATTTAAAATTCGCCCCCATCGCTGGCCAAGCAGCCGCATAATATTGACACGCGGCTTAGCCGCAAACGCGATTCCCTTAAATCCTGCAATGACCAAAAGAAGAAGAAGAAGAAAATAACACAAAATTGTCGCTGATACTTTGACGCATGATGGGCCACACAAGGCGCTGATGGTAATCAACTTGGCTGCCTCTCAAGTTGTTAATGTTGTTGTTGTCGTTGTTGTTGTTGTTGTTGGCTCTGCCGTCAGTTGGCGCGACAAGTTAGGAAGTGGCGTGGGCGTTGCAGAGCAGGCTGGCAGTTTGCTATTATTTAAATCAGGAAGTTGAAGAAATTTCCGCTCCACACAGCAACAAATTGGCAGTAGGCCAGGCTGACTGCCTGACTGGCAGCTGGCGCCGACAGTAGAGCTCTAGCCAGGTCGTCCTTTCGTCGTCCCGGCTTCCGTTTCGTGTTGTGCGCTCCGTTTCCCTTTGACAGCTACGTGCACAGCAGTCGCCAAGTCAATTAAATTTTTGTTTAAGTGATTTGAGCAGCGCCGTAAAATATCATCAGGCGCGGCGATTGGCGCGTCCAATCTAATGAGAAATCGATGTGACCCACTCAATTTGTACAAATCCAATTGGAAATTTGGTCGCGCACCTGGCCTCCCAATTGGCATACACATCCTCCTGGCGGCCATTTAATGAGTTTTTATTGCGCTGCGGGTGTTTTGATTGCTGCGATTTTTAACTTGATTTACGCGCCCTCCAGCCCCACTATTGATTTTACAATTAAGCCGGGCCAGGGCGGGTATTCTTCGGTCGGTGGGTGGCCATCAGAATGGGTCTGCAATGCATTTTGCATGTTTTCGCGTGCTTTGCGCATTTGTTTGCGAAATGTCTTATAGCCAGGATGTGCTCGCATGTACATACGTTCTCTGTGCCTGTTTGTTGTTTGGATTTCATTTTCACTTTTCACTTTTTTTTGCACGCCATCAAGCGTTTGAGAGCGCTTTGTAGCAAGTTTTATGCGCCAGATCCTGTGCCTCGCTGCCTACTTGTAGTTGAGGCAGCAGCAGCGTCGAGGCGCAATTTATGCGGTAATTGCTTTTTTAAGCGCTTCACATTTATCTTTTCGACACAAGCGAAATGAGTTTGGCGCTGCCTTTGCCTCGCTTTCGCCTCGCCTTTGCGTGTCTTTGTCGATTTGGCTGCAATAACACCAAACAGCAAGCAGCAAACAGCAAGAAAAACAACTACGCCAAGCAGACAATAATAATGGAAGCCAACGGTAACAATGACAACAATGCAAAAGACTTCAGCTCAACTACTTACAATGGCATTTTTATGACATCTTCTATTTGTGTCCGCCGGGGAGTATGCTATGAAAATGCCAGACGACTTTTGGCATTTCGTTTGCCCTTTATTTTTGTTTGCCTAACATTTTACTCTAATTAATTAGACGCAATGCAAAAACGCTCAAAAATTACATACAAAACGGCGTAGATAAAGATTAATTTGATGTGAAAAATTGCGACACAAACTTTTTGATTTATGCTCCTCACATGTCTCACAGCAAAAGGGGCCGTAAATGTGTGTGTGAGTGTGTGTGGGCGTGTAAAATTATATAATTTTATGAGTGTACGTTAAGTGGCCATTAAAATAGCTCTTAACAAAAGTGAAAGCATTTTTAATAGCCTTGCAATTTATAGAATTACTTTTGATGTGTCCCCTGAAATAGATTTCTTAAAACTGTAATAACTACTTTTAAATTTCCAGTGCAATTGAAACTTTAGCGCGCAACAGGCCGCAGCGACTGCCAAACTACGCCTTGTCCAGGAAAACAAGTTGGCAGCACAACGTTGTAGTCTGGCAACTCCGTAACTTTTTTTCGATTGTTATTTTCGATATGTGCAATCGATGCTCAGTAGTTAAATTAAACCTGGTTTGTTACACCTTGTTTGTTACTTTTCTCTCATAGTTCGTCGTCGCCGCCTGCCGTTTCGCGCTGTTAGTAACGTGCTTACATTAAACAATTGCGCTGGCTGCATATTGTTAACTGCATCATATTGTAACGCTGTGTGTGCTACTTGTACCGAACTCGGGTTTGTCAGAGAGCGAAAAAAAAAACACAACAAACACAAATATTGTAGGCCACAGCGGATTTCGATTCGTTTTGTGTGTGTCACGCCCAAACACAAGAAACAAAAAAAACTCCAGCTAACTGTGGTGCGTGTAAAGACTGAAAAAGTGCAATAAAACGATATTACAAGAAATTGTGCGGCAGCAAGACCTTGACAGCTGTAACAGACACATAAAACAAAAAAAAATAACGCAATGGAGGTTAGTAATATTATTATTATTGTTGTCTGATCTATGCATATGACCATAGCGTTTCGCAGTTGCCAGTCTAAATGGATTTTTCATTGACAATTGCTGTTTTCCTTGAATGATTTCATTTCATTTATTACTCGACAACAACAAAATCAAGACATTCCCTTTTCCCCCGTTCGCTCAATACTCAATTAAAGGCGGTGTGTGAGCGAGGCGGGCAGCGATAACGATTACGTCAGTGCGTGCTCTCGCACATACTCTCCCGCCCGCCCGCTCTCACATTCGAGCTCTGGAGTTTGCGCTCTAGGCAGTTGCTGAGGCGTTCTCCGCAGTCGTCGTTGTTGCCGTTGTTGCTACACTCACAGGGTTCGCTTTAGGTCGACGTCATCTAACCCTATATTGGTGTCCATTGTGGATTCCCAGCACCGGCTATAAAATAAATCGTGTTATTATATCATCACAAAGCCGCTTTCTTTTTCTTTTTGTTTTCGGTCTGGCAGCCCTATTAAACATTATTCAAAGATACAATATACAAAATTTGTAATAAATATTATCAAATTTGCATTTTATATAATATATGATTAACAGCTGTTTATTGTTCTGTTGCTCCGTGCTTATCAGACCCCGCCATTAATCACCACACATTTATGACGTTGACGTAAACAGTTTATCCAGTTGCAGATTAATATATGAATATGAATATTGATTATATATATGAGTATAAAAAACATATATATATAGTCGCCATGAGTAAAACCTTCAGATAAAGCCCTGTCATGTAGATTGTACACCTTTCTCAACAAATTAAAAATTAGCTTTAAGCATTTTAATCTTCTTTTTTATTGTAATTTTGTATATTGCAACTAATTACTTTGCTAGACCTTTCTCATCCAGTGCCCTAATGCTTAAGCTGCGCTTTCTTGCCCCACAATTAAGCCCTTTGCCCAATGCGCATTTGGACGCCCACGCCGAGGCGACAAAGCGCATTAAGTGTCTTCTGTGAGCAGAGTAATTAATCGCCTTTGTTTTTGTTTTTACCATTTGACGGCCATCAAAGCAAAACATGAAAAGCCCCTCAAAATAGGGGCAAAAGAAAAAAAGACAACGGCAGTCGGCCAACATTGAAATTGGCCATTTCCGGCATTTAATTGACGTTGTGCACACGAAAAATTGTCGAACAGCAACAAGCAACAGACAATAAATTTAACTAGTTTGCCTATCGAGTGTGTTCAAGTGTTCCGTAGATTGAAATGATGAGTAGACCCTGCGGATTATATGTGGGCCATAACATAAATAATATATATATAGCTGTTATTTTGAATATTTTTATTCAAATATTTAATTAGGTTAAACTCAATATTTTTGAAGGTCTAAATATAAAATGTTCTCGTATATTGGAGAATAGATGAAGAGTTAGCGTGTTCAATAAGCGAAGCTAATGGAACAGAACCTAGTAGAAATTAGAGATTGTTTTAAATTACCTATTTACATTCTAATAAGTCTTATTTGTTATTCTCTATAAAACAGAAATGTAAAAATAAATGATATATATTTCAAATATATGATTATTCATAGTTATTAAATTAGAAACGTGTAAGATCTTTAATGGCTTTTTAAGACATGGATCGAAAAGAATATTAATTTCTGCTTGGGTTAAGATTGTCTAGTATTTTTAAAGTAAGATCCCGTAGCTATAGCTAACCTCAGCTTATTGTCAACAACTAAGAGAACTCACCTGATGCTGGTACAATAACTGTGAAACCTGAAAGTTGTTTGCTCAGTCTATTAGCAATTAGCCTTCAATGAAATCATCACTGCTAAAACTAAGTCAGCTTTAATGCGTATCTAGATGCTAATCGAATTCGAGTCTAATGCGCACCTTGTCCCAAATATCTGGAATGATAGAGTGGAAAATCGCCAGCTAATGCTGTGAAGCGATTAAAGCTTTCAGCATTTTCTTTTGCCTGTTGCCTCAAACTGTCAGGCAAACTTTGTACAAGTTGTTAACCACTTAAATGTGGCTGTTAACAACATTGTCAAGAGGAAGAACAACATCTTAGCGTATCCCAGACAAAAGCCTAAAGTGTTTTTTCTTCTTCTACTTTGCTTTTTTGGGGCACAAAACTTCAGGGAGTTGGCTGCAGTGGAAGTTCCATAAAAAGCAGCTTGTCGGGCATTCTTTTTTCTTATTACTTGTGAATGTAGCTGGCTTTATGCTTATTTTCATAAATTTCCACTTATTCATCTGGAAGCCTCTGAGCCGATTTCGGCTGAGTCTTATAACACGCTCCGTTAACCGTATTTGGCTTGGGTGGGCATTACTTACTTCATCATTCGCTCAAACTTTGCATAATTCTCATTTATTACCGCAACCATTTTTATCTCCAGCCATGAAATCTGCCACATAAAGCGGCATTTTTTATTCCCAGCCAAGTGGCTGGCAGGCTGCTGGTCTGCTCTCTGGGTTCAGGTCTGCTCCAATTTATCTTACAAATTTAATCTTTTTACATAATTTGCGTATGGCTTTCGTGTAATTACCTGCGCACCTCCAGCACCGTCCGCCCATCAACTGAACTCCGGGGAACTTGGGAAAGTTTTCAGCTGCGTTGCCTGTCAAAAGTTATGCTCGTTACTAATACATTTACGTATACACCTTACACACATATGCTGCCCATGCAAACACATATCAAATACTTTTGTAATAGTTCCTTTTATTTATATTTTCTTTCCTTTTTATTGCAGGTAAGTGTCATCAGGATAACACGATGATATCAACATCAGATAAGTTGGTTTCGCAAATATGTGAAAGTATTCCATAAAAAGCAAGTTTCTAGTGATATGATATATATCTAAAAATAATAAAAAAGATGATAATAATGTTGCAATTACTTTCGCTTTAATTCAAAGCAAAGCGCCGTAAATCATCATCGTTTGACTTCTCACGAAATTATTTGAATTTAAATTCGTATACCAATGCAAAATCTTAAAATTTATATATATATAGCAGAGCAATGTTGAGTTATATAAATTCAGTTAGCTAATCAAATAACAATTATTTCATATATGTGATGTTTCCCAAATTTCAAAGCGAGTTCCCAAGCTGTGAGCTTTCGATGCATTCATGTCGCGTATAAATTTTCCCTATATTTCACACTTTTAAATTTTTGTGTTAAAGTTTATAATTTACTTTTGCTAAGACTTATTCTTGAGAAGAGTCTCTGAACTTTTCTTAAAAACTAAAACTCGTTTCAAAGTTTTTCCTTTCAATGCTTCTTCCTTTAATGGAAATGGAAATTTCTTTCCTGAGCATGTACAGGCTGATTGCCATAGTGACTTATTAAGCAGTGGTGTTGCAACTGCCACGCCTCTCGTCTCGCCCCCACTAATCATGCAGCATGGGCACGCGATTTATGCTGTGCGCGTTTTTAATCGCATCGCATGCAAACTTTGCGTTTCTGTTTCTATCTGTGTGCAAAAATCAGAGTCGATTACAACATCGTCGTCGTCCTCGTCTTGTTGGCAATTGCTATCATCTGTGGCTGCAACTGTGGTTGCTGCTGCTGCTGCTGTTGATGTTGCTTACCACAGACACACAAACACAGTGAGTGTTGCCAAATTTGAGGGCTGCGCCAGAGACTGTTTGGGGCATGTGGCCCTTGTGTATGCTGCTAGCATTTGCATAATTGCCCGCAACTGGCAACAGAAACCACTCTAATTGCAACTAGCTGCTGCATTTCAAATGTCAGCCTGACTGCCTGACTGCCCGGCTGAGTTCTAACCAGCCAACGGCTGCGAATGGGCCGAGTTCATTGGCCGGGCACTGGCTGTGCGATGCCTTTGCATGCGTCTAATGACACGCTGTTCGCATTTACCCGATGTTTAAACTATTCGATGTAGTATAAACAAGCCGCTTAATTATGGACAGGCCAAAGACCGAGCGATGCGTAAGCCCAACGGGTCTCACTAAATTTACATACTCGCATAGACATGAATTTTCATTTGCATTGCATATGAAAGCCTGAAAGCCTACAAAAGTTAAATTCAAATACAAAAACTCTTGTCTAAATTAGCTTTCACTTTCGCAGCGGTTCCCAACTATTATTATCTTATTTTTCTTTCTTTGTTTTAAATAAGTGCTACGCTCGTTTCTTATTGTTCAACAAAATATGTGTTCCCTGGCAATTCGCTCTCACAAATTTGTACACATTTTTTTCGTGCACGCTAAAAATGCGGCGACGTGACAAAAGTTGCAGACTTCAAATTCAAATTCAAAGGCAAAATGCAAACTACATAAATTTGCGCAGTTCATGACGCTGCCAAGTTTCCGCCCACAGTCCCCCTTTACGTATTTTGGATGCTGTTTTGCTGCTGGCTAAGCTGTTGCTTATTTGACATTTTATTGATGATCTGGCGGCACGACAAATGAAATGCGCTGCACGTTTCTCATTTTGAGCAAATATCGAGCTAAACTCCATATCATTCAAGCGGGAACAAAAAAAACTGTCGACGCACTTGGCTCTATATATATATATAGCCATAAATGGAGTCAAATGCATTTCACTCTTTCTTTTTTGTATACTCTACCAGAAAGTACTCTAACTTTGCGCTTTCAAAGAGATTTCTTTGAATAAGTTTAGTAAATATATAAATTTTTCATTTATTTCGAATCTATTTCTAGCATTTGACTTAAGTCTTTTAGCATGTAACAAAAAATTGTTATGAAAAGTGTTATTACTACGTCTGATATATATTTGTAAGAGTATTTCATATTTATCACTGCAAAGACGTTTCTTTTGTGGCTCGCTTTTGTTTTTGCTTGGCCAACAGCTGTGCAAATGTTTTGTCACAAATCGAACAGCAATCGAGGAAAGTTTTGCTCCACTCTCTCAACTTGGGCTTTGTGCACAAGTGTCCGTAATGTCGTTAGCTGTTTTTGGCCGCCGTTAATTTGCCACTTTGCTGCAATGCCAATGCTAATGCCAAGTGGCCTTTGTTGTTGGCCAAGTGGCTGGTTGCTGTGCGTGCCCAATCATCCGGCAAACCATCCGATGCGAGTGCAATGAAACGGAACTATCGGGCTCTCAGTTTTCAGCACTCTCGAGACTCGACTCGACTCGACACTCAACGCTGCTTTAGAATGACCAATGTGGTCTCAACTTTCCAGCTAGTGCCAGGGCCAAGTTCTGTATTTTTTTCACTTTCAGTCATGGGAGCTGCGCTGGATGCCACTGTCTGCTGTCAGCTGCAGCAATGGAGCGTGGCTTCTGGGTTTATTGCTGGCATGCAAATTGCATAAAATATTGCCAAGCTATAAGAGCATATTGCTGTTCACTGAATATGTGATTTGTGGTTACAGTGGCTAGAATGGGGCTAGGGACCAAAAGGAAAGCTTGGTGGAAACCACTGAAATGTTGAGCAATGTGGAGCATTGCCAGCACCCGAGCGGCAACAGTCAGTCCCAGCTGCAACAAGCAACAAACGAGATTGAATATTTTCTGACTTGACATATAATTTGGAAAATGTGTTGAACATTAATACCAAAAAGCAATGAAGGTAGCAAAATTCAGTTACTTGAAAATAATTGTGCGTGTGATTAAACCCTTTCCTATTTCAATTTCAACCCTGAAAGTCCATTTCCACACACATGCAGATTTTAGCCCTGTAATTTCCTAAATGCTAATTTGCAGAATACTTTCCGGCCATAAAACCTAAGCAAACAGCGAGTGAGTCGTCGGAGCTGCGAGATAATTAAGATTTTTGGTATTTTCCGACGTGATTTGCTCAAGTAGTACAATTTCCTCGTATTCGCGCAGCATCTGGCGCACATCCTCGACGGCACAGCTCACTTCCTACTTGGCCATATTTGGGTGTGTTCGCACATTTCCAGCCATTAGTCATTAGCGGCGGCTGCGACCCGAACAACTTTTCACCTGCAGCCCGAAGCGGAAAGGCGGACTTTTGTGAATATTTTGCGTTTCATGATTTGCTTTTCGTTTTTGCAGATTTTCCGCTCGAAAAACGTGATCTGTACAACGAGTAGTCCCAAGCGGTTGTTGGTGCCGCTTAATTAAATCAGCTAAGCACCTTGACCCACTTGCCAGTCACTGGCCACCACCAACAGCACCACATTCATCTGTCAGCCACGGCAAATGTGCAAATCACCGAAAACAGCATTAGACATGTTTTGATTTTTGTTATTCGCACATTTTTGTGGGTCGGACTTTGGCAGCAGCTGGTTAAACATGTCTCGAAGCCTGCTCCCGTTTCAAGGCCCGTTGCAATTAATGAGCTAAAGCCGATCCGCTAAATACGTAACTCTACACGCAAAACGTCGGCCTAACACGTTGACAACTGTTAAGTCTGCCAGACATAATATATATATATATATAGATATCTCGTTGCGCCACCTTGTTAATGCTATTTACGGTGCATTTGCATGGTGGGTGCGTCTTCATGCCCCACTACAACTGGTTGCCGTTCCGCTATAGCGCTGAAATATAGCTAGTCTCTCAACTTGTTGTTGCCAACTAATTCTGATGTTAACTGGTCTAGCCAGGACTAAATCAAACTCTTATATAATCTCGTTCAAATATGTTGAAACTCTTTGAAATTAGTGGTTTTAGAATGAATTTAAAATCAATTGATTTGGGTAATATAATTGCTATACTAGCACTGATCGATTTGCATATATGCATAATTATAAAGTTTTTTTGTTTTTAACTTTTAATATGAAAAACTCGTCGCATTTATTTTTCTCGTTTTCACTACAAATTGCTCTGCCTGTTTTTTTTTTTTGATTTAATTTATTAGCACCTCCTATTTCAATGCATGAGTCTCGGGAGTGCCATGAACTCAATTATTTTTGCAATTATTTTTATTTTTAATGAGATTTTGTTGCTCTGCGTGGAGCGCCGAGTCAGATGCGATGGCGATAGCTACCTGCCAGTTCGACTTGTTTAAAGCGTTAGTTTAAGGCACATTTGATGCGCCACAATTGAAAACCATTCAGAAGTCGTGGCATTCGCTGCGTCATTGATGTGGCAGCCTCGAAATAAAACTGTTTATTTCAATTAATCTAAGTCTGCCCTCAATTGAAATGTCAACACGCTGCGAGCTGCGAGCTGCGGTTCTGCGTCTGCCATTAGAGCCAGCCTGACATAATATCTAGCCGACTGCTGGCTGCCCTGTTGCCGCTTCAATGCATGCCACTCACTTTAAAGTGGGTCAATCGACAGCATTTAGCTGTACTTCGTATCTCTCGTATCTGGACACAGCATCTGCAGAGCTTTTGGCCAAACTTGGACACATATACTTACATTTGAACATGGCCATTTACGAGCACATTTTGCTTGCCTGCGAGGCGGTGGAGGTGGAGAGCGAGTACTCAAAGTTGTTGTGTAGAGTTGTTGTTACTAATATACCCTGTATTCATTACAAATCTACACAAGGGGTATACTTTACAGTTGATATGTTTGAAACGTGCTATTCACTGTATTTTTGCTAATAAGAAAACATAGACTGTGAAACTGATACAAAAGTTTTTCATTTGGTTCTTTTATTTCATATACAAAACAAGTTTAACTTATATTTATACGTTTGTCTTACATCTATTCTATATGCATTCTATATAGTACATTAGTAGTATTAGAAAAATACAATAGCTTTTCAGCACGAAGTCTTCTGCGATTTTTTCATAATTTACAAAAGAGCTTCCCACGCATAAATTAAAATGTAAATAGATTCTCTCATACAGCTGAAAATAAATGTATCAAATATTTCACATGTGTTTTCCACAAATTTTCTGAAAATTAAAAACTGACTTTGCTATTTACTTTGGTAGATGCACAGATGCGTTTTACTGGCATGTACAGAGTATCTTGAGATCGTACACTGCCCGGCTAGCGACACTCTTACTTGTTTTCTTTATGGCGAAACCAGTTTTAGTTAAATGGCGCACTGAAGTTGCAGCAAAGTACGAAAAGTGGTTTATGTGGTTAGTCTCGCTTCCTGGCGCACTCGTCATTTGGTCTCTGCTGCCCTCTGAAACCAGTTTTGGAAGCGTCTTTCAAGTTGGCTTCTGTCCGCTGGCAGGCGGGTTCACTTGGGTTCGGTTCGGTTCAGTTGGTTTGTTTGTTTGGGTCACGCTTTGATAGAACTTTGAGGCCACTCGGCGTGCTGTACAATTATTTTATGTAAATTATGCGGCCCTCTGGCCGCATGTCTTTTAGTTAACTGACTTCGTGCCCCTATGCCAGCTCTTGGCCAAGTTAGCTGCTACACGAATGCTTCGCTTTATTTATTTGGCCGTGTTTGGCATTTTATTTTAATTTCCAATTGCCTCATTATTGCCAGACTGGCTATAAATCGCAGCCACAGAGAAAACCCTGCGCAATACTTTCCCACAACAAATCAATCGCTGGGGCTGCAACTTTGCCTGATTTACCTTTGTTTATTTATGGCCCCTCAACCTTATCAAAGCTTGGGCCCGGGGGTTTCGGTTTCGGCTTCGATTTCATGCACGGCGCATCGCTCTAGAGTGGAAGTCATTTAAGTGCAGACAACGTGCCACACTTGGTTGCCCCCGCTAGTCCCGCTGCAGCTTTAAATGTATGCGCCTAATTTACATTGCCACCGACTGTCGATTACGCCAACTCAGAGCGAGTCTCACTGACTCACTGACTCGCTGACTGTCTGAGTTGCTGAGTGGCTGAGTGGCAGTTGCGATTGCAGCTCTTGGCTCAAACCTCGCGTCAAGCAAATGTTGCACGGCTGTTGCGACTGTTGTTGTTTTCGCTGTCTCTGCCCGGGCTGCACCTTAATTTGGTGTTTTGTGTTTTCTGCACGCCAGTCGCTGCTGAGCTCCAGTCCCGGACACATCCAACCACATTAAGCGTCAGCGTCAGCGTCAGAGCTGCCAGTTTATAGCTGCATAATTGGATTTGCATTCTGTTATTTTAAGTTTTATTTATTTTTTTGTGGTTTGCCACTTATTGATTTTCAATAAGTGTCATAATGGCGAGCACCGTGCCTGTGGCCGAGTTTCAGAAGATCAAGCTGCGGCCCGTGCCCAGGATCAAGCGGCGTGCACCGCAGCCGCCAGCTAGTTTGAAGCTGCTGAAGAATGTGTGAAATAAATGTGTTTTCGAGTATTGGAAATGCACTAATTTAATCATTATTTTTGACATTTGCAGACTTCGTCCACCACAAAGACAACAACGCTTACAACGCCGGCCAAGCTGTACGGCAAGGACTTAAGCGAATACGATGATGTGGATGTGGAGAGTCTGTTGGCGCAGCTGTCGCCCGAGGAGATAACCATACTGGCCAAAGAGGTTGATCCCGATGTAAGTATAAATTTGTATATTCAAATACGTGTCTCCAAATTAAACTTATCCCTGACTCTTTAGGACAACTTCCTGCCACCAGATCAGCGCTGCAGCTACGAGTGCACCAAGGATGCCACCGGGCCGCTGAACCGCAAACAGCTCATCGAGCATATTAACAAGCAGGCAATCGAGACGCCCGATCAGCCGGAGTTCGAGCCCTATGTGCAGGGCATGGTGCGCGGCAAGAAGTGGGTGCCACCACCACGGGATGCTCGTGATATTGAGGCGGAGGAACAGATTGCCATTGATATGGGCGATGAATATGAGCATGCTCTCAGTGATGCCACGCAGGAGGAGATTATTGATTTGGCTGCTATTCTTGGCTTCCACTCGATGATGAATCAGGATCAGTACCACGCCTCGCTGCTGAACAAGGGACAGCCAGTTGGAATGGGCTGGGATGGCATCACAAAGTCCACACAGCAGAAGTTATTCCCTATGGATCCGCCCAACAGCACTGATGTGGAGGAATCAATTAAGCGCGTCAAGGACGATGACAACAAGCTAGTTGACCTGAACTTGAATAACATTAAGGTGAGTTTTCACAATTAAAAGTGAATGTTTCGAGAGCTGAGCTAACAAGAAATCTGGTTTGCAGAATATATCGGATGAAAAGCTCGAACAACTTTTTGACGCACTGCCTCAGAATGAACATTTGGAAGTTCTATCGCTGACAAACGTCGGACTGACCGATAAGACAGCTCTCCTGCTCGCCGAAGCGATCGAGAAAAGCAAAACCCTGAGAGTATTAAATGTTGAAACCAACTTTATCAGTCCGCCCGTAATTGTCAGGCTAGTGCAAGCTCTGCTCAAATGTCACACCATCGAGGAGTTCAGGGCCTCCAATCAGGTGAGTAGCAAATGGTCTATTGGGGTTCCAATTGTGTCCAACCAGTTCTTATGATACTCACAGCGATCTGCAGTGCTTGGCAACAAGATTGAAATGGAGATCACCAACTTGGTGGAGAAGAACCCGTCGTTACTGCGACTTGGCTTGCATCTGGAGTTCAACGATGCGCGTCATCGCGTGGCCGCCCATCTGCAGCGCAACATCGACAGAAGTAAGTTGGTCGTTGCCGTTGGCATTGGTTTCTCCCCACACAATATTTGCAGGTTGTCAGCGTTGGTTCTACGTTTGCCGTTTCGCTCGCTAGGCTCTCGATCCTTTTAAACTTATTGATAAACATATTATGTATATTTAGGCTTTTATTCATGTCCAACTCGTGTATACCTTATTCGCGTTTAGGTGAATTGCAGCAAGGTACGTTAGCTTCCCGCGCCGACGCTTCGTCATCGTCATCCCCATCCGCATCCGCATCAGCAATAGCATCTACATCTGCATCTACATCTCGCTCATCAGCAGCCAATTCACACTCAAAGACTAAGAGCTTGGCTGCCTTCGAGCAGTTTGTCAAGGCCCGCACTTGGACTAATGCAACAGATTCTGCTCATGTTTTGCCATCAGGGCGCCTTGTGCGTAATTTGCAGTTGACTTCAGTGAGAGCCACATCCACCACTGGAGCCGAAGCCTCAACATCCACAGCTGCGCTGAGCCTCTTGCGCTCTGCGAATGAAAAGCAAATCTAAGCTTGGATATCCTTTCTCAATGCCAAAAACGCGTTGGTAACCAAAAAGTAGCTTATATACTTTCCCTCCTCTCTGTTTCTTTCTTGTGGTAACCAGGTAAAAAGTATTCGTTTCGAGACCCCACCCGACGTCTTTGGCATCTCTTTATAGTCCAGTCGTTAAGCCTAATACTTCAGCACATTTCTCACCACTCAGCGTTCGTTGCGTTCTCGTTCTCGTTATCGTTCACGTTATCACCTCTCGTTACGTTGCGTTTCCCGTTGCGTTGCGTTATTCGTTGCGTGGCCAAAATTTAGAAACATTTAGCTAAGTCGAGCTTATTTAAGATCACATTCATTGAGTCATGCTATCGAAAGTTGTCATCATCGTCTCATCGTTTGTCTAAATTAATATATTTAATTACCTAATTTATTTTATAGTTTATCAAGTTTTGCTAAGTCAGTTTTACATTCTAAGTACGATCTTTTGGAAATATCATTCTTCACATAAACATATTGCTATTTCTACTGCCTTATCACATATGTCTGTGTGTATAGTACTCCCTTGCAAAAACTCCTCCGTATTGTCTCTTCCCTCGTTAGTGCCAGTGAACAATCTGTGTGCCTTGTATATACCATAGAATGTTTGACAATTTGTCTACAATACGATTCGATATAAAACATTATTAACCAATTATTTGTTATATATATTTAAATCCCAAAATTATCAAACTGTATCCCTCAACTCAACTTGTCCTATCAACTTGTATATTAAACAACCGCTACCAATCAACCAACCAACCAACGCACAACAACAACAACAACAAATTTCAAAACGATCTTAAGTCTTCCGGGTGCAAAAACTGAAACCCAATTTGCCCAAATTGATATTGCCCAGCAACATGGAGATTGAACGTGATCTACGTCACTCGGCCACGCCCTCGCCGTCGCCATCGCCCTCACCGTCGCCACAGCCGCCGGCCGACTATGATGTGGAGGTCGATCCCGATAACATGGTCATACGCGGCGGCGGCGGCGATGCCTACGATCCAGAGATCGATCCCGATAACATGGTGGTGCCCGGCAGTCGGGCCGTGACGCCCAACTATGACGACGAGGGCGTCTATCAAGCGCACACGTGAGTGAAGCACCACCCAACAGAAAACACCACCACTATGCACACAGGAGCGGAGTTCGCCCAGACACAGCCAAATGTACAGACAGTCAGACAGCCGCCACTCGCCACTCGATCAGTTCTCGTTCTCTCACCTCGCTTCACCTCGTTTCGTAGTAACGTTGTTGTTGTTGCCTCTTGATCCACCAACATTTTTTGTGTTTTGACCATGGTGTAAAGAAATGCTCGTCTGTCCATTACCAGATCGAGCCCTCAACGTCTTGCAGACCAAGAACGTGTATATAAAACTCAACTCAATTCAAAAATACAAATGTAAATCTATCTAAACTTGATCGTTGTCGTCGTTATCAGCAGCGCTGCTCATGCATTTTGATTCATATTGTATATAACTGGGACACGCCCATCCATCAGCATTAGCCGTGCAATACTAACACCCCTCAATGCCCCAGTAAAGTCTCTAGGAGCAGACCACCAGCACCAGTTTTTGTATCTTGTTTTACCCCCAACTCAGTCTACTTTTTGTGCTCTCCCCCCTTGTTGACATCAGACAGACGGACCGACGGACTCTCTTCCAGACAGTCAAAAGTCAAGATTCTCGACTCAACAATGCGCTTTACATTGTTTCTTATATGTGTTTCGTCTATACTCATTTGTGTACTATTTCTTTCTATCCTCTGTCTCTGTTTCTCGTTTACAGTAAGAAAAGATCTTGAATTACGCCTGCAGTTCAGATTTTTCAATAATCTGCATAGAAAATCAACAAGAATTCAATAAAACCCAAAATCAATTAAAAAATAAAAAATAAATAACTAAAAAAGCAAATCAAAGCAACTAAACTAAACATTTTTAAAGCGTTTTGTAAATTAAAATTAAAAAAGAAAAAACGAATAAAAAACAACAAGTTTAATCGATGTAAATTAAACGTGTAAACAATATATAAAAAGAAATGAAAGAAGCAGCAGCTGCAACGCTGGCATCTAAATACGTTAGAGAGACCAAGAAGTAAATAATATATAAATTATATATATATACATATATATATACACATACAAATACACATATTTATAATGCGCAGAACGAACCACTGATACATACATAAAATATGTAAATATATCTACGATACAAGCATATATAGAGAGAAAATATATTTGAAAACTGATTTACGACAAAAGTCAAGGCATCTAACCCCAGCAAAAATATCTTTAGGCGTAATGTGTATAATTTTGTCTAATCTCTAACACAGGTATCTATGAACACGAATTCTACGTAAATTGTTTCGTTTTATAATCACAAATACAAGCGTTGCCAACAAAACGCCTAACACCAAAAAGCATTTTCGAATTTGAATGCCACGGCATATACACATGTAGTATATGCATATTTATAGTCCAAATTATGAGGTCTTAGTTGACCTTCAGCAAATAATCATAGCTCAAGACTGTTAAGCGTACTGCTGATCTTTTTTTTTTAGTACTGTCCAAAAGCATTGTTTGTTCAGTCATGCATCCAACTTTGATTAAAACGTT
Source organism: Drosophila gaucha (assembly GCA_035045545.1). NCBI lineage: Eukaryota > Metazoa > Arthropoda > Insecta > Diptera > Drosophilidae > Drosophila > Drosophila gaucha. Next base: position 10,421,225 of record JAWNOY010000025.1, read on the forward strand.
TAAATAAAATGCATTTTAGATTTGATAAGTTTCAGCTTAACAACTTGCATGTTGCCCTTCTCCCATGTTGAATGCAGCACACTCACACCTGACCACACACGCATCACACCTTTAAACCCATCCCCATTTGCTTTTACTAAACACCTAAACAGAAGTTCCTGTCAAATTTACAGAACTCTAATAAACTTCTCTTCGTATAGGAATTAAACTGCGATGTACAATTTTTAAGTAAAACTAAAAACACAAATAAATAAAATAACAAACACAGATAACTGCAATAAAAAAAACATAAATAAATAAAAATAAAAAAAAAATATATATAGCAAAATTACTGCTACATTAAATGCCGAAGACCAAAATGTCTAAGCACATTTTATAATTCAACTTACAACAACAAAGGCAGCATCACACGAACAACAACAGCCACAACAACAAATCCATCTAGCATAACTTTCAGCGCAAAGCCATGTCGAACAGTTGGTACCCAAAACTTTTACTCAGTTCTTTGTTGTTTGTGGCACAAATAATGAAAATAAACAATTACCAAAAGCTTTAAAGTGAACTCTAACAACAGCCAAACTAATAAATATCCCATCCCAAGCCAGCCCCAAACATAAACCTAGCTCTTAAGAACCTGTTGCTCAAACTCTTCTTGACTTGCGAGCCGTTTTATATGCCGACTACTAAACTATATTAGCCCTATAGGCGTATGCCTCGCCTTGAATGTTGTACCCAAAAGATTGATTGATTGATTGATTGAATATTTGAGAATTTGTTGTATTTGTTGATTAACCCCAAATATAATAATATTTTCTGGCTTTGTTTGATGTTGCAATTTAACTAATCATATTGTATTTGTCTCTTCTCTCTCCCAATCTTTCCTCTCTATCTTTCTCTTTGTCTTACAGTACGTGTGAAACGCCTCAATCAGCGTAAATAAAAAGACAAAACATGCGACAAGCAACCAATCAATCGACAACGGCAAAACAACCTTTTCTGTGTGTGAGCGTGTGTTTGTGTCTTTGTTTTATTGTCCAATTATGTACTAATTAACAAGAACCAGCACCACCAACAACAACAACAACAACACGACCACCTGATGCAACTACAAAAACAACAACATCAACAGCAACAACAACAACTGCGTCAAGTATTCTCTGTGTTCAACAACCATCTTGTGATTTCCCCCTTTTGTAACTCTGTGTAACCGCAACACCACCACCACCACCGCCAACAACAACAACAACAACAACAAGTACAATACAACCCAAAACGAACCACACCCAACAACCAGCCGCAAAACTAACACCGAAGAATGATGTTAACATGCAGTACGTAAAGTATCTGACAGATATAGTTTATATGTATCTTTAAGCTAGTCTTATATGTATGTGATGTTAACATGCAGTACGTAAAGTATCTGATAGATATATTTGTAATATATGTATCTTTAAGTTAGTCTTATATGTATGTGATGTTAACATGCAGTACGTAAAGTATCTGATAGACATATCTTATATACATATAATAGATATATCTATCAGATACCATATCTTATATACATATCTTATATATGATAGATATATCTTATATACATATAATAGATATATCTATCAGATACTATATCTTATATACATATCTTATATATGATAGATATATGATAAATATATCTTATATACATATAATAGATATATCTATCAGATACTATCTTTAAGCTAGTCTAACGCGTATGTATAGCCTATAAGTAGCCTAGCAAATATTTATATGTCACCTTAGCAGGTGTTAAGTCAATCTTAAGCTACATCTTCAATATATACATAAATATAATGTATAAACTCAATGTTGACACTTGATATCAGCCGCAAGTGAATCGTGCGTCATGCATCGATTTATTTATACATCTTTAACAAGTTTGCCTCTTTGCTGTTGGTGTTACGTCTCTTAACAATACGTCTCTACAATAAGGTCAATTCAAATGTTTTGTAGCTAAATCCACTTTTTAACTATCTTTTTCAGTTGGGCGTCAGCGTCGCATGGGTCATCTGAGCAGGAACTATACCATTGGCGCTTGGCCGTAGGCACCGAGACGTTTTGGCATCCCCGGGCAGACGCCTACCATATACTCATATATGTATACATGATATACATGCTTATATGAATGAGACGTATATGTGTCTGATATACATACATACATATATGTAGTTGATAGTCCCAATTGTTGTTGTTGCTTTTCAAAAGTTGTGCTCAGTTTAGTTTGTTTCAATGTTTGTTGCGTTCTTTATAATTTAATTTTTTTTTTGTCCACATACGGACTTTGTGTTCATTTTTCATATGCCTAATCATTTGTTTGTTTTTGTTTATGCAAATGTTTGTTGTCGAACACACACACACACACACACTAAGGAAGATTTTTAAATTAATTTTATCTAGATATTGGCATTGTTGAAATTTACAATTACCAAAACGAATCAGCTTAATTGTGTCAAGTTGAAATCTTAACAAAATTCTTTCCTTAAGCAAATTTCGATTATTGATTGATTGAAGATATTTACGCTGCAGCTTCACACGCGCCCATTTTGCAAATTGTAATTTTAGAACGATCTATCGTTTTAATTCGGTTAAATTGAAAATTTAATTTGTTTTATTTCGTTTAGTTTTAAAGTGCGCACACAGAAAGTGCTTGAGCTTATATTTACATGCATAAACATACATACATAATACTTTATATATATAAACAACAATATATATATGCATAATTATATATGATACATATACATATAGCCATGGTCTCTGAAACAATTTACTGCTATTGAATTATAAAATTGCCTAAAACATAATATTACAATCTATGTTTAAATACGCATAAAACAAACGGATACAATTGTATATTGTAATGATATGTCTTACTTTATATGATCTAATGCGATGCTTTTAAAATACAATTTTTAAAAATCATGTAAAAAAAAACATTAAAATTAAATAAACCAAAAAAAATATATATACATTTATATATTATCATATGAGTAATTTATTTCCGCATTACTTGAGATTTCTCTGCATCCGATTAATGTCAATATTCGTCTAAGGCATAATGGAAACTATGTGCATATTTGCGCGTCCAATTTGTCCATAGAAAATCTGTCTAAAATTGATTAATGGAAAAATTTATAACACCGGCGACACCTGTGCCAGTTGATTCGGCCGATAATGCCAAGCCAAACAAGAGCAAGTCGTGTGGCCGAAACAAACAACCGGCGTCCCGTTTCCACATTTTTCGACTGGGCAAACATTGGCAGCTTCGATAAGATCGCATGTCAGCCGCCCAGCATCCGGCGCTATCAGTTAGTCGCTGCAGAGCCAAGCTAGCAGCCGGAGCTAGGGGATTTACAGAGAATCGTACACAAGTGGTATTCGCAATGTCCACACTCGAGACTGAGGTGACCTTTCGCAAGCGGGCGGAAGTGAGTCAGAATCTGGAGGCGCAGTTTCGTAGCTCGTCCACGGATTGCATACTAATCACAGACCACCGCACCTCCAAAAGCAAGAGCCTCGAGCAGCTGGAGGCGGCCAAGCGGGACACAGAAGCAACGCCCTCGTGTTGCATGAGCTACGCGCGAAGTGCGTGCCGCATGAAGACGCTCAAGAAGCGCCTGCCCATAATCGAGTGGCTGCCCAATTACAACAAGAACGATGCCATCGGAGATCTTATAGCAGGATTTACAGTGGGCCTGACAGTCATACCCCAGGGCCTGGCCTACTCGGGAGTGGTGGGCTTGCCCGCGGAGTCTGGCCTGTATGGCTCCTTCTTGGGCTGCTTTGTCTACGTGCTGCTGGGCACCTGCAAGGACAATACCATTGGCAGCACCGCCGTGGCCTCCCTCATGACATATCAGTTCGCCCAGGGCTCCTGGGCCCATTCGGTGCTGCTCACCTTTCTCACCGGCATCATTGAGATTCTGATGGCCATCTTCAAGCTGGGCGCCTTGGTGGAGTTTGTGTCGGGTCCGGTGAGCGCGGGCTTCACCAGTGCCGTCTCCCTAATTGTGCTCACCTCGCAGATGAAGTATATTTTGGGTGTGAACAGTGAGGGAGGCTCGTTCCTGCAGAGCTGGATCAGCATGTTCCGGGACATGGGAAACCTGCGCATATGGGACAGCTGCCTGGGCTTTGGCTGCTTGGCACTGTTGCTGGCCATACGCAGCCTCAGCCAACTACGCATTGGCCCAAAGCAAAAGTCCGAACGTAGTCGGCTGCAGCGTGTCTTCAACGAGATTATCAAATTTGTGGGCGTCACACGCAATGCCACCGTTGTCATTGGCGCCACCTTGGTGGCCATGTACCTGGAGGCGAACGACATGAATCCCTTCCGGTTGACAGGCTACATACCACCTGGACTGCCGACGATTTCGCTGCCCAACTTCACGGTGGAGGCGCAGCCGGGCAATGCCACAGCTGGCATTCCCCCAGTTGCGGGCCAAAGCTTCTTTGAAATGGTGCATAGTCTGGGCTATGGCCTGATAATAGTTCCGATTATAGCGCTGCTGGAGAACGTGTCTGTGTGCAAGGCGTTCGCCAAGGACAGACAGATCGATGTGAGCCAGGAACTGTTTGCCACCGGAGTGGCTAACATGGCAACCTCCCTGGTGAGTGGCTATCGGAGCAACGGTGGTTTGGCCCGCTCCGCCGTCAACAATGCCAGCGGCTGTCGCACCAACATGTCCAATCTTTACATTGGCATCATCGTGGTGCTATCGATCAGTTATCTCACCGAGTACTTTTACTTCATACCTAAAGCTGTGCTGGCCTCCATCATTATATCGGCCGTAGTGTTCCAGGTCCAGTACCAAATCGTATTGCCCATGTGGCGCAGTAAACGTAAGCTGAAATCATATATCTAGCTAGCCAGAGATTACTTTATGATTTGTTCATTTGCAGGCTCCGATCTTGTGCCTGGTCTGCTGGCGTTCTTCACCTGCCTGGTACTTCCCCTGGAAATTGGCATCGTTGTGGCGATTGGGGCCAATCAGCTTTATATACTCTACCATGCGGCACGGCCCAGGGTGACGCTGGAGCAGCTGGAGACGGAACATGGCATTAAGTTTATAAAGATCACGCCCGACCGCTGCTTGATCTTTCCCTCGGTGGAGTTCGTAAGGAACATGGTGCTCAAGTCCGGCAGCAAGACAACGCTGCCCATTGTCATCGACTGTACCTACATTTTCGCTGCTGACTTCACTGCCGCCAAAGTGATCTCGTCCATGGTGGACGATTTCCAACGGCGGCACCAAAAGATCATCTTCTTCAACCTCAAGCCGAGTGTTGTTGCCATTTTCGAAGGACTCAATACCAAGTTGGTGCTCTGCTACAACACCCACGCTCTCAGCCTGGAACTCTTGCCAAATGCTGCTGATAATCTATCGCAATCGGTGGACTCACTGGAAACTGGCACCTGTACAGGTGACTGCGTGAGCATGACGAGCACCAGTACGCTATCCCTGGCAAGAATCTAGCAAGCCTTAGGACTCTCCCCCACTTGATTAGCAAATAAAATGGTTCAATATACAGTTCATTTATTTAAAATAAAATACGAAATATATATATATATATATATGTAAATATATAAAAACTTGGGGTATGGGCCGAATTTTGGTAATACCCTTGCAATTGTAAAGAATATATATATAGTTTTTCTGATTTGCCTAGAAGAGATCAAGATTGACGTATCTGCTAATTTTTAGACCTCAGGTGTTTAATTGTAGAAGATACAGATTTTTACCTATTTTACACGCCCCCAAAAGGCGTGTAATATACAATACAAATAGTAATATACAATTTTCAAGCTTTAGCTATACACTTCTGGAATATATAGTTTTCTCCGATTTGCCGCTCTCCACTCATAATTTTATGGAAGAAGTCGACCTTACCATATTTGATATTTTTGGGGTCTCTATGTGTAAAATTGTAAAATTTACAGTTTTTACCGGTTTGCCATGCCCCTAATTGCCTAATTGATATATAAACTAAATCTTTTTATGTGAGGGTTAAGTCTTAGACTTCAATAACGCCGATCTTTTCCCTACTAAAACATTTCTTAAAACGATTTGTCCTATGGAAGCTCTCGTTTCGAGAAATACAATGCCTGCAGTAGATTGCAGCCTGTGTACAAAATTTCACCACTGTAACCTTAATACTCTAGGAGGAGATTGCGTTGAACCAGACTAGAGATGGGATCGGGAAAGAAATGTGTTCCCGACCCATCCCGTCCCGAAGTAATTTTTAATTTTCCTGCCCGATTGTCAAGACAAATATTTAATTTTTCCCGCATATCTACTCTTATGATAGATAAAATTTTTTACTTAAAAATAATATTTTTTAAAAATTTTCTTCTCTAAGATGTGTTCTCCTTTCTTCCAAATTCTACTAGAAGTAGAATACACCCTCTCATTCGTTGTCGAAGATGTTGGAACATCAAGTACTTGCCTAGCAAGCATTTGTAACAATGACAATTCATTGCATTCTTGTCAAAATAATAAGATATTTGAACTTCTCTTAAATATAACAGGATTTATATTCGAATTAATTTCATCGTCAATATCATTCTTCTGTTCTTTGATAAATACAAGCAATTTAAACTATTAATAATTTTCTTATAATTATCAATGTCAGGATCAAGCACTTATCCCAACCGACCCGGTTTTTTTCATAATCTTTCCCATCCTGCCCGATCCTGAAAATTTTTTCGGCACCCGCGGGATTCCCGAAAATCTCGATTCCGACGCCCGTCTCTAATCCAGACAGACGGAAAAAGGAACATGGGTAGATTGACTCAGCTCGTTGCCCTGATCAAGAATAAATATATAGTTCATGGGATCTGCCACGCCTTCTTCTACCTGTTACTTACATTGTCATAAAATTATTATACCTTGAAATCACATTTTCAATGAGGATATAAAAAGTTTTAATTAGGCTGTTCAGATGTGAAATATATTCAATATTTTCAATTATATTTCATGAAATATTAATATTTCAGTGCATATATAAATTTATACAAGAAGAAAGTTCATTTAATGAAAACTAAATTAACTAAAATCTATTAAGAAATATATAGTAATATAAACTTTCAACATGATATACTGCTACATATGCTGAAGCAGCTTGATGCGTATTTCAGCTTTTCGACGTTCCCGTGATGCCCGCTGCTTGGCTTCTTGGGCAGCGCATGCGGCTCGTTCAGCCGCCTTTTGGGTATTCCTGAAATCGGCTCGAGCGCCATCGAGCTGCCGCAGGAGCAGCTCAACGCGCTTCTTGGCCGCTTCGACAAGCTGCTGTTTCTCGACCAGCTCCTGCTGGGCACCGTTTGCTGCCTGCTCCGAGTTGGCCACGTTGGCCTGGGCATTCTTGACAGCCTGGCCGAGGGTCTTCAACTGTACGCCCGCCTGCCTCGCTGCCTGGGCGGCTGCGTTGCAGTTGCTTTGCGTTGCTTGCACCGAGCCGGACTCTTCCTCGACGACGACCTCGCCTTCACGCACCTCCGACTCCAGTTGCTCAACGATTTCCAGTTTGCCAGCCAGAGCAGCCTCTGCAGCATTGGCGGCGGCCAGCGCTTTGTCAGCCAACTGGATCTTCACCTGAAGCGCAGCATTTTCAGCTGCCGGCAATTGGGCATCGGAAGCAGCCTTCGCCTCTTGGGCCGCTTTCATGGCAATGCAGGAAGCCTTTTGCTTCGTGGCCGCGTTAAGCTTTATGTTGCAGCCCTCCTCTTTCTTACAGCCATCCATGCCCTCATTTTGCCCCTCATCGTAGAGCAAGCTGGATAGGGCTATAGAACGTTTCTGGGACTGAAGTGAGTTTTCCATGTTACCAGCGACTCAGGAGTATTCTTGATCCACTTACCTTGCCTATGTTGTAGCCATGAGTTTGCGGCGTTGATAGCGTGAGTAGGAATAGGACTAGGAGCAGGGGAGCCATTATATTCAGTTACAGAAGCCGTTTCAAATTAGAACGGAGAAAATGTTGTGTGCCAATAATCGAAGCTGACAGCCGAGCCTGGAGATTTATGTAAGATGACAAATTTTCAATGCGTTGCGAGCCTTTGGTGTTGATCTGCATAATGAGCATCGTACTAGCGAGAAGTGCACAGTCCAAGCGAAAGCCGTCCTCTAATAAGCAAGCCGGAGATCCCTCACACACGGCCCACTGTCAGATCAGCCTGAAGTCCACGAAAATGGCCTCGAATGCTGCGAATGAAGCTAAGGCGGCCAAAGATGCCCAACAGTGTGCAAGTGAGGAGGCCGGTCAGCGAGCAATGGATCGATTGGCCGACAAGGCTGAGCAAGCGGCTCGAGCGGCTGAGGCAGCACTGAATGGCAAGAAGCAGCTACTCGAACAGCTGGAGCAAAGCCAGTGTGAGGCCGATGCGGTTATAGACGAGGTTAAAAAGGCGCTAGACCGTAGCCGATGCAACATAAATACAGCTATCCGCGTTGCCGGAAACACCAAAAATCAGCTAGAGCTATTGCAGTGCTTTCTAGACGATTCAAAGTTGAATGTAGAAAAGTTTGTAGAAGTTGCGGCCAATGCCCAAAGTGAGGTTGAGGCAAAGCAAATGATGCTGATGGGCGTTAAGAAGCGGGTGGAAGAGCTAGAAAACTGCATGAAAAAAACCAAACAAGATCTTTGCCACACCGAAAAAATCGCTAAGATGGCGGAAAACGCGGCCGCGGAGGCCTCTCAGCATGTACAAATTGTACAGCATATATTCAGAAAGGTAAAGAAACTTAAGAAGAAAGACCTTAAGTCACTGAAACGGATTATTAACAGAATTATCAAAGTATAACATTTCATAAGTCGGTTTATTAATTTAATTTACTAATAAATAATATATTAATATATTTTATCTAAATTTTGATGAGTAATACTTCTTTTTACACTATAATCTATAATTCATTTTAAAATATCGCTGTTTGAAAAACCTACCTTACGCGCAAAGTTGAGTATATAAATAATTTGAACTAAAGTATGCGCGCCCTGGTTAGGGCTGCAACATCAAGCAACCCAAAGTATCGATAGTCTTGCATTCAATTTTTAATAGCAACTCTGATAGTGCTGCTTAAAAATAGTATCGATATATCGACGCTTTACTATCGATAGCTGAATAGGTACCAATTTCCATCCCCAAGCCGCATGAAGCAGTGAAAAAAAATATTTAGAAAAGTCGCGTTTCTCTTGTTAAAAATATTATTGTAAAGTATTAAATAAGATTACAGTCAAAATGGCACGCAAAAATGCACAGGCGGAGGATCTTTCAAATGTGGAGTTTGAGACTAGCGAAGATGTTGAAGTGATACCCACTTTCAATGCCATGAACCTCAAGGAGGAGCTGCTACGCGGCATTTACGCGTACGGTAAGTATCTATGCGTATGCATAAACTAGGTTGCGTTGTTAATCCCAATATCCACATAGGCTTTGAGAAACCGTCGGCAATACAGCAGCGCAGCATCAAGCCAATTGTTAAAGGACGCGACGTCATTGCTCAAGCACAATCCGGTACGGGCAAGACGGCAACATTTTCCATTTCCATTCTACAAAGCCTGGACACAACATTGCGTGAGACACAGGTGCTGTGTTTGTCTCCCACACGCGAGTTGGCTGTCCAAATCCAGAAGGTTATTCTAGCCCTGGGCGATATGATGAATGTTCAGTGTCATGTGTGCATTGGTGGCACAAATCTGGGCGAGGACATACGAAAGTTAGATTACGGTCAGCACATCGTTAGTGGAACACCTGGACGTGTCTTCGATATGATCAAGCGACGTGTCTTACGCACAAGGTTAGTTTTGTATTTATATACTCAATCACTGATAACTGTACATATATCTAACATGTATTTTGTATACTACATTCCGTAGAGCCATCAAAATGCTGGTGCTCGATGAAGCTGATGAGATGTTGAACAAAGGCTTCAAGGAACAAATCTATGATGTTTATCGGTACTTGCCGCCAGCTACCCAGGTTGTGCTTATTTCTGCTACACTGCCTCATGAGATTCTGGAAATGACTTCCAAATTCATGACGGATCCAATTCGTATTTTGGTCAAGCGGTAAGCAGACAATAATAGTCATAATTATTATCAAGAAGCACATTATAGCAATCCCGCTTCCATTACAGTGATGAATTGACGCTAGAGGGCATTAAGCAATTCTTCGTAGCCGTGGAGCGAGAGGAATGGAAGTTTGATACGTTATGCGATCTCTATGATACACTGACCATCACACAGGCGGTCATTTTCTGTAACACTAAGCGCAAGGTGGACTGGCTGACTGAGAAAATGCGTGAGGCCAATTTCACGGTCAGCTCCATGCATGGCGACATGCCACAAAAGGAGCGTGACGAGATCATGAAGGAGTTCCGTGCTGGCCAGTCCCGTGTCCTCATCACCACCGATGTGTGGGCGCGTGGCATAGACGTGCAGCAGGTGTCCCTGGTCATCAACTACGACTTGCCGAACAATCGTGAGCTGTACATACATCGCATCGGTCGGTCGGGCCGCTTTGGACGCAAGGGTGTTGCCATTAACTTTGTGAAATCCGATGATATACGCATTCTGCGTGATATTGAGCAATATTACTCAACGCAAATCGACGAGATGCCCATGAATGTGGCAGATTTAATCTAATTTTCAATTTTATTAACCCTAGTTTATTTAACATTTGTACAACTGTAACAAACTTTTCTTAGCTGTAGCGGAAACTACGACAAATGAAATGAATACATATGAAACGTATTTCTCTTACAACACACAACCATAATCTGTATATGTAATTAATAACAATTAAGAATTAAATACAGAAACCAGTTTGTTTGCAAAGGTTAAAGGTCGTCAAGTCTGAAAGCTGTTAGACTTTTTCCGATGTGTTTTTTGCATAATGTCACAATTTGCATTAAATACCATTAAAATCACTATAAAAAATGAAACCATATACAATAATTAAGCTATTTAAATATGTACAGACTTTGGTCTAATGCGAAGCCGCAAGTGAAGGATGAAATTTAAATTAACACCACAACCTTGGAGCAGTTCAGCTTATTACGTCCGGCTTTGATTGTGGCAAAGGTACATATGATGAAGCTGTCGCGGGCGCTGTCGAGGCTTTGCGCTGCTTCTTGGTGTCTTCCGACTTAAGCAAGGTGCCCAGCACGATGCCCAGAAATAGTATAAGGCCCACCTGCTGATTGGAAAGAAACTTCTTGGCGCAATCACTGGGGTTGTCTATGTTGAGTGAGTAGATCTGTAAAGCAATGCACGGTCAAATAGTCATCAAATAGTTAGTGATGGAGCAATAATGTTCGCTTACCTGCTGCACCAAATGCGCTCCAACGACGCCAACTGCGGCATAGTAAGGCACAGTCTGATCACAGGCGTAGCCGGCAGATGTTAGACCCGCCAGCATGGCTGCCGTAAAACACGAGAGCCAGGCTTTTGTATTCTCTCCAAAGCGTAGCGCCGTGGACTTGACACCAATTTGCAAGTCGTCCAACTTGTCCTGGTGCGCATAGATCGTGTCGTACACAATGGTCCAGCACACACCTGACAGGTAGAGCGGCAGGCAAGCATCTAGATTGACGCTGCCTTGGGTGGCACACCAGCCCAGCAGGGCGCCCCAGTTGAAGCACATGCCGAGCACGAGCTGTGGCCAGTAGGTGACACGCTTCATCAGTGGGTACGTAATTACTAATCCCAACGAGCTGGCGCCCAGCAATATGGATTGCCAGTTGAGCTGCACGAGCACCAGTAGACCCAGGCTAAGCTGCGCCGAGAGAAACACAATGGCATCAAATTGCGTGATCTGTCCAGAGGCTAGCGGACGAGTACGCGTTCTCTCCACCTTAGCATCGATGTCTTTGTCCCACATATCATTGATGGTGCAGCCTGCGCCGCGCATAATTAATGCGCCCGTAGCAAACAGACCTAACATGGTCATGTCTGGCCAGCAGCCGGCATCAGCGCTTAGAGCAATGCTCCAACCGCAAGGCCAGAAGAGCAGATACGTCCCAATAGGCCGGTCAATACGCATCAGCTGTGCGTACGGCTTTGCGGCAGCTGCCAGTTCCTGTAGAAGCGCTGATTTATGAGGCGCCTTCCTCTCCTGGTTTGAAGATTCCGACAGCGTTGTCGTGGTTCTTTGGTGTAGTCTCCAACTGATCACATCTTCCTGCAGCATCAGTAATCTCTGCTTGCGATAGTCGCTGGCATAGGTATGCTGCAGACCAATGCAGACACGCGCCGGCACAGCTGGCATGTGTTTTGTAGTTGTCGAAGCTGTTGTTGTTGCTGTTGCTGTTGCCGCAGCTACAGTGTATGGCAAATGCATTTTATGCCTGCGCTGTAGTCGCAAGTGTCGTAACGCAAACATATTAATGCTGTGTTCAGTGGGTTTCTTATTGGAATAGTGTACACATTGAAATATGCAGTCAGATTCTATCTACCGCGGAACCACTCCGTGTGCTATAAATGGCAAGAACTTCTTTCTCTGGCCTGCGGCTTAGCATATGGGTATCAATATCGTATCGATATATCGTTTTTTTTTAAATTCCCATATGTACGATACGAACAATATGGATGTTATCGATATTATCATCAATGAACGTCAACATCTTTTTATCTTCATAAGTTGGTAAAATCATAACACTTAGCGATGTCAGTAGTGTATAATACACTTTAACTCAAACAACAAATCTTATTAGATAATATACTCTTAATATTTCCCTTTTGTTTAAGAAAAAGCGTTGCCACACTGTCGCTCGCTTAAAAGTGCTGCCACATCAACAAATATAAATCATTAAAGTGGTATTTGTAAAAGAACTTACACAAATTGGCGGGCTTTTCACGTAAAATATATTTATACTGATTATAATTAACTAAATATTATATTTTCAAATTATACATTTGAAAAATTTAGATTTATGTTTTAATAGAGACTTTAAATATACTATATTCTCTTAAAGGTAAATAAAAATAAACGAATTTAAAAAGTTAATGGTAAAATTAAGGCAACTTAGTATAGTTTTTAATTTTACTTGGGGATAGTTTTCATGCGCAACCACAGCATTTTAATAAGTTGTTATCATAATTTAGGGTTTCGTCTAAATTTCTTGAGAATGTTTACATTTGAGCTACGATATCTTATGATATTTGGCCAAAGCTTATCAACTTGCAACTATTATACTTGCAGCTCTGTTCTTATTTTCGTATTTTGGCTAACTTCTGCTGTATGACACATAATCTACACACATCATGTCATGTTGAATAAATTATGTTTATTAGAGTTTGCCTTATGACGGTATCCTACTTAGGTAAATAAAAAGAAATCTGTGATTCCAGAATTGAGAACAATCCAAATCTTCAATGATGTGAATTGTATTTAAAACTGTTAGTGTGATGCACTTGATTTCTTTTTAGGTTTTTCGGGAAGTGTTGGCTAATAGCTTTGCCAATTGTCATCGAGTAACGCAACCATTTAGATCAAGCTAATATCGTTTACCGTTTTCCTGCACACGGCACCAATCTTTCGAAATCTGCGCACGGTAACAAAGAATAACCGTAAGTTTTGCACACGACCGTAGAACTTTTGCACACGGCCATTAGTGAAAAGCAAGTCAGCAGCAGTTAGGAACAAAACATTAGTAAAGCCAAGTGGGCCTAATGCAGACATCGAGCAAATACGCTCATCGACGGTTGCTATCGCTCGAGCCAAGTTAAAATATGTACATACATGAAAACATACTTACCTACCTAAGTACAATAAAACAAATACTTTGATCAATTAACAATAATCTTAATGACCGCATAAATAAAATTGCACCCAAGTGAACTTTAGCAAATCCATATATCATCTAAGAACTGAATTTCGCCAAGAATAATAAAACTAGATTACTTATCAAGAGCCCGCCCATGATTTTAATCTGATGCAGCATGCAGATCTGCAACTGATTTCTACATAGATGGACTGTCATTTGCATGCATCCCACTTGGTCTCCCTCTCTCTTTGTCTCTCCGTCTCTCTCTTGGGTTCTCTTTGGCAGACACCTGTCACTTTCTCTGCTACCGAATGGTGTCAACATCGCTGGGCTCTGCTCGCGAGTGGGCCATCGCACATGATATCGCCGCCTGCACTCCGCGCTTGCTGATAACGCACCCATTTCTCAGAGATAAGCGTATCGTCTATCGCCTTGGCGGGATTAGTGTCAGGTTTTCTTTAAAAAACAGCATACGCTCGTTTGTTCCAAGCAGTCAACGCCTCGCTCTCAGCAGTTAAGCAAGTGTCTACGCGGTTATCATTAGCTTAGACGCTGAACATTCAATTTCACTTTGCGGCTAATTGAATTAATTTGAAAATAAATTTACAATGGACTTGATGACGATGGACCATGGTGATCAAGAAACAGTCACCGCTGCCAAAACTTGTCCAATGATCATGGTGGTAAGTTTCATAATAAAGTAACGTCCGCTGCACTCACTGCAGCTGCAACTCTTGTGGCAATAACAGACTTTCATGTGTCCATACATACACATACTAGTACTCACGTACTTGTATTTGTTCGCTTGCATTCGAATTTATTTGCAGCTCAGAGATTTAATTTAATTTAATTCGCGTTAAATATATACATATATTGTGATCTGCCAGATTTTACTCAGAGCGCATCTCGCACTCTCTGCGCAGGTACACATACTCACATACTTACAAACAATCACAACCGCTTAGTTGCGATGCTTAATTTTAGCTCGCTCTCTCACTCTCTTCCCAGCAATAAGTTACTCTCTGCTCATATATGTATGTAGTTGTGTTGTTGAGCAAGTCACAACATTAAGAAATACCGGGTGCTCCACCGATAAGAATGTATGCAATAGCCATTACAAGCTATCATATGTCGTCACATTTTCCTGTGTCACCCTGTGATCAACTTGTGCTTATTATTGTTCGTGTCTCTTTCTCTCCACAGTTTCATGGTGGCCATTGCGAGCGAATTTTGTGGCGAAGCTGGGTGGCATCAACAGTTACCGAATTCGCCTTCTCGTGCATTGCCTTTTTTGTGATGTCCTTTCTCTACGAGCTGCTGAAGTTTCTGCGTGAACAACTTGTTCGCCGCGAAGCCCGAAGGGAGGCTGAAAAACTAGCAGAAGAGCAGCGTCGGAAAACTTTGAACGACTGCGGTGGCGGCTGCTCGGAAACGCCACTGGCCGAGATCAGGGATAAGACATATTGGCAACGCATCTTTAATACGCCTCACATAATTCAATCGCTATTGAATTTTATCCAAATTATCATTTCCTATTTGCTCATGTTGGTCTTCATGAACTTCAACTATTGGCTGTGCTTGTCCGTGGTCTTGGGTCTGGCCGTGGGTTACTTCTTTTTCGGTTGGGTCAAGAAAGATCCACAGGAGAGCGAGTGCTGCCCATAAAGTTGTCCCTAGTTAGTGCTCACACACTAAAATGGAATTAAGAAAATACTCTTAATTTCAAACAATATGAATGTACATATATGTATATATACTTTGAAATAAGCTTGCAAATTAATATTGATATTACTGTTTGTTCGCAAGTTGGATTGAGGTAAGTTCTACATTCAATCAGAGCATATTTCTTGTCAGCCCTCTTTACCGCATAGTTATTATAGAATTGACTTTATTTTGCTAGAAAAAACAAATTTATTTTTAAAATGTTGCTTTAAGATTTATGGCATAAATAGTCAACTAGAATTTACTTAAAGAGCATAATGTACAAATAATTATGAGAACATGGACCTAAATATAATAAAGTTTTTACATTTTATAACACAACTCAATACTTTATTTGTTTTAACAATAATAAAGTTGCTAAAAATGTAAAATAAAAAACAAAAGAAAATCTCCAGAATTACATACATCAAATTCGTTTAAACAGACATTCGAGTCTCACCTGACCTACCTGAACTACGCTTAACTAGTATTTACCGTAAAGAACATCTAGATCCCTTTGCCCAAACATCCATCCAATAATTACTGAATCAATAATTAATTTCTTCCGAATGGCTATACAAATTATTAATTAATTTTTAAGTGTTAGTTCGTGTGATAAAATTGCCGTGCGAACCTTAGATTAAGCCTTAAGCTACTTTCCTATATATGTATTTATCATATATGTACCTTCACACACGCCTGACTAACGTGACTAACGGACGCGATTCGAAACGAGTCCAACCTACAATAACCGAACCAGGAGGAACTAGGATGGGCCGTTGCCTCATAAGCCGGTTGCCCCGGCCGTCATCATGCCGCCGTGATGATGGTGATGATGCATGCCGCCATTTTGAAAGTACATGTAGTAGTTGTAGGGCGACTGCTGAGCCGCTCCGCCCTCGCAGTCCATGAGCGGCTGTCCGCCGTTTGCAGCGCCCACTGGCGACGGAGTCATGGGCAGCGGAGACACTGTATTGCCCTGGCAGCTGGCGCGTAGGGCAACGGCCTGGTGGTGCGCCAGAATGTCGGTCACCGAGTGCGACGAGGGCCAGTGGGTGGCGGCCACGCTGCGCAGCTGATGCGTCTGGCCCGCCTGCGGGGGCGAGGGGCTGCCGCAGGAGACGGCCTTCATGCTGTAGGCAGCTGCCGCGCTATACGGCTGGTAGATGGAATTGTAGAGATGGGCGTGGGCGTGGGCGTGCGCATGATGGGCACTGGCCGCCACCGCAGCTGCCGTGTGCTGGTGATGATAATGATGCTGGTGCGCGGAGTGTGTGTGCTGGACGGCGTTGACATTGGCGACATTGGTGTTGCCGCCGGTGTTGTTGCTGCCGTTGCTGCCCATGCCCAGGGCGGCGGTACCAGCAGCGCTGCCAGCACCATGATGATGGCCTATGCTGCCCAGCTTGTTGCGCAGTATGCGCGAAATGGAACTGACGCTGGGCACATTCGTCTTGTCGCAAATGCCCTCGCTGAGCAGGCGATCGCGAATCTCCCAGGCAAAGATGCCCGGATCCCGCTGCTTCAGCTCCCGTATGTAGTTCACCACCTTGGGTGTGGTAACGCGCGGCTTGGAGCCACCAATGGCGCCCGGCAGTATGGAGCCGGTCTCGTGGTAGCGCGCCAGTATCTTGGACACGCAGCCGTGACTCACGCGAAGCTGGCGCGAGATGTCGCAGGGTCTTATGCCCAGGCGGGCTAGCTCCACGATCCGCATTCGCGTCGCATTCGGCAGCGGCCGGCCGTTCACAAAGACGCCGCCCAACTGATTCACTTCGCCGTACTGTGGGCACTGCGACTCTGCAAGGAGATGAAGTGTGTGTATAAGTGTGTGAGCATAGAAAGCAATAACAACAACAACAACAACAACAGCTAATGAGAGGGCGAACAAAAGCACATTTGCGTCTAATTAGCTGCGGTTGGGAAGCCGGGAGCGGGTCGAAGTCTATGGACCTCTAGTTCGCCTGAAAATCGCTACACTTTGCTTCCCAGAACTGCGGATGTGGGTGTGTGCGCAAGTGTATGCGTGTGTATTCACAAATACGTGTGTGTATATGTGTGTGTGTGTGAATCTTGCTAAAGATTGTGGCATAGAAAAAAGCCACATAAATGCGCCGAACGTGCGGAAATGCATTTTGGATGTTGGCGCAACTATTAGCCGGAACTGTCCCAGCGGCATAGCCCTTACCTATTCGAGAAATCGATTTTGAATTTAAACTAGGTATTCGAACTTGAAATTAACTTTAATTAAGTATTGTTTAATATTATTTTAGAGTAGAGAAATTCGACTTTCTTGGCTTATAATATATTTCCTAAACTTTACCAAGCAATTACATTTTGAGATCATAATTTTGAACTTGCTTGAAAGCAATTCATTTAAATTTTCTTTTACCATATTTCCAACTCATAATATTACTTATATATTTGTATATATTTATTAATTAAAAAATATATTTTTAATAATTTAAAAAAAATTCCCTTTCAATTTTATTTTTTATTGAGCTAAACCAATTTTGAATCAAAAGGTTTTTTTTTCCTTTTTTGATTTGTTTTTTCACACTTTCTTTGTTTTAGAAATCAATTTGCAGTAAAAACAGATTGGAATTCCAGTTTTAACAACCCACATTATGGCATGTTTTAAGTGCAAGGTTTCGCATTTATTTTAAGTATATAGAAGTATATAGGCTTTAAACAAATTTTCGTTGAGACAAGAAGTATATGAATATCATATTTATGTGCAGCTATAAAAAAATATATAATTATTGACCTTATGGAAAAACCAGAGATCAGATAGACAAATTTATTACAGTTGTTTCATAATATTAGTATATAGTTATATAAAAATAGTTTTGGAGTATTAACGGATCACCTGCTCTTCGCCCCTGGCAATCCATTACAGTCACTTTAAAAAATATGCACATCTGCGCCTTATGCCGTCGTCCAATTTAGAATCATGTAATTAGCTTCATGTTTCACAACAACAACAACAACAACAACAGCAACAGCAAGAAGAAGCAACTTTAACTAAGAACACGTACAGGGCTAGAAAAGTGCCCCAAAGAGCGCCATAAAAATCACAATAGGGCTGCCGAGTTACACGCGCCACAAGTTGCAAGTTGCAAGTTGCAAGAAGAAGTCAGGAAGGAACCGAACAAAGACCAGAAAATTGGAGAATAGAGCGGGTGAAGAAGTGGCAGCCGTCTGCAGAACTGAAAAACTGAAGAAAAAAACAAGTGTATCGACCTCGATTGCTTTTCATTCATAACTGAAAATTGTGTAGCTAGTAGCCTAACGAGGCGCTCTCCCATTGCCATAATTAAAATACTGTGTTGGGACTGTTGCAGCTTCTCGGGTTACAGTCCAAATTGGAAACCCTCAGACACTTGTTGCCCCAACCGACTGCATCGAATTTCATGTACTTTATGGCCAAATGCATTTGCGCACTTGTCAATTGCACTTCGATCACTTTTTTTTTGTTTTGCCGGGGCCATTCGCCAGACAAATGGGCCACGCGAAACGTGCAGCTGCATAAATAATCTAGCTGTCGGTTCCAGCAAAGTTGAGTTTCATTGAGAGTGGCCTATGCCTAGGCTACAGATACACTTAGATCTCCAACTTGTGTGAAACCCCCACATAATTTCAATTGTTACAAAAAACATCATAAAACTATATATATACTATTTACTGTGCATATAGTTAACAGTCGCTTTTGAAAAGCAGTAAACTGTTCGCTCTATAAAACTCGATCGCTCAGGCAACTCGCATGTCAGTCCAAGTCGAGATGCCTGTTAGAACTAAACTCATTATATTGCTCTATATATGCCTGGCGCTGAGCTGGGAGCCCACGCAATCAAAGCCTTTGGAGGAACGTTCAGCTAGAACGGTATTATTATTATAACTGAGCTTTAGATTCCTGACTAACTTAAATATCTTTGCAGAAGAACGATGTATACGATTGGATATCAAGCCTATTCGGGGACTATGACAGCGACGACAGCGAATCGGAAGAGTATCGTGAGTTTTCAATAACTTTATATTTATTGGGTATATTTATTAAAATGTTTTCACTTTTCAGTGATTTGTCGCAACTGCACGGTTATTGTGGGTCAGGCGAGTGGTGATAATACAACAGCTGCACCACCAGTGACAGCACCCACTGCTGCACCTGTAACGACTACACCTGGGACTACAAGCACTTCGACAACTCCTTCTCCTGCTTCGCCTACTCCGGCTGCTCCTGTAACTCCCGCAGTTCCCACAGCACCTGAGGGTTAGCTAACGAATTTCTATTTATTAAGATTACGATTTATTGAAGGGATTTGGTATACGAAGAGAATGGAAAGTGTTCTTGGACATCGGTTCAAGCTATGTCTGCATTATAGTTACGTTTTTAATCTAATCAGAACTAATTCACAAGCTTGTTAACATTGTAATTAGATTTGTTTTTAATGTATATAAAAGCAAAAGTTAAGCCAAGCAATTGTTGCTAGGATTATAATACTCTCCGAATCTCAGCCACAAGCATCCACTTCAGCACCACATCAAGATATACACAATTGTTTTGACATAAGTCACAACAAATCGGCTGGCGCTCAACGTAGACCCACACGCATTGCCGTCTGCTTCTGCTTCTGGGTCTGGGAGTGGGACTGGGACTGTGACTGGGACTGCAGGGAGTGTGGAGTAGCTGGTCGGTCCATTCAGCTTCAGGCTCGGTGGTTTTTCTTTTTGTATCTGTGAATTTGTCGCCTTTGAACATTTCGCTTGGCATTTTCCCAGTGACAGCCAATGTGAGACGCAGGCAGCCCAACTTGACATTATGTTTGACATTTGTAATCTTGCGATCGTTAATTATTTTCGAATTGAGTTACAAAGGGGGCCCACGTGCAGGCAGAGCCACACAGGAGCAAATTTTCGAGTAACGCCAAAGATCATACATTCGACAAATGTTCCCTTTTTTGTTGTTGTTGTCTGCCTGCTTGCGATCCGTCGGTATCTGTGTCTACGCCTCCGTCTCCGTCTCCGTCTCTGTCTACTCCGGCATTTGTGGCATCCGCATTGATAGCTGCAATTTGTTGCTCTACTCAACAACATTATCTTCGAGTGCTTGACTTTTGTGCTAAACGTTCATAAATTTGTCTCCACAAATATTTTCCGTTGTCTGCCCCAATGAATGTTTATTTTCCTCGTTTTTTTAGATCAATGTTTACTGCGTCATTTTAATGGGTTTTCAAATACGCATGACATCAATTTTGGGCAATTATTAAAGATTAATGGGCGCCAGAGTTGATCATTTGAGAGTGCGCATAGTTAATTATTATATTGAATTATGAATATGCCGATAAGAATAGCACGCTTACTAGCCCGAAAAATTGGTCGACTCAGCCACATTGAACTTGAGCTATCTATCGTACGGCATTTGAATTGATAAGGTTGCAACTGCAGGAGCTATTTGCTTATCGCGCCTTGATTCATTTCAACTTGAGCCAACTCCAGTGATGATCTCTAGCTTACGCTCAAATTTTAATGTTGACTTGTGATTTATGGCCAATGGCCATCAACATCCGGCCGGCTCAGAGTCAGAGAGTCAGCGTCTCCAGTCAAATTAGTCACGTATTTTTGCTATTAGCGCTACAATTAAATTTCCCATCGAGTGGGACTTGAGATGAGTCAAGAAACATTTTTGCGACTGTTACTTGTCCGTAAATACAAATTTTGATAAATTATTGCTTATGAGCAAAGTTCGTAATACTTTTCTTTTCGATAAAAAATTTTGGGCCGATCGAATTTAACATTTAGCTGTTAGATATGAGATGATCTTGTTAAAAAACAAGTTATACATCGGAGGCCCCACAAAAACAATATCTGGAAACAAAGTAAATACATATGTATTTAAAGATTCTATTGCAATGGGCGTGCGCAAAGCAAATACTACTTAAGTCAGAGTCCACAAAGATTTGTCTATGAGCTACCAAGTCGGTAGTCCAGACGCGTCGCGTCGCCATCAGTGACCCTTCCGATCGTGCCACAATGACCCGTTCGATGCCCGTCGGCGTTGCATTTTTGTTGTCTGGTGTTGGTCTTATTAAAGGTGCAAACATGCCACCGCCGTTGAGGATTCGAATTCGAGAGTCGCGTCGGTTACGATCAGAGGGCCGACCGGGCCAGAGCTGCATGAGCGGGGCAGCTCCCAGCTCAGGTGCAAGTGAAGTGTTTGCCCGTTGCCGTTGGGTTTATTTTGCGTGTTTGTTTGCTTTTGGAAACCTTCGAATGTAGAGAGCCCACTTTTCACGTAGACAGACTCTCCGTAGATGTTTATTTAATTTTAAGTTACGCATAAAAAACAAAAATGGGCTTGGGCTACTTAAATGCACGCTCTGGACCCTGTTTGCTCTGATGTCTATAAAACATAAGTTCGACGGATAGAGCTACTTTGTCTCTAATGAGTATCCGTGTCCTGCCATTTCCACCAGTCACTCAGCTAATCAAGGCAAACAAGGCGAGAGATGAGAGCTGAGAGCTGAGATCGGCGACTGCTGATCCAAGCAAATGTGCACTTGCTTCTGTTAATGAAAAGCAAACACCTACAAAATGTGAAGAGCTCTGGCAAACAGCTTAAAAAATCATAAACTCATTTTTTGTTTTTGTCAGGGCCAGAAACAAGATGCTCGCCCTGCCGTGCCCTGCCCTGCCAATATTTGCAGATGGATTTTGGTGTTATGACTCGATGCGGGCTGTCTTTATTGTCCTTCTGCGGGTCCTACGGCTTCTGTGTCTGCAGGCTGAACGGCAGCGGAAGTCGCTATCGGTAGCGGGTACAAATGGCTTACAAATGGCTCTGTTTGCTTTGGAACCCAATAGTCCGGACAGTTAGCCGGCATCCCTGAAGGGAGACGAGCGCTTTCTCTGACTGCATGCGATCCGCCCCGATGCAGACCATAAAAAGCTCAATTAAAATTGTCTATAAAGCGAAATTATAATTCATAAATTCTGGGAAATTGCCGAATACAATGGCAGCCACTGTTCTACATCAGCCTTTGCGCATTCGCGACGGCCGATAAACAAATTACAAAATGCTTCGGCAAATGGAGTACCAGTTGCAGCTAAGGCCCTTTATCTGGGCTTTCTAATTCTTGGAACTTCGCAAAACAAAAATAAAAGGAAAGAGAAACAGACAAGAAAAAACACTTTCGCTTTGACAAAAAACCGCTCTGAGCTTCCTTTGGCAATTAAGTTTAGCAAAAGGCTTGCCGCACTTGTTTATACATATAAATTATATAAAATCTCTAAAGGTTCACCAAAAACTCACTGATGCATGCGAATCCAATTACAGGAGCAATTAACAAACTTTAACTAACTATAACTAATTAAAAATAATATATTTTTCAAACAAAATGAAGTATATTCACGTGTTTATACACATACAAATATATGAAATATATAATCAGTTAAGTGACTATCATATAAATGTTCAGATTACAAGAAATGAATATTTGTTTGTATTTATTTCCTACTTGAAGGCTGATAAGAAACGAATATACGTATATTTATATATATATGTATATATGTATGTATGTACGTATATATATTCTCTTGATACCCTTGTCTTTTATTGGTCTAGGCAATGAATTGAAATCTCTGTCTCTGCCTCTGTGTCTTTTGCGATTATATTTTTTATAGTTTTGAGCAGAATAATATTGATGTACATATATATATATATATATATATATATATATATATTATATTTCTATATACGTATTTTTACGTGAGTGTCTGTATTTATGCTTGTTCGCGATGAGAAAAGAGTATATTGGTTTTGTGCTATGTCCCTCGGTCCGTCTGTCGTGTTGAAGATAGAAACTTGAAATTTTGAATATATACTCGGGTTTTTACCCAAGACTAGATACGCCCACCGGGTTCGTGGCAAATCGGGAATCACTATTTATTAAGGCTAAGCGCTATAAACTAGAAATTTGAATATTAGTATATAGACTAGTGTGACTTAAATTTATCAATTTACATATCAACTGGGAATAACTGTTTCCTCTTCAGCTTCATATCGAGAATAAGACTTTCACAGTTTAACAAAAATAAAACTGTAATAGAGATGGGCGCCGGGATCAGGATTTTCGGGACCCGAAATTGTCCCGGAAAGATTTTTAAAAAGTCCGGGACGATCGGATACGTGCTTGGTCATGAGATCATGGTAAAAAGTTCTAGAGATATGCTCTGAGATGGCGGCCCTTCAGAGATACCCGTTCGGGATAGCATATCTCTAAAGCCCGAAAATTGTTTCTGGATAATTTCGGGTCTCTTTACTGTAATCAATTAAGTAAAAATTATATATAAACGCTGTTTGAAGGTGTGAAAACTGGAAAAGAATACTTGAAAAATTTCCACAGTTTTACCGCCAAGTGCGGGTGTTGACCTTCTCTACTCATAAACTATATGGCCCACTCCTTTGGTCGTATCGATTCCGAATATTTCAATATTTTTATTTGTAACGTTTTTGGACCCTGAACGAGCATTAGGCAGTCGGTTGCGCCCGACACCGCCACGTTTTTGCTTATTTTCATTTGAAATTATTTGCTGACAGATTTCAAATGTCAAAAGGCAATAAACTAATTTCATGCATAATTGAAATTAACAAATTCTACAGACAACTGGCAATTTGGCCAGCTGATAAGCGATATTTGTAGATTTTCATTTATACATTGTATTATTTACGACTTGGGATTATGCCATGGGCCATAAGCATTTAATCAACGATTCGCAATTCAGCGACCCCAAACAATGACATTAATAGAAAAGCAATAAACAAATTTCAAGAGTGGGCGAAGCGTCAATTAACACGTTTCCACTTCAAACGAAGCGTTCAATACAAATGACGACTGTAATTTTATCAAAATGTAGAAAAACACTGACTAATTGCACACACACACACACACACACACACACACAAAGTGGGGCAAACTTTGAATTAAACAATTTACATTAACATTTAATAAATACAACTAAATGTTAAACAAAATGGCTGCCAATTGGATTCACGCTGCGAGTCACTAAATTTTAGTTGACGCCCACAGAAATGGGTAAATAAATTTGCCATGAAATGGCATCGTTTTATTTTATTATATTTAAAGTTTGTTTTCGGTTTTTTTTTGGATTGAGAACATGATTTGTATTATGATTTTATAGTCTCCCCATAAAGCACAATGCCACAAAAAACTGCCGAGCTAAGAAAGCATGGCAAATTAAATTTCCTTTTTCACTTTTCTTAGCATTTTCTTCTTCTTTCCTTCAGTTTTAGCAAGCTGCAAGCTGCAATATGGCTGAGGCAATAAATCTTTTGCTCTTGGCAAGCGGTGCCCGCTTCCTTTGGCCACTGCCCGGGCTTGCCATACAATTTGATTGACAGTGCACTGCCGCCGCCACAAGTCAAGAGGGTGAATTGTGTATGCTAATACCCTGTATTTTGCAAATATGTGGAATATTCAACATGAGGCAAGACAAAAGTAAGCTGTGACCATATCGTCTTTAACATATAGAAGACAAGACCCGATAAATCGTTCCATGCAATCAAAAACCTCAATAATTCCTAAAGTCTAAGATAGTTCGAACTCCAGTGAAATTCTTAAGAAATGTGATTCATTTCAAATTATCGGGATTCGACTATATAACAATAATAAAGTAATAAATTCAATATATACACATCTTTAATTTACTTTTATACAATTATATTATTATATATTATATTATTATCAGCTCGTCATAAATTGACATATTTTAGGCATATAAAAATTTAAAAAAAATGACAATACACATTTTTGTTTCATATATAGCTAACATACTCTAAATCAATTAAGAAGATACATATAAGTATATACATTAACAGTTAGAGCTATTAACATAGTGTTAAAAAATTAAAGATATTCTATACATCTGCAATTTGTGTGAAAAAAGTGTTGCATATGGAAATGCTGGGTATCCAATAGTTGGGCATGTCTTTTAGCTATTTCTTTTTTTTTCGTTTTGCAAAGAAAAAGTTGATTTGCGTTTGCATTGCAGAAAAAATTAATTTAACAACTCAGTTGAATTCTGTTGAGGCTCGGCGGTTTTATTTCATTTTTCTTTGCATTGCGTATACGCAGTGTTGGCCGCTAGAGCTGCATACAAATACATACATACAAATTACCGCAAAACTCATTATGCTTGTTTTTAAAAATAATCTTTTGCTCTTGCTCGGTGACGATTTAAAATGTACGTTTAACATGATTTCATGCCAATATACATACTAAGTGCCTATATAAGAGCTTGTCGACAACTTTGCATTCGGAGCGTTTCACAATTTGCCGCACAATCGCATTTATTTATCAGTGGATTTTTCAAGCGAGCGCCCACATGGGCTAGCCAAGAAGAAGGAAGCGTCTGCCACGCAGACTGCCCGTCCATGTGTCCTATATGAACTGTCGCAATGTTATTCCCATTTAATCAGTAAAAGTTCAATTCCAAGCGTTATCAAGGCGAAAGAGTGAGGAATCGTCATGTGTTTACTCAACATCGACCGATCTTTAATTTCTGTTTGTCTGTGATGGGATACAACAATTTTAAACTTTCACTTAAAAGAACAGGAAATGTTAACAAGTGCAAGGCTGTAAATTTTCAAATTGTTACTTTCCTGGTTTGCGACTCGAGTTAACTTTAAACGTTGCGATTCTGACTTTTAGTAACTCACTTTAGTAACTTTTTATTAATGTAGTCTTTGTAGACCAGTGGGGTATGCTTTGTCACACAAGTCATCAGAAAAAGTTTCGAACCCTACTAAGTTTTTAACTAATGCGATCAATTTTATCAACAAAGTTGCCTGATCTCATTACAGACAGTTGCAAATCAAGAAATGAAAACTGTATTCTAATAACATTTAAATGAAAATTTCCTTTTTAAAATTTCTCTGCATTTATTTTTAAAAACACATTAGACGTTTAATTCAAAATTTGGATATAATACAGAGAAATTTGCTATATTTGAGTTTTATTAAAAAGTATTATTTATTCAGTCAAACTATTTTGGTTCTAGTTATTAGTTTGTTAGAAGAAATTAAAAAAAAGTAGAATTTCGACTTAAAATATTTCAAAAATGTAGTTCAATTATTATATACATTCAATTATAAGTAATCTAGGCTTACAACAAGAAACATGTAAATTGACTCTTAAATAAAATATAATTATAATTGCTCCACACAAACCTTGATAGATAAATTATCAAAGTGATTCAGTCATTATCAAAATCTAGGCCCGCATACATAGCTAGTATATATACTACGTTAGTTAAGGAGTTTAATAACATAGTAGTTGTGTTTTGTTAGCTCAGGGTCATAGTTACCATTAATCTTTAAAAAAAAGTAGTCTTATTATTTGCAAAAAAGTTATTTATACAAATTGTTGTAGTGGAAACTAAAATTATAATTTTTTGTTGTACCTATAAAAAATTATTCAAATATAACACAGTTAAATCCCGACATTTCGTACCTCGCTAAATCGAAAACCTCAATAATTTTTAAAAAATGTTGTCTCCTTGAGAATAGTTCGTTTGAATTCCAATTCAATAAATCGAATTCCTGTGTTATTCGTAAAAAATGTGATTTCAAATTATCGGAATTCGACTGTTATTTGTCATGTCTATTATAGCATTAACCATACGGCGAAAATAAATAATTGTTTATGAACAACTTGCATCAATTTGAATTGAATGCAAATAAATCTTAGATTTACTCAATGCTTTGATTAATAAATTAAGCTCATTACTTTGTGTGGGCTCCGCCTTGAGCCACATGCGCCACATGCCCAACGCCCTCAACCTCACCCTTGCCCTTGCCCTCGCCCTCGCCCTCTGCGTGTGGATATCAAAAGTACATAAAACTAAATAGATTCCTTCAGCGTCAACAACTTTGTCTGTCAACAGAAATGAATGGCTCCATAAATCACGGCAGCCACCGCAAACGGGCATCGCACTAGATCCCAAGGCACTGAATCCCACTAGGCAGAAATATGACAGCGTCTGCTGTATGCCCCGAACCACGAGATGCGTAGACCCGTTCCCGTTGCCGGCGCATGTAAAAGGGGGCGCGCCCAAGACATGCTGCGCTGACTTCAATTACGCGTACCAAGAATGTGGACAATGCGAGCGCGCATTGCCGAAATGCATGGCAAGAGCAACTGCAACAACGACAAATACACACAAATCCAACCAATCATTGCCAATGTACTAGAACCGCAGCGAAGGCATCCTAGCTACATATATGCGACATGGCGACGCTCGCCGCTGACATGCATAAATTTTGGGTGCCCGGCGCACTTTGAACTCTGGAGCTGCAGTTCCGGTCGTAGGTCGTAGGTCGTAGGATCGCTACCCTTCGGGAATACCGCACTCGTCAAGGGGTTAGACCTAGTCAAGTTCCAGATGTGTAGCTAGGGCAGCATATTGATGAGCTAGCATTAATTACTACCCAAGGGGCGCCAACACGTGCCCCCTCTTGTGGCAGATGCAGCGATTAGAAATGCATTAAACTTATGTTAATGAGCTGAGTTTTGCCAGCCAAGCGGACATCGTTTGGGTGCAGTGCAGCGCATGTGGCACTGGCACTTGTCACATGTCACCAGATCCTTCGGCAGCGGCTCCAAGTGGGCGGCCATCAACATAATGAAATATACGCACCAGCTAGCAGCCAGCTGATTTAATTAAAGTTCCCGGTGCGAGCCACCGACGCCATATAATCAACTCAGTGAAGCGTTGACCAAAACTTGAACGCAATCAGGAATATCAGAAGGAACCAGGAGGTTTTACGATGCGCTGACCACACAGCTTCCCATACACATAAAAATATATAAATATATATATGTATATTTGTGTGCGTGTGTGTGCATATACAGTTCCATTAAGACGTGTACACATTGAGGCGACTTTTTTCTCTCTCAAGTGTTTGCCTGCATTTGTGACCGTCTTGGTCGCCGTCTTCTTCGTCTTCTTCATCATTGTCGTTGCTGTTGTTGCCTTTTGTTTTACTGCCCATTTCTGTGATTTTAGCATCTTGCCACTGCGCCCGCTGTCAGCCTGTGGCAGGCTTTTATGTTTAGCTACCGATGTAGATGGCTACCGGTAGCCGTTAGTCACGCATTTCTGCATCTGCACAGCCATTGCCACGACTCCATAGACTCCGCTGGCTCCACTTCGCTGTCTGCATCAGCGTCTGGCCGTTCTTAGCAAACATTGCTTCATGCAAACAACATGTCAAAACATCCAAAACCAAGTCATTAATGGACCGAAGTAGAAGATGCCCAGCTCAGAGTGCCAAGTAATAGCTATATTGCTTACATTTAGCATAAATCAAGTAGATACTATCTAAAATAATGTCATTTGATTGTATAAATTATGAATATGATCATGGCTATTACATAACATGAGTAAAGCACTTGTTTTGTCGCTTGCCAAAAACATTGAAATTGCTTTTATTTTGAAAATTGCGCAGAAGCTTAATTGTGGATCGATATGTCAACAAATCCGACAGGCAAAACAAATCTCCACATGGTTTTTGGCCAGCTAAGTTATGTAGGTTTGTTTTTTACCTCTCGTTTCTTTTTGGGCCAAAGCAAATGGACAAACAGAGACACGGACACTTGGCGGCAAAAGTGAAGACCGCACGACAAACACTGTGGCACAGACCACAAACATTACAACGATCATTAGTTAAATTAGAGGCAATGGAAATGTCGCCACCAGCGACATTTTCTACTTGGCCAGCAGCTTTGGCATCGCCCATCTTCAGCTAAAGCAAACAGTTGACACTGCTACCGAGAGGCTGTCGATCATGCGCAGAAGGCGGCAAGCGGCTGCTGCGTCTGCGGCGTCGCTGTTCACCTTTGAAACGAAAATCAAAAGACAAATACGACTCAACCGAAAAGTGTCTTGGGCTTGTACTCGACGGTAGCTGCTCTTTGTTTGCCTTGGACATTGCGACAGCGAGTCAGGTGCTCAGTCGGCGACTGGGTTAGCAGGATGTAGCCATGTGCCGAACCACTTTACCCATGTCCGCCTTGCGTATGTCCACGAATTTCCCCACTTTATTAACGAGGAATGCCGACGGATCTTCTTAGTACTTGAGAATATAATTGGGATGGATTAGAAACTTCTTTAACACTCGCAGCTGATCGTGCTAAGAAGTTGAGATTATATATGAAAGAGATAGTCTTACCTATAACAGTCTTGCTGCTTACCCTTATCGAAACTGTTGTACTGTCTTTTAATTAATAATCCTCATTATTTAAGTTCAACATACCTGGATCCATTTCCAGATTAAAGAACTCCACAATTGTATCTGCTTTAAGCTATCTCTGCTGCTCTCAATCCACTTTGGTTACTTTCTCTGTACGCTCGTCCGACGCTTGTGAATACGATTTTTTTTATTTAATTATAATCGAGTTGAGGGGTGTTTGGGTTAACCGTTTAATAATTGCACTTGGCCGTATTGTTAGTTTCAATTAGGGCATGAAATTTGCACAAATTATCGGCGCTTGTTGCCGGCGCGACGCCAGTTGGGTTGCCTGATTGGATTTCGATTGGGTTGGTGTTTCGCTTCGTTTGGACAGTCGTTTTTGTACGAGATACTGGCTAGCTGTACACAGGTGAGTTGTTGAACCACAACTGAAAATCTGATTAGCACATTTTGGTAATCAATCTTTGACTTTTGTTCAAAAATTATCACACACTTTTCACACCCGATTTCTGTGTGTGGTTTTAGTTTTGGTCACTTTAGGTTGAATTTACTTTTCTGATTTTATGCAATATAATAATCATAAGCATAGTCGTTGGCCAGGTATTTGCCATTAATTAATTATGCTTGTTTGTATCAATCGGCATCGATTTCGAACACACATCGAACACAAAAGATCGCACTTATTCTTGTCACATGCGGTTTCGCATTAAAATCCAATTGCCCGTTTCTTTCTTTATGCTAGTGATCCGTGATCCGTGATCCGTGTGGGAGCAGCGCGCGTTTCACTGGCACAGTCACAGCTCCAACTTGTTGTTGTTCATCACCCGTGTCTGCTGCGACTAACGGTCGCTCACGTTCATCAATCCACAGCCACATGCGAAAAGAACCAGCAGCAGCCAAAGCTAGCATCGACGGCGACAGCGACGCAGCATACCAAGATCTCGTTCTCTCTCCTTCTTTCATTCTCTCGCTCTCCCGGGCTCTACGCCTGAATGCAACTGTATTTGTGTGCGAGTGTGCTTGCTCATGTGTTTCCTCTTCACACTCGCATTCATATCGCACACACTCTCACTGAGGGCGGCGATCGCTTTGTATTTGTTGGTTTTAATGGCGCTGCTGCTGTGTGTTGGTGTGCGTGTATTTAGTTGGCTGGCAAAATAACAAAAATGAAGAATGTCTGTTTGTGATCAGGAGCGCACTCAAGAGTGCGAGCGCCCAACGACTTACAGAGCTGATTGGTATGCACATAAAATATTTGGCTTCTATTACTACCAAAGTCTTAGCTAATTTGTTAGAACGTATCTGGAGTATATTAGCTACTTAGAATTTATAACTGTCAATAAAATAACATGCTATACAACAAATTTGAGCACATGACACAACAAGTGCCCGCGATGCGCCTCTGTGCTCCGACACCGAACATGTATGCATATCTGTGTGCTTGTGCGAGCATGTATCTTGTAGTTGTGTGCCCGTATCTCAGCTGCGCACGAGTAGTCTGCTCTTGTGACTCTGACTAACCATACGCAACCGGGCGGAGTTAATTTTTGAATGCTTGAATGGCCAATCTGAAGCAAGTAAGCGTATCCGTAGCGTTCCGCAGTGTGCCCGAGCGATGTCATGACTTTTTAGCATCACACACATACTGAGGCCGGCAGCCACTGGGAGGCGGGGCCGAGGCAGACCGCCTAGTTCGGCATCGCCTTTTAGCTGATGATCGCGTGCATCTATTTTTGCTTCATTAACAAAATCGTATCATTAGAGCGATCGTTGTTGCTAATAAAGCGGCGCAGGGCCATATCCCTTTTCGCATTTACCCAAGCAGGAGGGGGCCATGGCCCGCTCCACCTTGTCTGCGGCGCGGCTGCTGTCGACGTTGCTCAGATGCTGCATTTCGATTCTCGCCGAGCCGTTCCGTTTCGCATGGTTAGGCTTAATTATAAGACATGTTGTTGTCTTCATATCATTGTCACTAATATTTTATTTCGTCATTTAATGGTTGCTGCCAATTTTTGTTGTCGTTCGCTCATTAGAATAAAAGCACTCGCCCCACTCCTCTCTAGTGCATTCACATTTCCCTTTTACTCTCTGCGTGCTTGTGTGAGTGAGTGAGCGAGCGACCACGCTGCGATTGTGTGCACTGCACTCACACACTCTCGCCAACGAGTTGGACACGCCTCCTTGCGATCGCTTTGGCCTACCTGAGCGTACCTTTTGTTGCGAATTCAACTCTCTGCTCTCTCGCAGACGCAGACGTTCTGATGATCGCCATTGAGATCGTTTGTTGGTGTGCGATTCAGATATTTAATGTAATGTACATATGTATATTATAGTACCCCATTCTCTTTAAAAAAAAAAGATTAAAAACTTATTAAAATCCCAAGTCCCTGAGTGAAACTATATACCAATGAGGTTTAAGTTTAAAGTTTCGTCTCCTAGAAAGAAACTTTATTAAATCTTTATTACTTTTATGACAACATACTTATATTATCACCTTCCTAAGTAATTCTCATATATTCAATTCAGACTACAGTTTGTTATTTTATTATCTGTATAACATATATTTTCGATTTTTTTTAAATTCCATGCATTTTGGGCAAATATGAAAGTATATAAACAAAAACTTGAGAAGTATTATGGATATATATATAT
Organism: Drosophila gaucha; assembly: GCA_035045545.1. NCBI lineage: Eukaryota > Metazoa > Arthropoda > Insecta > Diptera > Drosophilidae > Drosophila > Drosophila gaucha. The sequence goes on from JAWNOY010000025.1 coordinate 10,453,646, forward strand.
ATTTAAAGTAATAGTTGATGGATTCAATCCACTACATACCCATCTATTCTGAATTTTACAAAACTATTATATCCAAATTTTATTATTTTAGAACATGAACTTCCAATGCTTTGTACCTGAGCTTTCCACAAAAACTTTTTGAAAATATTGTTTTAGTTCAGTTTGTTTTTACAAACTATACATTTATATATATACAAAGCATGAAAATATGTTCTCTAACATTACAAATGCGGCGACACAAATAAAAATGGTTCTTTGAAGAGAACCGTTCTCAAAGATTCTCATTAATTGAAGCATGACTTCATACTTTTATGCCTGGTTTATAAGCTTGAAATTGATAAGTTTTGTTGGGAAATCGTGTAAATTGTTTTTGTATTTACATGTAATATGTATGTCTACGTACATATGTACAGACATACATATGTATGTATGTTTGCGTACATCAAAGACTGACCGCAAATAAATAAGTGTTTTTTGTACAGTGCCCCACTTTGCGATTCTCATGAATTCATATAAGATACTCGGAATATCATAGTTTGAAATTATGTAATTTTTGACAAGCTATATGCATTAACAAATACTTAGTAAAATATAATATTTTAAATTGTATATTCTTAAATATCTACGATATTCTAGTTTAAAAAATAGAATAATGCCTCTCTGTCAGCACATTTATGTTATTTAGAAAACGGAGAAATGATTTATTTAGGAAAATCGAATCCATTATTGATTTTCAATTTTCCTAAATTTCTATATATTTAATTTATATATTTTTTAATTACTTTTACTTGGCTTTCAATTTATATAGAACAATATATCTGTACAAATGTTTAAGTTACTTATTCACTTACTTCTTTAAGTTTTCAATTTGCTCTGTTTTTTTTCGACTTAAATTACAAACATAAAAGTTGACAAAAATAATCATTTTAATAATTAGCCAGATGCGAAAACTTAAAAGCTCCATACCGTGAAGACGAGCCCAAATGGAGACGAAGACAAAATTATCTGCGTTTAACAAATTGGGTGAGATGCTTTGAAGTTGCCGCCAAGAGCGACAAATGACAAGCATAACAAATGAATATTATGTGTTTTTCTCTTTCTTATTTTTGTCTTATAACACCCAACGACAAATAAGAACAGCAGCATCGCGAAGCCGAAACGAACAAAATATGCGCAACACTTGAGAAAACAAAACACGAATCCCTCACAGAGGCAGCCGCGGGAGACTTCAAGTGCGGCAAAGTGGGCAAAATGTGCTATAAAATTGACACATTCGGAGCAGCATCCAGGTCCCAGCTTACATAACACTACGACAAAAGGGTGTAAACGCTGGACGGAAGCGTCGAATTGTCTACGCCAACGCTCGACAGCTATCCGACCCTTAAGGTGGGATGGACGAAGTTCGACGTGCCCAAACTAGGCAGTGATGAATATGTTGTACATCGGTCGGCAACCACTTGAGTGTGAGTGCTGCGTCCTTGGCGTGGACATTAAATGGCTGAGCGCAATTGCAGTTAACGATGAATTATTGGAATAAACCTGAAGCGGCTCACTTGAGAGGCAACGCACCGCGACTGTCACCTGATCCGAGAGGTTCGCACCCGCGCACGGCTAACGACCCAATGAAGTTGTTTGTAATATTGCGCGGTAGGTTTCTTGGACAAGTCATCGGTTGAGATCGGTGTGTGAAAAATGTGGACATATGTTTCTACTTCTCGTCGGTTTCAATTTCACAGGCCAAATATATTCGTCGCCCATTTCTTAGGGATGGCGGCTGGAGTAACGGGAAATGGGAAGCGCATCTTTCATGCTGATTTCATCTTGTTGTTCCATTCCCATACCCATTGTCTGGGGGCGTTATGGTATATAAATTTTAAAAATGCATTTCGGCATTTTTGAAGAGTTTACTTTTCCGGCAAGCATGCCGTCTGTTTTTGTTTGTTTATCAAAACACAATCCACAGATTCAATCATGTATGAGTTTTATATGAAAATTCTATAGACTAAAAGATAATTAAAATATACAATTAAATGTGGTATTCACAGTTGGCTCTACAAATTGGAACATCTCTGCTGAATGCATCAATTATAGTTGTTTTATTTCAATAATTAAGTGCTTCTTTTTATTTTTCCTAAAATTTCTTTCGTTGGTTTTTAACAAATACTTAAGCAATATTTAAACTTTATTTTAAGGTGTATGAAATCACTTAAAGATGCATTAATAATGCGCGCGTATTTGATGTTTTTCGTAAATTATATTGTTGGTGTTAATTAAAAACCTTCTTCGACGGTTTACTCAGGCCAGTTAGACATCAGTCGGAAGCAGCGATGAAGCCACAAAGTTGCCGACGGAGCTGCCAAATATTCCGTTGGCCGTGGCAGTTGGGACGAGTCGCCCTCTAACCTGTGCCAGGGGCACGGCTTTGTGGTTTCAAACAATAATTAAAAGCAAATAAACATGATTTGTTCAACGACTAATTGAAGATCAAATAAATCAAAATTTAACTAAAAGCGTCGCTCAAGACCACCCAGAAAGATCGTGCTCGAGCGGTGGCAAAAAGTTGAGCTGTAATCGAAGTGTTAATAGGCCAAACTGGTTTCGTTTTGGACATGTTGGACGTGTGGGACGTGCCTGGATAGATCGATCGGAAGGCTTACTGTCTTCCCTCTAGCAGTAGCAGTGAAGACCACGATGACGACAATCTCACAAAAGACGAAACGTTGACGTTGCTCACTCAACGGCCGTTCATCTGAGAGTTGTCAAGATTTGCCGCAGCCGAAGTCGGAGACAGAGACAGAGGCGGCAGTAGCAGCCGCAGCAGCAACAGCAGCAGCGAGTTCGCTTCACGCCGGTTGCACTTGAATGCTTCAACGACATTCTGATTTGTGGTTGCGGCTGCTGCGACGGCGGCTGCTGCAGAAGCATTGGCAACAGGCAAAGGCCTGATCTGAGCGCGCGCGCCGTTTGCCCGGCAATATTTTACGTTAAAATAAAACTACAAATTTATCTATGCCGCAGTGAAAACAAACAAATGCAAAACGATTCTGAAAAAGGTGAAAGTTTTTAGTGCCCCATACACACGATACATACTATATGTGGAGTTCACATATTAGGATCGGATTCGGGATCTATTGGGGTCGCAATGGCGCTCTCGTTGAGTCTATCTCACTCTCGCACCCTTCATCAATGCGCAGCACAGTTAATTTCAATATGGCGTCGCTGTCGTTTCCGCATGGCGATGCTCAGATGCTGATGCCGATGCCGATGCCGATGCTGATGCTGCTGCGTTGATAGACGCGCTTTAAATGCATAAAATTGCTGACTATAAATAACATTTAATGAAACACATTTTTCGATTCTTGATTTTACACGCTACTTCCCGCCCTTTTTGTATGCCCGTACACTCATATTGTTTTTGGCAAAGGATTGAAGCAAAACATTTAGCTTCGCATCTTCTATGCGTTTTGAGTTATTATTGTAATTTGGCTGTGGGCAGTCGAGTGGAACGGCAGCCAGTCGCAGTTAGCCGGAGCTGGGCCCTCAGCCATCATATGCTGATGCTGATGGTGGTGCTGATGATATTCTAGATTCAGTACCAACCATGTTGTTGGAATTTTGTCATATACACATTTTTCACAGTCTGTGTAATGTAATAAGTTTGCGACAAGTGCGCATTATTTTCAACCTCTGGCTTTTGCATTCAATTATGGTAAAACTGTAGATAGATCTTTTGGCAATTGGACAGAAACTGCAACTGCAACTGAAAACAATGTACTCCAGAAGAATATGTATTTCAACTAAGTACTGAACCACCTACACACATCCGCCCCAAAAAATATGTTAACGGTAAACTCGCGTTCGCTTTTATGCGCTTCGCGTGCACATCTCAAAATTTAAATGTGCCGTAACGGCAAATGAAATAGCAAAATAGTTGTTCTTCGACTTATTTCACCCCGCCCCCCCACACACACAAACACACACATGCACACAGATAGAACCCGACAGAAATATGCAAGTGTGTGTAAATTGCACAGAAAACTCTTAAAATAGCAATATTTGTGTTTCCCTTTTTTATTTTAAACGCTTTAGTTTTATTTAAGTGTTTATGGAGAAATAACTAATGAAAACGCCTTAAATTGCACATTTCGCTGCACTCCTCTGGGCTTTTTCTTCCTTTTTTCAGTTATTAATAAATACACAGCGTGCATGACTGTGTGTACATATGTACATGTGTGTGTGTGTGTTCGGCAATGTGTGTTAAAGCGCAGCATGATTCGCTCGATTTAAAATACATTTCCATGCCAAAGGCAACGCGCCGAGTTGCCGCCCTTTGATTTATAAATCGGACTCCTCGCCACATCCAAGCCGACACATCGTCGCAGCGGCGGCAATTTTTGTTTTGTCGAGCTGTTTGTTTACTTAATGTCAATGCAATTTAGTTTTGTTTGTGTAAGCCAAAAAAAATTAAACAAAGTGAATAAAATGCAAGTCAAAATATTCGGCAAATGTATAATGAAAAATAACCATATGTGAAAACGACCCACCCGAACATAAGATTCAGTTCTTTGAGTTTCTGAAATTAAGTGGAAGTGAAACTTCTTGAAATCGTCTTACTTTACAGCCAAGATCTTATATTTCCATGTTTGAAATGCTTTTGCGAATGTTTAGATACAGTTTGAACTTAATTATTCTAACACAAGCAAGGAGGTGGTAGGTTTCCAGGTTTAAGCTCTGTAAGATATTAGAATTAGATAAGGACACACACAAACATTTATGTATATACTACTTACACTATCAGGACACAGAAATATAAGGTAACTACGCTGCAACAAATGTGCCGGAGATTGGATTACGGATTTGCTGGTAATGGCTTAGCTTAAAGATTAGATTATACTGCTTTCGCCTTATTTCTCCGTCTGGGGCACACTGAGTTCATAGAAGAGCTTGCCCATGCCACCAATACCGACCAGGGCTAGAGCCATGGTAATGCGGTAAAGCACGCTATCGACTACGGAGCCCTTCAAGAAAACTGGCTTGCCGTCCTTCTTCTGGAAATGTTCCTGCACCTTGCGGATTTCGAAGTAACCCTTCTCAATCTGTTCCTTGTTGGCCGCTGTAGCACGACGAGAGGCGGTGGTAGTAAAGCTACGAACAACGGCCTGCGATAACAAAATGTGCGGTTAGTTTGGGTGCTCCAGCAATCTTACGTAATTGAATCATATATCCATTCTTCCAGCAGAATGGATTGAATAAATTTGTGTCTTCATAGTCCACAAATAATATTAATTTCCTATTTATACTCACTCTAGATAAGTTCATCATTTTGCTTGAATTATTTTTATTTTTAGCAACCAAAATACAAATGGTACGAGGAGCTAAGCGAAAATTTCACGGGCCTCAGTTTATGACAGCTGTTTTGACGTCTTTGGAGAATATAGTTGCCACCTAGTTTCAAAAATGCCATTCTCATGAATTCGTCATTCACATGTATTTGTGAATCTTATTCATAACAAAATATATTGAAATATTACTGTTGCTACAACTGTTTAATTTAGACATATTTATTATTTTCGAAATAAAGCAAACTACCAGAAGACGCCATGGGCTTTCTAACAGTATTAAAAAAGATGCGTCAAAAGGAAAAAGAGATGCGTATTTTACTGCTGTAAGTTCCTATGCTCTCAAGCTTTAACGAATTGTGATTCATGCTCTTCTCCTTCTATAGTGGATTGGACAACGCAGGAAAAACAACCATCCTGAAGCGTTTTAATGGAGAGCCCATTGACTCAATCTCACCCACACTGGGCTTTAATATTAAGACACTAGAACACAATGGGTACACACTAAATATGTGGGATGTGGGCGGACAGAGGTCGTTGCGTTCCTATTGGCGTAACTATTTTGAGTGCACAGATGGTCTTGTCTGGGTTGTAGATAGTGCAGATCGTATGCGTATGGAGTCTTGTAAGGAAGAGATGCAAGTTTTGCTTCAAGAGGAGCGCTTGGCTGGAGCAACATTACTTGTGTTATGTAACAAGCAGGATTTACCGGGCGCTTTAAATTCAAATGAAATCAAAGAGGTATGGTAGTTGGAACATGTATTTTGATTATGGATATATGTATGTTTATTAACATTTTATGTCTTATAGATACTAAGTTTGGATGACATCACCACGCATCACTGGTTGGTAGTTGGTGTCAGCGCAGTTACTGGAGAGAAGCTTCTAAGTTCCATGGATTGGCTTATAGATGATATTGCTAAACGAATATTTACATTGGATTAAAAGCAAACGGCTGAATTTATTTCTCAACCAAATACATTTTGTATAGTTTTTCATCTTCATCACAGGAGAACCGTGCCTTAAAATTCACTTTGTGAATTGTGACAAAGCCTTCCTCCATAGTTGGCTCTTGATACTTCTTCTTTATCATGTTGAACACGATGTCGTTAATTGAAGAGTGTCCAGTTTCCAAGAGTTCTCGATAAGCAATATTATGTTTAGCCTGTGCTGCTGTCACATTCATCACAAAGCAACGACATGGAATTCGCTTCTCCAAAGCCAGAGTCAAAAACCTCTTACGTGATGCTACGTCTACATTGGTATTATCTACTACACATGACTGTCCAGCAATCAATGCACGCTGACAAGCATTGAGGCATGCCTGAGTACTGCCCAGAGTATCTGCATTTACGATTGAGTATCCCAGGGTACCAAGCACCTGGGCACAGAAGTGACTCTTGCCAGAACCGGGCAGACCAACCATAATTATCATCTCGCATTGTTTTGTGTTAAACTGAAGATTGTCCGGTTCAAACTGTGGTATTTTATCGTCCACCGTGTTCGGATCAAAATCCGGTTTATTCCAGTGCTCTGCTCGTTTACCCAAAAAGTGAGACTCGGGCGTGTAGAAACAAACTCCGACATTGGTAGCAAATAGACGATCTGCTAACGAATGATCCTTGCGTTGCTTGGTAACACCCCTGCCGACCTCTGGTCTGCCAGCTGCGTCGCCAACGAAGAAGCAACGATCCAGCTTTATGGCAACGTTATCATTCATCTCATTCAGCAGATGCTTCCACATACCAGGCAACGGCTTGCGATAGTAACCATCGCCTATGGCAATAAACACCTGCACGGGCACATTCAGCTTCTTGACTATACTCTTGACTTTGTCCTTAAAATCGTCGAGCTTGATTTTACCACGAGCTATACCGCCCTGATTAGTGAAAAAACAAATTTTGAATCCGTCCTTATGCAAACTCTGTAGCTTCTGAGGCACCTCGGGAAAGATAATCTGCCAGTCATCGGTAGTCTTCGGAAATACGTTTCCGGACTTTGTCTTAATAATGGTGCCATCCATATCATACGCTGCTATTTTGCTGGAAGGAGCCAAGCCGGCGCTACTATAGATTAACATTTTACCATTTGCGACAGTCTCCCACTTCTCTTGCTTAGTTGCAATTTCCAGTGCCAGAGATGCTTGCTCCTCTGCGGTGATATCTTTGTTGTTGTTCTCTTTCTCTGGTACTGGATTGAAGACCACCTCGTATGGATGACGACCGTAAACAATTTCCAATAGATCGCCATGCCGCAACTCGCATTCCGTGTGGTACATGGCCATGGCGCCGTTGATGCCACAAGGATTGACCCCCAGCACCTTCAACTGAATGCGTCCAAGCTCTAAATTAACTTTTAAGCGAAGCTGTTTCTTGGAACAGCGAGCATCCCGGATCCCAGTTTCCTTGCAGCGTCCAAGCACATTGTCTCCACTGACCAGTTGTATGGTACAATGCTCGGCCTCCATGGGCTTCAGTGAACAGATTGTCGCAACGGAGCGATTTAGGTATTTGGTCAAAGCCATCGCTGTAAATTCGTATATACTTCTATACTTATTCTTTTTTGTATTTTTATGTATATGTATTTTACAGAAAATTTGCAAACTCCTTAAAGTGAAAGATTTTTACTTTATGGATGTATAACAAATCAAATCGATTCTTGATAAATACATGCGCGATAATTTTACTTACCGATAATTAAAATATAAGCGATATCGATATTTTTGGGGCAATCATTTTTAAATCTTCCCTTTTCTTCTATTTGCGAATTGATTTACAAATCATCTTTAATAATAATTTGATCATGTTTTAATTTGTACATTAATTTTAATTTAATTTTTTTTACATTGTCGCCATTAAAAACAGTGTACTTTATTTAACTGACTGAACAATAGATATAGTAGGCATTATAAAATATTGAGCTCACGTACGAACGTGTTTCAGTTTTAAAACTTAGTATACAATGTGAGCTATCGGAGGCGTTACAAAAATTTCAATTTTCATTGTAAGAAATAAAAGTATCTTTTACAAATTTGTTTTCCATAATGCAGAAGAATTGGATTTCTAAATTGCGTGTATGTATTAATAGATATCAAAATATATTCATCAACTAATTAAATGCGTATAGCCTCTTTTGCGCGAAGTCAATGGATGTAGCTCTATGGCACCCATGATTGCCTTAAGTCGTTCCATTCAATCATCGCCGATTAATATGAGTGGAGCTGGACCCGGAAAGCTACCACCCAAGATGGCCAAGTTGCAAAAGAAGTTTCAAGAGAGTAATGATAAGCCTGTGTTCCTCAAGGGAGGGGGCATGGACAAAGTTCTATTCATGCTGACCCTTGTGCTTTGTGCTGTAGGCCTTGTGGGTGATGTGATTCTGTATTTGGGCTTTATGACAGCCTAATCTAAGTAATGATTAATTATTATCATACACATGCACACAAATCAAAAACTTAGTGAACTTTCATGAAGCTCAACATGTGGTAATGTTACTGTTTCCTAAAAACTTAAAATTTTCATTTTCATTTACATTATGACTGCAGCATTTCATTCGATATTAAAATAACATGCATATTCGTATTGAATTTTACTTTGCAAACAAGTTTATTACAAAACATTCATATAAATTATAATTTTTGAGACACTCTAAAAGGGGGTTAGGATTTTTTGTCATTTTTGATTTATGCTCTCTTCGTCAATTTTGTCTATAACCTGCTTAAGACACTCCTTTGTCGAAGTCTTTTCCAGGTCACAGATGCGTGTTAGGTCCATGGAAGCGATCTGTTCAATCATCTCTTTAATCTTCTCTTGCTTAATAATCGATTTCACAGATTGCCGCATGCCACTACGCGGGACACCTGCCGGCTTTTGCATTTCCGCGGAATCACTTTCGATGTGTCGGCCCTTGGCCCTATAGTGCTGCTCAATTATTTTACGTATCTTTAGTTTGGTAGCAGCACGCGTTTTTCGTGTTGTATGTTCCAGTGCAAAATTTCTCAGTTCCTCAAAGTTTATTTCTTTTGCTGCTTCGGGTTCTTCTACATTGAGTTCTAGCGATGTTTCCTCCACTGTTGCTACTATGCCATCGTCGTCATCAACCTGCACTTCTGCATCTTGCTTAGAAAGCACAATTGGCTCTGGGACTTGGCTAATGAATTCAGTTTCCTCCTCTATGAAAGTATCTAAAAGCAAATCGGGAGTTTCTTTCAATTTGTCTGCTTCAATTTTTTCTTTCATCCGTTTATTTTTGGTATTTTTCTTTGGATTCTTATCCTTTGATAGCTTCTCTTCATGTTGAGGCACAGTCTCAACATGCAATCGTTTCTTCAGAATACCTATGCAAGGCTTAGTCTTGATTCGGACTGGTAAGATAGAGTTGTACTGTATGCCAATGCTATTAAAGCAATCTATAAATTCCAAAGTTTCAAATTCCTCCTGCAGTGTTGCCCATAGCTCCGTGTTATGCCTATTTTTTGCTTCCACCAACAAGTGACTGTAGCTAGCAATTTCTGATTGAGTATAGTTCATTGTTTCATCCTTGCTGTAGATCCAGTTGCTGTTTATTTCCATGAAACGCGATACACCGCTCTGGGCAGCCAAGTTTGCAATGTGAACCGAAACATTTGGGTTTGCCAGCTCCAGACGATGCAATCGAGAAAGCGCTGCTCCACCTGGATAATTAGTTCCCGAAACAACCAGCAGGAATATGGTTATCAGCACATTGAAAAGCAAATGTGATGCCGCGATTAGCGCCACAAAACTATGCCAAGCCGATTTAGCACTATTCATCCACCTAAGAGACAAAATACAAATAAATGGGGGCAGAACATTTAAATCACTGAACTTACATGCGCTGGCAGCCGCACGCTGCTGCAATATTGAGAACAGGAAAGACGTATATGATGAAACGAAGCTCTTTGTGAGGCAGTATTGAATATAATAGCACAAATGCCAAAGCCGAAAGAGCCAAGGGTCGTATGCGCTTCTCCAAGTAAATGCCGACCGGCACAAATACCAACGAGGCGCCCATTGCTCGTGGTAGAGCTGAGTAGAAATACCACAGAAATGGTGATGTACCCCAGTTAGAGCTCTTGTTGAGTATCGTATTGTACCACAACACTTCGCCCTCAGGCCACAGTAGGCGGCGCCAAAAGAACGAGTCCACCAACACCGTTCCTGTCAATATGCACACACCAGCCGGCAAAGCAATCTTTAGCAGACTGCGAGGAGAGAAGAAAAAATAAAAGAAAACAAGAAATAGTTTACAAATATTTTATAGCCATACCCATCGATTGTTAACTTTTGCTTCAACAGGTCCAGCGTAAGCAGCAATCCCAAAAAAAGTGCCAGCTCAGAGCGAAATACAATGATGGATATGCCCGAGCAGATGATAAAGGGCTTGGTTTGACCACGCATCCAATACGTAATTGCATAGAGTACTGAAATCAACAGAAAGTTTGAAATTAAAGAATTTATTAAAATAATAAAGAACATACCGAATGGCAATGCAAAGATGTTTGGCAGGGGACGCGTCATGTAGAAAATATAGTGAAACTGCGTTATGGTTATAGCCGTAAACCACAGACGTACTTCAATGCCATAGATATTTGTAACCGCTTTTCGCAAGTTATTCCACGCAACTGAAATTGCTCCAGCTAAGACGAGGCGGACTGTGAAGGATATTTGTTTGTTAGCTTAAGAGCTGGTAATCACAAATTATTTATCAGTGTATTTTACCTACATATTGTGCCCAGAATTTATTGATGCTCAGCATCTCGAAGAGCAGCACAAACGGAGCAGAAAATATGGATACAATGAGCGGTCCAACAAATGTGCGTGGGACAACTCCTGGATACTCGTGATGATCATACTGCGTGAAATTGTTGCGCAGATACAAAATATCGTGCATGGCCTGCAAATTGAAGCTCTCCTCGACCTTTGTGAAGGGTGTATACACGAGGTGGGCCGCGGCCGTCAGGAAGACCAGCCAATCCATTTCCATTCACAGTTGCAGTCAGAGCGAACGAATAAAGATCAATATTGGTGCTTAGCTGGATATAAAATTGGCATATTACATAATTGCCATAATTGTTGTGACACCAAATTGTACGTATATTGTTAAATGCACATATATTTCATGTATAGTGACGTATTACTATCATCAACAAACCCGGCCGGCGTCAACAAATATTTGTAATTGTTATCAAAATCGATTTAAATTTTCAGCATTGCCAAGTGTGTCCAATTACCCTGGCATACAATGTATATTTGTTTTTCTTTGGAGCCAAATTTACATTTCCAAAATCAAATCGAAATTTGTTTTAAAAATAGAACCGTTCCACGTTGAAAGCAACAAAAATATAAATACAACAGCAACAACAGGTCTGCCTATCAGCTGATCGTGACTCACGAGCTCTCACGATTGCAACCGCCGTGAATGGTAAAAGTTGGCAGCCCTATACAAAACTTGAGTTCATGCAATTTGAAATTTCAAGTCATTCTCGTCAGCTAGCCGAGTTTTCGACAAGCAGATAAAAAAAAATGGTAGCGTTCGACGACGAAAAAATGGAAAACGCTGATCCAAAAGTCTTAGATGCCAGTGACTTCTATGTTATCTATAAGAAATTGCAACTGCAGCTGGAACTGTTGCACGTTCAGGAGGACTACATAAAGGAGGAGCAGCGCAATTTGAAAAAGGAATATGTACATGCCCAAGAAGAGGTTAAGCGGGCTAAGGCTGTGCCTCTGGTTATTGGCCAATTTCTCGAGGCAGTTGATGAGAACACCGGAATTGTAGCATCCACCACCGGCTCCAACTATTATGTGCGCGTGCTGTCAACAATTGACCGGGAGCAGCTAAAGCCATCTGCATCAGTTGCATTGCATAAGCAAAGCAACTGTTTAGTGGACTTGGTGCCACCGGAGGCAGACAGTACCATCTCAATGCTATCCGCGGAGGAGAAACCTGATATTAGTTATGCGGATATCGGAGGACTTGATATGCAAAAGCAAGAAATACGAGAGGCCGTCGAGTTGCCATTGACACACGCTCATTTGTATAAACAAATTGGTAAATAAGTTCGCTAAACATAATAAGTTAAGTAAAAATATACCTCTCTAGGCATTGACCCTCCACGCGGAGTGCTCCTCTATGGCCCTCCTGGCTGTGGTAAGACAATGTTGGCTAAGGCGGTCGCTAATCACACAACAGCAGCTTTCATTCGTGTTGTTGGCTCGGAGTTTGTGCAAAAGTACTTGGGCGAAGGACCGCGCATGGTGCGCGATCTGTTCCGCCTGGCCAAACAGAATGCTCCATCTGTTATATTTATTGATGAAATCGATGCCATCGCAACTAAACGCTTTGACGCTCAGACAGGTGCCGATCGTGAGGTGCAGCGCATTTTGCTGGAGCTTTTAAATCAAATGGATGGTTTCGATGAAACAACCAACATAAAGGTAATTATGGCTACTAATCGCGCTGATACTCTAGATCCTGCTCTTCTACGACCCGGACGCTTGGATCGTAAGATTGAATTTCCGTTACCGGATCGCCGTCAGAAGCGTTTGATTTTCACAACCATAACAGCAAAAATGAATCTAGCCGAAGACGTCGACTTGGAAGAGTTTATTGCTCGTCCAGACAAAATCTCGAATGCTGACATTAACGCTATTTGCCAGGAGGCTGGCATGCATGCAGTTCGTGAAAATCGTTATATCGCTCATGCTAAGGACTTTGAAAGGGGCTACAAAACTAGCGTACGCAAGGACGAAGCTCAGCACGAATTTTATAACTAAAAACCATGTACAGAAAAAAGACTTAAAAAATATGTTTCGTTAAATACTATGCTGAACAATTAAAAACGCTCTAGTCGGGACTGCCCGACTACGACATCCCCTGAACCTTTGTTCGATTTTGCATTTTTACATATGTATGTATGTATGTATACACAGACAGAAAATAATATGAATGCAAGAAAAAAAAATCTAATTAAAAAAAAAAGTCCGTAGCGGCTCCGAACCTGCGACTCCTCGCTTGTTCTGTCTCTAACTAAAACACCACACCTAATTTTAATCTCGGTGACAAAAGATATGCTCAAAAAACTGAAAAATCACGATAACGGTTTTATTTGATATCATGGAAACGGAAAGTTATCGATTATCTGAAACGATGCGCCCTGTATACAGGGACCTTCCTGCAAAATTTCAAGTCTCTAGCTTTTATAGGTTCTGAGATCGACGAGTTCATATATACGGACAGACAGACGGACGGACAGGGTTAAATCGACTCAGCTCGCAGTCCTGATGAAGAATATATACACTTTATGGGGTCTACCACGACTCCTTCTGCCTGTTACATTAATTTTTTTTATAAAAAAAAAACAGTTTTATGAGTGGCGCGAAAAGTTCTTTTAGAATTTAACGGTTTTTTTGCTTACGTAAACGAGTGAATGCCTCCCAACTAAAAATCATCAGCTGTTTGTCACATCTGTGGTTGCCGCTTTTTCTGGTTAACTTATTTTCAATTTGTTTTTGGTCGCGATTGGGATATCTATTTTAAATGATTAATTATGGCTAACTTATCATCGGTGGAAATTTATGTGACCCGCATTAGGCCGGCCATAGAGAATTTCCTAGTTAAGCCCAATAAAGCTAACTTGTCGGAAGTTGAAAAAGAAATCATGGGATTTGACTTTGGACAAATTCGCCTATTTCAAATACAAATTGTAATGCCACTAGTGGTTCAACTAGGTAAAATGTCAGGGTAAGTGAATGTGTAAAGAAAAATTTGATATTTCCCAACTACAACTATTTATTGCGTAGGGAAAGTCAGGAGCTGCGCGCAAGTTTACTGGATTGCTTGCGACACATTATCTCCAAGTTGTATTTGACGGATAGCAAAGCCTTACGCTCCATACTGTCGGTGGTGCTACAACAGATTCGAACTTGCCATGGTGCTAAGATGATACCCAATCTCTCAGAGGAAATCAAATTGGCGGCTATACTTTGTATTATGGTAGCCCTCCAACGCTCCACGAGCGACGTGCTGGAAGCATTTTACGATAAGGATTCACTCGCGATCATTGGCCAAATATTGCTCACATCAATGGAGTTTATCTCAAATGAAAAGTACCGCAAATTAATTAATTCATCGCTTGAGTGCCTGCTGGTATTATTCTATGTGCACGATGACGCCGATGCTGGAGATGTGGTTTTGCGCAATCAGATAGCCAATACCATATTCGTGTTCCTACCCAAAATTGTTACCGTGCTGTTTACAACAGCCATGGCTGATGACAAGGTTGGTGAATCAACCAAAACTGTAAGTTTTAAATCAAAGCACATTTTGAGCTATGCAATTAAAGATCTTGGTATATATTGTAGTTGGGCATTAAAGCGCTGGGCCGCATCATCTGCATTATGTTTGAGGAAACAACAGACGAGTTTGTAAAGGCACGCTACGACGCGAATGCTTTCCAATCGCTCTTTGACACTGCTTCCGTGGGTGAGAACATGGATCATCTAAATGATATGAACATTTTCGGAAGCACACGCTTCACGCTTGAGCAAAACGAGGAACGCTTAAAGAAACTTCAAGAAAATTTACGGTGTGCGCAGTGGCTAGAAGCCACATCAAAACATATGCGCAAGATTTTCGTGAACACGTGTATTTTGCGAGCCCACAATTCTGTTGCAGTGCGTCGAATGTACGCGGAAATGTGTTGCTTGCTGCTGAGGAAATGTGCGCACAACTTGCATCAAAATTTTATACACGTTCTCGAGAGCGTGCTGGCGTTGTCAGAGGATGAGGAGAAGGACATCGCAAACATGTGTCGTGCGAGCCTAGCTGAGCTGCAACAGTTGCCATGCTATGCAGGCATTTTCGATGAGAATGCTGAACTGCTGCTAGATGCTCATCTTAACAAATGGCCACGAATTTTACAGGGCTGTGAAGACAGTGAACAGTTTGCCGAGCTGCTCTTTTTTAAGGGATTTTTGCGGAATGTAAGCGCTGATAAGTTACAATTGCTGTTGCTGTTACCCAAGAACCTGGATCTGTTTGTCATGTGTCTGCTGACGGCCCTTGATCAGCGCACGTCGGCGAACCTGCTCAATGAGGAGTACGCGTTACGACACATTCAAGAGGGTAGTGCAAAGGAATTAGAGGCACAGTGTGCCAAATTGCCTTGGCGCCAGTTCAAGTATCTTAATTCAAAGAGGTGCGTAGATGCTATCTACGATATTTCTGCATTATTAGGCACTGAGCCGTCTTTAAATCGTCTAATATTCGACGCTTGCCAGGATTTAATTGATCGTCGTAGCTCTGCCATGAATGAAGCGATTTTACTAATGACGCTGATGATAACGCGTCCGGAAAAGATTGCGCGTGAAAGCCGCCTATTGTTGGCGGGACTCCTTGTGGATCAACTTCTCGCCGATGAGCACTGGCATTTGGCATTGCAGCCGGATGCTGCGTGGCGGCTTAAGGTCAAAAAGGTTAGTCTTTCATGTAACCAGTTCTTAATTTTTTATTAATCTCTAAAACTATGCAGCCTTCTTCTTGGCTTAAAGATTACACACCTGGTCTATACTCGTCTGCGCTAGAAATGCGCATGCAGGATTGTGACTCTGATGATGAGAGCGAGTCAGTCCATAGTCGCGTCAACATTTTGGATGCACAGTTCAACGTGCAACATACTTGCCTAGTCTTGGACGCCCTGGGACATTGTGCCAAGTTTATTGGTGATACTTTTGATCGACACATATTTCGCAGCTTACACAAGGTGTTGCTGAAACTGGGTATATATGTTATTATTAATTCCTTAATATGTAATCTGACAGTCAAATTTTTAATTGTTTTAATTGCAGCCAGCAGCAACACAATGGTACATCAAGCAGCAACATTTGCATTTGTCTCTATGCAGTTGGCTTTGAAATATGCAGCCCCTTCACATTTCATAGAATGCTCCACGGACTATCTAACCTTTCATCTCAATGCACTTCTCAAGAAGGTAAGTCCAACATGTCAAATGAAAGCAAATTTGATTATTCAAAGTGATTTCAACTCCTCCATTGTAGTCACCCGAGAGTAGTGCAGCCGTAGATATACTTACAGTCGTATTACAGTACAGCACGCGTGACAATGTGCCACATTTGGATAGTATATTTCAAACAATATGCGAGGAGTGCGCCAAGTCGCATCAGACAGGGAATGTGCAATCGTATTTGCGCGTCTTTAATGCATTCCTGAGGCATGTGGTCAGCTGGAAAGGTTCTATTGCGACAGAGATCACTGACATCCAATGTCCAATGCAAGTGGATGAGGAGCACAACATCTTGGACACTTGGATAAATGTTCTTAATAAGCAGTCAGATGACACTCCTGTTGACTTAAATAGTGTGCCAAGTGATCAAGCAGACATAAATATGCCTGAAGCAGATATTGACGATTCTTCAGAAGAACAGCCTTCGAAGCCGAGTTTGCCGCGTCACATTGAAATTGTCAAGGAGATTATAAGTCAGTCAATTAAGATTCTTTCGATATCGGAGCAAGCACAGCAAATTCTTGCACTGGATTGTCTAATAAGTGGTGTACCACTGCTCGCCGACTATGAGGACGAGCTTCTGGTTCTAGTGCATCTTCTATGGCAACCGCTAATCGAAAAGTTTCGTCAAAAGGATCCGGTGGTGCTTAACAGATGCTTTAGCCTATTGCACATTCTTGCCCTGCACGCAAAGGAATTTATTTTAAAGGGCAGTCTAAACGATGTAATACCACAGCTTAAGCAGTTTTTGAAAGCAGCCAGCAACCACAGCAGCACAGAAACTTTACGAGCGCCCACTCAAGAATACAAGCTGCAGCTTAAACTGCTACAGGACCTGGCGATAGTCATACGCAGCCTGCAGATTGAGGGCAAACACCTGCATGCTTTGCTTAACATTGTAGTGTTGTACTTATCCCGAGCGCAGCCCAAAGAAATGCAAGCGCTGGCCGTGCAGTTCTATGAAAATCTAGCTACCTATAACGGACCGTTTGTGTATGTGACGCTCCTGCAACGTGCTCATCTTAAAGACTATAAAGCCAATGTGGATGCAATTTTTCACAGCTTATGTTTCAGCGTGGCAGCGCCAGTCGATCCTTATGTCAACAAATAAACTCTTTAATATCATTATAACAAAATTTGTTATAATCTTTATTCTCCTGAATTTATTTCATTCCAACGACTGGCCAACATTGGCTTCACATTTCCTAAAATTAAAATATCTGATCAAGTATTTGTTTCTAACTTGCATAGTTTTTTATTAAAATGACTTGTATAATAAGTTTATTTAAACAAGGATTGAACAAAAAATTTAATTTATACAGAATCGTAGCCTTTGGAAATAAAATTTAAGGTAAATGGGTTTTGTAGTTGAGTGTGGGAGCGCACATTATTGCCAATTTATAAATGCTATGCATAGACACAATACATTTGCTCACTGTTTACGTTTTTAGTATTTTTTTTTAATTCGCACAAACTCTGTACAGTGAATACTCAGATGCTTAGCACCAATAAAACTTAGCATCCGACTTCTAAAGCCATATTTATATAATCATTCTTGTATGCAACGTTTTTGTATCAAATATAGCTGGATCTGTTTTGAAGTGATTGCTATTCTGAAGCTCTCATCCCTACATACCACAACTCTTCCTCTAACTAAAATCGTAGAAAAATTAGCAAGCTGTGTACATAACGGTTTTTTTGAGCAATTTGGAGTCCGTGTTGTTTTTGATCGTTTTAATGCAGTTGTGGGTTTAAAAGCGTGGGCAGGGGTGTGGGAGTTTATGGTGTTCTTAGCTATTGTTATGCATAGGAAGCAGGCTGCTGTGACTACGCCAGCCAGTTCATCAGACTATTGGCATAGGCCATAGGCTTGACATCAGGATGTGGCTGTGAATATAATATACATAAGTATTAGCACATTAATTAAAAAGACTTTCAGCATTAACACTTACCACAGCCTGAAACGATGTGTAATTTGGTTTTAAATTGTTACCAGTTATTGTTATAAATGCGCCCATGTTGCCCATAGTATCACTGTGAATAGACGTCGAGGATTTGAATTGTTCTGATAATTTAAAAGTTTGTGGCACTTACCAATAATTTGGCGCTGAGAAGACAGTTATGCATTGACCATTGTGGGCCACCTCATAGCCCATATCTTTGACTTCGTGACTGCGAATGATGTAGTCCAATTTGTTCGTATTACAGAATGATTCGGTTACGTCCGGACCAAATTGTATGCCCACTCCGCGTTTAGATGGGCCACGGCCCATCCATTGCTGTGGATCGGACCAGAGCAACTCGCACATGAGTCCCTCCTCTGGTGGCTGACAGTTGCGTTCAATGCGTCTTATGTTATCCAATGTAACATTGTCTGATGAGAAGAGGCCACCATGCATAACCAGGATCTTCTGATTTATGCAATGGCATAACGGCAGCCAGTTAAATACTTGCGTAAATATATCCGCCATTGTACTGGTATACTTGGCTGTAACCTCGCCCGTGAACCCGTACATTTGATTCATATTAATGCTCTCGTGGTTGCCTGTTAACAATCATGTGAGTTCAGAGTTTGCCGATTGGCGTCACAAATTTCAACTTACCTCGTGACAAGAAGAAATGGTTTGGATACAGCAACTTGAAGCCGAAGAGCGTGAATATGCATTCTACAGAGAATGAACCTCTATCAACAAAATCGCCATTGAATAGATACGGATTCTTTTCAGAAGGCAGCCCGTTTATTTCGAAGATATACATAAGATCATAAAACTGGCCATGTATATCGCCACAAATAGTGAACTTCTCCTCATCTGGAACTTTAATATCCACTAAGGAAGGTTGTGCCCGCATATACACATCAATGTCACAGAGTATCTGAAATTTACATATTTAATAGCACAATATTTAAGTTGAATTGGTGTTTAGCAATTTACGCTACCTTATAGGCGAATTTGCGATGCAGTCTCTTTTGCGCCTTATAATGCTCCATAAGGTCTTTCATGAATTTTAAAGTAACCTTGCCATCCTCCAGTTGAGGTCCCTTATAATCGTCCTCAATGGCTAAATTAACAATGAGGATAAATCAATTATGAATGCATGGATTCGTTTATTTATTAAAAAAACAAAATAAAATGAGTACTTACTGATGTTCTCCATGTCCCTATACATCTCCGACAGAGATTTCTCAGGCTTATCTACAGCAATAGCACGCTCAAAGGCACGCATCTTAACAATCTTACTGCACTCGGTAAATTTTAGTTTTGCGTCCTTATCATTGGGTCTGCATTTGGCCACCTAAACAGATAGCTTATCAATTCATGCGTAACAGGTTTTCAGTGTAATAATTGCACTTACATATTCAAAATCAGATAGCGCCTGTTTGAACTTGCCCAGGGACATGTGCGCCGCTGCGCGCCGATAGTAGCCCTTCAAGTAAGCGGGATCAGTTTTTACTGCCGAAACGCCATCCTGCAGAGCCAGACCAAAACTTTCCTGACGTAAATGCGCCAGAGCCCGATTCGCATAGTAAATTGCACTGCTGGGGTAAAGTTCTATGGCTTTGGAATACATGTCAATGGCTTTCGAGAAATCCTTAGCTGCAAAATGACGAAATGGGTGTAGTTACATTTTGAAAATTAACTATCTGCTTAAACTATAAGCTGCACTTTTGAAATAGTAAAAGAAAATGTAAAAATTATTTCATATAGCGCCACTGCCAGTCAATTGCTTTTAAGGTTAGGTCGAGACAAAACGAACTGGCAACAGGGGACGCGCTGTGGGTGCATTCAAGTTCTTATTAGATTGCATGTGCATTCAGACATTTTTGTAATATCAAGTTGTTGTTTGTTTGTGTGTTATGTATGTGATAAATGACAACTTACTTTTGAGCAAATCATTTCCCTTGTTTTTGTACTGTTCAGCCGCGGCAAAATCTTGTTGCGATGCATCCGTCGGTGAATCATGTTTGGTGGCATTAATCTCGGCATTGGACACTTCTTCCTGCTGATTATCCGAAGATTTCTGTTGGGTTTCCAGTTCTGACGACGACATATTTTATTTTAATTGATGATTTTTTTCTGCCTAGTTGTTCCCTAATATTATTTACTGTCTGCAAATTTTCAAGAGTTGATAAACGCCAAAATGATTAGTGCTGTGCAACAAGCTGAAAGGCGCAACTTATCGATATATTGAAGTTTTAAAACCCAGATGACTTCTCAGCTCAGTCATAAAATATTTATATTTATACAGCAGATACATTTGTCTATAGCTTATTGCAAGAATACATTTTAATTGGCATACCATTCAAGTAATGTCAGGGCACTTCATTGCTAATACTCGTTAACGTGTTTAACTTTTCTGCAAAACAAGTGCAGGTGTTGCACAACGCCGCATACATTATTATCGATATACTTCAAGAGTTGCAACAGCTGTTATGAGCTGGGCTTTGTAATCAAGCGGTGAAGAAAAGTTAGAAACGGGTTGTTAGTATAGAAACTTTGTGGCGAATAGCAGCTACTAAGGCACAGAACCAGAATCTCGGTTTAGTTAACTACAAATCGAATTGCAATTAAAATCAGTCGGCCTCTTGAACTCAATCGCAAATTGTCCATTTTCAAGTGCTTGTGCGTGGGTGTGTCAGTGTGAGACAGTGAACAACAGCAAATATGTCTATGATCAATTTATCAGTAGACCGAGAGTTCCGTTATATTATTCAATGGTTTAACGAGTGGAGTGAGCTGCAACGCGATGATTTTGTCTATGTATTTGTGGAGTATCTGACTAAAGACACATCCGTGAGTGCAGGCGAAGATGGATGTGCTGGCAGCACCTATGTAAATGGCGTCGTCAATTCTCTGGCCACGTCGGGTGTGCAGGAAAAGCCCATGAGTCTTTTTCAATGCCGTGTAACTATATAAAGAACTTGGTTTTTTCATTGTTTCTTTTGCTAAGTTTTTTTTTTTGGTAACAGATTAAACTGTTTCGCCAGTGGAGTCCCAAATGGCCGATCGAATTCAAATGCCAATTGCAAGAGAAAATCAACGAATTGGACCCAAAAGTGGGCGAAAAAATCATCAATGAACTAAAGACACCACATTCTATGCACAATGGTGACGTATCTGTGCATTTAAATGTAAATGGAACTAACGGCAACGGGCACTCTGAATTGGAGCAAGCAGCAGTAGACCCAGAAATGTTGCCAAGTACAATAGAAACGCAGACAGCAGCAGCCGCAGCACATGCAGAAAACGGAGACACCGATCAGACTTTGGAGATAGTTAACGATAACCATTTAGCAGCGATGTTGCGTCAAGAAACGCCAGTTGATGATGATGACGACCAGCTCACTGCCAATGATTGCAATGCTGATACTAATGGCATTCATGTGTCGTCGGCTGCAGTGACAACAATTGCGGTGAATACGTCCCCATCAGACCAGTCGCAGTCGCAGTCGCAGCAGCAGCAATCGCAACCGACCATCGAACCTGTAGAACAGGTCGAGAATAATGTTTCAGCCAGTGTCATTGTCTCTGTTGCTGCTGCGCCAGAGGTACTCCCGGTGGCATAGATACACGGGTGCTTGTGGCGCTTGTTATGAGAGCAAGCGAGAAATAAAAGTAAAGGCTTATTGGAGCAGTTGGGCACCACATACGCATAGCATTGTACGCCATCAGAATCAATACATTCCATATACATATACATATATTAAGCTCAATTTAATTTTTCATGTGAAAAACATTTGTGTTTAAGTTAAGCTCACTTACTAAATATGTTAGTAATATTTTAAGTACAATCTATGATCAAAATATATATGCAAGCTTATTATTCAAGTGCAACTTTTAAAGGATGTTAAAATCTATCAATCAAAAGCTTTCAGAATTCTAACGCATACAACAGAAAAACATGTTTTCTCTTCTTAGTGTGCGTGTCTGTCTGTGTGCTTTACTTTAGTGTTGCCGGCACTTTGACTTACGCACGAGGTGTCAGTGCCACTCGGATTTCGGGCCAGTTATGATCGTTCGGTGCCTTTGCTTTGCCCAGATCTACTAAAATTTGTTACTGTGTGTGTGTGTGTGTGTGTACATGTGTGTTTCTTTGTTTACATGTGTAGTGGTGGCTATTTCATAAGTTCAGCTTTTGGGGCATACAATTTGTTTTTGTGCTCCCTCTTTGTTTTGATTCGCTGTTGATAATAAAAAAAAATTTAAAAAGCAAAACAACAGCTGCGCTCCGTCGTCGAAATGGAAATGGAAATAAGATATACTCAGATATTGAACCAATTTATTTCAATTTTATTTTGCACCTCGAAGGCAAAAGTTGTGTGTCGCGCCAGGCATTCCATGATCAGTTAAGAATAGTCCACAAATTGACGACTGTGCGCGCGACTGTGTACGTGTGTGTGTGTGTGTGTGTGTATCTGTGCGGGATCAATCGAAGCAGCTTTTGAATAAAATCTAAAATGCATTTGTTTTTTATGAAGTTAATTTGCATTACAGTTATTAGCACATTGTGCTTTCAATGTGAGTACAAAACCAACGACTTAAACAACGAACTTGAGCTAAGCAGCAATTGGAATCGATTCGTTCATTACAAATCGTATTCGAAGTAAAAGAACAGACGTCATCTCTGTCGTCTTTTGGCACTGGGTCAAGGTCAATGTCTAGAAATTCCCCAAGCAAATATGCTAACATCATGCTCAGAGCCGCCAAGCGAAGGGCAATAAACTACTACAATATAATTACGAAAACGATGGCAAAAAGTGACTCAGTAATTGCTGAGCCGGACTTTTGTTGGCGTTTTGGCCACTTCTGGTTTGCAGATATTGACCTTGACTATTGGGTTGGTTTTCGTCTTACATACATATATGTATATTTTTTTCCAATTTAATTATTTGCACGTGCGTTCACCTGTTACCAAATCCCATTTTTTGCAGTTGTTTGCCCCGCCAGCTCCTGCCATTGTATACGCATTAAGGACTGTGTGCCCTTTTCCCGGCTTTTGCTAAATCACAAGCCGGAGGAGCGCTCCTCTGTATTTTCCATGGTTCACTCAGCAGGCTGTGGCTTTCATGGTCTCGATCCTCTAGTCTGCTGTCCTCATCATAAGGCGGCATCTTCTCATACCAGTCGCAGTTCGCGCTTTGCTCCCACCGAGCGCTGGGTTTGGGACAGTTCGAGTAGCTCAAAGCGCAATGCCAGGCTCAACTTTAACTTCAATCGGTTTGTGGCGCACGAGACCGAAATGCAATTGCACGACTATCGAGACTTCAACGCTCAACGCAACTGTCCCCAGCCAATTGAAGAGGATTATGATGATCATCCCTTTAGTTTTGGCAGCGGTCATCACTTTCACTATCACATTGACCACGAGCCTGAGGAAGAACCCCGTCCGACACCTGTGGATAGACCAATCGCGTTTCCGGGCGACTTACGTTTTCAGCACACAACAGGAATAAGAGTGCAAGGCGAGCTAATGGCCGATGCAAGCCAGGAGCAAGTTGTTCAAGACAACGCAGCAGTCACGCCCACTCCCACGCCCACGCCCATGTCCACGCCCACTGTCACAGCAGAGCCAGCTATACGAATGAACTCAGCCAATTGTGGGATCAGTGTGAACACACGTCTCTTGGGTGGGGACGAGGTTGTGCCAGGACAGTATCCATGGTTCGCCCGGATCGCCTATCGCAATCGCAGTGAGTACCACATTTTTAAACGTAAAATTTATTAATACGATCCAATTGAAAAGTGTTTACCAATGCTTAAGTGTGTGTGTGTGAGTGTGTATTTTGTTAGGATAGCCCTCGACATTGGGTTAAGACACATTAAAGCACGAAATAAACATAACGTAAAAGTAACATTAATTATCCTAGCTGGTTGGCCACGTTGGACATTTGCATGGTCAAAAAACAGCCAGTGGAGAAAACAAGAACTGCCTTTAGAAGTGACATCGAGTTCTCGCTGAGCTCATATCCTTGTGGATCCTCGTCACGATAACCCGTACTTCCCTTTTGACTAGAAGAATGCTCGCTAACCTGAGTGGGACTCGGTTGACGTGGAACATATGGATAGGCACTTTGTTCGGGTGCAAACGCATTCGGATTGTATGTTACGGGTGGAGTGTTGTTGTAATTTGGATAGCCACCAGAGTTGCCATAGCCTTGATCATTATTTTGATTACCATAATCTTGCTTACGCTTCGGGCAATATTGGCAACTGGCACTTGTTTCAGTCGCACTCTTGCAGGGGCATCCCTTACTCATTTTTTCAGATCTGCAAGCAATATTCACGAAAAATTGATTAATCTACTTCCATTTCATTCTATTCACAGCCAGCAATCGCATCAGCTACCGTTGCTCGGGCTCACTCATTTCCAACAACTATATTGTTACCGCAGCCCATTGTGTTGTTAACTTGGTCAGCGATCTGGAGATGTAAGTCTAGGCTAATAGTACTAACTACTTCTCTAAACAATTGTCCATTAATTGTGGTTAATTCGTATTTAAGTACGTATGTTCGGGTTGGTTAATCTAAAGTTCTATATCTATGTGTATGTATTGGAATATAATCTGTTTAATACTTGGTTCAACGACCTGCTGATAACCCCAACTGTAGATTTCAGGTGCGTATAGGCGATGACATCTCCGGCCAGCAGGACTGCTCCCCAGACACTGCCAACTGCAGCCGACCAAATATATTTAATATTGTGAGGGTGCTGGTGCATCCGAACTACGATCAGCCGAAATATGCGAACGATATTGCTCTGCTTGGTCTCAACAATAGCATTAGTAAGTTTGTTTTCTCATGCCCGTCAAAGATGGTAGCTGTACATTGTGAAACTTTTCCAGGTGAATTCACACCAATATGCCTACCTTTGAATAGCACGGCTGCACTTGCTGATAGATTGATCGGGCAAATGGGAGTTGTGGCCGGTTGGAGCACAAAAACGGAGAGTATGTTGCTGTAGCTAAGATAAATAAAACTGAATTGAATCACGACGATTAATTTTTAATGTGAAATGAACTTTTCCCGCTTACTCTGATATAGATAATATTTCAAACAGTTCCGGCAGCACAGCCTCGGTGCGATTCATCAGATTGCCCATTGTGAATACGACCAGTTGTGCGATTACCTATGCGACGCTTAGCGAGAATTTCCAGCAACCGATTGTCATCACGCCGAATCATCTGTGCGCCCAGGGCCAGCCCATGAACGATGTTTGTCGCGGCGACAGTGGCGGTCCCTTCATGGACGACGGCACCTCTGGCCTATTGAATGCCAATGGACGTTACACGCTGCTAGGAATCGTTGCCTTTGGGCCAACTCTATGCGGCGTTACAACAGTCCCGGGCGTTTATACGGCTGTCAGCTCCTTCATGAATTGGATTTTTGACAGCATCAATAGCCAATCCCAAATGCCAATGCTTAGTACATGAACGGGACAGTTGCCTGAGGCATGACTTTCTCCAAAGCTTTTCAACGCCAAAGCCAAAAATCTACACACATATATATATATCTATACGTGTATGTGTGTGTGTAGAACACCGTTGTGTATTATTCCTATACAAAAACTACTATAAATAAATAGAGAAAACAAAATACTTGCAGACTTAAGCTGTTTCTCAAATTATATTCAAAGCAGCAAAGAAGAAGGCGAAAGACTGAAAGCTCGAGCCAAAGCTCGAGTCAAAGCTCGAGTCAAAGCTCTCTATTAAGCTGTGCTCACGGCTTGCCGCGTCTCAGTTGTGCGCGAAGCCTTGCCCTGGCCCCTCCCATTGTTGCGAGCGGCTGCTGAGTGGAATTTAACGGAGATTCCGTTTTAGTCATCTTATTTACTTAATTGCGGCGTTTACTTCGATAGGATACTTTAAATATATTGCAAAATAACTGACGACTTTTTAACCGAAATTGTGTTATATAAAAAGGAGACAAAAGCATGTTTAAAATAATTGAAATCATTTTCATTTTTGGGATTGGTGTAATTTTGGCATATGCGCGTAAGTAAATAAAAAGGCATAAGTGAACGAAATTTGTGTAGAATCATTAAAGATGCCCAAAGAATAATGATTTAGACACACAAATATCTGCATGTTTGTATGTAGATGTGATCATATGAGAGGGCCTTCACATCTCTCGTTAGATTATTTGCTATTCCGAAACTAGTTTTTATAACTAAGCGTAAATACAAATTATTAATTCAAATGCCCAATACATTCTTACAATATAATTATACAGTTCTAAGATTCTTAGTTTTTGTTTTTGTGGCTTGGACGCAGAATTTTATTTTCCGAACGAGGCTAACAAAGTGCCGAACTATGGACGCTGCATTACGCCCAACCGGGAGCGTGCGCTGTGCATCCACCTGGAGGATTGCAAGTATTTGTATGGAATACTGACATCAACACCCCTGCTCGACGCTGATAAACTATATCTGAGCCGTAGCCAATGTGGCTATTTCAATCAGAAGGTTTTGGTAAGTCACCCATCCATTAATTTACCCATTCGATAATGACGCAAGCAATCGCTTTCCTTGCAGATTTGCTGTCCGGATCGTTACCGGGACAGTTCGCCGGTAACTACAGTGCGAACCCCCACGAACAAGACAAACACAAATCTATTGCCATTGCCGGGCCAGTGCGGTAATATATTATCGAATCGCATTTATGGCGGCGTCAAGACAAAAATCGACGAGTTTCCCTGGATGGCGCTGATCGAGTACACCAAAGGTAACTATCCCACACTTGCAAGAGCTCTAGCTGAACAGTTTCCGTTTCTCAAGGCAGTGGCAACAAGGGTCACCATTGCGGCGGCTCTCTCATCAGCACTCGCTACGTGGTGACTGCATCGCATTGTGTCAATGGCAAATCTCTGCCTGCAGACTGGCGGCTAACTGGAGTGCGCCTGGGCGAGTGGGACACGGAAACGGATCCGGACTGTGAAGTCGATGTGCGTGGCATGAAGGACTGTGCACCACCGCATTTGGATGTGCCTGTGGAGCGCACCATACCACATCCCTCGTACGATCCCAGCTCCAAGAACCAAGTCAACGACATAGCCCTGCTGCGCATGGGACGCCAAATCGAATACACCGACTTTGTGCGTCCCATTTGCCTGCCGTTGGACACGAATCTGCGCTCATCAACGTTCGATGGCATTTCAATGGATGTGGCTGGCTGGGGAAAAACGGAAGAGAAGTCGGCCAGCAATCTGAAGCTGAAGGCCGCCGTTGATGGCTTTACTTTGACCGATTGCCAGTCCGTCTACAGCCGCCAGAGCATTATTCTGGAAAATACACAAATGTGTGCTGGCGGCATGGAGGGCGTAGACTCGTGTCGTGGCGACTCTGGTGGACCGCTCATTGGCCTAGACACAAACAAAGTGAACACTTACTACTTCTTGGCGGGCGTCGTCTCTTTCGGACCCACGCCCTGTGGCCTGAACGGCTGGCCAGGCGTATACAGTCGAGTTGGAGCTTACGTGGACTGGATACAGTCTACGCTGGAGCCATGAAAATATTCCAATAGCTTTCATTAAGTTGCGATTAAAGATAAGGGAACCATGACAAACAATAACCAATTCTTTGAATTAGCCTTAATTCTAATAGACCAACAGGAAAGACTGATAGTTAAAGTTTCTTTAAGATGGACCGTAATATCATCTACAGTATATATAATTTTTCATATTTATTTTGAGGGCAAATATATTTTGGGGCTCAGCCTAAAGTTATGCTTTAATAAATCTAAGTCGAATGTTGTAAGAAACTGGTCCATAGACCATATGATATATGTCATATATCATATCATATCATATGGGGTAATTAAAGTACTCTTTGTGCAGAGTAAATATACATAGGTAGAACTGCTTAAAATCCGAATATATGCTTAAGTGACTTGTGTTACATTTAATACAAATTAAATTATGCAATAAATTATATGTATGTATAAAGGTTTACAAATTTAACACATGCAGTTCAACATTATGTGAACCAAAATATTGTACACTAAAGCTTATAAAAACTGTTTTAAGATTTCCACTGTTATTTTGGTTTTTATAATTTACTATCGGGGTACCCAGCAATATTTTGGATTTTAGTGGCGTGCAAGTGCTACGATAAAATAATAATCACAAGCTAAATTTTCCAAATTCGAATCAAAACATTGCAACATGCATACGATCCCTTTACTGCAACTTATTTATGAGCGCAACGATGCCAAGCGACTCTGCATTTCCTCGAGCTCCTCGCCTTCGTCGTCATCGTCCTCGACCGCAACTCGGGAAGGAGCTGCAGGTGTTTTGTCTGCTGGTGTTGCCTCTGGTGGTAGTGGAGCCTCTCCCAGTTTACCGTCCGTTATTTCCCAGAGTACTTTGTCAACCTCCTTTGCTGCCTCCTCCTCCAGCTCCTCAGACTCTTCCAGCGAATCCATGGTCTCGTCCAACATCTCCTCGATTATGCCTGCCTTCATCATTTCCTTTGACATGTCACGCATAATGCCTGCCAACTCCGGATATCGAACAAGACTCTGCATGGCCTGCATGACTTCTGTGGACTTTTGTAATGACCCAGCAACCCGCAACGTAGCTATAGGAAAAATGCAAATTTCAGCTTAAGCCACGGCCATTGCAAGAAATTCAAATTTACGTACACAATTGATTTTTCATCTGCATCTGAATTGAATTGAGATGGGCCTTAGATGTATATATCCGATTTATAGCTTTCCGCGCATTAACAATCTCTTTAGCGAGAATGATGCAGGTGTCCCGGTCACTTTTTTGAGCGGCCTGCTTAAGAGACCGTTTTACTTTTTCCTCCTCTCGCTGTATGCTCCGTATCTGCCTATCAAGCTGATTACCCTCCTTTCGTATCTTGTGCGTCCATTCTTGCACCTACAGATGCGAAGAAACAGATGTTGAAAATGAGAATCAAAACAATTGGAACATGACATCATTTCATGGCCGCCAAACGGCCTTGTTGCTGCGCAAAAAGAAAATCGACTATTGCGAAGAAATTCTTAACCTGTTCTTTGGGGTCTTTGCTGGGAGTTTTGCCAAATAAGCCCATTTCGTTTTTCTTATAGCGGTACGCTAATTATAATAATATTGTTTAAACTATTCGACTTAACACTGTCCGTGAGTCATTTTTTTGTAATAGGTCTGGCAGCACTTTTCCAATGTTTATATTTCAATTTGAACAGTCTGGCAAGGCCTACATAAATGGTGTATGCAGCTTCTAAGAATTTTGTTCAATACGATGTGATTTTCTAATAAATAACTATTTGATTTTGTTGATTTATTAATCAGTACTAAATAGTATTTTAAAACTTTTTTTCAACAAAAATAATCTAAACTATAAACTATCGATACACAGATCATGTTGAATTTCGCAATGGCATCGCGGGCAAGCAAAATAAATTTTTTGCTCATTGATCAGCATACTATTCCAAGTGAAGCAGGCACTTTATAACACTAGTGCACCAACCGCGCAATTGCGATCATGTATACGGCTTGTGCATTTATTTAATTCGTACTTAATTTTGTAGTCGTGTCGATAGTTAAAAGAATACAATGCAGTCAAATGCAATAGTTAGTTGCTTATTACTGTTGTTCCATAATGTGTGCTGTTACCAGGATAACTGGGTCGAGCCCCATGCGTGGTCGGAACTAACAACGAAATCTTATAATGCAGGTGAAGATTCCTGCCAATGCCAGGCTCTGCCGCCTGATGGGAAATCACTGGCAACAATAGAGGATCAGTTAGCATTAATGTATTTTAAAAAGTTTGTTAATAGTTTATTCAGTCGCAAAACACTTAAGGTAAGTGGCGGTTACGGTTGTAAAATTTGATCTTATGACGTCATGTCAATGTTTGTTCTAATCATTTTTAGTACGGTAAAACTACAAAGCTTTTTAAACGATCGCTGCTATTTTCATTGCAAACGTCAGAAGTCGATGAGCTTGAAGCGGTTCAGGATGTACGTGATCTTGATATTTTACTTACCAAAATACTTAATGCGGCAGAAGATGTTTCCTTGTCGTCGGATCAGACTAACGACGACTATATGTATACTCACCAGCCAATGGGAGTACGTGCGCTTGTTATGGATATTTTCAAGGATTTTTTACAGTTAATCAACATTTCCGAGGTTTGAGTCGTTGCTATTAATGGCATATGTGGACATATATGGCAAGTACTATTAACCAAAAACTCGTTTTGCCAGGTGAGGTTCATATTGATAGTGCTGTTGACTATTGCTACCGGATGGATTGTGCACAAGCGATTTCGATTTTCTGCAATAGCCATCATTGTAGGTGGAATCTTCCTGTATGGCTACTTTGTTACTTATTTAGAGTGCAACAGGGTATGTCTTACAAAATACAATTAAATCGAATTGAGCATAGTTCTAATTGTTTTCATTTAGAAACTAGAGGTTGAGGCTGTGATTGAAGTAATCGACAGCCACCAAAAGTCCACGGACGATGCTAATAAGACATGGTTTTCAAGCATATTTGGCTATTTTTTTAAAGAGTCTCCAGCAGAGCAGCATAAACAAAAAATATTGTTAGTATTACTTACTGAACAATATATTCAGGAACCCTAAATTAAACACTTTATTTATGCACATTGCAGAAAATCAAGCAAATTACATATGCCTTATTGTCGACCAGACCACGTTTTCATAATGTATACGAGTGAAATGTTCCTCAAGCAAATTGAAATGATTTTGGAAAAGACTACTCACACCATTACAAGCTTAAATTGTAAGTGTTTAAATCTTTAAACAGAGCTTAAAATATATTTTATTCTTATGTGTCTTTTAAACAGCTGGATTATCATTTCCATATAACTTGATTGCACCATTCGCATTAGTCTGTATGATTGGGTTCATCCTAAAGTTAATCTTCAAGTACGTTATAAGTCCTAAGGCTTGGATGGGACTTGTTCATGGCAGATCCGCTGTTGCGTCTGCACCTACGCAGCAGCAAGCCCTTGCAAACGAAGCTGCTGGAGATCGTTTGTCGGGTGAAAATCTTAAGATATTACTTAATGTCATAGGCACCTCCAACATGACACAATCCCAACAACAACTACAACTGCCAGTGTCGGGTGTACAAGAGTTGCTGGAACCATTGGAAGCACCACCACGAACGCCAGAGAAAACACAATCTGAAAGCAGGCAAAGTTTAGAGCCAGCTTCAAACGAAAATGCGAATATCAGCAATTCCTCTTCAGACATCGCACAGTCAGCTGGTTTTACCGTAGTGGATGATAACGAAGACGTAGATCATATTGCTAGTTTTTAGATATGGGCTTCTTTTTTTCTTTTAAATGCTGTATTATATGTAATGTTCATGGTCATATTTTTTTCATTGACCAATTAATTGGCAAACGTTTTTACATAATTCTGTTACCAGTTGATATTTTCATAGTTAAATTATTCTTTATTTAAATTATTTTGCGTGTAATTATTTCATTTTTGCACGATAATTATTATAAGTTAAATCTCCAACAATAAGATTTCATTAAGTGTCATTAATAGGCCTCCCAAAACTGTCTATTACATGTTTATATTATGCTACCGGCCATTTCAAAAATGTATATATGTATATACCAATAATGCCAATTGCTGAATTTTTGTTCATATTTACAACATCTTATTAGCATTGAGTGTGTATGTCTGTGTTAGCTGCATATTTGAAATGTAAGCAATAATCAAATATTCATCATGAATAAACTAGTTCAATATACAACTTATATGTTGTTTGTATAATAATTATATGTATATTCATAAAAAAAATTATAAATAATTCGGTGTAAATATATTCATTCGTTGTATTTTAAATTATACTTTTGAATTACATATACATACATATTGATGCTGTATTATATTTAAATAACATTCCCTTATAATTATTTTGCAACTAATTATCCATTTTATGTATTGTATTATATATTGTACTCCAATACACGGCACGTACATTTAAGCCATAACCAGTTTCGCTGGCAAGAGCCCAACAAACCTAACTAAACCTAGGGAAACTAAGCGGAAAACCTAAAGCACGCAGGATCATGCTAATCGTACATAAGATTCAACTAAGGCTGGCATTAGAATTACATATAATATACTATGTATGTATTCTTTTCTATGGCGAACTGAGAGATTTTATCTAATTGATTTCTGAAATCTTATACGCAAATTGGTCCGCTATCAAAATCTTGTTTAATAATTTCACTACACAAATTCAACAATATAGTAGATAAGTATGTACTATGTTATATTTTTTATATATGTGTGTATGATTTCTATTTATTAAGTTATTTCCACTATGCTTTTAAATCATATCTAAACAACGAGCAAGTGGTGTTTATATTGTGTGTTCACTGTGTGCATAAGAAATGAGCAAAGTCATAATTAATATAATTACTCGTCCTCTTTCATGTTCGCCCTTAGGTTGGCAAAAAATTACATTAGGTTTTAACAGCAATTAAGTGGATTAATTTTTAATTAGCTGAACGGGGTAAAAAACTAATGCCCTTATTTTTTTTTTTTGTGTAATATCAAACAACAGTAAAACGACGCGAAACTATTTAACCGTTAACCTTCTAATAGACTTTAAATCCTACGCCCACGCATAAGCCAACCCAACTATTATAATTTTGCAAATACCACAATAATTTGTAAACTGTGCTCGTTTTTAAAAAACAGGCAACTTATATTCCAATTCGCAACATATCCTTCGATGTAAGTGTGTGTTACTATCCTCATTAGCACTAACTCTACAGTTTCTGAATTAGCGGCAAAAATCGTGCATGATGCCGGGCATGATGATCCCGAATGCGATATATAGTCATGCATGGCCTAATCTTTGACTAAAGCTAATTTGTTTTCGTATTGTATTTTTAAATGTTAATAAACTTCAGCAAATAATTGTAAATGAATACATATTCCATCATACGTACATATGTATGTACTAAAAACAATCTCTTCGTAAGACCTATGTACCATAAGTTGAAACAATTTGAAAGAAATTAACACACAATGCTTATGCGTATTTTCTCGGGATCATCAAGTGTGGGTGTGAGAGCAGAGTGTGAGTATTATTTATACATTATAAGTGATGTTAGTGGCAATTATTCAATTTTTTGTTTTTTTCTTTAAACATTTTTGGTGGTAAATAGTTATACAGCAATTGATTGATAGTCAGATAAGCGCTATTGCAGCAAACGAATCGAATCCATATCTAATAAGGAAACTCGCTTCGGATGCGACAAATGCTCCAGAATTCTCGTTAGTATTTCTCTAGACCTCTAGACCATGTCTTCTTCTGTTGTGAAAATGGATCTTATGTAAATACACATTGTAATTGGTTTATCTTTAGTACAGTAAGTAGATAAAATTGTATGTCTTTTAAGTAGGTACTTTGGCTTTTCATTTGGGATATACATATATATATAGTATATATGCTATATATATATTCTCGTATAGTACATATTATAGCATTATGATATCTGTTTAATGTACACATCTATTGTGTGTGTGTGCGAGTATGTCATGTAATGTATGTAGTATGCAGTATGTTATGTATTTGATATGTATGCCGTTACGTTCCAAAGAAATCAATTCGTATCTATGTATGTAGTTTATGATCTGTGTGAGTTGTGCGGGCGGGGGTGGGGCGTCGGTATGGTGGTTGCCTTCTACATTCTGCTAGACTAGAAGGTGTTGCGGATAAAATCTATGTATGCAAAATATACTTGTAATGCTGTCTTATAGTTTTCATTTTTTTGTTTTTCTTCTTCCATCTATAATTAATAATATATTTCTCTTCTATGCAGGATATTCTCTGATAACATCAGTCCCTATCTGTTATATAGTATATGTATGTTTGCATATGTATTCTCATTGTTCGCATGTGTGTGTGTGTGTGTGTGTGTGTGTGTGTGCGAGTGTGAGGGATGAGTTCTCGAGTCCTGCCACTGTCCCAATGCGAGTATTTGTCTGTCACTAATCTTGTTTGCGAACTGGTTACATAACGCCGCACTTCTCCTTCACGCCGGCGCCACTGGCACTGGCCTCTCCGTTTTCGGGTATGGCTCCATTGGTCTCCTTGCACTTCTTCTCCTTTTTCTGTTTCTTTTGCTTTTTTGTGTCCAGCTGCAGTGAGACGGTGCGCGTCTTTTCCATGTTGAGCAGCTCCTGAAACAGCTCGGTCACATTGTGATTGGTTTTGGCCGATGTCTCCATAAAGGATATGCTCCAAGTGGTCGCCTGCGCCTGCCCCTCAATTTGCGACACTTCGCGCAGCTCAGTGCTCTCGTCGCACTTATTCCCTACCAGCATCACCGGTATGGAGTTTACATCGCCCTGGAAATTAAAATCATACGATTAATATTCCCCCTTTAGTCTAAGCTAAATGTCTCTGGGCTCACCTTTAGCTCTTTGATTAGCTCCCAGATGGGTCGTAGCTCCTCTAGGCTCTGCTTCGAGCACACGGAGTAGACCAAAATGAATGCGTGACCCTTGGATATGGACAATCGCTGCATAGCCGGAAACTGATGAGATCCTGTCGTATCCGTTATTTGCAAAGTGCAAATATTCTTGTTGCAGCTGATGACCTGCAGCAGCAAAGAGAGTTCGAATTGAGCATGGATAAAGAAATAAGATGCTGGGTTTTTAGACGACACCCACCTGCCTGTAGGTGTCCTCTATGGTGGGTATGTAGCTCTCGCGAAAGGTGCCCTTTATGAAGCGCAGCACCAGAGAACTTTTGCCCACGCCGCCAGCCCCAAAGACCACGACGCGATAGTCGTTGCTTTGCTCCGGCGCTGCGCGAGTCACCTGATTCTTTTGCTCTGTCATCCTGTTAGCGTTGAAGGGAGGACCTGTTTGGTTGTTTAGTTGTCAGAAGAGGAGGCTTGCTGTTTGCTAGGTTGTCGACCACTACACGTATGTGTGTTTACTTGAGCGCCATACTCTGGTTTATCTGGAACGATTAAGTAGCAAATCAATTGGTCATATTACGCCCACACACGCACAACCTCTTTGCGGCACGCTCGGCTTGCGTCTGCATTTGGGTACCTTGTGCCACATTCAAAACATGGAGTCTATGCGTGAGAGTGCGGTTAATTTTAACCATGTGCCATTCTGGTTTATGTTAAGGTAGGCTATTGATTTTTTTCTCTAGGTATAAATACTATTTGTTAAAATTAACGAAAGCACAGATCTGTGCGTCGTTAACCTTTTGCTAGCCAGTGCCAACGTCATTGCCAATATCATCATTGTCATCATCATCATTATTATCATTATTATGATTACATACTATTATTTCAGTGTGGGCGGGCTGGGCACGAAAGGAGCGGGTGATATTGTGATTGTGCTGGTGATTGTGATTGGGCTCAGGTATCAGGTCGGCCGCATTATGGGCAGCTTGGCAGCCACACACACACACACACACATACGCCCACACACATTCTGTATAAATAGAAGCTTTGAAGTGCAAGCGATTACAACAACATCAGGAATAACAAAAACATTCAAATGCGTGGGTGAGCAAAATAATCGCTTGCTGCTTCTTCCTGTGCACACACCAACCCACACCCACACTCACACACCACCCACACACACACACACACACACATACACACACAGCCATACGCCTCTGTGTCGGTGTATATGTATTTTTGTTATTTGCTCTGGTGACCACAAACTTTAAATTGTTCACTTCCGCACACTGTGTCCTGTGCCTTGTGTTGCCACCTTAATTTCCAACGCATTGGTTGTTGTCCTCACTGTTTTGCTCTTTTGTTTTCTTTCTCACGCCCTCACACACACATACATACACTAATGCATACACAAGCACACACGGACACACACACACACACAAACAAGGCACGCACAAATATTTTGTTAGCCGTTGATTTTTACTTATTTTATTTTGGCTTGGATTTATTGATTTTATGTGTGTTGCATTTTCACCTTTAACACACGCACATACACACACACACACGCACACTCGCACACAAATCAAAGAAATATTATAGTACAAAAATGTCGCCCGCATCTGGCTTGCTTGCGTGTCTTTTGGCAAGGATTAACCACAACCATAACTTTAATTATATGCGTTTTATTTACATTTAGTTCTTGCATTGCGTTGCACTTGAATTCGTTGCTAAAATGTCGCACGACCTGCTGCCTGCTGCTGCAGCCGCACTCAGAAATCGGAAATACACTGACTCTCCGCGCATTCGCAGGCACAGCCACACAGTCGCAACCGAAGCCGATGATGAATGGACAGGCAGACAGACAGACAGGAGGGGACCCGGACCCACATTGAGAACGTTGTACGATAAGAGTCTCAGTACCGCCCATTAATCCACCACATGAATATTTCATGCAAACGCATGCGCTGCCCACAACGATATCCACTGAGCATAACGGGCCATGCGGTTCGCACATCAAATAAAAGCTGTAGCCGAGACACGAACCCCAGTGCAGTTCAAAAGCTTATAAACGGAAAACGTAATTTGCACACGGCCCCCAACCGGCCGATTGACGTGTGCAAAACTGGAATTAAAGCGCCCGGTTGCCGTGTGGAAAGCCTCGTTTCGAAAGTGTATAAAATCGGGTAACATCCGTGGATTGTGCATCAGTTGTGTTCTGCAGCAAAAGTGAAAGTGACTCATCACTAACGTGAAAAAAACAAAAAACTCTTCTACTCTTGTGTTCTTAAGTGACAACTTTAAATAACATACTAAACATGCCTTGCCCATGCGGAAGTGGTAAGTCATCCAAAGGACATCAAATATGTTCAAACTGCTGCCGATCAATACTGATTGCCATTACTTATTTATTTTCAGGTTGCAAATGCGCCTCCCAGACCAACAAGGGTTCCTGCAACTGCGGCACCGACTGCAAGTGCGGCGGCGATAACAAGAGCAAGTGCGGCTGCTCCTCCAAGTGAACGAGACGGCAATTTTATACTTTAAACTAAATTATAATTAGCATCTATCTGTCTGCAAACATACATACATACGTACATACCTATGCGCCAAGAAAAGTTCAATTGTTTCTCTGTGCGCTTCTCGCAATGAATTGAATAATGTGCAATAAACCAAATTGAAATTAAAGTTTCTCTATTTAATTTCCTCAAAATGTCAAGTTGTCCAATCATTCAATTGTTTTTCTAGCTGGGGGCTCTCTTATTCCTGTCGGCCACTCTTTCTATTTATTTCGCAAGTTAGTGGGAAACTTGAAACCTGTCTGAAATGCTATCGTTGCAGTGCTTATTCATAAAGAATAAATAGAGTATACGCATATGTTGAGAGGTTATTATTGTTACAGGTGAAAATGAATTTGAATGGGAAAAATAAAAAGAAAAACACTCGTATCTGAGGAACTTTTATTTAAGTATATTTAGTGCTTGCTTGACTCGATTTTTTTGTACCCTTGCAAAATTGTTATATTTTCTTTTTAGTCAGAAGCAACACCTACGACTATATATGAAGCAGATAGATTCTTGCTCTGCACGATGAGCTAAGTTCATAAAGCCACGTTCGTCTGTCCTTCCGTCCTTCTATGTGCTTCAGTTCAAAAACCTCCAGAGTTTTAAAGCTATAGCAGTGAAATTTATCATATTAGCCTCTTTTCACTGCGCGCATTTTATATCTCGGAATCATCTGGATCGGAGGACTTTATCTTTGACTCTCCTAAAGTTGATCGGTGCAAAAAATAATTTTAGAAGTCAAAATATCATTTAGATAAACTTTTTAATTTACAGAAAGACCTTCGTTCTTGAATTTTTCATGTTCTCTTTTAAGATTTATGTACAACTTCTATAAATTATTCAAGTTTTTCTTCTTATTGATGCACCTGTACTTCAGCTGGCCTAACCCGAGCGAAGTCAACTTGAAAGCGACTCAGTTCGAAGTTTCTGCTCTCCATAAAACTTTCCATGTTCAGCGCCAAATCCAATTAAGTTTAAAGTTTATGCAAATGCAAACCTTAAACTTTGCTTGGTAATCGAGTCATTAAAATAAACATTTATTTTGATGTATGCACAAATGGTTGAATTAATATTGTTCATTTGAGAGTAGGTGCAATGTGCCAAGGTAAGAACGAAACCTTCGCTAATTCTATTTCAACATGCTATAGGCCAAGAGGTAACCAGACACCATTTAACCTTTTCGTAAAAAGCAAAAAATTAAAAACTTTCGACACCGACATTGGCTCAGCTACTAGCTGCCAATTGCTGAGACGCAGTTTGGCCATAAAAAGTTAAAAAAAAAGAAAGAAAAAACTCAAAGTGGAAGCGTTGATAAATCACTTTTATTATCTAAGACTAAAAGTACAGTTTAAGTAGGTCTCACTGTTGGCGTAACTGTATCTACGTACATATGTACACACAACAGTTATCAGCTAAAGAATAACAACAATTTCGAAATTGAGTAAATAAAAGTTGAGATAGATGTAAACAAGCAGTTTACACGTTTCTTCCTCCTTTTGATATCAATAATTACAAATTTGTTTTTAAAACATATGTAGCTTAAGTTTTGTAAAAATAATTTATATGAAAATCTGTTTTGCAAATAAGTGCATTTAATAAAGTGAAGAAAAAACAATTCAAAAACTGCTTTAAGTAATCGTATAAACGAGGTTTCTATATAAATACATGTATGTATGTATGTACATAAGTGCAGATGAATGTGCATGTGTGTATGGGTGTGTGTATGTATGTTAGCTGAATTGTAACTACTTGATAACGATATTCTGTGTCAGCCGCTTCACAAAGTCTACGTTGAGGAAATTCGCCATCAGTGTGAGGACAGACTTCTTGGGCGGACGACAGTGCCGCAGACCCGCCTCCTGGCAGCAGACATTGGGGAAACAGTCCAGAGTGGAGGTGCAAGCTTTTGGATGCAGATCGAAAATGGTCGGCGGCGGGGCTGTGCACTCCAAATACTCCGTAACTGCAGAAGAAGAAGAGCGTCAAGAGTCGAGTTGATAACAATATTTGAGATTTACGTACGATAGTCAAATGAACGCTTCACTGGCACCGGCACTGTCTCCAGCTCCGGCTGGGACGTGCGGCAGTAGCGCCGGCGACCATCCGGGCAGCAGACACGTGGCCAGCAGTCCATATCTGTGCGGCACTCCTGCACATCCCACCAGAGTTCAGCCAGCGGACGGGACGGACACTTGCGTGGTATCAGGCCCAAAATGGCTGCAGAAGGATGAAGTCAATTAATAGCAGCAAAGATGGCATCTTATGCAAAGTAGTACTAACGTGCGTGCTCCGTCTCCTCCAGTGGCTTGGCAATGCCCGCCACACAGCTGCTGGAGCCAAAGATGTCGCAGCAGATCTCGTCCCGTTGCCAGACCAAACAATCCTTATCGAACTTGCAGATCTTAGGAAATAGCTGGAAGCGCACCTCGTTCTCGCGTGGACAGTTGAAACGCTGGCGCAGATCGGCTGCGGCTCGCTTATCCTTCTCCTTATCGCCAGAGCCGCTCGCGGTGCTGGGAAAGTTGAGTGTTGGCAGCGCAATGCGGAATGGACCCTCAGTGGTAGTTGTGGCATTTATAGCATTCGATTTGCTCCTTGGCTTCGCTGTTGCCTTCTGTGGCTTGCGATAAATGGACTTGTCCTCCTTGGAACCAGTCGCCGCTGAGTGAGTAAACTTCTTTGGCGGATGTGGATGTTTTGTGGGAGCGCTCACTGGCACCAAACTCTGTTGGCCAAAGCTCCAAAACCTGGGATTGAAGAAATTGAATCCATTGGCCAAACTCGGACGGGGAGCTAAGCGTGCGATAGAAATGCATTAGTCAACAATGGTCATTACTAGTTCTGCTCCAAATAGCAAACATTGCAAGACAATTAAAGCGCAGTTCCCGTCACCCAGTTAACCCAGTCGAAAAACAAGTGCTTTTGTGTTAAAGCCGTTGAAAGTGAATCTTTTAACATGTTGGCGTTGGAGCGCAAAGCCGTCCACACTCCATCCCCAGCCCCCTGCCACACTATGCTCTGTTACCAATTACAAATGCCCATTCACTGTGTAAATGCTTCTTACTGGCCCACTTTTTCAAAAGGCTATACTGATTATCACATGGTATTTACTGGAAGATCTGTACATTATTAATTAACTGAACATTAACTGAACAATAAGAGTACGAATATTTGTCATAGGCGTTGCTGTAATTAAATGCAATTAGCATTACTCAAACTTAATGTGAACTTTAAGTATTCACATTATTCTAAAAACATTTTTAAAAGTACTTACTTGTTTTAAATTTGTACCTTAATGGTGTCAGCTATCATAATAAATCATTAACATTCACACAATAGCATTAAAAACGCAAGTTTGGATAAACAATATGTGCATATTTATCATAAACAATTTTATATTAACATAAATTCAAATAGCTAAGCTCTATCGGATATCTCTCTCCCCACCTTTTATTTTTAGACCAATGGATTTATGCTAGTTCACAGATGCAAAAATATTACTACGCCACAAATAGCACCTCAAGAAATACGTTTTAACGAGCCTGAGAAATAAAACCATTTTTTAATTGCGCTGGAATTGCAACAGTTTCAAATTAAGATACCACACAATAGACAATCGAGAAAATCGGGTGACCTAATTTGGCCACTTGCCTCGACTAGCTCCATAAGTGTCATCTCTAGGCTTCAATGACGAATACATGTACAATACACTAAGATCATCAGAAATACGCTCATCATAAAACGTGCTAATTGTGGGCCAAGTTCAAGGCATACTAATTTAAATTTGCGCGGGTTTTTGTTAGCATTTGAATGACAATAATCGATATCCTTGATAAAAGCGCTTCATTCAGCACCCATAGCAAAATGCATGCAAAAGCTTGAAGCCTTGAACGAGTGCACAGCTTTACAATCGCATGCGTCGGTAAAGACGCCTCGTCCCGCTTATCAAGGTCGCGCTCGACTACTAAAACACAAATGGTTCGAATTTGAAAGCTTTGCTGCAGTGGCTGCTCTAGTTATCAGCCGCATAATTATCGACTGTGGTTGTTTCTTTTGGTATTCAGACAGCTTCTCAGACCGTCTGATGTTGTTTGTTGTCTTAACCAATCTTATAAATTGAAAGCTAGGTCAGTGCCAGCGACAAGTCTTGCTTGCCTTTGCAGCGGTCATATGGACATATGCTAAAGTCCATTTAATGCAGGTCCGGTCTTAGCTCAACTCACTTGTTGTCGTAGTCGTCGTCGTCGTCGTTGTTGTTGTTGTAGATGTTGTTGTCGTCGTTGAGGTAGGCCTCCGCCGCATAACCACCTGGGTGCGCCTGCGCATGGGCTGCGATCTGACGGTGGTATCTCTGCTTTCCAACGTCATCTGTGGACCATCAAGCGGCAGTTTGTATTGTGCAACAGTACGCGATCTGAGGCCGCGGGAACCGCTAACACGGCTACTGTTTTGGCTAAAGGCCCCCGTTTGAGCTCTCGTCTCAGTTGCATTTTTGCGATGGCGCGACGCTGCTGCTGTTGCATCATTGGTTGCGGACACAAGGCAAAAGCTGCCCAGAAGTGGCAGCAAAAGTAACAAAAATACAGACAGTTTCATTTCTCATTTAATTAAGTTGTAACCAGGTCAACAAGCTTAGCGCGCATCTATGGAAATTGATTTTGATTGACTACTTATTTCTTTTAATTTTTTCTCTCAAATGTTAAACGTCGCGTACATAGCATATACTCGGTATTATTCACACTCAAACAATTTAAATTATTTTTGGTTGAATCTGCACACGCGACGCGTTGTTGCGAGTTCAAACGGCCGAAACCAACTTACCAGGCGAATGTGCAAAATTTAAAGTTTCAGCAAACAGACAACAAACCAAAGCAGCAGCAGCAGCAACAGCTGAGACCCGAGCTGCGTAGGCAGCTAAGAGAGCGCCAATTTGCTCTTTTAGCCAGTGGGCTACTGAATAAACTGGTTTCTGTTGCTTATTTGGCCAGATGTTGATGCTTCTCAATGCAATCGCTGCTTGAATGCAACCCAATGGATACCACTAACCCAATATTATAGAAATGAGGAAGTAACTGGCTGATGGCGACATTGCACTCGTTAAGTCGTTTCCGGCATTTCCAATAACATGGACATGCAATAAGGACGCAAAGTCCAAACATATTTACAAGAAAAAAGACAATAGTTTACATGACTTGTTATGTATTTAATCAGAGGGAGATTTAAACAAAGAACCTTCTCAGAAGGTAACAGCTGCAAGATCAGGGATTTACGGATTTACATGCGGTTTGTTCACTCTGCTGCATCGATAGATACTGTTGGGAGATAAATCTCAATTCACGTTGTTACAATATTCCTAGCATGTCCTGGCTTGTTGATTTGTGTTTGTGTCTGCCTTTGGTGTCATTTAAATCTCCAAATGATTATATTGTTGTTGCTTTGTTGTTGTTGCCAGCATATTAATAGACGTAGTCCCTCGAGAGCGACTGCTTAAATTAATATGATTATTTATTTGGCGTGACAGACGCCAAAAATTAAAGCGGACTTTTAATCCAGCTGAAAAATTAAAAAAATGAGAATAAG
The DNA here is from genome assembly GCA_035045545.1 of Drosophila gaucha. Taxonomy (NCBI): domain Eukaryota; kingdom Metazoa; phylum Arthropoda; class Insecta; order Diptera; family Drosophilidae; genus Drosophila; species Drosophila gaucha. The sequence continues at coordinate 10,496,602 of JAWNOY010000025.1, forward strand.
TAAATATATGTAAAGCAGAGTCAAAATATTTTCATTTGTTTCTTACCTTCTTGAAGCCAATATCATTGGCGTATTCCCTGAAGCACTGACGGCAAATGTTCAGTCCGTATTTGCGGATCAGACCATGTCGGTTTGAGCAGGCACGGCTAAAATTTTAAGCATATACACAATAATGCATATTAATTTTTTGTACTGGCACATCATTCACATCAACTATTGTTGAACAATCGTATTAAGTTGCATAGTTGTCGCTGCAGTTGACGGCGTCATTCAATGGAAAATGACAAGGGCCAACTGCAACATTTGCTTTGGCCACCCTTTATTAAGGAAATTGTTTAAGAAATCTTCATACATTTCCGTACTCAACCGGGGGCAGAATAATATTTAAGCAGGGAATTTGATACATAAAAATCAAAAACATATGTACATTGTACGGGTGGAAGGCGCCATGCGAAATTAGGGCGTGCTTAACCTCAAAAACTCAAAGCAAATCAACTATGCAACAAAATACGGGTTTAAAAAACAGGCATACGTGCAATTTATACAGCTCTGGATGCACAATTTTACGGGCTACATAAAACTTACCAGCAACGGGAGCCTTGGCCGTATTTACGGGGATGCGAGTACCAGAGAGTAGCGAAACCCATGTTGGCGTATACGATGGAAAAATCGAAAAGAAAGAAGACGGCAAAAATGGCTGCTCGACACTTGGACTGTCAATTACGAACGTTGCCACCTATCCCAATGTTTGAGTGCATTGTACAGCACTGTCAAATAATAGCGTTGCCAGATTAAAGAGAAATATACTGGTAAGAAATTAAATTTAAATTTAAAATATATTTAATTTAACGGTAGTCCATACAATATATAAATTTTTAAGTAGACAAAGATTAAAAAAAAAAATAAAAAAAATAACGGATATAAAAATAAAAGTGATGTGAAAAGTACATAATTTATCTCGTAAATGACAGTTTTATTGGCAATAAATTATATTTAAATTTTAAATCTATTTAATTTAGCAGACAAAATAACTAATACTATAATTATTTATTATATTAGAAATAAAACGGTTGCGAAGTATTATTTTCGACAACAACAACTTTAACATTTTCATTGTTTTCCAACTGGAATGGTTGTTGCTCGATTGCTTCCGTTCCCTCCAGGTCAACGAACGACATAAGATCTTGCTCCTCATTATTAAGTGGCATTGGAACACTTTGCACAAACTCGGGGCCCTCGCCGAAATCACAGGGATCCAACTCAACCATATCAAACTGTTGTTCATGACCAATGAGACATGTTGGCGAATGCAGAGCCGCGTCTGACACCGAATCAACGCAATATTCGACTCCGCCCTCCTGAATTTGCTTCGCTTTCAACGCAGCTGCCGTTTCCAATTCGAACTTTTGCATCTGCATCATCAGCCGAGCATTGGCATCCAAGTGTGAGTGACGCGCCCGCACATGCTTATCCCGATCGCCACGCTGCCGGAACGTCTTGGTGCAGAACGGGCAGTCGTAGGGCTTCTCGCCGGTGTGAATACGCTGATGGTTCTTCAAAGCATCAGCGCGATAAAAACGCTTGCCGCACTCATCGCACTCGTACCGCCGCTCGCCCCGATGTATGAGTCGATGCTGATAAAAGACCGAGCCGGTGAGGAAGCGCTTGCCACACACCAGACAATGATACGGCCGTTCACCCGTGTGGCACTTGCGAATGTGATCGTTGAGATCGGGCCGAATGGTGAACTTGCGGCCACAGTTCTCCTCCTGGCAAACGAATGGCTTCACACCTGCCGTGTAAGTGCAACAACATAAGCTACATGCAAACGCTTGCAACTGCATTTCCCACTCACCCTGGTGGAAGCGTAGATGCTGCCACAAATGACTGGACTGCGTGTAGGACTTGCCACATATGTCGCACAGATATTGCCGCAGTCGGCCCATGTTGGCCGCGTTGCCGCTGTTCCTCAACTCTTTTTCACGCTTCTTCTTATTCAGATGCTTCTCCTCGTAGTGCGGCTGTATCTCGTGGGCGTACTCAAAGTTTGTGGCACAGAACTCACATGGCAACATCAGACGCTTGCCGTTCTCGCTGAGCCGCGGAAAGTAATGATAGCAGCTGTAGCTTCAGGGGAAGCGAGAGCGAGAGATGGAGATGCAGATGGGAGTGGAGGTACCTACAGAAGAACACACTTACCGATGCTCCTGGAGCAGCTCAACATTGGCAAACTTCAGCTCGCAAACGTTGCAGACGAAAAAGCGATTCGGCTGCGCCTGCAGCTGCTTGAGTCCTTCCCGCATATAGACGCAGTCGGTCTGATAGTGAACACTGGCCTCCTTGGCCGTGGTCATGCGCAGATCACAGGCGGTGCACTCGAAGCGCCGCTCCGGCACATGTGTGGCCGAGTGCACCAGCAAGCAGGAGACGTCGGCGAAGATGTAATCGCAGAACTCGCACTGGAGCACGTTGCCCAGCACCAGTGTGGTGAAGTATTCGTCCTCGTTCTTGAGCGACATCCTCTCAAGCTCGGCGGTAATGGTCAACAGTTGCTCGCCCTCCAGCAGAAGCTGTTCCAGCTGCTGTTTGAGTACTAGCTCATCCTGAACCTCAGCTTCGGGCTCAGCTACGTCCGTTGTCGACTGATGCACAAAGATGTGCTCCAGCGCCAGTTTGACGTCATAGAAGATGCGGCCACAGTGGTTGCATTTGAGTACGACCAGCAGCCCCAGGGCCGAGGGAGCCGCAAGCTGTTGCTGGACGTTCGCCTGGGTGGGGATCAGGTCAAGTGCATGTTTCTCCATGTGACGGACCAGGCCCGAGGTGTGCACAAACTTTCGCTCACAGATGCTGCACTCGTTGGGGCCCTTGGTGGAGCTCTTCTTGGACTTGGAGTTGTCGAAGCCCGTCTCCAGATCGTACTTAAGCTCGTCTTTCATATAGCGACGGATGCGCACCTGGTTCTCAACGATGATACGTTCGCTGGGCGTCTTTCTGGGTGGCGTGGACGGCTTCTTCTCCGGAACTTGAGGCGCTCGGGCAATGGACGTAGACTTCTGCTCCGGTTCGTTTTCACAGTTGTGGTCCTGAAATGAGGGCGCATCGAAAAGGCCATTGCAATTGGAACACTTAATGAAGCGAAAGACAGTTGATTGCGGTATCACAGATCGCGGCTGGGACGTCTGCGGCTGAGCTGGCTTTGGAGCCACTGCCTCAGCCGGAATTGTTTTGTTATTGTTCACTCCTGACAGAAATTCGCGTAACTTTTCCTGCTCCGCCTCCGGATCAAAGTCCACCTTGTCGTCTGTCTTTTGCAAGATTTGCTGCAAGGCCGGATCAGCCAGTGTGCGTTCCACAGCCTCCTCTGTGGGTATCGGAATGCCCGCCTGTATCTCAAAGAACTTGGCCAAATCCTCGTGGCTAACTATACCATCCGTCTCATTGGACACCAGCACAGTGGCACCCGGCTGCAGTTCATGACTATTCACCACCAAATCGCCATCCAGCTCAAATTCGGCCATAAGGAACTCACCACCTGCGTATAACTCCAGATTCGGATCCATTTTCTCCTATTTTATTTTATTTTAATTAATTGAAATGTTTCTGCCTCTCCAGCTCGATTTCAACTGAGCTGCCTAACAAAGTTGACAGTGGAAGTGGAGAAAAGGGTTGCTTCACGTAGGATATCAGAATTTTTGACAAATGGGGCTCCATACAACACTAAAAATTTAAAAGGTTGTCAAAAACGCGCCTACTTAAAAAAAAATCAAGTTTGAACTTTAAGAATAATGTGAATTTTAAATATTAAAACATGCTCATAGAGATAAACTTTAATTATATATGTTACTTTAAAAGCCTGAAATATTCTAAGTCAAGGAAATCATGGATGAGATCTCTAATTTTCAAAATTAGTTAGAAAGGAAGCGAGGTGTAAATTCAGTCATAAAAACTTTTAATTTTATTAGATATTAAAACTATATTCTGACTTTCGGATATATATAGGGGAGTGCGATTGTGGGGAGTGCCTGACTGGGAAATACTCAGAGCACCTGTTTAACTCATTCTAGTTAATATCTAAAATTGGTGCAAGGTAACTACAAAGTGGTTATTTGTGTATACTTCGAGGTATTCTATATAAGAAATTTGATAACTCAAATTATTTAAAAGTACAATTTAACTAATTATGGATACCGTTATTAATCGATTTAATTAAAAAGGGAACAGTGATCGATTATTTAAAAAAAAACTCTGGGAGAACCTACGTGTAAGAGACAACGCTCAAGCTCTCATTATCAGCTCCCCTGTTAGTCCTGATCAAAAAAAAATGTATTTACTCAATCACATCTTCTTCAGAATATTTTTACATATCTTGAATTGTTCAACGCATAATTTAATTATAATATTGAGCTGTTTAACAAATTATCTTTAAAAAAACTTCTAACAGTTTCAATGGGTATATAACCCAAAAAAAACCTCATAGCTAAAATTCGGGTAATATAAAAGAAAGCTTAAAATCTTTTAAATAATTCCGACATAGTCAACGGGGTTTTTTGCATGAATCAGTCTGTCTATAGCAAATTCCAAACATATTCTAGTAAAAAACTTCCACGTTATCTTCCGGATATTCCTGTCATTACCTGAGTGGTATTAATAAATGAATGTATAAATGTCGATATGCTGCAGTAGCTTTAATTTCTAATTTTAGCAATTTTAACTTCACTTATCTCTAACAAGGGAATTATTAATGATATAAAACATATATGATATAAAATATATGACATATATGATATAAAATAAGTACTAGTATTTTCTTTTATTATCTTAAATTTTGTATATTTTCATTGTTATAACAAATATAATTTCAAAGAAATTCAATCCAAATTTTGCTAATGTTTGGGAATCAACTTCCTGTCCTGAGGTTAATTGTATCCAGGTTTGGATTCTCCTGTTTGGTCAGGTATTTATTTAATTATGTTATAAACAATAATTTTAATTTTTTAGTACTTTTTAGAACAATGCTTAACGAACACTAAGAAACTGTGTGCAGTTAGTCATTTTATAGCAGCGATTAACTTTATACTATACAACTATTTACAATTCATACTTATCTAATTCCATATAAATATATATATTTTAGATACTATTATAAATTGATAACTGCTCAAATATACTAACACACACACATACATATGCACATATATATCTCCATATATATTATGCCAATTGTTTATGTTTTCTTTTAGGCTCAAGCTGTCGAAGCCAAACGCCGCTCCAGGTGAAGGTGATTATTGGACGGCAGTTATCAGTGTCTGCGTTTCCAGATAACGAGCTTGGCGAAATGAGTAAATGACTAAATGCGATGACATACCACCTCCGCCTAATCAGTGCGATACCTTGGTTTGGGCCGGACGGCACGGTAAACTCCCACGGCATCCAGTTCTATCCGCCAATTGGTCGGACGACTGCAGCAAAGGGCACGCCCTACCTTACAAGATTGGATTACGGTAAATAAATAAAGTAATTTGAATATATAGACAACAGATGGCGCCACTTTAAGTGGGCCTTGGCATATGCGTGACTTTGTCTTTGTCTTTGGCACTATGATTCACCAGCAAAGCAACGAATAGAAATCCGTAATTTGATAATAAAAAAAAAATAAAAAAAATAATAGAACGAACTGCGCCAACGTTTCTTATCGGCGAATTGCTAGAAGATAATGCGCTACCATGGATACGGATACGTACGTCTGCCAGGCATAGTCAGCGCCCTACGTTGTGGCAGTAGTAGCTCTATAATAGCAGCTCCATTAATGCAGTGCCCGCACACATATCGCATTTCAGGGTGTTAACCATGGATGTGGATAGTGCGATGTACGCCTACATCTCCGAGCCGGTGGAATTTAGGCACGTGGAGGGGCGAGCGATCGATTTTCGCAAGACGTTCGATGTGCGGGGTCTCGGCACCGATGAGATGCTCCAGTTGTATATGCGCAAGGCCCACCTCTCCGACGATATTGAGCAGATGCCGGCAATGCAGCGACGCGCCTATGTCTATGACATAATTAGAAGCCATAAAGCCCCTGGTTATTGGGTGGTAATTGCCAATAGAGCCCACAAAACAGCTTCAGCATCCATTTGACATCATCATCGCCGCCATGATCATCATCATAATCATTATCATTATCATGAGTCGCAAGTTAAATGGCAGCTGGTTTCGTTTTCTTTTTAGCCACCCTGCATGCAGGTGAGCAGCAACGTCTTCGCCCAGCCTCCACCAGCAGTTCTACCTCCGCCCACAATCAAAGCCTCGCCCGGCAGCGAACGCCGCTTCGTTGGAGACGGCATCAGCCTCAACATGAGCAAATCGTCCTCGTCGAATAGCTTGGGCAGCTTTACTGGCGCACCAGGCGCCGTACCAGGACCCAGCTTTGCCACCAGCGTGGTGGTCAGCAACAAGGGCTCCAAGTATGAGATTAGCGGACCCGTCAACTTCCACCATGTCTCTGGGGATGTTACCCGGGATCGCACGCGCAATGCTTTCGATTTGAATACGGGTGCCAACGACAACGTGCTGAAGAAGTACATGATGGAGCGCGGCATAACCGAGGAGGATGTTGCCGGTATACGGCGGCAGGACTTGATTAAAATGATTGTGCATTCGAATTTCACTTGGATGGTACGAACAGTCCTTAAGACTAAAACTAAAACTATAATTAACATGAAAATGCAATTCTATTGTAGCCCAAGAAGCAGGGTATGCAGAACCCGGAGACAAAAATGCCAAAACTTCTTTATGCCACCATATCGACGGACAATGAAATTGCGCGGCCCTTGCCACCACCAGCGCCACCTGCACCAGCGGCTGCACCAGCCACTCCGAGACAACCTCCTGCGACTACTGGCTTCTCAAACTATACATCGCTTACCTCCCGTTTTGTGGACATATCTGATATGGACTTAACGCCGGCACAGCCCTACAGCAGGCAGCAGGAAGTGGGCACTGTGGTGCCTGTTCAGTTGCAGCAAGCGCAGCCAAACAGACCCAGAATACCGCCACCGCCTTCAGAAGTGACTGCGGCTAATACGCACGTTTATCCAGCGGCAATTGAAGTGCCTTCCACACGGCAGAAGCCCCAGAATGAAACGTATGCCACGATTGCGCCTCAAACACAGCGCAAGGTGGGTACAATGCGTGTGGCTCCGCCGGCGCCGCCAAAGCCAACGATCTTGCCCAGTGGAAACAGAACCCCAGTTGCATTTGCTCCGACTAGGCAGCCGTCTCCACCACCAATTACGGCAACACCTGTGCAGCCCAGCTGGAACAGAGCCCCAGTGGAGTATTCAGCTGTTAAACAGTCATCTCCACCGCCAACTAAGGCAACACCTGTGCAGCCCAGCTGGAACAGATCCCCAGTGGATCCTACACCGGCCAAACAGCCACCTCCAACGCCTATTAAGGCAACACCTGTGCAGCCCCGAATTTCGCCTGCCCAGGTGTCACAAAAACCAAAGACAAGTGCTGGTGTTCCGCCGCCTCCGCCACCACCACCTCCAGCAGCATCGGGAGCACCGCCACCACCTCCTCCACCTCCTGCGGGTGCACCAATGCCACCACCACCGCCTCCAGCGTTTGGAACTGCTCAGCCGTTGGGAATCAAAAAGTCTGAACAACCAAAGCTGACCGCAGCCCCGGTTGATAATCGCGATGCTTTCTTGGAAAGCATACGCAATGGCGTCAATTTAAAGGTGCGTAATCCAATACATAGTTTCTTTAGCAAAAACTTTACTATTACATCATTTTGCAGAAAGTCAATCAGAAAGCAGCGACAATAAGTGGCGTCAAGCCGCGTGCTGAAAAGAAGCCAGCAACAACAGATTTCTTAAGCGAGCTAAAATTAGGCATCACACTGAGACGTGTCAAAAATCCTGCAGATAATCCGTATTCTGCAGCAAACACGGAGGAATCACAGGCGTAAAAAGCACGCGCGTAACTTTTTAAATTAATTGGGCAACGCTTGACTCGGTGGCCAAGCTGACCACCTTTTTAGTATTAAATCGTATTTTTGTTAATAGCACGGTCACCCTGAAATCGTAATTTCAAAACGACTTATTTTAAATATGTTTATTTCAATAATTTACGTTAACTACCTGATGACATTCTTTAACTACAACGCATTAACACTATTTTCGTTTATTGCACAGTGATTTTATACTGTTTATCATTTAACACTGCTTTTTCGACAATTAGGTAACCCTATTCAATTTCAAACGTCTTCTTGACAATTTACATTTACTTGTGAATTTTGTAAATAAATGTATTTGTGGAAGCGAGTTGATAACATATCTTGTTGATTACTTTTTATAAAGCTGACGGCGCTTACGAGCACTACACACAAATACCCGTGCGTGTGTATGCGTGTGTAAGAAGACATAATCAGCTGGACGCCTCACAGGTAAGCACAGTCGGCGAAGGTGCAGAAACAACAATCATTGTTGATTCTGATTGGTGCTCGATTAGTCTGGAACTGCTAATGTGATACTGCAATTTTTTCATTGAATTGCTGGAAAAGGTTAATTGTAACGCATCTGGTTTTCGTTTCGATTTAACATAAATAATAAATAAGAGCATTATGCAACGGATTGCTGTTATTGGTGGCACCGGCATGACCGGTCAATGTGTTGTGGATTATGCATTAGAGAAGGGTAATTTATTTGCTATTTTCGATTTAGCTGAAATGCATTAATTGAGTTTTTCAGGTCTGAAGGTGCGTTTACTTTACCGCACGGAACCAACAGTTCCGGAGCGTTTCAAAAACAAAGTTCAATTGGTTAAGGGCGATGTAACCAATATTGAGGACGTTAAGCGTCTGATCGAGGGCGATGGGGGCGTGGAAGGCGTTTGCGTTATACTGGGTACACGCAACAAACTGGAGGCCACAACGGAGCTGTCACGCGGCACCGAGAACGTTATCAAGGCAATGAAGGAAGCAAATCTGAAGACATTTTCCATTGTCATGTCGTCGTTCCTTTTGCGTTCCCTTAACGAGGTACCCGCTGTATTCCACAAACTAAACGAGGAACACCAACGCATGCTGGATTTGACAAAAGCTTCCGGTTTGGACTATGTGGCTATATTGCCGCCACATATCGCCGATGAGCCAGCCAGTGGCTACACCATAGTGCATGATGAAGCACCTGGACGCCTGGTGTCTAAGGAAGACTTGGGAAAGTTCGTCGTAGATTCTTTAGATCAGCCCGAACATTATGGTAAGGTGTGTGGCATCGCCAAAAGCGTCAAGAGCGCCTAACTGATTCGCTCAAAATGGATGGTCAGCATGACATCAGCAAAATATAGTCCCCTTCGCATACAAATGGGAGCCAACTTGATGTCGGTTCTATATAAACGTACAATTAGCAATGCTATTAAATCCTTATAAAGGAAAACTAACAATCAAAATTTAATATATGCATAACTGTGTGCGTATATTATATACTGCGCACTGTAAACTTTCCATTTTAATACAATAAATAAATAAATTTAAATGGCAATTACGTGCGATATCAATTGGCAATCGGCGCATGTTCGGTCAGACACCTGAAATTTCAAGCCATTAGCAGCTGTCGTATAGCACGTCATGCAGGCATTTAGAAAATGTGCACCTGTAGAAATCTTGCAGAGACTGAGAAGATCTATATGAGGCCAGAGATCATCTGTTGCTTCCGCTTTCAGGCCCAATGCCAATTTTCATTAAGCAAATAAAGAGCATAATATGAGAGAAGATTACATGCTCGTCTAAGTACGATGCCCGATCGATATATTAAACTTGGGTACTATTGAAGTAATGTACTTGGTATATATTCAATGATTTTTAAGTTTTAATAAGTTTAATATTCGTAACTAATATTAAATTTAAAATTTTAGGAAGTTTCTGTGATTAAGAAACTATTCCTTCTATCGGCAGGTTGCTGTAGCATCAACGCACTTGCTCTCTGATTCTCGTTTATTTTTGTGTGAAACAAACTTAGTGAGGCTCTCCGCTCTCGCTGGGCAGCCAAAACGCGATGTACCCCGACGTGCCTCGACTATATGTGTTGCAGCTGTAACAAAAATAACATTACCGGGCACACGTCAATTTTTTGGCTTGTCGCAGCACCATGAACTTGAACTTGTCATAGATTTCTCAGACAGATTGCAGATGGATGTTTCCGTTTCGTCTTCCGTGCGTTCCGTTCAACTAAAAACAATGCGTTAAAAATGTCTACAACTTTAATATAATTTATTGCCATACATTTGTTGCTTAATGCTATCCTTTCAATCTCGATATGTATATCTATGCTACGGTTATTTGGAAGATAATTGAGCTATCATATGTAGGTAGATAATGTCTAGTAAGCATTCGACCAAACGACACAACAAATTATAAGAATATAAATTATAAATTAATAATAATACATAACTAAATTAACATAAATATATTATGAGCAATATATTTCATAACACGGCAATGAATGTGCTTCTGTCTATTAAAGCATTGTCCGAAAGGTAACAAAAAATACATGCGGAAAGTAATATTTAAAAATCAACACGAGCGTAATATGAATGTATTGTTTTTTTTTCGTTTGTTTTTGTAATCATAATGGAATTAGAAGCAAACGCTAAAAGGCTTTAACGGCTCTGCCGCTGGGCAGTATACATAAAACATATTTGTTTTAGGCCCTAGAGCGTTTGCCCAATTTGACTAGTTTAACACTGACACGCTCCGGTTAAGTTTGAGGTGTTCGCAGATTGGTTAAGCCAACACTACTACTACTACTGGTGCTGACGTCTATAAGACCTTCTTCATGTATTTCTTGTTAAGATTTTGTAAACTAGGCAGCTCGCAGTGTCGTGGTCCATACATGGAAACAGGTGCACAGTACTCATACCCAATGCGTTCGTAGAAGCCATCCTGATCGATGGTCGACAAATAAATGGTATTTAGGTCGAGCACCACACGGCAATAGTCCTCGGCAAACTTCATGATCAGCTTTCCAAAGCCCTGGCCGCGATATGTCTTGTCCACAACAACAGACTCCACAAAGCAGGCCTTTTTCTTGGATGTAATGGGGCTCAGCTTAAGGTGCGCTATCACACGGCACATGCCTTCCGTGGTTAGGACTAAGCTGCATGGCAGCGTATCACAAGAAGCTTGCAGAGAGCGCATGCGCGCAGTCTCAGAGCGCGGCCATTCGGAGTTAATGAGCGCGCATGTATCCTTCATTAGCTCCGGACAGTTGTGTATTGGCACCACATTGAACGGACTGCCAGAAACATTGAACGGTGGAAGCCCCTGCAAACAGACAAAATAAGTTAGCAACATGCCAGTAGGACTCGAACTGCTAAAAAATGCGTTTGCCTATGTGTGGTCCAGCTACCTGATAGTACGGCTCCGGTTTAATATAGCGCATATCGCCTTAACTGATAAACTAATTGGGCCGACTGTTGTTGTGCCAGCATCAGGCTACCAATGAGTCTCAAAATCTAAAAGAGAACAAATAAAATTCTATTCGTTTCTAATCGAAGAGCAACTAGACTATAACTTGTTTAAACAGTTCTGATTTATTTACACATGAGCAATTGAAATTTAATGTATTTTGAACATAGCGGCTATGAAGGAACACCTATTAAAACATATCACATTTTGTACACATTGGACAATGAATTGAATCGCTGGGATTATTGAGAAATCAGGTGTATACATTTCAAAATAAGTATAAATAAACAATGTTGTTCAGTAAACAGATTCTTTAGCAAACAAAAATAGGGTTTCAGCTTTTGTGCCTGCTTAAAAGATATTTCCCAAATTTTAAACAAAACAGAAAAAGCGCTACTCATAAATTTACTGTTGAAACTTTTATATTTAGGTACAAGAAAAATCCCTTAGCTAAAGTCGATTTTTTTAAACTTTAATATTACCATTTCAGATCGAAGTATAATTTTTATATTCAAAATCGTTTTGGTTGTAAAATCATATTTATTAAATAATATGAACGTTAGTTCCTACGAAACTTCATTAAAAAATTTATCTTTTTTACTATTTCTGAAGTTTAGAAAGCGGAAGATTTGGAGCTTACTTGCACAGCTTCCTGATAAAATAGAGTTCTGTTGCTAATTATAAACAAATAATTTATTTTATTTGTGTATATGTTTATATATTATTAATTTTAGTGGTCAAAACAATGTGGGCGTTCAGTCATGGATATCACATGTATATACACATATATATACACACATACATAAACACACACATATGTACGTAACTAGAAATGTAGATTCAGCCATGTGTGCGTATAAATTTGTCCGCGAAAATCAAGGTTGACCATAAAAAAGAACAGTTTTTCTAAACGCTAACGACACTTGTACGACCTTGACTGGCCAAGTCGGCGAGAAATAGTATGAATAAAAACATTTACACACATTCTTTGGGATTACTTAATTGGGATTTAGGCATATGACACACAAATTGCAACTCACACAACATACATACATATGTATACTATGCACATATATACAGACAGCAATGAAATACGCTAGTAAGAAAAACACCTCATACACACACATTTAAACTCTATTTAATTGTTGAATGCGTAATAATTATTGATTATATTCTGCTGTTTACCATTGCGAGCACTCGTTGCTCTTTGCGTTGTAGTTCCTCACGAGCGCCACGACGAAATGTACAAAGCCAACTGATATAGTTTCCAATTCTGACGATCCGCAAAAATGGGCCAAGTTCCGCAGGCCGAGCAAAATGTTTAATATACAATTGATGTTGATGATAATTTTTGTGTATTTGTATTTGTGGCGGCAGTGACGGCGTTGACGGCAACAACAGTGTACGCTTGGTTGATTTTGTACAAAAAGAATTGGCTTGATATGTATGTGTTAGCCCTGCCTATATGTATTATTTCAAATATAAGTTTAGTTTAAACTGCAGCCGTTACGCTTTGTTTTATTTTTAAACATTTTGTTTAATATTTTCATGTGTGGAGCGATTGTGTGTGTTGCCACCTTGTTTACAAATACACCGCACTGCCAACTCTCTGGTAAAATGTATCGACTGGCCACCACAAGTAATCGGGCGCTTATAAATACATCGGAAATAATAAACAAAATATAGATAACAAAAAAGTGAACTACTTGCTCTTCACGGCAGGTATCTTACAAAGTAAATGATAATACACATATACTTAAATTAACAGTTTAATGGTGAACTTACAGTGCTCTAGCGCCGTAGTAATTCTTAAGGAGCAGCTGTTGAATTTTCCTGTTCGCGACACTGAAATATTTATTACACAACAAATAAATCAAATAAAGACATATCGACAATGTGCAACATTATAAAATTGGCAGCGTATGGTCTATAAATAATTTGTAAACAAACAGGGAAAGAGGAAAAACATTCGATCAACTAAATAGCGGCAAGGCATTGACACTGACCCACTAATTGATCTGCAATTGTATTCTGTCATTGGCCGACAACGAAGAAATAAACGTACCGCATACAAAACAAATTCACGTGCAGCAGCCGCACTAATGGCGAATAGACAAATGGCGCAAGCACCAGAAAATCATCTACGTCTGTCTTGGCATGACACCCAGATGATGGCCACACTCAGTCCACAGACCGTTATGGATTACTTTTGTCGCAAGAGCAACCCCTTCTACGACCACATGTGCAACAATGAAACGGTACGAATGCAGCGTCTGGGAGTTGAGCACTTGCAGTAGGTATTTAACGCAAACATTAGATTACGTTTTTAACAATCCGATATCTTTGCAGTAATATGCTTGGCATGGAGTATATTTTGCTGCACGTTGCTGAACCAATTCTCTATGTCATACGCAAGCAGCATCGCCACAACCCATCGGAGGCGACACCAATTGCCGATTACTATATAATTGGAGGCACTGTCTACAAAGCGCCCGATCTAGCAAATGTTATAAATGCGCGTATCGTAAGTAAAACCCCTTCACTTTATTTAACTAAGCGACTCACATAAAATATAATCTATCTCCAGCTCAACACGGTTGTTAATCTGCAGACTGCCTTTGAGGAAGCCAGCAGCTATGCGCGCTATCACCCCAACAAGGGATACACGTGGGACTTTTCGTCTAACAAAGTTTGTACGTAATACTATATACATCTGCTCGATTTGGAAGTTCAAAATAAAGTGTCTTCTATTGTTTGTAGTATCGGAAAAGTCCAAGACTGACAAAAAGGATTCCAATGCAGCCAAGGATGAAAGCAGTGGCACACTTTTCCAGAAGCAACGTGTTGATATGTTGCTGGCCGAATTACTGCGTAAATTTCCACCGCCTATACCGCCAATGCTACAAAATTTACAGCAGCCACTGCAAAATGCCAAGGGCGATGGTGGCATGGGGTCGAATTCATCAGATAATCATGCCATCGGGCCGTTGGATGTGGCAACTGAGAGTATAGATATGAAGCCCCCGCCTGAGAAGAAATCGAAGTGAACGATGTGCGTTTTAAATCGTTTAATCGTATTTTTGATATTAACTGTAAAAATAAACACAAACTTAAACTAAGGAATTTGATTTAATCTTTATATAGAGCACTCAGTGCACTAACTGTGGCCGGCTTCTTGTTTTTTGAGTGCACTGTCAGGCAGTGGTTGGTATAGTCAAGTATGCTTTTGAATGACTGCTTACAGATGTGGCAGGGCACAGATTTAGTGGGCGTGCGATAGACGCCTGAATGGGCAACGTTCTTGGGAACCTTCTTAACCGATGGTGGCGCCATTTCCAAGTCTTTGGGTGTTGGGTCAGCACCTCCATTAGGGACAGACAACGAAGCGAGTGTTTTTCTGCCGGGCCCCGGTATAAACTTACTCATCGGCGGCTCTTTCTCACACTCTTGCATTGTTCCCTCGCGTGGCTTTGCGACGTCGCAGCTGTAAGTCAGTTTAGGTAGCTTTGCCTTTTTAACATGATTTAACTCCGTAAATTGAAGCTTGCGCTTCTCGTTGGGCGGTATTTTGTCACAATTCTGCATCAGATGTATGTGTAGGGCGCGCTCTAGCACAAATGTCTTGTCACAATATTTGCAGAGAAATGAATTTTTATTTCTCATTGTTGGCGCACTTTTCAAGTGCGAATCCATGTGCTTATCAAGCGAGTTTTTCTCACGGAAACTGGCACTGCATAATTGGCATTTAAACTTGGGTGACGGTCGGGCTTTTTCAGCAGTTGCCTCCTTAGCTGGTTGTGTGCTCTTTGAAGTGGTAGCCTTGTTGGAAGTGATTTCCGAGGAGCGTGGCAACATGGATCTGCGGTATCCAGCATTCCCTATTGGGCCAATCTTGGCCCCGGGCAAGCAGCTGCGGCGAGCCATGGGACCTACAGCTAGTTTACGGGCTGGACTGTTCAGTGTGGTCTTGACAACAATCGACATTCGCTGCTTAAATATTGTGCCACTACTAGCTGTGGGCAGGAAAGAGCGGCGCGGACGAGGCAATGCCACTGTAGGCAGTTTTTTCGACTTCTCGGGCTTTGGTTGGCCCTCTGTAAGCTTGAGAGCCTTAACAATCAAGTCGGACACTTCATTCACCATGTCAGTGACCACAGTCTCTGTATCCTTTCGATCTTGATCAACTGCAGCCAATGGGGATGGAATATTCATTGAGGGCTCGTCATTCGATACTGAAAAAAAAAACAAAAAATTAAAGTGTTCGTTAGCAAATTATCAAAAACTAATTTCATTTTTAGAATTTACCTTCCGTAATATTTTCTAGCACAACATCGGCGCTTAAAGGGTAAATATTGGTCTTATTGTTGTTTTCCTTCACTGAATTTTCGTCAATTGTAGCATTTGCCTCATTCAGCATCGTATTGGCCTTCATTGTCAAGACTGCGGCGTCAATAGTGGACGATAATGTGGAATTCTGTTCATCTGGCTGTGTATTTTCCTTATTATCGATGTCCGTGGAGTTTAAGTTCTGTGGCACGTCAGATATTGTTATATTTTTTGTAGGAGTTGAGCACAGTGCGTTATGTCTATTCAATACACTTTTGTCAAAGGGCCGTAAGGGCGAGGCCTGATCTTTGGAAATATCATTCTTTATTAGAGCGTCGAGAACTGTTTTCACATCCTTATTCTCATCCTCTAAAGTGGCATCGTGTTTCAGGTCCAGCTCCATGCTCTGCAATTCCAAATACTGACTAGTTTGGGTAGCCATCACCGATTGCCATTTGCTGGCCAGGGTGTCATCGGCATCGGCGTCGAAGGACAAATATACACTAATGCTGTCCTCGCCGGGAGCAAGAGAACGACGCGAGTTGTCCATAACTATACAGGTAACAGGAAATATTCACTTAATTTCGTGTTCGTTGCAGCACAGAACAAGAACGATAAAATCAAAATTTGTATTAAATAAGAAAAATATCGCGCTAAAGATCACTGACGCTTAGCCTTGGCTGTACTAATAACTATTCGTTAATATTTCAAATGTATTATACAACACTAAACGCGCCAACCAGTTATGAACGGCGTTATAAATTAATTGCAGCCTCGCAGTGGTTATTAAAAAGATTTTCTGTTTTCTGACTTCAATTAAACGTGCTGTTGTGTTCTTTTTGAATTATTATAATCGTCTGACTTGAATTTGTTGTACAATGTACAATTGTAGAGGCTTACTATGATTTAATATTAAGCAGCCCTGATTTATCGGTTATCGGTCTCGTGTACACATACAATTTCGATAAATCTTGTATATACACAATTAGTACTTGTATTTGCATAAAAAGACTTGCCAAAATATTGTACAAATTAAAATAATCTTTTGTTTCTTATTAATGAAATTGAAGTTCCTGTTATACTAAACAAACGAGCTTGAAATAACGAAAAATCCTATTCGCACATTGTTGTTTGGTGGCGTCAGCAGTGATTGTGACTCACTTGCACAAATTTCGCAAACCTGAAAAAAAAAGTTCACAACCACTTGCTAAATCATCAGTTCGACGTAAACACCGCATCTCAATAATCACGCAATGGCTACCGTTGGAGAAAATGAGCCACGCACGGAGTTGCAGGAGCTGCAGCTTAAGTCTGGTCAAGTGGCCGACGAATCGTTGGAAAGCACTCGACGTATGCTTAGTTTGATGGATGAATCCAAAGAGGCGGGCATACGCACTCTGGTCGCATTAGATGATCAGGGCGAGCAGCTAGATCGCATCGAGGAGGGTATGGACCGCATCAATGCTGATATGCGAGAGGCCGAAAAGAATCTCAGCGGCATGGAGAAATGCTGCGGCATCTGCGTGCTGCCTTGGAAGAAAGTCAATATCAAGGACGACAGCGACAGCGCCTGGAAAGCCAATGACGATGGAAAAGTGGTGGCCAGCCAGCCTCAACGTGTCGTTGATGAGCGCGAACGTGGCGGGATGGGAGCACCACCACAATCAGGGTATGTAGCGCGCATAACCAACGACGCCCGCGAAGATGAGATGGATGAGAATTTGGGACAGGTTAACTCAATGCTAGGCAACTTACGCAACATGGCCTTGGACATGGGATCCGAGCTTGAGAACCAAAACAAGCAAGTCGATCGCATTAACGCCAAAGGTGATGCAAACAACATTCGCATGGACGGTGTTAATAAGCGTGCAAACCATTTGCTCAAGAGTTAAGCGCCACAAGTATAAAAGCACTCGAAACGATATTGATAATGATAAACTTAATCAAAAGCTCCTCCCTCTCTCTTCACATACGTGGTACAACTTACTATCTCACAAACAACTTTCACAACCAACACCACCAACACCACTATAGCGACAGCGACAGCAACAGCAACAGGGAACAAATGTTGTGGGCACAAATATTAAACTAGCAGTAGCGACTTTATTAGTTGATTTATTTGTTGCTACTGCGATATCTAACTTTATATATTATATACGTATACACTTGCTAAAGCAAAAATGAAAATATCAACTAACGCGACTAACCCATCTATATAATATTATATGTATATCTACTTGTATACCTATTGTCGAACTAAAAGGCACGCGTTTACACGCAACCAAAAGTGAAACACAAATTTTATAATGAGATTTTCGTATAAATGTACTCATGTTTTTGGTACAAACTTTTTGAGGCATTTTCCGACCTGTGTGAATCAAACTATTCATTCATTTACAACTTTGTATGTAGTCTTTATGATAAAATATTTACAATTTGTGCGACCCGAGGTGGTGAGGCATTTATAAGGAGTCAACGGAGCGAACGGTTGGTTGAGAAAAATTAAATATTTAAGGGTAGTGTCATATTCGTAGCCAATTTATGTGCATTCTTTGTGTACGCCACTTTGTTAATAATATACAAGATACAAAATATATGTATGTGTGTTTATGATGTACCCCCTATCTATTTATAATATATATATATATATATATACATATACATATACGTCAACCAAATTGTAAACCCAGTTATTTATTAAATTAAGTCGATGCAAATGTGTTGTGCTGTTTTGCAATAATCCAAAATTGTTTGTTCACAAATTAGTTTTCCTTTAAATGTTTATTGAACAATAATGTATTATTATATTATTAGATATATAACCCCGCTTTAAGAAATTATTATTGCCACTTTAGTTTCTATTGTAGCCGTTATAAATTGCAACAATTTAAAAATGAAACGTGTTTGATTTATTTCCAATTTTTCTATCACACCACAAATTTACAATCTTTAAGCACGCCTAAAATAATTATATGTTGCAATGTAAGCGGAAAAATCATCTCCGCAGTCCTCCGCTTGCAGGAATTCAATTTCTGGAGCTGCCTCGTCTGGAATGTAGACAATGCTTCCACGCGATATGGTAATTTCCTTGAGACCATCTTTGGTTTTTAGCCTAACGGTGCGCACACCTGTCAGAGTCAACATGATGGAACCATACGCCTCAATCTGCAGCTTGTATTTGTCTACGGTGTGCCTTATGGCCACGTGTATTATGGCGAAGTCGTTAACAGGTGGCACAAACACCTGTACGGAATCATCGACGCGAAATGGGATAAATAGCTTGGACGTCGCTTCCTTGCCCTCAAATATCACAGAGGAAATCAGCTGCTCCACATCTTTGTATTTGGGCGTGAGTCCCGCACGAATCACATTATCGGAGCAGGCCATGCACTCCACACAATCGCCCTCCAAATACGCGTGAATCTCATTGGCGCCCAAGTAAATAGCCTGGCCAGGCTTCATGCGCACCAGATTTAAAAAGAATAGCGACAGTACACCTACATCACCAGGAAAGTCCGCATTGACATTTTTAAATATGTCCAATATTTCTTCGTTCCCGAGCTCTGTGTAAAAAATCAAAGAAAAATTAAATATTTTAATTTGAAATGCATTAACAATATTAGCGAATTACCTGTTTTATAATTTTTGGCTATCTCTTTGATGCACGCAGCAATTTTAGATTCATCGGATCTCATTAAGATCTCGTAACACTGCTTTAGGCTATCCGAATCCCGTTTTTGGTGCAGTTCAAGTACAGCTGCGTTGCCGATGAGCTTGGATAGCGGCTGGAATTGGTCGATGTTATCGATGATATCTTCGATCGGTCGGAATCCAACAAGTGCTAGGAAGGGTGTTAGGGCTATTGCCATCTCGGGCTTGTGATTGTCATCCTTATAAATTTCGGGTCGCTCCCTGTGTAGGCGCTCCGCTTCGCATTTGTTTGGATGAACCTGTATGCTTAGTGCTTTTTTTATGCTCAGCACTTTGAACAGGTACGGCAGATCCTTCTTGATGGCACGGTCGAGAGTTTCTCCAGTCTCCTTAACAATAGAAACACCACAAAAATGTGTGCCCATCCACATTTCTGCATAAGATTCATCGTCCTTCAAGGCAAAGTCCGGATCGTTGGCCATAGCCATTTGCGCAACAGCCGAATTAATGCCATTTTTGCCCCATTCGTAGTTTTTTACCCAGCCAGTCAGCTCCATTGTGTTAACGCCTGCGGAAAAACTTTTCTTTCTCAACTGGGGTCAACCTGAAGGTGATAAGAAACGAAACATATGATTTTTACAGCTGTGTGGGAGGTTGGGTGGCAATCACCAAGCAACGTGGCAACTGCGTATTATTATTTGCACATTTCCCGATTGTAATCTACTTACCGCGCCTACACCTGAACATACAGATAATAAATTTTTATAAAAAATTTTTTGTTTTTATTTTTGATCTACATATTTTAAAAATGTCAGGTAGTGTGACCGCAAGCGTTAAAATACTAATTTTCCAATTAGAATACTAACATACAGTATAAAAGAGGATCCGTACTTGTTTTTAAAACAAAAACATTTATTTTTAATCTACAACAATGTTAGTGCACATTTGTTTGCAATTAAAAATGTCCATATTCGATTTTTAAAAAGGTAGATATTTATTTAATTTTTTTCCTTCATTGATCACTGTTAAATATAACCCTTTATGTTAACGCTTTGTTGTTCTAAATAACATTTGCCAATTGGGAAAGCTGACAGAAATATCGTTGAGCCGCAACTATCGCTCATCGCTAGTGACAACTTGCATTTTGTCGGCATTTTGAGTTCCTTAATTAAATTTCTTATTTGTAAGGTACGTAACACTAAATATTCAATTTTCGCTGTTAATTTGAAGGCAGCTAGGTTCTTTGTTTTGCTTTGCGTATGACGCCCTAGAAACAAACACTGGAATACCCAGATCGGCACGCACTTTTGTACTTATATACATATATACGTATTTGTATGTATGTTTATACATACGTACATACATACATTCAATGTACTTTACAGCCTTGACGCATTTAACATTTCTAAAATCACAATTACATGTTTTGCAACATTTGGTATAATTTCGAAATTAAAGCAATTTACATTTTGCAGTTCTGGAGCAGTAAATCGGTTGATTGTTCGATATTAATTTATATATAATTTTTAAAATCATATAACAGTCAAAATTCTCCGTCATGTTGCTAGTTCAAAAAATTCGTAGATTCCGTCAACTAGGAAAGCTTTGCCAACTAAATTTCCGAACAGTCAGCAGTTACAGTCTAGCGCAGACAACGCGCGTATCAAATTCCGGTCAACCAAGAACAACAGCTGCATTCGCAACCGTTAATTACAGGTATTCCATGGTTATGCGATCAGCACATGTCTTAACGAATATCTGATTTCTCTCTTTGTTGCAGCACACGTGTTAATCTACCGCAACTCAGCGTTATGCCCAGCAAAACTTCACATTTCGTGTTGCCAAACACGCAGCCCATTGCCGATTTGGATTGTAAAAATGCATTTGAAAATTTAACCGATAAGGAGAAGCTGTACGCTCACTATTTTAGCAAAGCATCGTGGGATGGTGGCCTTGTCGCCGTCATCCAATCCAGCCCGGAAGCTCCCCTCATATTTTCGCTGCTTCATCGTATTTTCGTTGCCGAAAAGCCAGCAGAGTTGAAAATCAAAGCATTGAATGCGGGCGCCACTGAAGATGATTTTACTGTAAGTTCTTGAAAAGCATCTAAAGATCAACCAAAGTCAAATATTTAAACAGTTTGTTGATAGCCATAAAAAAGATAAGTTGCATATTGATAAGATTGTGATAAGATTGCTTAGCACTTGCAGTCTGCATTTATATATCTGACTTTTTAGATCTATTATTTTTATAGAAGAAAATATTTACATTATAAGAAAATGAATGTTTTGTAATGCATTATATATTGTATTTGTAGGCGTTCCTTGTTTACGCTTGTGGCGTGTTCGCTAATGCCGGCAACTACAAAGGCATGGGTGATAGCAAAATCGTGCCCAATTTGACGGAGGAAAAATTTGAGGCAATTGTGAGATCTTCGGCTGCCTATACGTCTGAAACGCGTGTGACCAAGATTTTTGAGAAGGTTAAAAATCTAATTTTTGAACTGGATGCACGCAACGAAGTTCTAGGCTTCGCACCAAGTGGCGTAACCACGTATTGGTCGGACAACTGCACCAAGGAAGATTCGGAAATAGTCAATGACTGGCTAACAAAGAAGCGTATCGAGCCATACATGTGTCGAACTTTTAAGGTGACTGAGAACGGGAAAACATTTTACGACATTAAACTCGGTTCGGTTGCAAACTCCAGCAAGGACGGCATAACATTGGCGCTGGAGGAGTACAAGGGCAATAATTTCCGGGTAACCCGAGGCGATTATCAACCATTGTTGAAACGCGTAAATGAGAATTTGCTTCAAGCGAAAAAATATGCCGCCAATGATAATGAAGAGAAAATGATTGAGCATTATGTTAAATCCTTCGAGGAAGGCTCGTTGGCCGAGCATAAAAATGGTTCCAGATTTTGGATCAAGGACAAGGGACCCGTTATTGAGACCTACATTGGTTTTATCGAAACATACCGAGATCCGGCTGGTGGGCGCGCCGAATTCGAGGGCTTTGTGGCCATGGTCAACAAGGAAAGTTCGGCTAAATTTGCCGAACTGGTCGATCGTGCCGAGAAACTTCTAGAATATTTACCTTGGACGGAGCAGTATGAGAAGGATTCGTATTTGAAACCAGATTTTACTTCACTAGATGTGTTGACCTTTGCTGGAAGCGGTGTTCCCGCTGGCATCAATATTCCCAATTGTAAGTAGTAGATTATTTAAAGAAAACTTAATATTTATAATATAGAACTTAACCTCTAACAGATGACGAAATTCGTCAGGACGAAGGCTTTAAAAACGTTTCGCTGGGCAATGTGCTGGCCAACATAAATCGCAAAGATGCCATACCGTTTCTATCTGACGCGGATCAGACGCTTATGAAGGAGTACAAAGTAAAGGCTTTTGAGGTGCAAGTGGGCTTGCACGAGCTGTTGGGACATGGTAGTGGCAAACTGTTCCGTATTGATGAAAATGGTGTCTACAACTTCGACGTGAAGACAGTGAACAGTCTCATAACTGGCGAACCAATTACCAGTTGGTATAAGCCTGGCGAAACATACGATACGAAGTTCGGGGCTATTGGTTCATCCTACGAAGAGTGTCGCGCAGAAGCAGTGGGCCTCTATTTGTCTCTGCAGCGGGATATTTTAGAAATATTTGGTTTCAAAGATGCAGCAGAGCAGGACGACATCATTTACATCAACTGGCTGAGTCTCATTTGGAACGGTATGGGAGTTGCCCTGGAAATGTACAATCCCAAATCGAAGTTGTGGCTGCAAGCGCATTCCCGTGCACGTTTCGTCATCATGAAAGTTCTGCTTGAGGCAGGTGAAGGATTTGTCACCATCGAAGAGACTGAAGATGGCAAAAATCTGTTGCTCACATTGGACCGTAGTAAAATCCAAACTGTTGGCAAGAAAGCGCTGGGCGAATTCTTGACCAAGCTGCAGGTATACAAGTCCACAGCCGACATTGAAGCCGCTTCAAAAATGTACGAACACTACTCGAAGGTGGACGAAACTGGACCTCATCCTTGGGCTAAGTGGCGTGATATATGCCTAACGCACAAGAAGCCGCGAATTATTTTGGTGCAGGCTAACACGACTGTTAATGAAGGCAAAGTGGAATTAACGACCTATGACGCGACCCACGAGGGCTACATTCAGTCGTGGGTTGACCGATATCCAACTACAGATATTGATGATGTACTGGAGGATATTGTTGAGCAGGATAAGAAGTATTTCCCCATTGCCTATTCAAAATAAGGCGGCTGCCGATTGCACATTCATGTTGATTCTGAACATACATATATTAAAGATCTTTATATACTTAACTGCCAAATACTGTGACTTTTTCTAAGGTACCTTAAGTTTTCTTACAAGACTTTCCGATCTTTAAAAATAGCGCTGATAATTTTTGATAGTCCTTATTTGAAGTATCGATAGGCAAGTATCGATATAAATAAAAATATCGTTATACAATAAATATGGATATTTAGACATTTTCATTTTATTTATCATATTTTGTTACATTTTGTTTTACATTATTGTACTTTATAGTTTTTACATAGTTTGTTTATAAGTCTTTTTGTTACCATGGAAACGCTGGAGGCGAGGACATGCATGGATCCAAGGGATGCACTACCCGCGATTCATATCACAAGAATGTCGAACAAATTTATGTTTGTTGATGAGCAGCTTAATTACAAAAACATCAAATATATTCGCGATACCATAATCGAAGCTGATCAAAGAAGTAAAGAAATATCTATGGACAACCGACTGCGCCGACAGACCGCCAACACAGAAGTCCTAATGACCGACGAGCTGAAACAATTGAAGCGCCAGGAGTTCGTCGATCGAAAGCGGCGTCAACAGCTGCGCAACGATTGCCAGGAACTTCGCGAACTGGCCGAGCAGCTGCGATTGGCAGCTATTACAAAGGACCTCGAAGAGCATATGGAGGAAAAAAATAGAGGTCGTCAGTTGGCCAAAAATGTACAAGTACAGGGGTTGCAGCGTGCCGAGGCTGAAAGACAGCAGAACCTGGCTATGGAGCTGGAGAAAGAATTGCGCAAAAAGGAGCAGCAGGAGGACCTACAAAAGACACTATTAACACAAATGGAAGAGCGCCGGCTACGTCGCCAGGAGCAATATGTACAGACGTTGGCGGAGCGGGAGGAGCGCATGGCCATGCAGCAGCAAATCGAAGAAGAAGACAGAGAGCAACAGCTGGAGCTAAAGCGTTCAAAGGTTAAGAAGCGTGACGA
Source organism: Drosophila gaucha (assembly GCA_035045545.1). Lineage (NCBI taxonomy): Eukaryota > Metazoa > Arthropoda > Insecta > Diptera > Drosophilidae > Drosophila > Drosophila gaucha. Next base: position 10,521,328 of record JAWNOY010000025.1, read on the forward strand.
TATCATTCAGTTTATAGAGCAAAAAAGAGAATATAAGGCGTTGCAAAGGGCAAAGTCCGACGAGGATCTTTTAAAAGTTATTAAGAAACAAATGGAGTTCGATCAGCATAGGCAACAGGAGGAGGAGGCCAAGAAGACAGAGCTGCGAAGGCAACAGGAGATTAGTTTGCGAATTGGTCAGCAGGTGCTCGAGGTTGAGGTATGTGCACTGGAATCTGTTGAAATGCATGGAATCTAATTTTTTCTACTTTAACTACCATTACAGAATAGAAAACGACAACGGAACAATCTTCTGCTGGATCTGCTGCAGGCAGAGTACAAGGCCAAAGACGATGAACGCTACCGGCAGCAGCTCCAGCAGGAGCAACTCGAGCGGCTGCGTGCCCGTCAGGAACTACAACGCTATCGCGCTGAAGTCATTGAGCGCAACATAGAAGAAGCACGCAAAAAGCATGAGCAAACTGTTGAAAAAGATCTCATTTGCACCGACATGCGTGAGGTCGAAAATGATTTGCAGGAGCGTCGACGGCGGAAGGAGCATGGTGCTCTGCTGCTGTCGATGATTGAGGACAATAATCGCAAACGTGCCGAAGCAGCCGCAGAGAATATTTACTTTTTCGATTCGAAAGCCAAATCCGATGCTGAGAGGCAGGAGCGTATTGAGGAGGAACGCCTCCAGATGCTGGGCTCTGTGCCAGCTTCGGTTTTGCAATATTTACCTAAACAAGTGCTATCGGAAGCGGACCGCAAATATTTTAACGTACAGGAGAAACATCAATTGTTTAAGCAGCAGGGTAATTGAGCACGAATATAAGCATTATTGGACCAAGGTTATTTTAAATTTAAAATTGTTGTTTTACAACATACACAAATATATGTATTTAAATGTTCACGGTAAAATCCTTAGTTGGTTTTTCAAATACAGACACCCAACCCGCCCACCTTGCCTACGTGACGTGTCTCATACATTGCAGAGAGTTGCCATATTGCTTTCATTCAGTGAAAAATATAAATGAGGCTAGTACGCTAATCAAGTTCACTGGATGACTTTTAAGTATTCAGAAATCACAGTTTATATGCATAATTTATATATCATTATTTGTTAAATGAAATATGCAGACAATTGGATAGATGTGCGTAACCGAATATTGCATTCATGTAAATCATTAGTTTTAACGAGAAAAAAAATTGGTTTGTCTAAAATTATTGTTTTAATTTCCTAAGAATATATATAATAGGTAGCCGAAAATAAGTTATCTAGTTAAATAATACAAATGAAATACAGCAATACATAATTCTGTGTTTGTCATTAATTTTTAAGTGACATCAAAATATAGTTTTGAAATCACACTTTTCCTTTCACATTAAAATCTTTGTGCGAGTGCGTGGCAACCCTGACCGATGCCCACGCATCTTAGGGTATGGCAGCACCAGCACGTCGCAATGGCTTTAGTTCAATGGCGGACAGTAACGAAAAAAGTGGGAGTGATCTTTGTTTTGCTTTTATATCAAAGAATTCAGTGAAATCAATGTTTAAAAAAATACCAAAAACAAACAGTCAGGCAAATAATAAATTGCAGTGTTTTTAAAAATGTCCAAGCATGTGTTAATCGGTAATCGTAGTGCAATAAGATAAAGTGCACAAACGAAAACAAAAAAGAAAAAATTCCACAGAATACTGTGAATGGGCATAGGCAGACAATACGCGGAAGCAGTGTAAAGAGCAAAACAAAAACGAACTTTGTACGCTGTTGCAAGTACACCCAATTGAAAACTAAATAAAAAATACAAAAAAAAAAGAAAAATGTCTGCGCAACGTTTAAACGCGGCCGAAAAAGAACTGGAAAAATACATAAAATTCCTTGCGTTCAAATCGGCGCAAGTTGTGGTGCAATCTCGCCTTGGCGAGAAGGTACAAACGCAATGCAGTCCACTGGGTGGCAACGATTGGTTTAACATTGTCGTGCAAGATCATCCCGATGTGCTGGACGAGACAAAACGTGCCCTGGCATTGAAGCCAGGTGAGAGCATCTTGCAGCGCCTTCCGTTGTGCGTTGAAATTTCGCTCAAGACAAGCGAAGGCGATAAGATGATACTTGAGGTGTGGTCTTTGGATCTGCTGCCAGTGGACAGCAATAAAGCGGCAGCTGGAGAGGATGGCAAGGGCGACGGCAGCAACACAAACACCATCAACGACAGCCAAACACTGAAGGCTTCCTCCCATCAGCTTCACGTCATCTACAATCGGATGAGCATTATGCTAAAGTCCCTTATCTCGCTCACCCGTACGACGCCTGCTTATAAGCTGTCGCGCCGACAATGCCCGGACTCGTACGGCATCTACTATCGCATCTATGTGGATCGACCGCAGGTGCACACACTAGGCGAACGCCACAAACAGGTCAAGATTGGCCAACTCAATACAATTCTGGGCTCGGTAATCATGTCAGTGGCCTATCGCACCAAGCTGACCATTTCGCCGACGGCTGGCCATCAGGCGGCGGCGGGTGCACATCAGCCGCAACAGCACAATACCATTATGCTGAAGTCGGATCACTTTCGACCCGCCAGCGATGCCAACTCGCCCATACACCAGCTGTCAACGGTTAAGTTTGCAGCGGGCGTGGGCGGTGCGGGTCCGGGAGCGGCATCTGATAAACGTTTCATAGACATTGAGAAGCCGCTGAGACCAGGCGCATTTACTGATCTGGGCAAGCTGCGTCAGTTTACTGAGACGGACTTTGTGTTGCCGGAGACACCGCCGTTTGAGTGGATGCTGCAACGTACGCGCCATGAGAGCAATGGCAGCGGCTCCATCGAATCGCTGAATCGCAAATGTGATTCGCCAATCAATAATAATAATAACAACAACAACAACAACATCAATAACAACATTAATGGTAGCAGCAACAACATCAACCACAACCACAACAATAACAACAACTCGACAGCATTTAAGAGCTTTGAGAAATCATCAGCTGCAGCCGCAGCCGCAGCCGCAGCCCCTTGTGCCACATCACCAATCAAGAGTCTACTAATACCCGCCAGCAGCGCCGCATTGCGACACAATTCGGCGCCCACGTTGCAGGAGCAGGCAACATCAGTGTCACAGCAGCAGCAACCCCCGGATGACGATAGTCTGCTGAAGGAGCTGCACTTTCCTTTCGCCTCGCCCACATCGCACGTCAACGACCTGGCGAAATTCTATCGGGAGTGCTACCATGCGCCTCCACTGCGCGGCCTTAGCGAACTGCAAGCGCCCAGTGCAACGAGCTGTGGCGCCACAGCTGCAGCATCCGCAACAGCAGCAGTTGCCGCTTTAGCCAGCAATGCAGCAGATGGCAGCATGGATGACTTATCGCGCCAGCTGGAACAGTTTGAGACGTCGCTCGAAGATTACGATAAGCTTGTCTCGCAATTTGGACTGAGCGGTTCCTCGTCAACGGGCAGTCGCAGCAGTGGCGGCCTCCAGATGAGCAATTGAAAGGAAAGAAAGAGGGAGACAGAGAGTGAGAGTGAGAGATAGATAGCTTGACCGAGGGTCGCTTTAATAATAGCTCATACTAGTTACGCTTCAAAGTTAGGCTCTAAAATAAGTTGTTCTTTGTGCTGTCTTTTAATTGTTTCAACTGACTAGGTTATTATGATATTATTCTTATCTTCATGTCTCCATTGCATTCATATGAAACTGAAAGAAAAAGAAAAACAAGAAATACTTAGATATAGGCTAGTTGTATGGGCTTCAGTTTTGTATAGTTACCAAGTAGGGAGCTCATCACGTTTCACGTTTTCAGTGCAACGATTTACATACATACGAACATCCAAACACACATACACACATACGTACAGACATACATATATGTTATTAGATTGGGGCGTATTCGTCGCTTGTTGTTTATTTCCCTCTTTGTTCATGTGCCTTCATAGAATTGAAAATACATATATAATATAATATACATAATATGTATACATAATATATATGTATATGTATGCAATTCAATTTGTTTAAGGCTACATTTCGTATAAAAGTTTTGTTTGATCATAAGAAAAGTAACAGTTGCCTTTTGTTTATCAAAATAACAATCAAGTTTTGTAATTATCTAAAGATATATAAAGTGAAACCAAACCAAATTTGTATGTTTGTGTCAAACGAAAGACTTGAATAGTTTAACGAAATGTACATACATATTTGTTTAATACAATAAATTGTAAATAGCGAGGGAGAGAGAATAAAAAAGCAGCTGCAATTAAAACTGTAAAATATTATTGTATTCTATTCTATATTCTATATGTATTTGTATTGTCGCGCTTTGTTATTTATTGGTTCCACAAACTGCTAAGTTTAGCATCTTAATCAAATTGAAACATATATAGTATATACATATACTAAAAACTAAGCAAAATGCATAAAGGAAAATATATAAAATTAAATGAAATTGTTTATCATAATACTAATTGTTTATTTATTTATGCCTGCTAATGGGAATTCGTGATCACGAGACTTGGGCGAAAAAGCAAATTATCAACTCTTGCTGATCATGATTATATATACATATGTAGTATATATGCTTGCATACATACATATAAACGTGTAATACAGACGTAGTTATAATGGCATATAAGCCCTGCCCTACGATTCACCTTCAAGCTTGGCATTGATCCAGCTGGGGAGAATCTGTCCTAATCATAAACACACACAGATCTCTTATGCCTTCATTTAAGCAAATAGTTTCTGATTCAGCATATCAACTTTATATATAACTTAGTTTATTTCTATTAGCTTTTCCTGAGAATGCGATTCAAACTGCTTGGCGCTTGTTTATATCGGTATTGGGTTTTCTACTTCCAGATTGTTGCAATTAAATATTGTATAACTAACGTCAGAGGTGTTGTTGTGGTTGGGTTTCAGCTGCGCCCGGCTGTCAACGTTGACAACAACAACAAATTAGAAAAATTAAATGTAAATTCCACAGATCTCGAACGACATTAGAAGTTATATACCCTGCGACCTCATATATACATATTTATATACATACATATATATGATATGGAAGTCAACTTAATTTTACTTAAGCCTAAATTGGAAATGGGGATCTAATATATATTATTTAGCAAGAGTATTTCGTATTCGACGTTCCATAGAAATCTGATTTTATTTTTTTACCCATTAAAAGTGCATTCCGAAAAGCTTTTTTATACACGTTCACGTAGTGAAAAGAATATATTTGCTTTGTGCAGTGTCTTTCCGTCTTTCTGTAAGATAGAGACATATCAGTCTAGATAAAATCATTTGGTTTAAATAGCTACACGCATTATGAGCGGGGAAACCCGGATAAAGCTGTATCTAACAGAGTTTAAAAACTAAAGTATCGAAAATTTGGCAAGAATGTTACTGTTTAGGTCCTCTTATCTAGATCTTCAAGATTTGACAAGCAAGTTTAAGTTGGCCTTTTCTGAAGATTGAGCAAAAATCGAACTTAACTATATATTCCACATTTATCAACTTAGGAGTACCAAGTTTTACAGATTTTACGCTAGATCTAATGAAAATGTAATGAAAATCAGTTGTTGGAAATAGAACGAGTATTAGGCAGTCGTTTATGCCCGACTGCAACCGGCTTATTTGTTTTTTACTGTCCACGTAGAACGAACGTCACTATGGCAACGACATCGCTAAGGTTAAATAGTTTTATTTTTAAATATGCAACAAATACATACATACATGCAACAATGTATGTATGAACAGATGTTTCCGTGCACTTGTACAAACAGATTTGTGTGTGAATGTGCATGTGTTAGTATTGCCTTTTTGCTTTTCCACATCTTATCTGTTGTTTTGCTAATTTACTATTTCTTTTTATTATTTTCAAGTGCATTTCACATTCATATATATGTATGTATATAGTAAATACATATGTATGTACATCGCGTGGGTGGTCAGGTGAGTTTGCCCATCTGCTGCTGGGGAGGTTGACAAACTTTTGGTGTGACTGTCGCGCCCAACAGGTCATTGGTAGTGCACACATTACCTGCCGCCACACGAATGCATAGATATTATTCGCCTTTGTTGTTTGTTTCGCTGTTGCCAGGCAAATTGATATTCGCCTTTGGCTTTGTCGGCGAATTCGACTTTGGCTGTGTAAAACGGCTCGACGCCAACCTTACTCAACACCGTCATAAGTTGTATGTGTCAGTGTGTATGTGTGTGTGCTCATGATAATTGGTTTGGCCAGGCAAAGACTGCGCTCCACTTTGGAGCCCCTCTTTCCCCCACTAAGGTTGCACACGTAGGTCGAACATTGCCACCGACGCGACGTCGCTGTCGCTGTTGCATCCGGCGGCTTGGCAAGCTGCCTACATATTTGCTTTGGGGAGCTGACTCTCACTTTTGCACCCACATAAACTAAATTCAATTCATATTAATTCATCCAGGGACGGGCAAGACTTGGGCAGAAAAAGCTTCGACGGCTGAGAAGATTAGATAAATGCAATATAAAATTAAGGCTAAATGCATTTAGAAGATTCATAACAAATTCAAAATTGACCTACTCGCAATGAATGGTCACACTTAAATGAATTTTGTTGACAACAAATAAAACAATACAAAAGTTGCGAAATGAGCTGATAAGAAAAAGCCCAAAATGGGTAAGAAAAGCAAAATAAAAGAATTTACATATATATATATGTATATTAATAATATACGACACAGATAAGCACTTTAAAAATACAAAATTCTTGCGATTACGCTTAGCTCGAGTGTTCGTAGGCCCACATTTTTGGAATTTTTATGTGAAAACTTTAAGAAAACGATCAATGGCTACGCAACAGTTTGCGAGCAACTGGTCACAACAGTTTTCGGGCAACTGGCTTGACTACTTGCAGTATACAAACATATGTGAATATGTATGTATGTATGTGTACTGTAGGCATGTGTAGGTGTGTAAATGCATATGCACAGACTCACAAACAGGGGGCGAGTTGTTGTTGTTTGTCTGCTTTGCCGGTTTTTGCGCCAGCTGCAATAATAAAAAGCATAATTGAAGTTATATTTAGACGCCCACTGTATCCGCTTGTAGCAAACAATTTGAGACAATCTGTGGGCTGTGTTGCAAGAGATCGATTGTCCAAGTGTAGTCATATTGAGCTTTAACCTAGAATAGTCTAGCGAACATCAGCATAAAAATGATTCTTTATTTAATTATAGCGTCCCAACTGTTGCTACGTGCCATTTGTCTCGCAGAACAGGCAACGTTGTAAGGCGCCACTTTCGGTGTTGTTTTCGTTTCTTTTTTTTCTGGTGGCCTCGCTTTGTTTGTTTTCATTATGTAGTGACAAACAAAAGTCGTTGATCGAATCACGCCTGGCTGTTAATAGCACTGGGATAAAGGTACTCATATAAAATGATAAGCTTCATATACTTACAAGGTTTCATATACATACATAAATATGTATATACATACATATGTATGTATGTATGCAATGCAATTATAATATCAATGCGGAAGCTGAAAAGCAGAAATTGCAAAACCTCTCACTTTGTCAGGCGGAAGTGCAATTCACAAATATGACATCAATTTTATTAGTATACAGAACGAGCATAGTCGATATTGTAAAAATAAACAAATTGATTTAGAAACTATAGGTTAAAGTATTTGAACAAATTTAAGAATGAGTAGCAAATTCACTTTAAATAAATTATTATCAATATTAATAGAGCGGTTTTATTTAAAAGTTTAACATATTTCTAACTTAAGAATTGGCTTCTTTTTAAATTTGAACTTAAGCGCCCAAACTATATACGGTAACACTTATCGGGTTTTACTGGGCTGCCAACTTTTCTCAGTACTTACCATCCACAACCATTTGAATGTTTCCGAATATACTGGTATGTTGGTGTTGCAACTAAAATATTTCTTTATAACAATTACCTTCATATATGGTAGTTACTAAAAATAAATATAAAAATTACGAATTACTGTTTATTGCTTTAACAGCCCGTTATTTTTATTTATTGTCACATATTATTCGATAGTCTGAATATCCAAGTACTCGATAGAAAAACAATCCAAATTGAGGTCCACAAATTTATGTATGTGGTGGCTAGTCGATTTCATTCGATTAGCGCTGCTGCTCTGCTAACTTCGACTTGAGAAACTAGGGTGTTAAATAAATACATTTATATAAATTTATATGACGCGTGTTTAAGCCAGCTAACGAAGCTGGCCAACTACAAAAAAATACATACCGGCGACAAGCCGTACATGTGCTCCTACTGCAACATGCAGTTCAGGCAGCAGGGCACGCTAATCAACCACATAAGGACGCACACGAATCTCGTCAGCCAGCCAGCAAGAGTGGAGCACGCGGCAATGCCAGCGCATCTTGGACACGGTGCACAGCAGCTGACGAACGGTCTGTTGTCAAACAACCTGCACAGCACAACTCCCAACTTCCTGCAGCTGGACCACCATCCGCTGTTGCATTTCCTTGAAGGCAGCACATCAGTAAGCTCTTTGGTTGCCAGCAATGCAGCGGCGGCGGCGGCGTCTGCCGCATCAGCGGGGACAACGGGGACAGCACTGGCTAACCCAAAAATTGAACCCAATCAGACCGAACAGACTCCTCGCATCAACGTGGGCCCAATTAATATGCTAAGGAGCGACAACCCTGATCGCCCATTTGGCTGCAGTGTCTGTAGGCGTTTCTTCTCGCAACAGAGCACCCTAATCAACCACATTAAAACGCACACGGGCGAGAAGCCCTACAAGTGCAAGATCTGTGATGCTAGTTTCCGGCAAGTGGCCACGCTCAACAACCATATGAAGATCCATACCGGAGAGAAACCATATAACTGTTCCTACTGCCCCAAACAGTTCCGGCAAAAGAGTACCCTACAAAACCATCTGAGGATCCATAAGTGCTAGCTTGTATCCGCTTATCGTACTTGCATGGGATTTTGGAAATGTGGACAGAATATACACTTAGAATAAATGCAGATACAGTTACAAGTACGATACATACACAAAGACATGCGTAATACACTTACATACATTTAAACAAATACATTATGTACTGAACAGTGTTATTTTACCTGCTATGCAGAGCGCAATTAAACGTAAACGAAGCTATACTATGTCTAACGGCATAACTGAATGTACATAAGTGTTTAGAATATATGTATGTATATCTGGAAGACTTTTAATTTAAAATCTCAACACGAAATATTATTATTTATTAACTCATTCATTTTTGTATAGTTTAGCACTTTCAATGCTTGGGCTTCCTAACTTCTTTTGTGTCGGAAGACAATATATTATTATTCTAGTGCGACATATTGTACTGATATAAAATATATGAATTGTATAATTTTCTGAGCACAATACTCCCTATTTGACGCACGAATTCACGAAAACATTATTTTTTTGTGATTTTTTCGTTTAAATAAAATTTTTAACTTTTAGAAAGTAGCGGTCTCTGTTAAAAGATCAACAAAAATGTAAAGTTTACAGGTGCTAACAGAAAATGTTAAATCTTCCGAACTAGTTGAACTAGATGACTTACTTGGTTCGTTCAGCGAGTCGTTCGATTGAACATATTCCGAATGATTTGATACAACTCTTCGAACTATTTCTAATTGAGTGAGAATCTTAATTAAAAAGCTAATATTGCTTCAATTAATTTGTGTCAAAGTGTTTTAATAGGTAAATAGAGTTAATTACTGGATACAATCATCCAAAGTGTACAAGATTCAGTTGTACAAATAAGAAGATAAGAGATACTGATGTACGCCCAATTTGGAAAGACCTCTGTTGTTGTTTTTGTTGTTGGTGGCCACAAACACAAATATGAGCAGTGTTGGCCATTTTAGTTAAATTGAGAGAATATCATGACAAATATAGTTAAGAAACCGGACTTAGCCTGAAAATGGCTGAATTATCAACACTGATGAAGAGATACTTTTATGATATTTTGTTTGCCGTTTTCAGTGAGCTAAAAACGCTGTGCGTGTACGTAGACATTGACTGAGGCGAGCTGCAACAAGTGCAACAAGTGAAAGCCAATTACCAGAATGCCGCCCGTTCAGTAAGCGAAACAAGCAGAACACATTCCGAATTGAATATTAACGACATTACATCATCATCATAACGCCCATGTGTGGTCTAGTGCTAAAATGTGACCTAAATACTCGCTTGCTTCATTCATCAATTTTGGCCAAGGTGCTGCAAAATTCAATTGATTAAAAAAGCACCTAATCAACTCGTACTTTAAATGCAAATATGCATTTCATTTATGTTTTCGGTATCTGTGATACATCCGCTGTGTGTTTTCTGCCCGCATAAGTTGCATTTTTCATGGTGTTAAAGCGCCAGATGTTTACTACATCGATGACGTCATGGCAACATTCAAATTTATTTATAGACGCCGCCGCCGCACAGTTGTATAGCAGTGTGTTGTTTACCTATTGCTGTCTATGTGTATGTGTGTGTGTTTGTGCTAGCGTCTGTTGCTGTGGCGCCCAATTCAAATAATGCCAATCTAGTAATAGTTTAACTGCATTTACTGACCCTCCGCACATCTGCACTGTTTAACGATTGCTATTCAACTGTCTACACTCGAACTGCACATGCGAAAGCTACTTACGACTACATTGTCCAACCCAATCCACAAGGAATGCAAAGCTTTCTGTACATTCGTCAGAAATATGATTCAGCAGCGTCAACAATGCTCGTTCGCTTAGTTGATAAGCCAGTTGCGAATAATATTTGTAGCCCAAACGTCTCCGTTTCCAGTTTCCATTTTCATACGCTGCCTCAAAGTTTAGCGCTAAAGCCTTCATTATGATGTACTCCAAAGCTGAAGTGTAACTGCTTGCTAATCGAGTGGATCCTATAATCTGATAATACTCATTAATCTATTTTTTTGCGCCCTTGCAGAGTCCAGGCCATCAACATGTCGCTGGGTGTAATGCATTGCACGAGATGCGCTGACGGCTTCGAGCCCACCGAAAAGATTGTAAACTCCAACGGCGAGCTTTGGCATACGCAGTGTTTTGTGTGAGTGTACAATTGAGATAGGGACTAAACTGTAAATGTATTGATTAGAGTATTAAGCAATATTTTATTGAAAGCATTGTAAAAGATAAGGGAGATATTCGCCCACAACAAGAGTTTGTCTTCAGAGGCTTTTTTAGACAAATGTTAGCCAATAAGTAATTTATAATATAGCATTAAATCTTATGTGTATTAATCTCTAATTCGTTTCTTTGCTTTCCCTTACAGTTGCGCCCAGTGCTTCCGTCCATTTCAGGATGGCATTTTTTACGAGTTCGAAGGACGCAAGTATTGCGAGCGGGACTTCCATGTGCTATTTGCGCCCTGTTGCAACAAGTGCGGTGAGTTCGTGATTGGACGTGTCATCAAGGCGATGTCCGCTAGCTGGCATCCGCAGTGCTTCCGCTGTCAGCTGTGCGCCAAAGAGTTGGCCGACAGTGGCTTCATACGCAACCAAAATCGTGCGCTTTGCCATGAATGCAATGCCAAGGTGAAGGCCGAGATAACGGGTCGCTATGTGTGCCAGAAGTGTCAGTAAGTGGGCGTGTGGTCTTAAATATTTCAAGCTGCATACCAATCCAATCTTTACAGTGGCCTGATTGACGAGGAACCGTTGCGTTTCCGAGGCGAAGTGTATCATGGCTATCATTTCAATTGCTCGGCCTGCGGCACAGAACTGGATGCCACGGCGCGCGAGGTCAAGAGTCGCCCGGGATTGGCTGCAAACGATATGGTTGGTGTATTATATTATGTTATATATATATATAATAATTGTTTGATTTAATTTGAACAGAACGAACTGTATTGTCTTCGGTGCCATGACAAGATGGGCATTCCCATTTGCGGCGCCTGCCGTCGACCAATTGAGGAGCGTGTGGTAACAGCGCTGGGCAAGCACTGGCACGTCGAGCATTTCGTGTGTGCCAAGTGTGAAAAACCCTTCCTGGGTCATCGTCACTACGAGAAGCGCGGTCTGGCATACTGCGAGACGCACTACCATCAGCTGTTTGGCAATCTGTGCTTTTCTTGCAACCAAGTCATTGGTGGAGATGGTTAGTTCCATTTTCTTGTTTTATTTATTTATTAGAAATATATTTTACTTTTACTTGCCCTTCAGTTTTCACCGCTTTAAACAAGGCATGGTGTGTGCATCATTTTGCCTGCTCCGTGTGCGACACAAAGATGACGCAGAAATCGAAATTCTACGAGTACGATGAGAAGCCAGTGTGCAAGAAATGTTATGAACGGTTCCCCAACGAGCTGCGACGACGCCTGCGCACCGCGCATGAAATGACTATGAAAAAGAGTGTCTAGTGGGATAAGCTGCAGCCTTCAAGTGCCCAGCTCAGCTTTCCATCACACAAATGTAATCTACACCAAAATGTGTAAAGTCAAAGTGCCTATTGCCGTTCAGCACAAACGATCGCTTAGTTCTCTGTTTGTAGTTGTCCACTTCTAACATTCAATGTTATTTCTCAAAACTAAACTAAACACTTGTGCCTTTTTCATCTATCTGTAATCTTTTTAATTTTCTGTTGTAATTTCTAAACAAAAGCATGCACAGTTTTGGCATCGCTTAACTTTTATATTGTAGCTGTTAACAACGGCAAACGTAACACAAACATATTTTATTGGCAGCTGTTATCTAATTGAATTTTATTTATATACATAAATGTTTTTAAAATAAAATAAAATTTAAATAGTAGTCACCTTTGAAAGTTCGTTTTGTTTAGAATGGGTAATGTTAATAATAATAGCAAAGAAAAGAACCAGTCATGTTAATGCAAAACTGAGTCGCTGACGCAATGTTATGCTCCTGTTAGACTTGAAAACTTATCGATATTTCGGTTCGGCCGTTATTTCTGCTGTTATTAATATTTTTAAAGAAGAAAAAACTTTAACTTTAAAGAATTAATTAAAGAAAGTAATATTTATTGGTATAAATAATTATAAAAAGATATATATATATATATATATACATTAAAAGTTAAGCACTTCAAGAAAGTATTATTAATGATCAAAATGGGTTTCTGCTGTAATTTCAATGGACCTTGAGAATATTTGATACTAATACGTTTCCTTTTGTTTCTCTGCAATATCAATTTTCCGTGACAAAAGCTATTAATTTCGTTTCTTTGGCCTCAGCCAACATATAATATTTTTTATTGTTAATTGCTTGTCTTAGTCCGGCATGGCGATATCTTTATTCGTTCTACCTACATTGAAATGCAATTTATGGCCTGCATTAAGGAAGACAATTTAATTGGGTATCGACGTTTATTAATTGTTCAGTCCGGCATCGTTGTCTGCAATTTGGGCAAATCCTTTGGAGTCATTGCATTTCAACACGTTTGGCAAATTTCACTTTTTCGACTGCCCCAAAGAAACAAAGACTACGCACATTAATTAGGCCCCTTCATTAGACACATGCCCATCAAGCTGGCCCGGACTCGGAACATAGCAGAGGCGACTGCGCCATCGGCCATGTCCAGAGATGATGCTTATGCATTGGATATCCGAGTTTTATGTAATTAAGCCAGACGCGCTCACAATTTAAATTGCTGCCGGGCCAGTCGGCCGGCCGTTGTTCATACGCGTCGCGTCTCTCTGTGTATCTGTATCACGAATTGGCAATTGAGCAGCCCAGTCCAAGAGCTGGCGCAATTTGCACAGAGCCAGCCAAGCCGAGCACCTCCTCATCAAGATCCGCACCAGGGCAGCAGCAGCAGCAGCTTCGTCTTCTTTTTGGCTGCGACGTTCGCTCGTCAGCGCTTGAGCCAATAATTATGGTTATTAATCGGCTGGAGAATTGGCTGCTAATTTGCAGTTTAGTTACAAATTCTGGCCGCCAGCGTGCAATTACTCGCTTAAATTATAGCTTCAAAATAAACAAAACGCCGCAACGCCCGATCTGGCCAAACTGGGGCCAAAAGTTGGCGGGGGCAAAGGTCATGCCGTATGGCAAACGCACATTGCATTTTATGTGTTTGCTTATCAGAGGCCATCAGGAGGCTACGCTGCTCATCAGCTAATGATGCCTGGATTCCAGTCGCTGCTGCTGCTGCAATCAACGTTCACCAGCTGGACTCATAATTAGACGGCCCAGTGCCAGTCATGGGCGTTACTCAATCATGGCCTGATGGCACAACCCCCAAGACGAATCTATCGCCTGTGCGAACGAGCGAGGGCACGATCAGTGGAGCTACAACATAATTTCCAGACGTCTCCTGCTCGTCCACAGTTGCTTGATCCCTTGTCCAATTTGAGAGGCGCTCGCATTTCACGGCCACGGCAACACTTTTGCTCAGCCAAATCAAATCGTGTGCTGTTTATTTAAATAACCATAATTTAGCAGTGCTTCTCGTCTCCGACCATTGGCCATTCGACCATTGCATTTTGCGGGTTTGGGGGCCCATTTATTAACCCACACACTCTGCTCCAGCAGCAGCAGCAGCAATGGACGGGGCCGTGGCCGTGGTCAGTGTTTCAGTTTTATGGCTGATCTGTTCCCAGTGCCTGGCACCATGAATTTTCATGTTTTGTGAGAACATAAAAATTCAATTTAATATGCTCTCGAGTTCGTTTGGAGTAGGTTTTTAGCAGGAAAACGTTTTGTCTACGGGCCCCAGTTAATGAAAATTTAGTTCAATCAATGTGGATAGACGTGTTCGGGCTCGTTTGGGCAATGAGCTGAAATACTTTATCATGGCTATAGTCTATATCTATTTTGTTGTAGGTGTTGATTGGCTGACGGATAACGAGACTCAATGATCTTTGAAGATATTGTCACTGTGATCATTTGGTGAACATTATGACAATGTGTTATAAGATCAAGAAAATGTAGAAAGAAAATTGATCTACATTCAGGTGTATTAAGTTTCTGTGGGTGTCTCTTATTAAGGTAGATTATTTAATAGTATTTATCTTCTGCAAAGTCTATGAAAGCGAGGCAAATTAACTAAAGTGGAAGATGAGAGTGAAAGCCAGGGTGTTTCTGTAAGTTAGCACTATCACTGAAACACATCTAAAAAAATCTTTTTAATTGTAAGCTCCACTTAAACTAATACATGAAAGTCAAGTAAGAGAAGAAGAACACGTTGGTGGAATTAAATGGGAGTGTAAAAGGGCTGGTTTTGGCAAAGAGGAAGAAAAACAGAAAGAGGGGAGATGGAGATACAGACACAGAGTTAGAGCGAGAGAGAGAGAGAGATAGAGAGAGAGAGAGAAGGATAAATAGAGAAAGAGAAAGAGACAGCGAGAAAGAGAGAGTGAGAAAGAGAGGAAGAAAGAGAAAGAAAGAGAGATAGTGAGAGAGAGATACTTATACAGAGAGATAGAGAAGGAGAAATAGAGAGAGAGATCAGGAGAGAGAGAGAGAAAGAAAGAAAGAAGAAAAAAAGAAAAAGAGAGATAAAGAAAGAAAGAAATAAAGAGGTAGAGAGAGATAAAGAAAGAAAGCAAGAAAGAGATAGAGAGAGATATACAGATGCAGATACAGAGAGATAGAGAAGGAGAAATAGAGAGAGAGCGCGAAATAGACAAAGAGACAGAGAGAGAGAGAGAAACAGAAATAAAGGAAGAGAGTAAGAAAGAAATAGAGAGAGATACAGGTACAGATACAGAGCGTAAGAGATAGAGAGCGACAGACTGAAAGTGTGCGAAATTGTGAGAAGTCTTAATATGAGAGATCAATTGAGAGAGTTCTCAAATCTGTTAAATGCATACCTGAAACATATCGTACAATAAAGAACACTTTCAATGTGAAAGACCATGCATCCTTAACCTCAACATGGTAATAGAACGTTCATTATTAAAAGTCAAGACTTCTTTCTAAAATTATTTTAAACAACTAAATAAAGATACATTCCAACGCAGCAGTTAGCTAAACAGCCTACATATATTTGTAAAATATTTATAATTAGGTATGTTTTAAAAATGTTTGATATTTTCTCAGTTCACAGATCACATTCTTAATTTATTTATGCGTTTGTATATATGTATGTACTGCTCAAGTGTTTGGTGCATAATACAATAAATGCCATTATTAACGATTTATGATCGGGGTAACTGCAACAAAATTGGCCAAGAAAAACTTCGTTCGCTGATTCCTCTGTTCGCTTGTGCACTCAGCACGTCAGGTTTAAAAAATGAGCTTGTTAACGCTCCATGATGAGCCTAGTTAGTGTCCGCTGCCATGATCTAAACCATATAACCCGAAGCACTGAATCGATCTACAGATCGATGGGTGGATGGTTTGCTCGATGCGCTGCCCAGCTGAATCGTCATTAGAGGTTTATGCAAAATTACAACACGATAACACGTAATCATTAGCGTTGCTCTCTGATGCTCAAAAGCGCTGCCTCAGACGGTGTGAGCAAACAGTTTGAGATGCAACAACAGCAACAACAACAGCAACAACAACAACAGCTTCAATTTGCAGTTTCATTATCAAACGAGGCAAAGAACATAATTTGAGTAATGCCAAAACATTTGGTTACGGCAACGTCTACGGCTAAAAGAGTCCAATTTGTAGTAGTTGTTGCTGTTGCTGTTGTTGTGATTGTTGCTGTTGCTTTTGCATGGTCCCAGGTTAGTAGTCAGAGTCTATCGATCACGTTTCAAACTGAAAGGCACGACCATGACGACGATGTGGCTCCGATTATGGCCACGCTTGTTGTTCTTGTTGTTGTTCTTGTTGCATAGTTTGCACAAGACAGACACCATTGTTCTATTGGGCGCAAGAGGAGTTGGGAAATGCTGACGGTTTTAAAACTTTTATGCAATTAATTGCAAGAGTTTTGCGGCTGGAATGCGCTGCTTGTCTGCCTGGCCCTCCGCCTTTCCCTCCATCCCTCCATCCGTCCGTCCGTCCATCCGTCTGACCGTCCGTCTGCTGCTGTTCTAACCACTTGCCGTTAATTTCAAAATTGTGCTCACGTTCTGGCAATTTGCTGACCACCCACATGCAAATGCAAATCAAAGATAATAGAAGTGGTCTAGTCGGGTATGCTCGACTTGAAGATAATCTGAATCTTATGTTTCTTACAAGGATGGGTAAGGGGAAGGGTTAAAACTTGGGGTAGAACTTTACAAGAATCAAGAATTTAAGATCTTATAAATTTGGTATACTTGACTTGTATACCAAAGTCTAGAACTCGATGTTTATTACTTTTTTAGGAATGGCAAAATTAGAATATTTATTCTCAGATCGAGTCAATTCGTCTTTCTGAATAAGAATTAAATACACTCAAAGGCTGTTACATACATACGCACATAATGGTTATTCCCGTTTCAAGTTTTGGGCTTTGGGTATTCAAAATAAGGCACCCCTTACCTGAATTCGATTCGTGGAAAATTAGACGCCAGTTTTGAACTGCCCGGCAGCTAGTGTGCGAGCTGCAACAAGCTGCATTGAGCATTTCATTTGCCAATGCGAGTTGCCCGTCGCATGTTGCATGTTGCCAGTTGCAAGTTTGTATTGAGTCTGCGCCTGCTCTTTGTCTAATTTGACACTTGGGGCAGTTGCACAATTGACTTGCAGGCGGACAGGTAGCGGAAAAGGAGGCGCCTCTCTTAGCTCTGCATACCAAGTGTCCGTTGTGAAGCTTTTTTAGATCTCTTCGTATTTGAAAGATTGCATTAGCAGTGGGTGCTAATGCGAGTGGGTGGATTGAATGATATGTCTGCTGTGTATGTAATTTTATATGATGATCGGACATGGGCATATAACATTCACTTTAATTCTATTTCAGATTTATGCACTTTTTTAAGAGAAACGGATGAGTAGAATTTGTCTACTTCTTTAAGTTTAAGACTTAGGACGTTTCATTTGGTTTATTGTTATTTTTTAATTTTCTATATCTATAATTTTTTTATAATTTCAGAAATTTTCAAAAGGCGAGTTCATGTAATGAATCAGAGCTGGTATTAAAATAATTAATTTTTCAAACAAATTTGACTATCCGTTCAATACTTGATCACAAGATTTAAGCATTGAACAAGCTATTATTTGTTGAAGACTATAGACTATTTTAAGTTTTATACCATTAAGTTAACCATAAACCATGTCATAAATATGATTATTATTATTATCATTTAGGCTGTACTCCAATCAAGATTCAGTCACTGAGTCAGTCCAGTGTAAGGTTTTATGAAATAAGGTTTTTATCACATCACTCAAAAATTGCAATATAAAATATACATATACATACATATAAATATTTGATTGATTTATTAATGATTGATGATAAGATAAAAATTAAGTGTAGTCAATTAGAAAATCAATCAATTTTCATAAATCCCACTCGGATCCATTTCCGGCAGCAACTTCTCACGCCTTGGAAAACATTTCAAAAATTGCATGCATTTAAAGAATGCACTAAAAACGAAATTTCATGACAAATTAACAGAAGAATAAACCCCAAGCGTCAGGCGGACGAGGCGAGACCGCAAATGCCCAAGCCCAACCCACGACAGCGAGCTGGCATTGGGTTAGGCTTCTTTGTATGGCTGTCAAAGCTAGTCCGAGGCGCTGCCTGCTGGACATGCACACAGGCACGTAAAGCTTCCAGCGCAGTTCACAGTTTCAGTCGCAAGTCCGCACTGGGAGTCAGAGTCAATATATATTCCAAAAGGAATTCCGCAAATAATTGCGGACCGGCCACAAACTTATGGCAATTGTGTGGCAGCCAGCAAATCGGACACAGGCCGTGCGGCCGCGTCGCATACATCACGTGCAGCAGCAGCAGCAGCAGCAGCAGCAGCGGCAGCGGCAACAACAACTCGCTGCAAACATTTCGAATGCAAATAAAAAATCACGCCAATAAACTAGACATCGCGACGGCAACGACGATGGTGACGAGGCAAGCAGCGGATCAGGCGCAGATGCAGACAGTGCGGCAGACAAGGCGCAGCGACGATGTGGCTAAGACAATAGCAATAGCTGCTAGCAGCCCTCTCCAAGTCCACGACGTCATGATGTCTCGCTGGGATTTGGATTTCAGCAGCACGCTGCTGCTGCTGCTGCTGCTGCTGCTGCCTGTTTACCTGCCTGCGCTGCCCCGCCTTCTCCTCCTCTGTGCGATCCGTTCGACGATCGCGAAATTGCATACAAATCGCTTGTTTGGTAAATTTAACATAAGCGCGTCAGTAGCGCCTCTGGTCCGTGTGTTCGTGGCGAGCTTGGAATAACTTAAAGCAACCAAAGCCAGCGGAACAACAACAATATTGAGGCGCGGGCTTATCTTGTTCTTGTTAAGCTGGCCGGCTGGCCGGCTTGCCGCTCCTGTCTTGTCGTGTTGCCATCATGTAAAACGCATGGGCCCAGTTGCCTGAACTGCTTCGGCTTGGTGCATCCACATCGCCGCGCCTGTTGATCAGTGTCGTTGCCCGTCCTCGTCGTCGTCGTCGTCGGCATCGTCCTCGTCTTGGTTGTCGTCTCCGACTCAGTCAGGCGTTTGCAAGCGGCTGCAATTTGTTTGAGTTACGGCGCTTGTAAGCACACTTTAAGGATCCATTGTATTCCAATCAATAAGCCGGGCATGACAATGAGACACAAACTACAAGCCCAGGCCCCATTGAATGTCACCAAAGTGTGTTCAAGTGGAGCGCCGTTTGCCGCCGCTTTGTTAAGCGTGGACCTAGGCGCAGAGTTAAGGATTGTTTGTTAGGGTAATTGTTGAAGTACCGCAAAACCTCGGTTCTTTTCCAAGCTACAGGATTAAAAAGGACCTACAATTATTTACCAATTATTTATATTATTTATAAGCACTATTGTAATTTACATAATTAAGTAGAATTAAGGGTAAAGAACTACAGCAACAATAACTAGCTCTAGAATTTATTAAAAGTATTTAAGCATATTTAAACACAGAGTCTATTACAAGCAATGCAAAATAATTGAGACTGTAAAAAACTTTACTTTTACAAATTTCGATCTACATTACCTTTAATACAGATGTACCTGATATATATTAGAGTTTGACTTTAGGGCTACTTTTATGTGTGAATTGACCTCATCAACATATTTAACATGAACATGGCTTTTGGCTGCCTGCCAAGCAATTGACTTCCAATTAAATGTGTCAAGCGTCTCAGATGGAACAACAACACGCAACTGGTTGGGGTCCAGTTCTCGTTTTCCACATTTGCTGAGCTTCAATGCAAATTGCGATGCAGAATGGCGCATGCCCGGAGCCCAAAAGAAGTATTCGCACTGCGCTGCATTTCATTAGCATATCATATGTTTGATGCGGAGGCGGGGATGACAACAACAATAACAACAACTACAACAACGATAAGAAGCTGAAGTAAATTTATGTGCAGCTAGGGAGCCGTGCAGTGAAAAGGATTAACGAGGATTAGCCTAGCCTGGCAAGCTGACTAACTGACTCTCCGACTGACTGGCCAACGAACTGACTCTCAAGTTGGCCCAAACGTGGAGAGAAGCTACCGTTGATGGCATTTACGATAAATTTACGCAAGTCATTTGACAACGCTGTCGTGTGGCTCAATGGAGCGATGCTGCTCGTCATTATAAGTTGGATGCGCAATATGCAAAGCAGAAGAAGCTGGCTGCCAAAAGGCAGTTGGCAGTTGGCAAAAACAAACAAAATGTCGCACATTAAGCGACTGAACATTTCTCAAATGTCACGTATACGTCATGTGTACCACAGACATGATCAGCAGCCGCAGCAGCACTAGCAGCAGCAGCAAGCAATTAATTAATCCTGCACTTGGCCGAGGCTCTGGTAAGCAGACAACGTTCAGCTAGAGGCTGTTAGACCCACGTAAAAGACCTGCCAGGTTAGCCATGTCTACGTCTCCATTTGGCCAGCTCGTTCCCATTCATGGCTCAGTCACTGGCTTATTAAAACGTGTCTAGGAACAGGTGAATATAGCCACATAAATTACCACCTCTTCATTAGCTCTCTGCGTCTGGGCCGACCGCACAGTGGTTCAAGAAGCCTAAAACTGGGTATGTGAATTATTATAGAGTTTATTACTGCGGACGATAGTGCATTTTTTTAGTCCAGTTAGAGCCTAAAATATATGTAAATATATTATATATAAAAATATTTTTTTTTCTTTATTAATATAATAATTTAATATAAATGATATATAAATATATGTATATATAAATGCTATGAATAAAAAATATATAAATATATATACATATATGCTAAGAACAGGCTTTATAACGACACGTGGAGAGTGGAGTTTCACTCTGCCATTTATCATTTACCATCATTTCAATTGCAAGGGTATTCGTATTCGATCATTAGCATCATTCTTTTCTTGGCGTTTCGTGCCAATGTGCCCACAGTGGTGCTTTAGTTAACTTAAGCCTAACCCCGTTGCCTGTGCTGGGCAATTGACTTATGCGCGCGTAATGGAATTTAATTTCTTGTTAGCCAGGTTAACTGCAGTTGCAAGTGCATCGAGATAAGTCCTTTATGTTCACGTATGCGTGCCTGACCCCATAAGCTAAGTCAGTCAGCCTGGCAGCTCACCTGTCGGGTGTCCAAGCCTCGACCGGGTCGTTAGTGGGCCGCTTTTCCTGTGACACACTTCTAGCAATTAGTCATAGAAAATTGTGAATCCGAGGCGTCTGCCTGCGTGTCTGGCAGCCATTGTGGGCATAGCGTCAACGCGGGCTTTTGTAATTTTAATCACTTCCCCTCGACCAAAGCGTTAGTAGAGTAGATGAACGGCAACGGGCCCAGGACCTGAAACCAGATTGTTTTACAACATAATTAAGCGAGCTTGTTGTGGCTGAAGCAGGCTCAACATGCACAGCTGAGTAGGCACTAGGCAGGTTGGGTCAAGCCATAAGGGCTATGGCTTAAGCGGCAAGGGGTATGGGAATTCTGGTGTCGTTGGTCAAATTATGAAGTGCAGCCAAGTGCATGTTTTGGGTATGTTTTGTGATAGGGGCACGCATAAAAGAACCTTGCTCATAAAAACCAAGAACGCCCCTGTCATTGTGCTAAAGGCTCGGGCGATGGCCAGGCCACAAGTTTTGCGTTCCTGTTTGCAACTTTATTTCCATGCCCAAGGCGCGAGAACAACATTAACAACAACAACAACAACAACAACAACAACAACAGCAGCAATAGTAACAACAATAATAACAGCAGCAACTTGCAGCTTGCAGTGAGCAGAAGCAGCGACAACTGCAACAAGTCAACAACAATTCGACACACACTTGCCAACTTGGCTGCCCGGTGTGAAAGCGTGTTGCTGGCTGCGTACCTCTGGCCCGTGCTCCTTGCTGCATGTCCCTGGGCCGTGGGTCTTGGCATTCGCTAAAGCGTTCAGCATCGATTCGTTATGATTGCATGTTAAATGGCTCCCGCTGAGTTATTACGAGACAAAATCCTTATTTATCGCTTTCTGATTTATTTGTAAACGATTTTTGCGCCCATCTCGTCCTTACAAACTCTACGCGCCTGTTAGCTCTGCCTCGGCCATTGGGCAATGGCCAATGGCCAATGGCCCCATCTAGATGCCCAGGCCTTGTTTGCACAGACCGCCAGACCCGGCAGCCGTATTTCTTAGCCACGGCTATTTTTACTGATTTCAACGCCTTTTTTATGGCCAGCAACATATGGCCAAGGAAGAGTTTCGTGTTCTCTCCCTCTGCTATATTTGTTTGTGGTTCGTCCATTGTGGCCAGCTTATCGCAAGTTTGTTGTTGTCGATTTGTGGTGGTGGTGGTGGTGGTGGTGTTAGTGGTGCTGATGGTGGTTGGCGTTGGAGTTGGTGTGTGAATTTGTGGCTGCTTACTTAATTTTGACATATTTATTTTAATGTTGTTATGCTTAAGTACTGGGCCAGACCTTTTACTGCTGCCCAATCGGATTTTAGGTTGCATTTTGAATTGGCAGGTATTATATCTTTAATTGTAAAGAGAGAGAGAGAGAGAGAGAGAGAGAGAGAGAGAGAGAGAAGAGAGAGAAAGAGAGAGAGAGAGAAAGAGAGAGAAAGAGAGAGAGAGAGTGAGAGAGAGAGAGAGAGAGAGAAAGAGAGAGAGAGAGAGAGAAAGAGAGAAAGAGAGAGAGAAAGAGAGAGAGAGAGAGAAAGAGAGAGAGAGAAAGAGAGAAAGAGAGAGAGAAAGAGAGAGAGAGAGAGATATATAGAGAGAAATAGAGAAGTTAAAAGAAGAGAGCAACAGAATTAAAACTAGATGCAGAGAGAAAAATACAGATCGAGATAAAGAGAGAAGCAGAGAAAGAGAGAGAGAGAGGGAGAGAGAAATAGAGAAGTTAAAAGAAGAGAGCAACAGAATTAAAACTAGATGCAGAGAGAAAAATACAGATCGAGATAAGGAGAGAAGCAGAGAAAGAGAGAGAAAGAGAGAAAAAGACAGAGAGAGAGAGAGAAAAAGAGAGAATGAATACAAGAAAGAAAACGAGAATGAAAACGAGATACACAGAGAAGTAGAGAAAGAAAGAGACAGAGGATAACTAAGACAGAGATAAAGAGAGAGAGAGAGAGAGTGCGATGAAGATACAAAGTGAAGGAGATTATGAGGATAATTATGTCATGGAGGATGAGAGAGAAACCCAGTGAGAGTATAAGTAAACTGTTTTCCATTTAAAAAACTCTCACAAAGTTTCTGTTTTTTGCACCTGACATAAATTGCAAACAAAATTAAATATTTGATTATTTCCTATAGAGCAGGACAATGATATTCAAGTTATTGTTATTTCTTTTATTATTACGTGTTGGCCTGCTCCTGCAATCTAAAGCATTTCCATTACCGACAGTGATTGACAAGTAACAAGTGTCATAACTCAATTATATATTGCCGCAGTCTTAGCCTGCTATAACATTATTATGTTTATTGGCAGACCCTGGTTTAGCCATAATGCTGTTCATTAAATGCCGTTATAAGTCCCCTTAGCTCCATAAACCAATGTCACTCAATTGCCCAATTGCTCGACAGACAGACACGAATGCACATACACACACACACACATACACAATCACACTCGATTACCCAAAGACACTCCAATTCGTTATGGCCAGGAATGCAGTGAGAGAGTTTAGCTGCGTTTTTACCTTCGCATTGGGCCAGTGCGCTGGACGCTGGTTAAAGCCAAATGACCAAAACGTCGTCAACATCGACGCCTTCTGCTAACAACCGCCGAGTTAAGAAACGGATCGGAGCGGAACAACCGCCGCGTGTTTGGCATGGCTTATTAAAACGCAAACGGCTTTTTACGATGCGCAATAAATTGGCGCTGCTTGGCGATACTCGGCCGTGTATGCAAAAGGTGCTGCAAACAAACAAGCCAAAGCTGCAGCAACAACAACAATAGCAATAACAACAACACGAGGCCAACGCTTATGGCTTAAATTAATAAAATAAGCTTTGTCAGACAATTTACAACGCGTCTTCAGCGAGCAGATTACGAGCACGCGGACACGATCCGAAGATCGGTGCAGAGTAGGCAGCCAGCCAGGCAGAGTGGTCAGAGTGGACAGAGTGGATGCAGACGCTGCTGTTGCTGCTGCCTGTCTGTCTGCCTTGGTTCTGGCCAGTTAGATGACCAGCGAGTGTCAGGGTTTGGGCTTGCCAAGGGGGCTAGGGGCATGGCAGGCGGCTGGCTGCGGTGTTTGTTCGTTAATTAGCGAACATATTTCGTATAATCGGTGTCATATTAGTTATAAATTGGATAAAAGCGCAAAACGACAACTTAATTAATTTTAAATTCCAATTTATAAGCAACAAAAATACAAATGCAGCTTGTTGCTGTTGTCCGCTGTCTGTTGTCGATGATGGTGCCGCTGATAACGATTATGGAACCGCAGCTACCCAGCTAATCATGTGCAGCTCGCCCTCGACTTTTGCATAGAAATGCGCACCAATAAGCCAGGCAGACAAAATGCAGCCAGTCGCCGCATACCAATGCCCGTTCCTGTTCCCATTCCCATTCCCAATCCCCCAAGTCTCTCTCGATTCGGATCCTCGGCCACAGCTTCATTTAAATTTTTGCAGCCTTTTGCCCATTTGCCCGGTCCAATTCCGAGAATTCACTGTAGTTGTTGCCTTTTGGTTTTGCCTCTGCTGTTGCTGTTGCTGTTGCTGTTGCTGCTTCTGCTTTGGCTACAATTCGATTAGGTCGCGTCTTGGGCCACGTCCGCAGTTGATATATTGCGGCGATCAGCAGTGATGATCATTTTGTTCGGCAGATTGCGTTTCGATCAGCATCAACTGTAAATTATCTTATAACTTAATTCATTAATAAATTTATGAATTGCCCGTTGTAAACTGTTGAAATTTATTGGCCTCAGTTGTGACATTGAAAAGGTTGCTCTCCAGTCCTACAATCCGCTGGCCCCCTCGACTGCATTGTCTATGGGCTATGATAAATTTGTGTTGTTGGCAGACAGCGGAAATCTTTACGTTTCTCTCAGTTGCTTCGGCAGATTGTTATAAATTGTTGGATCATTTGTCAGGCAATGTTTAAATGCCTCTCTCTCTCTTTTTTACTAAGACGTTGTAATTAATGTGGCATTTAAGATTTAAAGACGATTTTGTTACTATATTTTGATAAATTTCAATTATTAAGTCATCTTCATCTCCATCTCCACTGAAGAGACATCTAACCAACTTCATTATGAATCGTGCGCTTTCTCAATGAATACCATTTCGAATACAATGCCACCGACCGATTATGAATGAGAAGTTTTTACTTAGTCAAACATAGAAAGAAGGTGTTTTAAGAAAGTTATAAGTTGGCCCTATCGATCGTTATATTTTGCGTTCCACACATAAATCAATTATTTAGGACTTCCAAAACCGAATAAATTTTCAGCACAGATTTGAATTCTTCGCTGAAAGGGAATTTTGATGATTGATGTGAAAGAGCTTAGCATATTAATCTGATTATTGAATGTTTTTATTCATTTTGATTATTTTTAGTTCCATTATAATTGTTATTAATAATCTCACTATTATCAAGACGAGAAATATGGCACATAGAACTCTATAGTCTATAGTTTGAATGTCTCTTTCGCTTATTCAACTTTTAAGTTAGGTCAAAGATACAAAAAACATGCTGATCCTTTTGAGCTCTATTAACATTCTTTTCAAATTCTGCTAGGCATCAACGCGTTCAAAATACTAAATGTATTATGAAAGAAGCAAAATTGTTTGATTCTCGCGGGCTGATAAGTTGAGGACTCGAATCGCTGACAGCTTGGATCGCAGCTTCATTGAGCTAAGATTGACGGAGAGTGAGGAAGAGAGAAGATGGGGGAGATCTTTTAAAGCGGTTGCCGCATTAATTTTGCTAATCCTGTTGCGCTGATGTCCAGGATGATGATGATGATGATGATGATGATGATGGCCATGGCTGAAGCAGACACTGAGGGAGAAGCTGAGACAACAGCGAGCAGCGAGCAACTCAATGGTCATGCCGACTGATTTTATATGGTTATATTTCTGACTTTTGACAGGAACAAGGCTCGTTTGTCGCCATGGCGGCAAAGTGTTGTTGCTGCCGTTCCCAAGGAATGCCAGGCCGTTGTCGTTGTCAAATTAACACACAATGCGCCAGCTAATACATTATACAATATGCGACCCAGCCGCTGGCCACATTTCCCAGAAGTTATAGACACTTTTTGCTCAGCCAATGAGCCCCACATATCAAGTCCAACACAGCTACAAATGTACATATATCAGTGGATCGTACCATCTCCCTCTCTCTCTCTCTCGCTCTCAAGTTGGCCAGAATCGTAAATAATATCAATCTTGTAAGTAGCTGCCAACATTTAAGAACAATTCGGTTAATCACTTAATTTATGCGACTGCTACAAATCGCAACCTTGTTGCATGCAACAAGGGCTAGGAGTGTGGTGCAAGCTAATCCTCTGGTTAGATGTGGAGTGAGTGTGTGTGTGCTGGGGGCTTGGGCCTTGGCTAATAAACGATCATTTAATAAGCGTTTTAATGCCAAATGTACGATCGTTTTATTTGCATAAATTACCAAAGTTGCCAACTGTATGCACATTAATTTTCCAACTAAATTGCCAATAAAATATTATTTATGTTGTATGCTAAAAATTTTTCAACGCGCAACACAACACAGAACACAACAACAACAACAACAACAACAACAACAGCGAAATGAGATGACTCTATATGAACGGATCAGTTCGAGTCGAAGGCAGTTAACTTTATGAGCTTTGGTGGCCTTTTTCGTGATCTTCGTAAGACGCCTGCTAATAGAGCCATAAAGCGTGCCACTCGTGGCTGATATCTGAAAGTGTCCACGTTGAACTCAAATTGGTTCTAGATTAGCTAGAAAGTCATATGTTTTGTCAAATTAAGCAAATTGCATTTTATTCACGATATCGTGATGAGCTTTTAATGAAAATGAAATATTGCAAAATTGGATGATAATGCACTATAAATAGGCCAAGTAAGCTTTCAAATAGACAGGACTACGAATTGTGACAATCAGCAAAAATGATTGACATTTTCAAGTATAGTATTCTGTTTGTGGTAAGTGCAGACAATTTTCGAATAACAGATCCTTACGGACCTAACACTCACATATACTTCCAGCTTTTGATACACATGATGACTGCCACGGCTGTGGTGGACGCAGTTGGCCAGGTAGCCGGGTTGGTTGGCAATGTGGGAGGCCTCGTTCTACAGCCGATTGTTTGCCTTGAAGAATCTGTGGTAGTTCTTCTTCAGGAAGTGCTTGGGAATCTTGGTCTTGGTAGTCTAGCCAATTTGGTGGTGGAGCTGTTAACTCCGATATTGGATGACATTAAAGACTTACTTATAAAGATTTTGACTAATTTGGGGTAAAAATTATAATATGAATAAATAACAAGGCAAGCACATTATGCGTGAAACTAGGCTATATAATACAAGGAAGATACTTATATTAATCGGATCATTTTGATTAGAAAAGTGATTTCTTTCTCGATATCTTACACCAGTTAAAAATTCATTCAACAATCTTTTTGTCCTAAACCTAATGGTCGATTCTCATATGAAAGAGAGAATTTACTCGGAAACGTCATCAACAGACTTCCTAGACGTGTCACTTGCTACTTGGTCGCAGGATAAAGTGAGCCGTAGATCAGTCTTGATTATGTTTTTATGTGCCCGGGCGATGCAAAGCGATAACGCCGACATCGGGCTGCGCTTTAACGAGCACATAATCATAAAAAACATGTTGAGTCCAGATTCAAAGATCCCAAAGACAAGAAGCTGCAACAAGTGACATTCGGTGAACAACTCGAGCAGCAGCCATAAAGCATATTAGTTTAATGTTCTCCAGTTAGTTCATTAAAACCCGACCCGATTCTCGTTAATTGTCAACCGGCTCAAAGTTAAAGGGCGTACCGCGGCGGGCAGCTGGGCCTAGACTTCGGTCGTAGGCTTAGTTAGTTTGAAATTTGCCAACAAATTTGCCGGCATTAGAATTGAGCGCTGTGTGGTCTGTGCTCTAAAACTGAGATCATGTCTATCTGGCCGCCAATTTGCGTTGAAAATGTGTGCCACATGACAAGCAATTAAGCTCGGACCGGGCCAGTGTCAGAGTGCGTACGTGCCCTGTGCCCAGGCCGGTTGCCGAGGCGAGGTACACTGAACCCGCGCGAAAGCTATAAATTTATGACAAATTTTCAAAAGAAATGAACGCGCTGCGTGTGGCTCTCCATTTGCACTGCTGTTGGCTGGATGGCTGGATGGCATGAGACGTGGCGGCACTTAACACCACGCATCATTTTAATTATTTATTTGGTCATAAAACAGTCGAAGGAGGAGGCGGCTGGCGGCCGTTTTTGGCCATTTTTGGGCTGCTCAACTTTCGGCACAGTTTTCGTTGTTGTTTTGCTTATGCTGAAAATCGTTAAATTTAACAAATTGCCAGCGATTTTTATCACACCCGGCCCTGGAACATCCATAGATTGTGAGTGCTTTTGTTTTTTTTCCTGACTGCCAAACAAATTTATTTATGAGCAGTGTAAACATATTTCAGCTTTTGTTGCTTTTTTTAGTTCGCGACCATAACGCATAATTGGTCCTCGAGTTATGAGATGAGCTGAAGTGAGTGAAGTAACTCAATGACTCACGAACTCCAAGTTGTTTGGGCGATTGAAATCATTTTAATTAAACCCAAAATTTACAGCTTAAAATAAATATATATAAATTTATAAAAATTTTCAAATGCGCATGCATAGCTCGAGCATAAGCTGCAGCTCAATTTTATTTACGAATTATAGGCAACAACTCGTAGCTTATCCTGTTTATGAAATAATAAAATATTTTTATATATATATAAATATTTTATATATATATATATATATATATATATATATATATATATATAAACATATATATTCACTTTTATTTACTTAGAATTTAATAAAAACTCAACATAATTTCATTTTAAAAATGTGATTCGATTTAAAAAATTCTTTTGTATTTGATTTCAAATTTAAGAAAAAGTTTTTTTCCTAAGTCTTTTGATTTTCATCAAGTCTGGCACACTTTTACTAGATCTGCCATTTAGCTAATTGAGCAACATCGTATTAGGCAATGCGCAACGATCTTTAAGCATACTGCTTCATGCTTAATTAAAAAACCTAATTTAAGCGTAAAATCGCTTATTTTTATTAATAATTTTGAAGCTGAAATCTCAGCTAATTGCTTGCTAGCTATACGTATGCAATGACAACAACAACAACAACAACTACTGCTAACAGTGCTAATAAAACTTGTTAGACGCCTGTGGGCATTTGACCAACAACAACTACAACTATAACAGCAACAGCAGCAGCAGCAGCAGCAGCAGCGACAACCACGCGCAGTCGCAACAACAAACAAACTGAAAATACGAGTACTCATATGTTAACTGAAAAATAACCTGTAATTATAATAATTATCTGTAAATTATATGGCGCATTTACAATTGCACACGATTTCATGAGCTTGTCATAAAAATTTAAAACAGTTAACTTGGCTTCTTTTTATCTTTGCCAACCAACCGCCGTATTTCACTTACATATGTGAGGAGTTGGCCAGCAAATAGTTGCACTAACTAACTAACATTTCCTTGGCTACTTCACTTGACTTCACTGTATTCCACTGTAGAAAACAGTTGGGCAAAATTATTGTGATTCAAATAAATTAAATTTCATTCTTATTGTGATTTGAATAAATTAAATGATAATAAAATTAAGGTGTTTCTCCGACCCGATTCCAAATTAAAAAAGCTTTATTTAAAGAAGAAAATAATGTTGATGTATAATAATAGTTGAATAAAAAAAACGTGATCTTTAACAATATAATTATATAGAAAATCATTCTATACTACATATTATAGATGAGATATCTAAAAATGCATATGACACATTATTAAAACAACTTTAAACTTATGAGGCCCCCATTTATGGCAGTGTATGCACTTCGTGCTGTGTGTTTTTGTAATGGATTATAATCACACAGTTGCAGTTTATACAATCAGACATTAAAAACGTGGTCATAGCTCCATTTGGACGAAAATGAAATCAAATCTCTTTCGCATGTGAAACTGTCGCACACTTCTGGCCCATCCGGTTAGCGGCTAGTTGTTGACGAGCAATAGAGCCCCGGAGGCCGAAGCTTGGGGACGGAGCTGGAGCTGGGGCCGTGGTTGTACCTATGTTGAGAGCTCGCTAGATCGCTCGATTCTCCATAATTAAAACGGGTTTGCCACAAGTGAGCATGTTTTTTGTGTAATTCGACGGCGTCGTCATCGCCATGGACGATGTTTCGCAGTTGAGTGTCGGTTATAAAGTAATTAGCCTCAATTTAACGTTTATACTTTGTTGATTATGATTATGTTAATTATATTATTTTATGCGACAGTTTGGCGGACGTCATCCGCTTACAGTGAAAACCAGATGAAGGAAATTCAAGTTTGCCTGACACCGATGAACTCGAAAGTGTGACATACGACCATTAATTATGACTTTTTAGTTTTTAGTTTTTAGCTTTTAGCTTTTAGCTTTTAGTTTGCCAACACTAGAAATAACGAAAGGCCGTTGCCAAATGATAAGTTGGCAGGCAAATTGCCCAGGTGAGCGTAGGCGAGCGATGCGCGCTCCAGCAAGTGTTGCCATGGGAACTGCAGCCATTTGCTCCAAGACCCTCACATAAATAAGAGGCGTGAAAACGCTAAGCAGCGAGGGCAGTGAGCATAAATAACACGCGGGCAACGCGCATGCACGGGATTTCATTAAAAGAGACAAAAGGAGCTGCTGCAGAGCCAGCTACTGGGAAGAGTTTCGGTTGAATTTGGACAGGTGAGCAAAAGTCGACACTTTTGCTAAGCTTGCTTATAATTTAAGTGTGATTTCTGGCAAAGATTGTCTCACATTTTCATCAATCAAGCAGCAAGTTTGCTGCCTCAGTCTTTCGATTGCAGCTGTCTGGCTGTTTGGCTGTTTGGCTGGCTGCTTGCCTAATGGCTTTCTATTAAAAACTACTTTTATTAATTAAGCAAACAACATAATTTTCTTGTAAATTGCTGCATCAGCGCCAAATCATGGCAGCTGCAGTCGGCGCTGCCGTCGGCCACGCTAATTATACCAAAGCATCTGCATGAACAGAGAACTAAGAGGAGCCCATGGAAACCAAAGTGAAGCCCCGTCGCCGTCAGACACCTGATGCTGCTGGTGCTGCTGCTGCTGCTCTTGGTGAAGCTCAACGTTAAAATTAAAACACGATAAATGAGTTTAATAATGGTGGCAATTAAACGGCTACACGGCTGCACCACGCACCATGCACCACGCTCCAAGCAGCGCACTCTGCGTTCGAGTCTGGGATAACAGCTTTGGCATCAGCATCAGCATAAGCATCGGCTCAGCATCAGCGTCTCAATTACCGCTGCTCTGCATGGCGCTTCACGGTTGAGAAATTCGACGCCACTTTCAAAAACGCATCACTCAAATGTTGTAAGGCGTTGAGGCTTGTTATGTGCCCACAGTCGTTACAGATACCCAAAACAAGTAGAAAGAGAATTGACCAGATGTGTATATGTATCTGTATCTGTATTTGTATTTGTATATTTACGGCTGCTGCTGTTGTTGCTGCTTGTAGACGTTGTGCTTGGGAAACCAAGCGCGCTCGAAAACTCATCAGCAATTTATTAAAACTCATCAATACTCATCAAAATGCCTCCGCAATAGAACCTCAACTCCAGCTCAGATTCGGACACGAAACCCAAAATGAATGCCTGCGGTTAATTTAGCGCAGTTCAATGCGAGTTCGGCTAACAACAAAATTGAAATATTTTTGTATATCTTTATTTTATTTTCTGTTGCGCTACACAAAGTATTGCTAAATGGGGCATTTGTATTTGGGCAATCAATTGGCTTGGCTTTGGATAAATATAACAAATTAATAAAGTGATTTTATATAATTATAAGAAAGCAACGGTTGAAAGCAGTTACATGTAATTATTGAATAAGTATTATTATTATTTTAATTATATATATAATAATTAACAATTTCCACAGCAAATTTCAGTTGCCGTCGTCAGTAAACGAGCTGTCCAAGTTCGAATCTCAGCCAATAGGGCATGTTTCTATTGTGTTTGTCTAGAGTCAAATGTCAAGATATACAAAAGATTCAATTTTAATTTTTGATCTATACGCAAAATTGCAGTTCATCAATTATGTAACGTTATCCCACTTAGATAAATGAAAATTTAATATATTTAATTACTTATATTGATGCCAAAATCCAGGTTAACAATTCAATGCTCTCAAATGAGTTCCAGTTTAAAGAAACTATAGGTTTAGTTAAGTACATATCCATAAATCAATTTTGTGCAGCTGACATTTATGTCGCCTAGGCTGACTTGTCGCCATCTTGAGTTCCAACTGCTTTGCCTTCTTGTTAGTCATTTGTCAGCATTTTCAGCTCATTTGTTTGCATAGCTCGTTCTGTAGGCCTTGTCCGCCAGCGTGCAACAAAATGTTTTGCATATGTCAGAGAGACGCATAGTCAGAGTCAGTGTCCAGCGCCGCATGCCCATCAATCTGGGGCATCAATTTGGGAAATGCATCAAAGTTGGCAGCCCGAACAGCTTGATTAGTTGTATAGCTCACAGGCAGCACACAACAACAGCAACAACATTCGTTTTGGCAGCCAAGTGCATGTGGCTCATTAGTGTGGTGCCGCTGAGGAGGCTGTGAAATTGGGAATCGTCTGGTGTCTACATCAAAATTAAGTTTTAATAATTGGCTCACATTTATATGCTGGCTTAATTTGATTGTGGCGTCGAATGTTTTTCTTCCAGCTTCTTTCGACTGATCAATTAATCATATCTCGTTGATTGTTGTTGTGCTGTTCTTGCTGTGGGCGTGTCAGCCCTAATGAAGCTGCCCACAGCTCAAGTCGGAGCAGCAATAGGAGCTGAGCTACCCAAAAATGATGCCAACTCGTTAAGCGGCTGCTAATTTCAAATTTCAATTGTTAGCTTTCGCCAATTATGCGAAGCAGACATTTTTTTATTTAAAAAAATTGTGTGCCAAGCGGGAGAGCAACTTCATGAGCAGGTTGAGCCTTGGCAGACCTTTTGTCGCCGCTCGAATCGTCTGAGGCCACGTCCTTTGCACGAATTCCAACGAGTGGCCCATCCGAGTGGCTGGGATAATGCTAATCAGTGTCATCGCATCAGCGGCAAAAGTGTTTGGATATTTGTTTAATGAAAGCGAAACGCACGCATCCACTGACCGGGCCACAGACACAGACCCCTTCTTGGCCTCCTATCGTGCTGCAAAAATCAAGTCATTGGCTTTGGGCTTGGTCCTATTCCCTGACTGCTTGGCCGGCATGCATTCGTTGCGCAATTAATTAACTTGAGCATTTTTAAATGTGTTTGCTGCTTGCTGGCTTTTCGGTCGGGTGTTACCATTTTAAATGCCCGGCACAGTTCACAGTTCCCCAAAACCAACAACAACAACAACAGCAACAATGACAATAAAAACAACAACTTGAACAAGTTCTTTAACATGTCTAATTAGTTGTTGGACCCTGGACGGTGTTGCTCTGGCTGCTGCGTGCGATAAAAAAAATGCATGGCACTCATTTAGTGTTTTCTTAAGCTGAGACATAAATTTGCAAGCAGTTAAAAGGGACTGACTGCCATGCGATGTGATTGCTTTTGCGAATTTTCTGCACAGATAAAAACCTGCCATTGAGCTGTTTGCGGTCACATTTTTGAGCTTATGTTGATCGCACGGGACAAGGCTAAATGTGACAGCAGGAGGTTCCAGCTATAATCTGTATATAGGCCCTATAATCATCGAGTTTATAATTGTACTATATACATATGTATATATAACTAAATCTATTTCTCATTTTATTAATGGTTAAAAAAAAATATATATAGGTTAGGTTTATGTATGGGAAAAAACTATCGAAAAATCTAACCTGAAAGCAAAAATTTGGCTCGGATAGTAAACTGAATAATAACTGATAACTCTGTGTTTGCTTTATATACCACAAGACTTTGATAATTCTGTAACATATTTTTTTTTCAAAAATCTAAATAAAAGATTATTAACGATAAAAAATATTGATGTTATAATAAATATATATTAATTAATAATAATTAAAAAATAGTTTAACGACATTTCATAGTTATATATTTATAAATATTACAATTTTTCTCAAGCAATTGTTATTTAGGATCTACTTTTAATTATATGTATAAATAAATAAAAAAATTATATATTTTATTCTCTCAATTAAATAGAATTATTTATAAAGGATTATTTTTTAATTACAATTATTTACTAATTGCTTCAATTTAGCTGTCAGGTTCGGATCTCGGATAAGTTGGCATGCGCTTAGTTATGTTTAAGGTTCCTAACTTGGCTGATTCACGCAGAGCCTCTTCAGGGCACGCTCTGTAAAAGAAAAGAGCTGAATTTAAAGCAAATAAACAAATTTAAAAGAGCGACTAATGATATTGTGTGTGTTTTGTGCTAATTTGAATTTAATTGTTGTGGCTCTGCTGCTGCACATTAACACATGCGCATTCAGCTGCAGTTGCGGCCACAGCTTCTAGGCGCAGGTCAAGTCGGGTTTTGGCAATGTGTTTGGGTTAATAATCGTCTGGTTGTGTGGCTAATGCGAGTGCGAATGGACGAATATGCCGTGTCTAGGCAGTTGGAGCAGTTGTCAGCACAGCTCCCAGAATCCGCGAGCTGCGTGTTTCGTCTCTGGCTCTATGTCATTTTAATGGCTGGCGCTGCTGCCGTTGCAAATGACCAATGGGGCTTAAACTGGTTGCAGCAGCTGTGGCCACTCAAAATGCGTGCAAATTGCACCACCAAGACACCAAAGACTCACTTGTTGTCCCGTCCTCCCGTCCTTCTGTCCTCCCGGTAGCCGCCTGGACTGACAGCCTGCTGGCTGACATGACTGGCCAATGGCCAGTGGCCACTGGCCGGTTGCAGCCAGCAACCGAGTCCAAGACGTCTGCGTCATGGCGGTCAGTTCGTTTTTCGCTGTAATTAATCATGCTGCATAAATTAATGTAGCCAGCAGTTAATTAACTTAAGTTTATTTGCCCAGCGCTTGCAGGCTGCTGATGAGCCAAGCAGGCCATTTGCTGGAATTACAAGCCATAAACCAAATGGAAAGAACAACCAATATTCACACCTTTTGTCTTTTGTCAGATATTACGCAGAATTACCTATAGAAAACAAGCCCGAAATGTGTTAATGAACGGTCTATTGTGGCAGCTGCTATTGTGATTGGAGCGTCGCAACTCACGGCAGTGGCATTTACTTCTGATTGCAACTGTCAGGTGCACTGCCTGTCTAGCAGATAGCTCTTTGCCCCGCTGCCTATTGTGTCTTGGTCTATTGGGAATGCGACCCCATAATTTGGTCGATTGTCAGCCGCAACTCCGCTGACTTCGACTTAAACTTCAGTTGCTGTTGGCTGCACCCACTAATTATTTTAAAGTAGTTGCCCAACGCGACGTCGCTTTACAACTTTTGCCTCGATTTATTGGCCATGTTAGTTAAAGTTTTGCGATTCTAGCTGCGCCACGCCCACTTGCCTTTTACAAACGCCTCTCCACTGTT